>OZ008367.1:348916009-350116009 GCA_963931995.1 Phaonia tiefii | reverse complement strand
GATTGGTTGACACATTAGGTGCACTTTGTCGACTGAAAATTCTTCGAAGTTTGCGAGCGGTAACTTATGTATGCAGATGACATAGGTTTTTAGCGGATGAGGTTGAAGTCTTGCAGAATTTCGAAACATCAATAGAAAATGGACATGTGTTCTCTCTTAATTTGCATTTAGAGTACGTGAATAATACTATTGAAATGTATTCTGAAGAAAGATTACCCAGCAGATTTACAAAACTGTTTCTCCAACACAGAGTATATGGTGGATGGAGGAAATAAATAAACTTGGAGCAGAATATGACATCACATGGAAAGAAGATTCTTTGCACTGTTCTAATGGGAACCGCATAAGGCTTTTACATGAATTAAGACAGAAGTATAACCAACGTAATATGACAAAGAAGATGTATTCAAATAGAATATACAAACACCTGGAAATACTGTCAAATCAAAATTATTTTACAGAAGGTATCAAATTGTAGGACATAACATGGATAATAAGAGCCAGGCGTGATGTTCTGAATTTACATGACAACCGTTTTTCATCGGATTCTGTAAAGCTGTGTTCTCTTTGTAGTATGCGAGTGGTAGAGAAGATGCACTACATTTCCTTGGCCGATGTGTATTCTAAGTACAGCTGTGTTCAAAATAATAGGAGTGCTGCCAACTAATATTTTCTCATGTCAAATTTGTTGGTATACTAACTTGCAAAGCAAGTGATATTCTAACGGTAATTACAACGGTATGTAAGAAGTAAAATAAAAAAGAAAAGCTTATTATAACGATTATATTTATGATGCAAGTGATTTATTTCTGTATTTGCCCTTGGATCGACTTGATCATAAAAATAGGAGTGATAGTGATTTGTATTAAAAAAAATATAACAGCATTTAATTAAAAATAAAAAAAGTGAAAAGTAAGTATGGAAAGTGACATTGAAACTTTTTCTATAGTTATTAAATAAATTTTCATATAAATTTGTGTAATAGTGGGACGAGGAAAACACTGTTCCGGCGAAAAACGAGAATTAATTAAAAAGTTACGAAAACAAGGAAAATCGTATAGAGAAATTAAGGAAATTTTAGGGTGCTCTGATCAAATGATTGCAAATGCCTTATCATATATAAAAAAAAACCGAAACACGTGGGCGCAAATGTAAAACATCAACTGTTGATGACCGCCGAAATGTGCGATATAGTAAGATAACCCCTTCCGCGTCTTCAAAAAAGATTCAAAAGGAGCTAAATCTTGCTGTAAGTGATCCCACTATTCGTAGACGACTGATAGAAAATAATTTATTCGCAAGAAGTCCACGAAAGGTGTCATTGCTTTCAAAGAAACAGGCCTCTGCTCGCTTAAAGTTCGCTCAAGAACATATCGATTGGTCGAATGAAAAATGGAGGAACATACTATGGACAGACGAAAGCAAAATCGTGTTATTTGGTGGAAATGGGTCTAGACAGTATGTCCGTCGTCCACTCAATACTGAATATAAGGCACAATATACAAAAAATACGGTTAAACATGGTGGTGCAAAAATAATGATATGGGGGAGTTTTTCATACACCGGTGTAGGTCCAATTCATCAAATAAGAGGTATCATGGATAAGCACGTCTATGTGGGAATTTTGAAGGAAGTAATGCTCCCTTATGCACAATAGTAAATTGGCAAAGTAGTGGTTTCGGGGCAATGGGGTGGAGGTTATATCGTGGCATGCTCAGTCTCCGGCCCTCAATCCCATAGAACATCTATGGGGAGATGTTAAGAAATATGTTGCAGAGAAACAGAGAAAATGCGGAAGAGCTATGGAACGCAGTGCCACCAAATCCCTTTAAAGAGATGCCAGGATCTTATTGACTCCATACATAGTAGATGTGCCGAAGTTATCAAAAATAGAGAGTATTCCACTAAATATTAAAGCAATTGACCTTTTCCTTTAAAAATTGTAGATTTTTGTGGATTTTGCTTTAAGACAGACATGTGCAAACTGACACAAACGCATTTCAAATCAGTTTTACGAATTTTGCGACTGTGTTAAGTTGAACGGAGCAAGCAGAACAAAAGCAGAGAAAACAAAAGTAGTACACTGAGTATTACAAATAATTTTGCTTGCAGAGCGATACGGTGTTGCTTGGTCAAATGCAGAACAGCAACTGACTTTGAGTCGGTAAACAAGCAGCAAGCCTTCGGACATGTTGGTGTGAAAAAACGATCAAGCTACTATCGGTGTGAAAACACGATGACTCAAAAGAGTACTAGCTGCACATCTATGCTTTAAGACTTTTCGGTCGTGGATTAACACTCCTATTATTTTGAACAGTGATTTTTTAAAAAAAGTTTTGTTAAGTGAAATATTTTAAGTTAATAATATAGCTTTAATTGAATTATTAAGTGGTATCCAATTTAGAGAATTAATTAATGAATAATTTTATGTAAAAAGATCTGAATAAATTTTTTATTTTTTCTTAAAAAATTAAAATTTGTTTTTTTTATGAAGGGCACTCCTATTTTTTTTGAACACAACTGTATATAAATAAAGATATAAGAAATATATTCGTTAATAAATACTGTATAAATCATTCTGAAGTTGTAGACTTATTAAATGGTAGAATTATGTGTATCTGGGAAAGCAATAGCATTATTTGTAAAGAAATGTGTTACCTACAGAAATGATATTATAGCTGAATTTAATTACTAATTGTTAAATGAATACGCATGTAAATTTATTTGGAAAATTTTATTAATGCAGAAAAAACTGACGACTCTAAGTCAAAGTTGTAATCAAAAAGATTTGTAACATCGTATACGAGTATTTATAAATATTTGTATTCTGTTGTTTGACCTTTTCGTTATCAATAAATAATCAATATTCTCCGTGCTTGAGGTCAGAATTGCTGTTCTTGTATTTATTTTCCTCGATATTTCGCTACTCCATTGTGTAGCATCATCAGGGGATATAAACAATATTTAATAATTAAAACAAAATAACAATTGATATTGATCTGACCTCAAGCTCGGAGAATCTTGATTATTTGTAATATTTATAAATTTTAAAAGGTCGTAAACAAGTATTTTTTGATTTCGTTCGATCGTTTTTTTTTTGCTAGCTTAACTTTGGTGTTGCATTAAAATGACTAATTTGTCTTATTCTTTAAAAATAAAAAAATAAATTTTTAATTTTCATCTTACGATTTAAAACACTTGATTCCATCCGTATCTCGATCTTGTTCTATTAATTTCTTCGGAGTCTCACCATCATTTTTACATATTTCAGGGAATTGTTAAGTGTCGAAAATGCTTTCCAATTTACTCCTTTGCCATAGGCTGCATCTCCATACTGACCATTCAAATTGCTTAAAAGTAAAATTTTTTGTAAAAACTCACTGATAACATGAAATTGTATTTAGAATATAAATAGATAAACATTTGTAATCAATGAACTAGATGTGACGGAGACATAACAAGTCCAGACATTTCAAATGTAAACAATTATATGTTATATGTTGATTTACCTTGAATGACATTTATAATACCACCAGGCACCCATATATGCTACGGCACAGTTCGCATTAGAATGAATGTCATTGTCCTGATCTTTTGTGGTAAATTTAGATCCTATATGTCCCCTCAATGATTCTCCTGCTGTGCCCGTATAGCGACCAGTTCGCTTCAATACATATTTCTCACTTTCATCGCCAATCATAAAAGCATCATATTTAGCATAACCTTCAACGGAGTTAGTACCATTTTCCATAAAGATCAACAATTCTTGAGGACCGTCATAATTTGTTAATGCATGCAGTTTGTCCAGCCAAATCCCAACTTGTATTCCGACCACGAGCGGTAGAAGTCCACTGAGCCATCCTGGCGTCTTTGTATAACAGTCCAATCACCTCCCTCATGAAGAGCATCACATCCCACAAGGAATGTGTCATTGCTATATTGATTGATTTTAATGTAATAATTTCCACTGCGTTGTGTACATGCCGTTGCCTCGCCACAATTAAAGGGTGTGGCTTGATCTTGGCTAAAGTTCGTAAATTAGACTTTGAATTCAAGAAAATGAAGAGTTAACTTACCATCTATCGGGAAATTCATCAAAACGTGTATCAAAAATGGGTAAATCTATATAAAATGAAACAGTTATAATATCTGCTTTCGATTGGGGAAATGTATTTGTTTACTGTATATCTTATAAGATTTCTCAACTTCTCATACCTTAATTAACTAAATTTCTAAGATTGTTTTATCTGTAAAATTGCTTTCATGACAATTTGTTCCCGTACCCTGTAGGAAAACATACTAATTATTCTTTAACATATAGAAGCAGTTCTTCTTCATAAAAACTAATACCCCTGCTTACTAACTAGTTCTGAAATTATAATCTAACATACTGTACTAAAATAGTTGAAAAACCTCTAGTATAATTTTAGCTAGTACATGGAATTAGTCCTGTTTTTACTAGGGTTACTGGATATGTCACTAGTTCATGGACTAAATGTTTTTTAACTACTATGATATTATACCACCTTTTGCTGATTATTACCACCTTTTTGTTTAGTTTCCAGCCTTCAACAAGGAAAAATAGTTATTACATAGGAACTACATATTTTTAACTTACTTAGAATACAAATTACCTACATAGAATACAAATTGTCCATTTGATTTCGGATTTCAGCCAAAGAGTTGAGTAACTTTCGTTGCGCCATTGAATCTTTCACAATGTTTGCATCCTGCTTTGTAAATAAATTAATGTTGCGACGTAAAATTTAATATTTTGTTTCTAGAATACCTCATCGTAGCTCTTGTCACAGCAAATTCCGAAAATAATTCCAATACCATTAAGGATTATAATAAAGCGAAGTATGTCCTTATAAAGGGGGTTTCAATAAGAGCGCTACAAAAGTTTTTTTAAATCAAACAAAACCGGTTTTAGATACCAATGAAATTCTTTATTCCTGTGAAAGTACGATCGATGCCCTTATGTATGGAACTGGATTTCTTTTGCATGACCACCACGGGCACGCTTGCAGAAGTCCAGACGCTGAACCCAATTTTCGACGGTTTTCAAGCATAAATCGGCCGATACTGCTGCAATTTCACGTTCGATATTCGTACGAAGTTCACCAATCGTCGCTGGCTTGTTGGCATAGACCATAGACATGACGTAGCCCCACAGGAAGTAATATAACGGCATCAAATCGCACGACCGAGGCGGCCAATCGACTGGGCCATTTCGTGAGATAACACGTTCACCAAACTTGGTTTCCAATAAATTGATTGTGGCATTCGCTGTGTGGCTTGTGGCGCCGTCCTGTTGGAACCACATGTCCTCCAAGTCAATATTATCCAATTGGGGCCAAAAATATTCGGTTATCATTGAACGTAATGTGTAATGTAATGTGCCGGTCTTGATCATCACGGAAGAAGTACGACCCAATGACGCCGCCGGCCCATAAACCGCACCAAACCGTAATTTTTTCGGGATGCAATGATGACTCATGGATTACGTGTGGATTGCTGTCTGACCAATAACGCATATTTTTCTTATTGACGAAGCCATTCAGCCAGAAATGAGCCGACCATAAATTGGACGTAGCGCTCTTAAAGTTGAGGCCACTGACTCCAAATTTCGGTAGTAAATTTTAATAATTTCGACTCGTTGTTGGCTCGTATATCTTTCCATGATGAAATGTCAAACCTTACTGAAGAGAAATGTCAAAAGAGCGGGAATAAATATGGCGTCGTTTGCTGTCCCTATCGATTTACTTTTGTAGCGTCTCTGTTGAAAAACCCTTTACTTTAACATTTTAGAAAATATTTTGCACCTTTCCACAAAGTTGTATTTTGAATTTATTTTGTATTTCGAGTAAACATTCAAATTTATACGAAATAAGAAATCACATTTGCAATACTGGTAATTATGATATGTGAGGTTTTTGTTGTCTGTTTATACATTTGAGTGACTCGGAGTCTTTTTCGTTCGATTAAGTTATGGAGCCATGCATATTTTAGATTAGCCTGGACGGCGACAGTATTGAGTTTTTTAATAATATAAACCAAAGCTATAGAAAACCTCAACTAACGAGGCAGTTTTATAATCCACTTTCACTTCAGTCGCCACAGAGTAAACAATTCTTACGAAATGATTTCAAAAAATGAATGGATCTTCTTCTATTAACAGGGTGCTACGAATCTGTTAAAACATCGTATATCTACCGATCAAAAATACACCTTTTTTAAAAGTGGAATACAGAAAACCACTGTAAGACCCCATGTTCCCAATCAAAACCCAAATTTTGGTTCATTATGTTATTCCTCTAATTTCCTTAAATAATTTAGTTTCTTCATGCTATTTCGTACATACTTGGTCCATTTTTACAACTTTTGTGTTCTTATCCCTTTCTCTATCTTTTTTTTTATAGGCAAACATTATTGCCCCCGCATGGCTACCATGAACCGTCCAACATTCCAGGCCATACGCTCCTATTCGCCCGCCGATCCAGCTATTGTTTTTGTTTCTTCGCGTCGTCAGACACGTTTGACTGCCCTCGATTTGATAACATTTGTAGCGGGCGATGAGAATCCCAAACAATTTCTGCATATGGAAGAGCATGAAATGCAACAGATTTTACAGGGCATCAAAGATTCCAATTTGAAATTCTGCCTGGCCTTCGGAATAGGTTTGCATCATGCCGGTTTGCAGGAACAAGATCGTAAGACATGCGAGGAGTTGTTTTTGAATCGCAAGATACAAGTGCTTATAGCCACGGCCACATTGGCGTGGGGTGTCAATCTTCCCGCCCATTTGGTAGTTATCAAGGGCACTGAGTATTTCGATGGCAAGGTTAAGAAATATGTTGATATGCCAATCACAGATGTACTGCAGATGATGGGCCGTGCTGGACGGCCTCAGTTCGATAATGAAGGTGTGGCCGTTGTTCTGGTGCATGATGTTAAAAAGAACTTTTACAAAAAGTTCCTTTACGATCCCTTCCCGGTGGAGTCAAGTCTATTGGAGGCATTACCGGAACATATTAACGCTGAAATTGTAGCAGGCACAGTGCAAACAAAACAAGCGGCCTTAGATTATCTTACCTGGACGTATTTTTTCCGGCGCCTGTTAAGAAATCCTTCCTACTATAATCTTGAAGGTATAGAACCGGCACAAGTAAATGTTTTCCTCTCATCTTTGGTAGAAAAAGTTGTGTACGAATTGGAAGCAGCCGCATGTGTAGTACAAAAGGATCATTTGTTGATCCCAACTTTCTTGGGACGTATCTCATCGTTTTACTATTTGTCCTATCGCACAATGAAACATTTCCTAGATGATTTGGAAGCTCAAATGTCGACGTCGGATATATTGTTGGCCATTGCTGATTCTTATGAATTTGATCAGCAGCCTGTGCGTCACAACGAAGATAAATACAACGAGTATGTTTTGAAAATGTAAACAGTTCTTAACTTACTAACATTTCGAAATGTTTTTTTTTTGTCTTTTTTAACTTTTAGAGAATTGGCTGATCTCTGTCGTTTTCGACCTCGTTCAGCTACATGGGATTCGCCGTACACGAAAACATTCCTTTTGTTACAGGCACATTTTTCGAGACTATCATTGCCGAATTCAGATTATTTGACTGATACCAAATCTGCTTTGGACAATGCTACACGTGTTATGCAGGTAGGAATCATTTAAGGAACTATTTAAGATTATTTCAAATACTGAATGGATAACATTTTATTACGTCAGAAAGCTAATGAATGACGTTATAAGAATATCTTCTAATTTGTTGTTTCCCCCCAGGCTATGGTTGACTATACCGCTGAACGCGGTTGGCTTTCCACCACCCTCAAGGTGCAACAGTGTATGCAGAGCGTAATTCAGGCCCGTTGGTTCGATGAAAGCGAATTTCTTTCCTTGCCTCATGTGAAAAGTGAAAATGTTCAAGTCTTCTATAATATTTCACATAATTACGAGTATTTAACATTGCCGGCTTTAAAAGTACTTTGTCGCGAAGACTATGAAAAATTAGCCGGACCATTGCGGGATATGTTTGAAGAACCGGAAATAGAACAAATCTACAAAGTGATACAAGGCTTACCCGAAATCTCTGTGAACATATTAATACAAGGTAGAAAATATGAACAAGCAGAGGCTTTAAGGCAGGTTAGCACCGATGTGAAGTCAAATGTCTGGACAGAGATACATCCAAATGAGGTATTATAATGTCATATGAATAGTGTGTCATTGTTTAAACTACCATATACATATGTTTATTTCTAGGATTATGTGTTGTGTATAGAGATGAGTCGTTTGAATACTAAACGATATTTCAGCACTGCCATCCATTGTCCCAAGTATCCTAAAGGTAAAAATGAGGCCTGGTTCCTCACGCTGGGTTCTCAAGGCACCAATGAACTACTAGCAATGAAACGCATTAATATGCGTGGTCTTAAATCCACAAATCGCATAACGTTCCAATGTCCGCCACGCAGGGGTCGTTTATTGTTAACGCTGTATTTAATGTCTGATTGTTTAATGGGTTGCGATCAACAATTCGATTTACAATTTGAGATTGTAGACGCCAAACTATGAGGAAGTTGAAGTTTATTAATTTATTATGTGTTTCCACTGGATTTTCTAACTTTTTATTTCTTTTGCCTTGTTATATCTATTTCTTATTACATCTCTTTTGTAGACTTGACAGCTTTAAAAGTTCATAGTTCATTATACTCTTATTTTATTATTTTTTTTAATTACTCGAACTCTTAATTAAAAAGACGAAAACAAACAACAACAGCATAAGCATGAAATCATAAATTTTTGTTTATTATAATTCTAATTATATGTAATGTTAACTTTTATATATACATAAATGCATAACACATACATACATATATATTTTATACATAACTGTTTATATTGAATTTAAAAAAATGTGTTACGAATTAATTGAAAAAGCAATGAAAAAATTTAAAATAAATTTTATGAATTTATAAAATTCGAACTATTGTGGTTATTTTGATAAAAAAAATTAAACACAAATTTGATTCGTTTAGAATATGATGATTTGTTCTGAACAAATTACTCATTGAAATTCACAATTTACATCGACAACTTGAAAGACAGCAGCGTGCATCTTGGTGTACAAGTGGTTGGGGACAAGTTGTTAGGGACCATACATTTACTTTTCGCTTCAGTAGGTAACGCCAAGATTTCGCACGGGTTTTATAACCAAAGAAGGGTTTTGTGGCAGTTTTTATAGAGTCGGAATTGTATTGATACAGCACTTCAGAACAATTGGGAGGAGGTGAGTTCTACTATTTTGAAAGAAATTTTTTTCAAATTCGAAAAAATAGTAAAAACAAAAAAGAGTACGTACGGGGGCTAAAATACATAGTGTTAAAAAACACTGATCCTTCACATGTCCGTTGACATACGCTTAAGCCGCTGATTCGATCTGTTGTGCGCTCTAATTGTTGCTCTAATAAGTCACTAAACATCTCGTAGGTATTCGGTGCTATTCACGAAATTCCTTAAGATATTCCAGTCCATTCCCACAAGATTGGTCATGTCCGGTATTATACTGTCCGAGAGATTCCTGGATCTAGCTAGTGTGAAGCCCGGACATTGGCACAGGAAATGCTCCATCGTCCTTCATGCACGCCCTGCACTCACTATTCGCCACTAGTCCAATACGGTACAGGTGGGCTCGTAAACCCGTATGTACCGTTAAAACTCCCATCGTTTTGCTTATTTCAGGTTTTCCCAGTTTCAGCAAACCTTTTTAACCAAACCTCTAATTAAATAAATAATTTCAGGCTTTCCCAGTTTCAGCAAAACTTATGTCCTTGACCCATCTGGATCTCCCCATAGGATATTTGTCACCCTGCCTACTGATACCTGGTTCCACAGGGCTCTGTGGGCCGATTCCGTCCATTTAACCAACAAGTCCTTCGTCACTCCGAAAGGTTTCGCACTGTCAGGTTCACCGCTTGAAATTGCCTGGCTTTCGTTGCCAGAAGGTTCGCAAGTTCATTGCTGACTATTCCACTATGTCCCGGCACCCAGATGTTGTTCAGTTTGCATTGCGTGGAATAATTGTTAACTACCTTCTTGCAGTTAAGGACCGTTCTAGATTTGAAAATTTCCGGTGATATTGCCCTAATTGCCAGGTGGCTATCGGTGAAGATATTCGCTTCGGCTGGGCTTGTATTATCGCTGCACTCCGTAATCGCCCGAACTTCCGAGCTGAATCGACACGAGCCTTTTTTTGAGCATTCGTAAAATTATGTAGTATCCAACGAGAACAAATCTTTTTCACGGCCAAATGAACATACATTATCTTATTGACGCTTGCCATACTAATGCCCAGGGATGTTTGGCAACTGCCTAACATCCGACAGTGGGAAGAATGATGGTATTCCAGGAGAGCTTAGCTATCTTCACGAATTTGTTCGCAGCAGAATGGAGATGGTCAGTAATAAGATGAAAGCTAGGTAAGACCAAGCGTCAAATTCCGCAGGATTCCATCAAGGCCAGCTAGATTTACTGTTTAACCCACAGCGCAAGAGAGGGTTATCTCCAAAACTGCAGGCTAACTGGGAAGGCCCTTACAAGGTTGTCAAACGAATAAATGACGTTTTTTATAGAGTCCAGAAAAGCCAAAGTCCATGAGCTAAAATGAAAGTCGTGCATTTGGAAAGACTAATCCTGTACGGGAAACTCGGAGTTGTGCCTGTTCGGGACGAACATGCAGACAAAATCGTTAAAAACTGGTTAAAAAGTCTACAATTTACAACTATGAAATGGCTAGCGCAGTTACCGGACTTAAACCCGAGCGAAAACTTTTAGAGTTACATAAAATCTCAGCTCACCAAGTACCCAGATGCTCCAAAAGGTGTAAACGAGCTGTGGGATATAGTAGAAGAAACTTGGAATGCGATTTCAGTGGAAACGACGGCAACATTTTGTAACAGCATGCCTCGCCGTATACAAGCTCTTAAAAATACTGAAATACTGAATCTGATAACAAATAAATTAACATAAAACCGGAGTGCGAAATTGTAACATTTGTATAACTCTACAATATTTAAGTTTCACTTTGTGTATATAAACATAGAATTAAAATTGGTTTTGGTGTTATTCACGAGAGAACAATAAATTGATTTAGTTAATTATTGTTTTTCTGTTTTTAATCAAATATTTAAAATATACAAATTTATTTTCAAACTATGTTAACCCTGTTCAGAGTTAAAAACAGTCTACATTTCGCGGATATTGCCGGGCTGTTACTGTGTTTTGTCAAATTATCTTCCAATAGATCAAAAAGTAGGTCGAAGACTTCAGGAGTCAATCTGACTATCACAAAAAACCTGATCCTGGTTCTTGTCGTATAGATGATTGCAACTTAAAGCATAGAGTCAATCGATGTCCCTTACAGGAACATGATAGTGGGGCTCTTGTGGCCTTAACTGGACGGTATGGATCTGGGCGAAATGTGGTTTCAGCAGGACGACGCCGTGCAACACCGTGCATGAAACAATCGTTTTATTGGAGCAACAATTTTCTGGCCGAATCATCTACTGAAATTTCGATGTCAACTCGAGATTCCTTTCTTTGGGGTTTTGTGAAATCTCTGGTCTATGTGAATAAACCACAAAGAATTCTCATGTGAGATAGAGCCAAATTTTTGTCAAAATGTCATCGAAAATTTCATGAAAAGAGCAAGAACCTGTGATTAGAGCTGCGGTGTCCATTTGCCGGATGTGTTATTCCCTACTAAAGCCCCTTATTCAGTTCTTTCGAAATTTTCGTAATAAATGTTGTCATTTATCTCTAAATGGAACATTTTGTTGCCGAGAGTTACCAGCTCTCATTGATTTACCTTGCAAATATTTCATTTAAAATTCCTTTCCGCGCTCGTTTTGGTTGTTAAATCATACATTAATTTATATACAAATTTGTTATCCGTCTCATCTGAAGCTTCTCTTTGCGATACTTCAATGAGGAAACGAACTTCTGTCAGCTGTTTAGCCGTTTAATTACAACAGTCTGTGCAAACATCGAACAAAATCCTCCATTTTTAGTTTTGTGCATTCATGATGTTCATATACATATTTACATATTTGGAACATTCACAGTAAAAATTTCAGCTGTGTTTATCGAACCTCAGCAGCAGAATTCTAATAGAATAAGTTCGCATCCCTTCAATCATTAAACCAATGAGCGAGTTGACCAATCAATGTATAAATTAATCTATGGTTAAAATGATCGAAATGTCAAAATTCCGGTGCCAAACAATTATCAAAAAATTGTGTTCCTACGAAATAACTTGGTCGTAACAACCCTGAAATTGATTTTGCCTACGAAATTTTCGCGAAGAGCTGAGTACCAAGCAAATGAAAAGTGAGCGAAATTTTCGGTTCGTGAAATTCTCGTTATATTTTGTACACATACGTCTTATGGCAACGAAAATTTCATAAAAACTGAATACCGGGCTTTAGTCCGAACATGTTTACAGGTGATACAGGGTGATTCAGGAAGTTCCGGACAAATTTCTCCAGCGTATTCCTTGGCTCATTTCATGAAGAAAAGTCCACTAGGACCATGTCCGAAAATGCAAGGGTGCGAAATGGCAGCGGGTTCAAAATTTTCGGATTGGTGGTCGGAGGGTCTGATTTTTTGTTTTTAGGCTTGTTGGAAAGGTCTTTAAGAGGTCTTTCAGAATCAAAAAAGTCAAATCGCAGAGATACAGAGCTTTCGGAAAACAATGGGAAAAAAATTCACATAACCTCAATTTGCTCAGCCATATCGCAGGTAACTTATGTTATGGTAAGATAGCCATACCTCTTACCTTTCCAAAATGACCTAAACAAAGCCCAGAGGTCTTACCGTTCCAAAGTTATGACCATTTTACTGAAATGCAAAAATGTTTGTTTGTGTTTTTGGAAGCGAAATAACAGCACACATTTATTTACATATTTTTGTAAATTAACACGTTTAAGATTTTATTTTCCAGTCCATTCATCTGTGCCTGTATCTAGGCGATTTGTCTTTTTTCTATTTTTTTTATTGATTGATTGAGACCTTTCCAACAAGCCGACCACTGGCTCAGAAGTTAGCAACTTTACCGACCGCCAATCCGAAAATTTTGAACCCGCTGCCATTTCGCACCCTTGCATTTTCGGACATGGCCCTAGTGGACTTTTCTTCATGAAATGAGCCAAGGAATACGCGGGAGAAATTTGTCCGAAACTTCCTGAATCACCCTGTATATCACCACTCGGTAAAAAAATATGGGTTTTATTTTGAAATATAATTGTACACTTTTATTGGAACACCCTTAGTTTTACTGGGTCTGGCGAAGTCCAGTGTGGTTCTAATGGCTCTAATGGAATTTATCATCTTAGTATTGAAAATACAATATTGTGTCTGACTGTATAATATTATTTTGCAAATATCGTATAATTTTTTTTTGACTTTTTGCCTATAGTTATATCATATTTACAAATAACAATAAGATGATGTTCCTTCTGGCCGGGTTATTACAGTCGACGACTTCGCATCATCATTTTTACGCTGATTAGATGCCTCACACTAGCCGTGAATGAATTCCAGTTGATTTTTTCATGAAATCCGGTTGGACCATAACGTCCATTCAAATTACTGTTTTCATAAAATTAAAATAGGTTATTATTATGCCTTGCACTATATGAATGCTACTTATGTTACCTTTCATAACAATTTTTATACCACCAAGCACCCCAACTATACACGGCACAGTTGCCAGAATATTCATCATTATCCCGATCTTTGGTGGTAAACATCATTCCAATATGATGCTTAAGTGAATCTCCAGCAGTTCCGGAGTAGCTACCAATACTCTTTAGTTTATATTGCTCAGTTTCATTACCAATAAGAAATGAACTGTATTTTGCATATTTTATGTTCGAAGTGTTGTCTTCCATTAGAATCAGTAACTCTTGGGGCCCATCAACGTTTGTAATGGCAACAATTTGATCCAAGCCGAAGAAATATTCCGTACCGATGTTACCAAAACCAAGTTTATACTCAGACCAGGTGCGATAGAAATCCACTGAACCATCTTGACGTTTTTGTATGACCATCCAATCACCACCGTCAGTTTGGGCGTCACATTCCACAAGTATAATGTCATTGGGTGATTTTGGAGATTTGATAACGTAAATACCACTGTGCTTTGTACGGGATGTAGCTTCGGCACAATTGGAAGGCAAAGTCAAGCGGATATCGAAGAAGGGTGTTTTGGCTAAATTCAAAAAAAATACGTTTCATAATATAAGTAGTTTATCGAAAAAAAGTTATATTCGTAATAATTCTGTGATTTTCTGCAATAACTACATACATATGTCGATTTAACAGATTTTTATGACGATGAAAATACTACGTATTAAACACTCCCCATACCAAAGTGGCTGTCGTGCAGGAATCGTGTCGCCCATGTCTTTTGTTGCTGTTACAAACACAAAATATATTGCGATCTGGGTGCGATTGACGCACGACAGCCGTATTAATTTGGGAGTGATTTAAGCCCCTAAAATGTTTAATATTTTACATTATATTACTATAACTTCAATAACTTTAAAATAAAACTTCTGCTTTCCATTTTCACGAAGAGTATATTCGGATTAACTACACCACTTCCAATTGAATTTTACATATCAATTTAATTTTGAAAAATATCAATTGAAATTTGAAAATTATATTTGAAATTTGAAATACATCAATTGAAATTTAAAAATTTTATTTGAAATTTGAAATTCATCAATTGAAATTTAAAAACATCATTTGAAATTTGAAAGACATCAATTGAAATTTGAATGACATCAATTGAAATTTAAAACAAATCAATTGAAATTCAATTCAATTGATCAATTGATGTATTTCAAATTTCAATTGATGTATTTCAAATTTCAATTGATGTATTTTTAATTTGAATTAAATAAATGGTTTCAGATTACATCCCATGAAGGAATCGGGGAGAGCTTCTCACAACCAGTGAGATGACCGCTTTCTAGTTTTATACTCACTGATTGGGACCTACAGTTTTACACCGGTTCCGAACGGTATTTTTGAGAAGCATTTTCATGGCTAAATACTTGATAGTGTCGCCGTCACTATGCGTGGTGACCGCCGTCGAAAGAAATTTTAAAGTGGTCAGAGCAGGGATCGAACCCAGGATATCAAGAACAAGAGGCGCACACACTACCCATTGCACCACCGACGGTGCACTGAATTACGATAAATTTGAATTGATATTTTTTAAAATTCTATTGATGTATTTTAAAATTCAATTGATGTCTTTTAAATTTCAATTGATGTTTTTAAATTTCAATTGATGTATTTCAAATTTCAAATAGAATTTTCAAATTTCAATTGATGTATTTCAAATTTCAAATAGAATTTTTAAATTTCAATTGATTTTTTTCCAAATTTCAATTGGAAATGTCGTTGTTTAGATGGAATTTGTTCAGATGTTCCTAAACCAGAAACATTTATTGGGTTGGCAAGAAAGTAATTTCGGTTTTTTTGTTCAAAGTAATTTTCAATTATTTTATTCAAATAATTCAGATTAATCTTTTCATTTTGTCCAATAACCTTCTGCCATAGTTCAGGCAACTTTTTGATCCCAGACTCATAGAATGACTGGTCCGTCCCACAAATATACTCGAACAACTCGGTTTGTAGGTTCACTTCTGTATTGAAGGATTTTCCATTAAAAAGTTTTGCAGACTCCGGAATAAATCAAAATCCGAAGGTGCCAGATCAGGAATATAATGTGGATGTGGCAACACTTCCCACCCAAGGTCCAATATTTTTTACCGAGTCTGCAAAAGTGTGTGAGGCCTTCAGGTCGTGTTTCTTTCAATGCCACATCAAGGTTCGTCAATTGCTTACAATAGACGTCAGAATTTATGGTTTGGTTTTCAGGAAGTTCAAAATAAATTACTCCCTTAAAATCCCACCAAATGGACACCATAACCTTTTTTTTGCAGTTCAGTTTTTGATGAAGTTTGAGCGCGTTCATCGTGCTTGGATCAGGACCTCTTTCGATTGACATTAGGTCTGTTTGAGAACTTTTCCAGTAAAAAATATCAAGTAACTTTTACTGGGAGAGTAAGGCTGATTTTACTCTCTAAGTAAAAAATATCGCAAAAAGTAAACGAACGACATCCAGTAAAAAGTATCAAGTAATCAACATTTGTTTGTAAACAGCTGATTCATGTTTTCTTTTTTGCTTTTCGTTTCATTGTTTTCCCTATGTTCAGAGTAATTTGTTGACTTGTTAACACTGCACTTTGTTGGGAATCTAGTTTATTAACAAATTCTATTAAAATGTTCCAACAAATGTATTTTCTTACTTACCTCTGCCATTGTTAAATTTCTTCTTTGTTTTCAAAGTTTTGTTTATTTAAATAAAACAGCTGTTTAAAAACATATGTTCGTACTTGATAATTCTTACTGGCAAAAATTTCTCCAGTAAAAACTTGCAAGTTCTCTATCATTCAACTGTCAAAAATATTCACTCTCTGGCTCTCTCGTTGTTGATTTTATCGAGTAAACGAACACTATCAAGTAAGAAATGTGATAAATTGTACAAATTATCACGTTCTCAAACAGACCTATTGTTGTAAATAATCCATTTTTCATCTCCAGAGACAATGCGTTTTAAAATTTGTAGTTTTTGTTGCGTTTGAGCAATAAATCGGAGGTGCTATCCGCTTTGTTAAGTGGATTTCCTTAAGGTCATGAGGAACCCGAATGTCAATGGGTTTCAATGGTCGTGTGCGACACCTTCAGCTTGTCTGCAACTTCTCGAACAGAAACGTTTCGGTCAGATTCGATAACGGCTTTGATTTCATCCTCATCAACTGCATTTGGCCTACCGCTCTTGTGGCCATTTTTGATCGTGAAATTTCCAGAACGAAATTTTTTGAGCCAGGTTTGGCATGTGCGTTCTGTTAAAGCATCCAAACCATACACGTCAGAAATAAACCAGTGTGCTTCCGCGGTTTTTTGCATTTTCGGAAATAAAACAGCAAAATATGACGAAAATCGTGTCCATATTCGCAACATGGTTTAACTGAAAACTGACCACGGAAAATAATGTGACATATCACAAATTTAAGCTTGAAATGTCAGCTGTGTAACTGCATAACAAAGAATTTAGTCAGCTGATCAAAAGCATTTCAAAAATAACAAAAGCGCCACCTACATGCTAAAACCGAGCATACTTTATTGCCAACCCAATATTACCTAGAAATAATTCATTAACTTCCTGCGCATTAAAGGATCTGTAACAATAAACTTCAATTAATTTTGGGAGATAGTGGAGAAAGTAATGTAGAACACAACTGAAAATAGAGTTTTCGCTCTCTTGAAATTAAAGTGAGTTTTTGACATATGTAGTTAGAGGTTATAGCTGAAAATTAACAAATACTGTAAACATTTTATACCTTTCATCCATGTATCATCCAATGTAGATCTAAAAGTGTTAGAATACGAAAACAAATCAGATCATGTTATTAGCGACTGTGGTAGGATTAGATTATTTAGATCAGTGGTAATACAGTGGTAGATTAATATATTTGTGTCTGGTGAATACAATTAGTCATTGTACTCGTACTGTTAGGTTTAAGCAGTGTTTGAATTACTGACCACAAAGTGGCAATAGCACATGCTTTGATTACATTTTTTCCAGCAAAATAAGACAAAATTGTTTTCAAATACTTGCTTAATTTGTTGTTAGCAATCAAGCAAAGAGCAAAAGCGAAAAATAGAAAGCGTCATGTTTTTGGTTACACAGTCAAGCGAAGCAATGTTTTTTGCACAGAATTTGCTGTTGCTGCAAGCACTCAATTGTTGTTTATACTTATTTTTCTTCAGATTATCTTATTTACTGAGTTGCTGTCTCAGTCGAAAGTAAATAGTATTGAAGCAAAGTATGGAAAATGTTGCAAAAATCCATTGCTTTGCTTTACTGCATGAAAATCGATTGCTGTGATTTACTTCGTAAGCAATAAAAAGATGATTAGATGATTCAAGTTCTTTCCTGTCTCTTCTTCGCATTTGCTGTATCCATTTGGTGATTTAGTTTTCTTAGTCGTAGCTAAGATAAATTACTTCCATTGAAAATAGTCAAGTAATTTGGGGCACTGGTTTAAACATAGCAAACAGAGAGCATCCAAAAAAGTCAATAATAATCACTTTTATGTTTCAAATTGAATCGAATCGAATCGAAATTTTTTCCGGTAATCCGAAATGTTTATTGCGTTTCTCTCAGTGCAGCAATAAAGAAATACATGTGGAGAGAAAATATCTCGCTCAGGAAATTTTTGATATTTGGCCTGGAGTGATATGAACGTTGGATGTTGGAAAGAATTGGTTTAATACTCGTAATACCAGATAGAGGCAATGGTTCAAACCAATCGATAGGAAAACAATCACGGCATTTCGTTTTGAGTGCTAAAATTATTGTGTTAAATACAACACAAATGTATACTACTCGTAACAATAAAGATAACAAAAAAAGTCCAAAATACGTTTAAATTTCACGGTTCTCAACCAAATAGACATGACAAATTTAATTCAACAGTTCTTGTAACTCCACCTGGTGTAAGCTGACTAGCTCCTATCACACCGACCGTACCACGAAGAGTGTGAAAGGAATCGGCCGTTGAGTCAAATTTTCTCTCTTTGAAGATTTACTCAATGGTGCATCTCACTCACACAACAACAGAATTAAGATTGGACAGGGGTTTCTATGGCACTGCTGATCGAAAAGGTACAAGGGAAATGAAGTAGAATGAGAGACTAAAAAAGAAATAGATATTATAGACCAGACATGTGCAAACTGACACAAACGCATTTCAAATCAGTTTTACGAATTTTGCGGCTGTGTTAAGTTGAACGGAGCAAGCAGAACAAAAGCAGAGAAAACAAAAGTAGTACACTGAGTAAAAAATTAAAATTAAAAAAATTAAAAATTAAAACTAAATCTTAAAAAAAAAATCAAATATCAACATCTCCAATGATTATTTCCATTTATGATTTTTGCCATTTACAAACATAAAAATTTCTTTATATTCGTCCATGGCAATTAAAATTTATTTTTTAAGTGTAGTGTTTTTTATTACAAATAATTTTGCTTGCAGAGCGATACGGCAGAACAGCAACTGACTTTGAATCGGTAAACAAGCAGCAAGCTTTCGGACATGTTGGTGTGAAAAAACGATCAAGCTACTATCGGTGTGAAAACACGATGACTCAAAAGAGTACTAGCTGCACATCTATGTTATAGACCATGCAGCAAACTAAGTTTAAACAGTGTTTGATACTAATGCCAGCTAAATTATGTTTTATGTTGTTTGCATCGAACGATAATTACAAAAGCAAGTCGCACTCGATGAAATGACCTGCTACCTCGTCGTCATCAAGATAACGTGAAGAGAAGGATAGCGGCTCCTGTCTATATCTCTATGGGTTGGATGAGTTTGCCGGTCACTAAATTATAGTGAATTTTGATGAAAGAGTTGAAAATGTTCCCTTATAAAGAGCAGACAGTTTTGTTAACTGTTGACCGTCAAACGCGTGTAACCTAGAGCCAAAGAACATCGGGTGACAACTTTTGCCCCCACCTGTTATAACATGTCGAACATTCTGGGCGATTTAATGGTGAGATGGTAGATCAAAGCAGGGCACCTTGAAGAAATGGCTTCAATGTGTAAACAATCCATGTGTTAATATGGTTGTTTAGTGGAAAAGTAGAATAGGGAAACAGTTGACTAAAACTACTTCTGTATGTTACGTAAGATGGTGCCACGGTTCGGATTAATAAGTGAAGTCCTATTTACTTGATAATGACACAACACATTGCCTGAGGATTTATGAGTGTGGCTCTATTATTAGGTGTTGGCAAGGTAAAGGTAACACAATAACAAATAATATAAATAGAGTTTTTCACCTTAATTGCACAGATTCTTTGATATTTGCCCGGCCATGAAAAACTTTATCAAACCTTGATGCCTCTGGACGATTTAAATCCTCATATTCCTATAAGGCAAATTGAAATTTGTTAATCTATTTCACTCTTACTCCATTAAACGTATTCAATTACATAGCCAACAACATGTCCCGCCGACAAACTTCCGGATATTAACCAAACACAATTAAAAGTAATGGCCAAATAGTAAAGAAACTTTGATATTAACATTTTGTTAACTCTATCGCCAAACGATTATTTTTAAACTGATGTTGCAATCGAAACATTCAAGTCCATTTATACCGAATGGATGGTAAAATCGAATTTGTTATCATCAATTCTTAGAATTTCAATAAAATGTGGGAAGTGTGGAGGCGATATGATGTTGTCTTTTCCATTTAAAATTAAACAAAGAATACGAAAAGTCACTGGATTTGTTTGAGACGAATCTTTATTCCATTACTCTACGTTTTTCAGATTTTCTATTGCTAGGATGACATTTTGTTCGCCAGTGTAACTTCTTCTGAAATTCCGTTTTCAAGAGATCCAAATGCTGGAAAAATTAAAGAATGCATTTCAGTATTCTTTCCACGGAAATAGGTACAATGAAATGGCAGCCATAGATTCGGAATGTTTTAATAACTTTTAGATAGTTAGCTGCCAAATAAAATGAGTTTTCCTCAGTGGTCCGAATGTTGGCGGCGTCATCAATAATTTGTCAAAAAGTATTAGAAACTTGGTTACATTTTTTTGTCATATATTTGGTGTATATTTTGGTTCTCCAGTTTTCCTTTGTAACGATTTCATTCACAATGAATGATACCATTCGACAACAAAAATGTCTTTCGAAAAAAATCCGAATCCCGAAATGTATTGAAAAATACCTGGATTCCGGGATTGTAATATCCCGCAACCCGATACTTATAAAACATTTTCTCGTTTGACATCCCTCATATAAACGATAGACTAATACTTATAGTAGACCTAATAGTTCTCTCACCAAATTTATGACATTTGTCCTGGTGTATGGGACTGTCCGTGGAGGTGGAAAGTTTCTGATAGCCATTCACTTGGGAGCGGCCAGAAATGATTCCTTCATCGGGCAGTCCAAGCAGCTCACTACTTCCACGCAGTATGTCCTGGGCAATGGCTTATCGGAAACCTCCGTTAGCTAGCTAAAGTGAGAAGGCGAAACGAATGAGCAACCTGAGTGGTAATGCGATCACTGATACGTCTCAGGATTATTAGGTGACCCTGTCACTGAAGCTCTTCGAAGTAGTGGACATATTTTTCTGTCCTTTGAAGGCGGATGAGCCAACACCCCTGGCCAACGGCGGATCAAAATTGAAGAAACCAAAATCCAGTTTCGACACACTGCATTCTGGTCAGCGTCTGATCCATAATGGGCGGCTGAAACATAATCATCCTGGCAGTAGGTAAAATGCAAACCACGGTGGGCTGGGTTTGCCTCCCGCCACCGTTATATCGGTAATGAAAATACGCAGAAAATATGATGAACAAAGAAACCCCCCAACTGTTGACGACCCTCGCAAACGTTATAAGGACCATGATTTAAGGATATGTACCTGGAATGTTCGAACGTTATACAGGACCGGTGCCACTTTCCAACTGGCGGATGTCCTCGGAAAATATAAAGCTGACATCACAGCGATCCAGGAAATGAGATGGACAGGATATGGTTGCACCAGAAAGAAAAACTTCGATATTTACTACAGCTGCCATGAGCGTAAGCACGAATTTGGGTGCGGATTTATAGTAGGCAAGAGACTGCGACACCTAGTTTCAAGGTTCAACCCAGTGAGTGACCGCATAGCCACAATTCGCATCAAAGCGAAATATTTCAACATCTTGTTAATTTGTGTGCACGCACCGACAGAGGATAAGGATGATGAGGTCAAAGAAACATTTTATGAGCGCCTGGAGGAAGTATATGAACGCTGCCCTGACCACGACATTAAGATTATTCTAGGCGATTTTAATGCCAAATTAGGAAAGGAAAGTGTCTTTCGACCAACCATCGGCAATCACAGTCTACATGATACCACCTTCGATAATGGAATAAGACTGATAGACTTCGCCGCTGCAAAGAACATGGTAGTTAGTAGCACACGATTCCAGCATAAGGACATTCATAAGGCGACCTGGATATCTCCTGATCAACGGACGAAGAACCAGATTGATCAGTTGGTAATAGATGGCAGGCACTCTTCTAGTGTAATGGATGTACGTGTGATTCGAGGTGCCAATATCGACTCGGATCATTACCTGGTGGCTGCGAAAGTTCGCACGAGATCGACCAGGGCGAAAAACGTACGGAGCCGAACACCGGAAAAGTTCGATATACCGGCGATATCAATGTCCTATCGACAGAAACTCTCTCTCCTGCTGGAGCAGAATACCCCCCCCCCTCCCGAAGACCCAGATGCGCAGTGGAAGCACATCTCCCATTCTTTGGAAATCGCTGCAATGACTGAACTTGGCTATCAAAAGCCGCAGAAGGATAAGCCATGGTACGACGAAGAATGTCGCATTGCAACTGATGGAAAAGACGCTGCACGTATGGCAACGAAACAGTCAGTTACAACGCGTGCTGCGAGTGAGCGGTACAAGAGGCTGAGAAGGGAGGAAAACCAATTATTTAGGCGAAAAAAATGGCAGTGGGAGCAGAGAGAGAGTGAAAGAACCGAAATGTGCAGGATGAATGGTGAATCGCGAAAGTTTTTCCAGAGGGTAAGAAGATCGACCAACGGGCCTAATAATGGGCTGCCCTCCTGCAAGGACGAGAATGGAATGAATGGTGACTGAGAAGCAGTGTGTGCTCAAAATGTGGAGAGACCACTTTTCAGCACTACTCCACTCAGATTCTTCCACTGAAGATCAGGAGGTAATGATAGTGGAAGATAGTATAGATTGTACCCCCCCCCCCCCCACCAACCAAGATGAGATTAAAACGGCGATAACAAAGCCGCGGGTGCGGATGGCCTACCCGCTGAACTTTTTAAGGCAGGTGGCGAAGGACTGATAGCCCACATGCATCAAATGATTTGCGGTATTTGGCTGGGGGAATCTATGCCCGACGACTGGAGTCTCAGTGTATTATGTCCTGTATTCAAAAAGGGTGATCCGTGTGTCTTTTCCAACTATCACGGTATCGGTTTTTTTTCCATCGCGTATAAGTTCTTGTCGAGCGTATTATGTGAAAGACTAAAGCCAATTATTGAAAACCTGATTGGACCTTATCAGTGTGGTTTTAGACCAGGCAAGTCCACAACTGACCAAATATTCACGCTACGCCAAATCCTGGAAAAGACCCACGAAAAGCAAATCGATACATACCACCTTTTTGTCGATTACAAAGCTGCTTTCGATAGCCCCATACGGGGAAAACTGTACGAAGCTATGTCTGAACTTGGTATTCCGGCAAAACTGATCCGCCTCTGTAGAATGACGCTGACCAACACCAAATCAGCAGTGAAAGTGGGGAAGACCTCACTGAACCATTCTGTACCAAGCGAGGACATAGACAAGGCGACACACTTTCGTGCAATCTCTTCAACATCTTAATGGAGATAATAATGAGAAAGGCTGCAGTAAATACGAACAAGACCATTAACACGAAAAGCCATATGTTGCTGGCGTATGCTGACGACATAGACATCATTGGGCGAAATTTGCGAGAGGTTACTGCAGTATTTTCAAGAATCGAAAAGGAATCAGCAAAGGTGGGTCTTGCTGTTAATGAGGGCAACACAAAATTGATGGTGTCAACGACTAGAGAAACCTCTCGACTTGGTCCGCACTTGAACGTCGACAACCGATTTAGTTTTGAAGTGGTAGATGAATTTGTCTACCTTGGATCCGCCGTGAACAAGGACAACAACGTCAGCCTGGAGATAGATAGGAGAATTGTGCTTGCAAATAGATGTTATTTTGGGCTCAGCAAGCAGTTTAGGAACAAAGCCCTCTCTCGACGGACAAAATTCCAGCTATATCAGACTCTCATTTTACCTGTCTTGACATATGGCTCCGAAACTTGGGTCATATCGCAAGCGAATGAAAAACACCTGGGAGTTTTCGAGAGAAAAATTCTCCGTAAAATATATGGGCCTGTTTGCGAAAACGGCGAGTACCGACGTCGCTGGAACGCAGAGCTATATAGTCTCTATTCTGACGTGGACATAGCTAGACGAATCAAAGTGTGCCAATTGCGTTGGCTAGGCCATGTATCAGAATGGATGAAGATGAGCCAGCGCGAAAGATTTTTGATAACGTACCGGATGGAAGCAGGAAAAGAGGACGACCAAGACTCCGCTGGAAAGACCAGGCAGAAGAATCCCTCCGTATTCTTGGTGTTACCAGCTGGCGAGAAAAGGCGAAGGATAGAGCCAGTTGGAAGAATATGTTGAAATTTGTTTAATTTGTTTGTTTAATTAATATGTGTAAGACGTCTGACCTCATGAGGTTGTAATATAGTCAATAAAAGTAAAAGTAAAGTCCTGGTGTGATATTTACGTTCGATGTTGAAAAGAATTGGTTTACTAATACCAGATAGAGGCAATGTATCAAAACAACGAACAAAATAGCAACAACAGCATTTCGTTTTGTGTGTTAAAATTATTGTGTTAAATACAACACAAACGTATGCTTACAATAACAGCCAATAAAGAAGTTTAAAACACATTTAAATTTCACAGTTTTCCACCAATACGACATGAAAAATTAAAGCAAGAAGTCATTGTAATTCCACCTGGTGTATGTCACTTTTCGTCAAACATCGTCAAACATTCCAGGAAAGGATGGATGTATATAATGGCAAGATTTGGGATGCACTTACCTGTTTCACCTTACTACGTTCTCAAAGCAAAAGGTCTCAGGCAGGGGAACTACATTTGGTCTGGTAGTTTAAAAAAACCATGACCACAATACAGGCTTGGTTAAACAATGACCTGAAATGTTTCTAACACTTATATAATTTGTTCCAAATACTTGATATACTATTAGGATCTGTGACCGTCAGTGGTGTAATGATTAACGTGCGTGGTCTTGTACATAAAACCCTGATTCTAGCTCTGCACTGGTAGTCTTTGACTGATGGCTGTACTTTGGTGCAAAAAATTTGTTGGTTCGGACCCGTTGTAAAAGTGTAGTGTAGGCCCTGTCAGTGAACAAAAACCGCATAGGTTGTTGATTATGAAAAACTCTCCCTACATTTTCCATGGGATGTAATAAAAATAAGTGTTTTTTTAGCTATGGTCGCGGTCACTGCTGGCGTCTAGCCTAGGAACCTCTGTTCATGATTACTACAGAAGCTGAGGGGAATAACGCACTATGAGCAAACATGTTAGGAGATTGTTCACACTATAAGGAAAAGTTTTGTTACACGAGTGAATTTATTCATCGCTTCAACGAATATTTTCATCGAAAGTAAGCTAACGTAGAGATTCATCGCTGTAATTAAAATGATTTCAGTAACTGAAAAAGTTTTGTCACTGCCGCGAATATGTTTCATTGCTGCAATGAATGTGATTCGCGATACAGATGTTTTATTATTACAATGGATGTATACATACCAATGTAAAAAAAAAACTTGGGAAACTGGAGCATCTATAGTTTTATATGACTGATTTATAAACATTGACATCAACCCCATTTTGTTAATTTTAAATGTTGTTTTCATTTTTCCAGTTGGAAGGAAAATTTAAATTTTCTATTTTTAATGGTTGATTGTTTTTATTGTTTTTTATTATTTGTGTATGGTTGTAGAAAGGGGTATGAAGTACATTTATGCAGGGGGTATCCATGGCATAATCCCCTGTCCCCAAAATATGTTTGTTGTATTTTTTTGCAATGTGAAATCCCCAATGTTGGGGATAAACTCCCATTGATGGCAACCCTGTGGTAGTCTTAAAATATGTATTCACGGCACACTCTGTTCTTGCAGGGGGTACCCCATAAATCAATCATAAAGTAGACAGTTAAATTTCTCTCCACTCGAATGACAACAAAGAAACGAGTGAAGCGTTACAGTTCTCTCTCTCTCTCTCTTACTCTCTTCATTGAATATTTCAATGCTCGAGCAGTTGTTTGATAATGTTATTGTATATAACTATACAAACTCCAACCATATTTAAGTAAAATTAAATAAAGTATGAAAAAGGTATGAAATAATCAAGATATAACGCGAGAGAGAAATGCGTTTGAGTGAATTGTGTCGATCATAGAGTAATGACCTATAGAGCTGCCATTGTTCTCATCTGATATTTCCTTTCACACTAATCGTGATGCGGTCGGTGCGATAGAGAGTTATTTGACGTAAATTGTCTTACACCTGGTGGAATTAGAAAAATTTTTGACTTAAAATTTTCATGTCGTTTTGATGAAAAACTGTGAAATTTAAACGTATTTTGGACTTTTTTATTATATTTTATTATTACTATATATGTATTTGTGGTGTATTTGCACAAAAATTTTAACTCACAAATCGAAATGCCGTTGCTGATATATTGTTGGATGGTTTGAGCCATTGCCTCTATCTGGTATTATTAAAGCAATACTTTCCAACATCCAACCGCCCATCTGCAATACACCAAATGTCATCAAAATACTGAGAGAGTTGGCGTCTCTATACGTCATTGCTCTAAGGTGTCGACTATTTGGTTCTCTTTTACAAGAGTTGCCAAATTGCGCACATCTTCTGGTCGTATACTTCATAGTAAAATAACCAAGTAGTAGCAGTAGATGTTGTTATTGTTGTAGGCAGCAACAACAGGCATTTTATTTTTTGTTTAAATCGCGTAAGTTGTCAATCTATACACGTAAGTATACCAACAACACAGGAAACAAAATGGAAAAAAAACAAAATACATATGAGTTTGACAGCCGAAACGATCAACCACAATGAAAAAATTTAAAACATCTGTTCTAACGAGTTTACCTTCCTTATTTTACCATGGTCTACTTCTTGATCGTCTTTGGGATACCAAACAAGTGGTAACAACTCACTCAAACGCAATTCTCTCTCGCGTTGTATTTTGATTATTTCATACTTTTTGCAAAGTTTATGTAATTTTACCTTAACATGGTTGGGATTTGTATAGTTATATACAATACACTATCAAAAGGCTGATCGTCTATTGAAATATCCAATGAAGAGAGTAAGAGAGAGAGAGAGAGCAGAGAATGATTAACGCTTGTTGGCATTTAAGTGAAGAGCAATTTTGACTGTCTACTTTAGTACATCGTTTTTGGGTATCGATGCCACAGCTGATCGAAATGGTGGTTGGAGATTTGATTGAGTACAAAGTGGATAGGAGAATGAGCGATAAGCAACTGAAACTCAAACTCCATCAAATCTCCAACAAAAATTTCGAAACTCATACGATCATCATATGACATCATATGATCGGACTAGAAAAATCTCTCGTTAATTAGGACAACTTTGCCCTAATTGAGAGGTACGGGTGTAAGTATTTTGAGAAATATGGCTTATCGATACACCCTATTGTACATGTCCAAGTAAAAAGTAATTCCATTCGTAAGAAATTAACGTTTTTCACATGAAATTGTCAATGCCGCGATACGATTAAACGGTAAATTTATTTTAAGTACTTAATCGATGGTCATAAACTTTTATAACTACATGGAACAAAAGCGGTAGCAATAAGAGGTACCTGTTATCTTTTGTCCACGGTGCACAGTGTTCTTTAGTGGTCATAAAATTGGGTTTCTTTAAATAACTTTGTTAACATTAAGTTTGAACGGACAATAATCTAGGATCTAAATTAAAATTTTTAATTTATGGCATTCTATTGTTTTCTCATTTGTACCGTGATTGTCGGTGGTGTTCTGGCTAGCGTGCGTGACTCTTGTGCATAAGAATGCATGATCAGTTCCTACTCAGAACATCTTAAATTTTATTCGCTAAAGCTGTCGAGTAGTGAGGATGAAACTATCGAGTCATTAGCCATGTGAAGCTTCTTAAAAATGTCGTTGAGCATTGGTGTAAAAGTGTAGGCTGTAATTCATGGTATAAAATGGGGAAATATCTAAGTAAGAGCTGTCACAATTTTGAGCCCCTTGGATCGATAATGATTCTCCGGTGGATATAGTATTTAATTTCGCTTGGCCTACTAAAAATGGGTTAAAGGTAAGTTACAAATCAACTGCTACCACCCAGTGGGTATCCATGCCACAGCTGATCGAAATTGTATTTGGAATTTGATAGAGAACTGAGTGGATGGGAGAATGAGCGATAAGCAAGCCATCAAGCAAAGTAAGTGGTGAATAGTGTTTGATTGACACTAATGAAAGCTAAATTATATTTAATGCTGGATGCATCAAACGAAATTTCGAATTCGCTTTTATTTCTGCTCATTTTATGTCCAACCATAGAGTAACATACACCAGAAACTGGAACTCAATGAAAATTCCAACTGCAGGAGCCCGGAAAACAGCTGATTGAAACTCGTATCTATTGCTTTATACACGAATTCAAAACAAGACATGCCATTGTGCTATTTTTAAGTAATAGACAAGATTTTTTATCAGCTGTTTTGATTTTGCTTACGGTCGCCAAGAAATACAAGAGAATGCTTAATTCGTTCGATGCAACTAGCATCAAACATAATTTAGCTGTCATTAGTATCAATCAAACACTATTTGAACTTAGTTTACTTTCAGTTGGTAGTTCCAACTACAATATCGATCAGTTCTGGCATGGATAGCCAAAAAGGCCAAAGAGTATGGAATTTCAAACAGAGAAGAAAATTTACTCATGGAGTGGAATGTCAACAAAGAAAACGAGTGAAGCGCCTCGTTTCTCTGCTCGCTCTCTTAATCTCTTCCTTGAATATTTCAATACACGAGCAGTTTTCTGATGATGTTACAGTAACTAACTATAGAAATTCCAACCATGTTTAAATAAAATTACATAGAGTATGTAAAAAGTATGAAATAATCAAGTTATGACGTGAGATAGAATTGATTTTGAGTGAATCGCGTCGACTTTTTTGGTTCTCTTCTACGAGGGTTCCCAAATTGCACCGGTTTTTTCTTCTCTACTTGTACATCCTTTTTGGGATAGCCCCCCCGGGTACGACTAAGAGTGTCGCATGGCACGTGATGAAAAGATCGCTTTATGGTTGACAAAGCTTTAACAGTCGCAACGCGAGGTGCTACTGATCGGTGTAAGAAAAAAAAAGAAAGAGGAGAAATCCACTATTTAAGTGAGAGTGAAAAGAACGAAGGCGAAAAATTCTTCCAAAAGGTAAGAAGCCGAAAAATTGAACTATGCCGGACAATTTCCTAATAATTAGCAATAGCCGCCGCCGCCGCCGCCAGGTTAGTCGACCAAGCCGCCGCAGCAGAAACAATCGGCGTAAACCTCTAATCTTCAACATCCTAACGGAGTTTATATGCTTCTCGCGCATGCTGGTGATATAGCAATCATTGAATGGTTTGTATTTTCGAGAAACGAGACAGAGTCAGCAAAAGGGGATTTGACAGTAAATGAGAACAAGACAAAGTTAATGGTTTCAGCAAGCCAAATCAACACTTGTTTGGAGCAGAGCTTGAATATTGACTACCGTTATAACTTCGAGGTAGTGGCGAATTTTTTTACCTGGGATCTGCCGTTAACAAAAATATTATGGTTAGCCTTGATATCAAGCAGATAATTGTGCTTGATTATAGGGTTATTTCGGGCTAAGTAAGCACTTCAGAAATCGTGTTCTCTTTTGAGAAACAATAATCCAGCTACATGAGACTCACATACCGCCTCCCGTGCTTAATGGCTTAGAATCCTGGGTCACATTGCAAACATACGGAATAGTACTGGGAGTCTTCGAGAGAAAAATGCAGGGTTCGCATTGAGTCGTTTGCGACTCGCTAGTCAGGAGACAAAGTTCTACATGTCAGCTCCCGGCTCGCGAACCGACGAGTTGAAATTTGCGAGACGTCTCGCGAGCTGGGATTAATGGTTAAATGAGCCGACAGGTTAAACTTAGACTCGCTAGCTGGCTTGCAAAGTCTGAAGCATTCACATTCCCGGCTCGCGATCCAGGCCTTGGCTTAAGAGCGGCTCCTAACCAGGCCAAACTAAGAAGTTTTCCAATTTATAGAAACAAAAAATGATCAGAAAATGTAAAAAATTTAACTTTGGGTACCGGCATTCAAACCGGATTGAACCTCGAGGCAGGTTTTTGCTCGGGAGCGAGTCAGTTTTAGATCCAGAAAATATTTAGTCATATAATAGTTAACGGTTGGTATCGACTTAGTATGAACCAAGAGCCGTATGAAGTGTATCCTGACATCGACGTAGTTTAGCACACCAAAATAATGCGATCACTCTGACAAGAACATGTCAGTAGAACAGATAAGGATGAACCAGCGCGAAAGGTAGTCGAAGACGGAAACTAGAAATAACATGCTCTAGACTCAGCTGGAAGGATCCGGTGAACGATTGCCTGGAAAAGTTTGGTGGTACCAATTGATCGAGACGGTTGGAGTAAAATGTTATCTTCGTCTTGTAAAGCCCCTAACTCTCCAGGGCGGTTTGTGGCCAATTAAGTAAGTATGTACGAGAACCTAACTGTTCATTAAAGCAAGTGGTTTCTATGATTTTTTTATTTGGTTTCTTTCGTAAATCATTTTCTACGTGGTCGAATCATCATTTTAACCGTCTTGAGTGATCCTTCATATCCCGTGAATGTATGCCAATTAATGCCTTTGCCATGCTCGAGGTTTCCATAGTGTCCATTCAGATTGCTAGTGCAAAACATAAGGAAAGTCGTTAAACTAGGAAGCCATTCGAATTCTTCAATATAACATAATCCTACCTGTTGTGACATACTCGATACCACCAAGCACCCCAATACTTTTCAGCACAATTACTTTGAGCGTTGTCGTTATCCTGGTCACGCGTTGTAAATGCAGCACCAACATGATGCTGCAATGAGTCACCAGCTGTTCCCGAGTATTGCCCAATGGATTTCAAAAGATATTTCTCTGCTTCGTTGCCAATTGAAAAGTTGTCATACTTTGCAAATGCCGTGGTGGAATCATTTTTCACCATCTCAATTAGTAGCTCTTGGTTGCCACCGAAAGTCGTGAGGGCATGTAGTTTATCCAAACCAATAAAGAACTCTCCGTTAAGATTACCGAAGCCCTGCTTGTATTCGGGCCATGAACGATAAAAGTCGACTGAGCCATCCTGACGTCTTTGTATAACCGTCCAATTGCCGCCATCGGTTGTGGCATCACATTCCACGGCAAAAGTGTCATTGCTGGAGAGATTGGGTTTGATTTCATAGAGACCCGAGCGTTTGTTACAAGCTGTGGCCTCAGCGCAGTTCAAGGGTATTCCACGCAAATGGCTAAAATTCAAGAAATGTTAAAGAACATCCTTTAAATCTGTTAACTACATACGTTTTAGATTATAGAGGGATCTTGTTACATAGACAATACCTAAAATGTAACTTACCTTACTTTTAAGTATTCAATGGTCTCTTTCAATTCCTTAAGTTCCTCTTGAAGTTTTAGCATCACCTTTGAATCTTGATATATATAGAAATCCTGAAATTAATTCAAAACTTAGTTAAAATTTAAATTTTCTATTTCGAATTTTAAGCTCACACACATTTTGAAAAGGATTCGCCGCAATTAAACCCACCAGATGAAAAGTGGTTATCAAACAAAATATCTCTTTAAAGTTGAACATTGTAACCGATACTGCAATTCACCTCTACCGTTTTTCCACCACAAATGAAGTTGATGCCGGTAAGTCAAACTTATTTATATTGTAATGCAAATTTTTATAATAAAGCAACATAATCCTCTTTCCACTTATGCAAGTGTTAGATGCTTTTATCCGCTCCACCAAAATGGGATTTTCCCAGAATTGACTTTTGTAAAGTAAATATTTGTGGTTATGCGGAGATAAGAGCGAGTATTTAAGGGCTAAGAAAACATGAAATGCCATTCGAAACCACAAACTTTATGTGGACCACAGACCAGCCATTCAAGAGCATGAGCTTAGTCGATAACTTTTGTTATGTTTTCTTAAATTTAAATAAAATTACCAGAATGCAAACATGATAGCGATGCCAAAAACAATAGGGATATTCATGCAAACCATGTGATTTTAATTTAAATGTAAATGGTACAAATACAAGGTTAGCATTAGTATTGTTGTATTTTTCATGCCGAGTTATTGTCAAAATCAGCTGATTAAAATGTTGCACATATATGTACAATTGTGAGCATAGATAGATGAAATCATAAGAAAACGAACTCACACAAACAACTTTGACATTTACTGGGTACGATGAAATGTAAACAGAGGAAATCAGCTTGGCTGACGCTACTACCTTGTATATGTACCATGGTGCTGCGCATCAGATGCAGAACAGTGACGAACAGCCACTTTGTTATTTTTATCTTATCTGCCTTTTAGGGTTGCTAAGCTGTAAAATAAATGAAATACTTACTTACTTATCCGGTCTCGATCAACCCCGCGGGGTGGGGACATTACAAAACGAAGATAACATATTTCGCCAACCAGTTCGATCTTTTGCTTTATTTCTCCAGTTGGCAATACCAAGTGTACGCATGGATTCGTCATGGATTCGGACCAAGGAACTGATTAGAATTTAATTGAATTGAATCGAATAGATTAGAATTGAATTGAGTTGAATTGAATTGAATTGAGTTGAATTGAATTGAACTAAATTGATTTGAACTGAATTTAATTGAATTGAATTGAACTGAATTGAACGAAACTGAATTGAATTGAGATGAATTGAATTGAATTGAATTGAATTGAATTGAATAGAATTGAATTGAATTGAATAGAATTGAATAGAATTGAATAGAAGAGAATTGAATAGAATTGAATTGAATTGAATTGAATGGATTTGAATAGAATTGAATATAATTTAAAAAAATTGACTAGAACTGAATGGAATTGAATAGAATTGAATTGAAATTATTTTAATTTAATTGAATTGAATTGAATTTAACTGGATTGAATTGAATTGATTTGAATTGAATTGAATTGAATTGAATTGAATTGAATAGAATAGAATTGAATTGAATTGAATTGAATTGAAATGAAATGAAATGAATTGAATTGTATTGAATTGAATTGAATTGAATTTTATTGAATAGAATTGAATTGAAAGGATTTGAATAGAATTGAATACAATTAAATTGAATTGACTAGAATTGAATTGAATTTGCATTGAATTGATTTGAAGTAAATTAAATTGAATTGATTTGAAATGAATTGAAGTAAATCAAATTGAACTGAATTGTATTAAACCGATCTGAATTGAATTTAATTGAATTGACTTGAATTGAAGTATATTAAATTGAATTGTTTGAAAAATCTCTAATGGCAATGGAAATTGAATTTTAGACATGAAGCAGGTTAACTGACATGACTTGAATACAAAAATAAAAATTATGTGTTGATAAAAATCTAAGTAATCATTGAAATGTTGCATTTAATTTTGTTTGGGTCGGTCCGTAATGGGTTAAAACTATGGAATTAAATGAAACATTTGACCAGTAACTTGTTATTATTCAAAAATGATTCAAACCCTGATATTTTTTGGAGAGAGTTAAATTATAATTTTTTTCTCAAAATTTGTTAACAAACCCTAAATATTTCATATCTTTACTTTCAGTACAATCTTAAAACTAATATTTACGGCGTCGTATCATCATTTTAACGTATTTCAAGGACACTGTATGTCCCGATAAAGTATACCAGTTAAGACCTTTTCCATGGCTTACATCTGCATAGTGGCCATTTAGATTACTGTACCCATAAAGAAAACAAGAAAAAATGTATACAATTCAAAAACGTAGTATAGTTCCAAAATGCATTCTTGTTACCTCCAATGACATGCGTTGTACCACCAACCCCCCTGATACGTTACGGCACAATGTGACGAATGATTGTCATTATCCTGATCCTTGGTAGAAAACTTACAACCAATATGTTTTTGCAATGAATCTCCCGCTGTGCCGGAATATTTTCCAATTCGCTTGAGAACATATTTATCACACTCTCCACCGATTGCAAAAGAATCGTATTTGACATAAGCTGATGTCACTCCCGTTCCGTTTTCGTTTTCCATAAGGATCATTAACTCTTGGGGACCGTCGAAATTAGTGAGGGCATGTAATTTATCTAAACCGATAAAGAATTCACCATCAATATCACCAAAGCCAGCCTTGTAATCTGACCATGGGCGATAAAAGTCCATGGAACCATCTTGTCGCCTTTGTATGACCGTCCAAGGGCCGCTGTCAGTATGGACATCACACTCCACGAGGAATGAGTCATTGTTGAATCGATCAATTTTGATTTTATAGTAACCACTGCGTTTGGTACAGGCAGTGGCCTCAGCACAGTTGGAGGGTGTTCCCAGAATTTGACTGAAACGAAGATATATTCAAAAAATCTATCAAAAAGATTAAACAAATTGTATGATTCAATGTAAATCGATAACCGATACTCATGCTCATGATTCACTATTATGTGATCCGCATAAATAAAACCACCGCTTCTCATTCATGAACACGATCTTGTTCGATAACTTTTTATTTGACTGATGAATTTGAAAAAATATTACCAAAAAATGTTGTAACATGATAGTGATGCGAACAACTTTGATTATATTCTTACATGGTATCAAAAAGGGCGGAAAACCGACAATAAATATCAACGATAACTAGTGTTAATGCTCATGAATGACAAGTCTGTGGTTCGCTTAAAATTAAACCAACCGCATCTACAAATATCAATCACAAGCTTGAACATTATTTATAGTGTATATTGTAATCCCGATATCACATTCCGATGAAAACCCGAATTTCTAACAAGTTTGTTCGCATCACTATTTTGCTAGCAAATTCCATTTTCCAAACTCATGCCCAGACTCAGCATTGTCATCGCTAACATTTCTATCACTCGATAACATTTTATTAGGCTCATTATATCAAATCAACATTATTTGCTAATAAAATTGTGATGCAAACAAAATGTTATCGGGGATGATAATAAAACTAGCAATATGTCAAAAAAAGTGTTTTTTCCAATTTAAAGATATATGTACCAAATTATATGTACTGATTTGGGGATACATTCGGCTTTCTGAAATGCTCATTAGGGTGGCCCTCAATTACATGATATGTGAATTATAGGGTGTTCTTGTTGTCACTGATTTTTCAACTGATTACGAATTTTTTCCTGTAATTTTATTAATATCCGAAAAACTGGAATTTTTTAATTTTTTACAATAAACTGGGTTAGTAGCCTTTCATTTAAGATGAATATTTCATTCGTACACTGAGAGAAAAAAAATTATTATAATAATAAGTGGTAAAGGTAGATTTACGACTTTTTCATTTAAAATGGCACAAAAACGGCTAAAGATTTTTGGCCAAAATTTTCTATTTCTCGTTTAGAACCTTAAAATCTTAAATTCTACCAAGGCGCTTCGCAGTACAATGTTTCGTTTGGAAAAAAAATTGGAAAAACTTCAAGAAAAATGGAAAAAATCCAAAATTTTTAGCTTTTTTACCTTCCTCAACTCATAACGTCCAAACTAAGCTTTGTGACGTGAAGCGCCTTGGTGGAATTTTAGATTTTAAGGTTCTAAACGAGAAATAGAAAATTTGGCCAAAAATCTTTAGCCGTTTTTGTAAAAAATTAAAAAATTCCAATTTTTTTTTTTTTTTAATTTAATTTTTTAATTTTTAAGCCCACGAAAATGGTTAAACTGTGTTATATTTTGAAATACAACTAATTTAAAAAAAAACTCGTGGAATAAATATTGTTTCTGAGTCCCCAAAGATTCATATTCAACAATAAAAAAGTTATTTTTCGCAAAAAGTCGTTTTTGACATATTGCTAAATAAAACAAACAATAGAACTGAATTGAATTGACAATAAAACAACAATAAATATTATAAGTAACCAGTGCTCATGCAAGTCTTGGGTGTGCTTTAGTTTTTTGTTTTTATTCCCATATTTGTTGATCATAAGCATGAGCACCAGTTATCGTTGGCATTAATTCTCGATTTACCAAATAAGAATGTTATCGATGACGTTGGCAAATGATTGGAAATAAATATCGTTATAATAAATGTTCGACTACCACATTGTTAATTATTAGTCAGGATATTGATTAACGTTGGCATTTATTGTTGTTTTATCGGCGTACATATAACCGTTTAAAAAGTTATCGACCAAATCATACTAATTAATTACAAGTCTGTGGTCTAATCTAAAAGGGAAAACACGCTATCAGATCAGACTGATGGATGTAATTGACGATAATTATCGATAAGTGAAAATTATCTGAAAACTGACAAATTTCCTTCAAATTTTACATACGTATCTGTCAGATCTATGTGGGAAAGCCCTGTATTCAGATCTCATGAAAGTTTTGTTGCCATAAGAAGTACGCGTGTAAAATATAACGAACATTTTATGAAGCGTAAATTGGGCTCACTTCTCATTTACTTGATACTCAGTTCTATACGAAAATTTCGTGAACAAAATCAATTCAGTATTCAGTTCTTATGAAACTTTTGTTGTCAGAAGAAGTACGCGTGTAAAATATAACGAACATTTTATGAGCCGCAAATTGCGCTCACTTCTCAGTTGCTTGATACTCAGTTATACGAAAATTTCATCAACAAAATCAATTACAGGGCTGTTATGTCTAAGTTATTTCCTACGAAAGCAATTGTTTGGGACTGACATTTTGACATTTCGATTAGAATTATTTATGAAATATTTGCGAGATAAATCAGATATAGGTTGTAACTGTTTGCAACAAAAATTTCCGTGTGGATTAACAAAATTTAATGTATGTATGTATATATAATGTATAATAATGTATAATATGTCGTAAGTATATGTATAATACATTGTATATATAATTTACTCACCATTTCTCTGGCAGTGTATCAATACGTATATCAAATATCGATAAATCTGTTAACGAAAAAAATAAGCGAGAAATTTTATGTTGAGGTCCCACGATTTTTTTTGATTAGAAAAGTAAATCTTGTCTCAATATAAGTGCAAGATTTAATTTTAAAATAAAGCGCATATTTCTTGACCGAGTGGTGATATTTTTATTGCATTGTATGGTAGACATGTTCGGATTAAGTATGGAATACAATATTCGACAAATGTCCCCAGTGGCTCTAAGCACAAGCTTTTGCTTCTTCAAAATTTTAAGTTTGTTGTGAACGATGCCGAATTGCTGTTCCCGGGTTGTCGGCGATACTCTCGTTCGTTTACAGCAACATTACTCATCGAATTTTTGACACTTGGGCGCACTTCCACGACCAGAATTTCCGCAAAGTTTGCGTGCGGTCTCAACGCAACTTTTATCATTTTGTAAATGTCGCAAAGATAAAAAGTTCTTTCTTTATGTAGAGCTCCATTTTTAATAATCGGAACAATCGTAGACGACACCTCTTAAATTTCAGAACTGCTTCGTGCACATTAAGGTGGACCTTGAAATGACATTTTTGCGATATTTTGGTAGATGAGGGCTCTATTCCGTGCCTTTTTGAAAAAAAATGACAATGCCGAAAAAAAAAATTTAAAAAAAAAAACATTAGGGGTTGCGCACGAGCCGAGAAAAAGGTCCACTTTGCCAAAATTAGGGGGGAAATTGCCATAGGTCATCAGGGGTCACCCGTAGGGGGGAAGAATGTATGGCCGACCCCCATTAACTTTTTACCACCAACATTTTCCCCCAAGACACCCACCCCCTATCTCCTCCCCTTAGGGGGGTCACCATACAAAAATGGAGGTTGCTCAGTATTTTCGAAAAACACCATAGGTCATCAGGGGTCACCCCTAGGGGGGCAAAATATATGACCGACCCCCATTAACTTTTCATCCCCAACATCTTTTCCGAACAAACTTACCCTCTATCTCCACTCCTTGAGGGACTCCCCATACAAAAATAAAAGAAGCTGTAATTGAGTAGTACTACTAAGCACTCTTAATATAATATAGTCAAATTAACATATTTTTGCTCGCTGATGGGTATTTCTTGCGGTAAGAATCGATAACATGTAGTAAATACTGTTTCTCTTCTTCGCCTTGACACAGTATTCTATTATAATCTTGTATCATTTTTACTCCTCTTTCGGCAGTGTCGTTCACAACGCGCAAGTTATTTACAATTCTACGACCTTCTTGATAGTCTGCGCGAGATTTCCAGGTTGCTGGATTTGCAAGAATGAAATCTTGCGATATTCCAAATCGTACAAATAAATTTTTGGTATTATGAGAGACGAAGTTGCTCAAGTCTTTAGCCAAGAATTCCTCATTCACATCTTTGAATTTCACCTCGATTTTTTTAACGCTGGTGCTTTTGATTACGACGCGAGGAGCTGGGTGAACCGGGTCGTCTTCTTCATCTTCTTCACCTTCTTCGTCTTCTTCATCTTCTTCACCTTCTTCGTCTTCTTCATCTTCTTCACCTTTTTCGTCTTCTTCATCTTCTTCACCTTCGTCATTCTCATTTTCTAGCAATGCTTGGGCCATTTTGGCCTTCAACTCATTTGAAACCTTGTCATCGAAAGAGGCAAGGGCTATGTGCTCATCGGCGAGATACCATAGGTGACCGATAAATTTCTTTATCATTACCCGAGATAAATCCTGGTCAACGGACTTGTACTCTACGATGTCCTTCAAAAACTTCCAATCTTGATTCGGCGCCTCAGCTGCTCGAGAAGAACCAAACCATGCCTTGACGTAAAGTCGCACCACAAAAATACAAACGTGTCGAATACCATTCAATTCACATACAGATAAGTGAAAAGTTCTCCGAAACAAAAACATCTTGAGGCTGTAAATGGCTTTTGCCATCCATCGAGCATGGGAAACGGGTCCTGGAGGTCGGAAATGGTAATTCTCAAGTTTTTCACCCAGAAACAAAAGAATTAATTGTAGCATTTCTTTGTAGTCATCGCGAGGGTGTTTCTCCTTCAATTGATCTAAGCAAAACTTCTTTATGCCGACTTGCATTGCCACAGGAATTTTTCTGACGACTTGATCGTCTATCAAGCCAGAATGGAATGGTTTAACCTTTACAGCATCCCATTCCTGTTTGAAACGGTCAAAGCAAGGAACGCCTGGTGCACTGGTCTTTCCCATTTTTGTCTCAAAAACTTCCCTTAGCACCAGTTCGTATACGTGGTGTCTGCAAGGTAAATATAAGATTTCTCTCTCCAACAGCCGCTCAAGAGCAACTGCGGCTCCGGAGAATGGGCCACTGTTCGTTGATGTCGTGTTGAAAGAAAGTCCTTTTATTCGATGTGTCATATGCCAAGATGCCAACAGTTGATAAACGGCATGTGCTATTCTCCGGCCTTTTCCTTTCCCATCTTCTACTTTGGGAACTCCAAGAAGTTGTTCTTTTTCTCCGTACGAGACAATTACCGGTAGACGGTCCACCTTCTTTGTACCCACAAAATCCAAAAGCATTTTGCCATCCCAATGGACTACGAAGGATTTAGCTGCGACAAGCTGGAGATGAATGAAACGCGTTGAAGAATAAGAATTCCGAATGAGAGCAAATAAATCTATGCGATCTTACTTCTGGATTGTCTTTCACATAACTCAGCATGTTCTCTCGATTTGAACGCCGACATCTCCGAAGCGACGTACGGTTTATTGTGTATTGTTGAGGATCGCGTCCAAATGCTTCTGCCGCCGCTATCATAATGCCGACCGCGTCTCGGTCAGTCACTTTGCACTTGTCCAAAGCTGATAGGACTCGTTCAGTAAAACATTGTTTGTAACCTCTTCTGTCACCAACATTTGACGGGCCAGCTTCTGCCGGGAAGTTTTCGTCCTGTCTCCCATTATCATCGCTTGAATCACTGCTTGAAAATTTAACCACTGCAATTGAACGAATTTCATTTGAATATAAACATTGGACGAACACACAAAGCGCGAAATAGCTTACCGCCTTTAGCGAACCGATCTCTACTAGATTCCGTTGCACGTTTGCGTCGCAACTCTTCTTGTTCTTCGCGCTCAGCTTTTCTTTTCCTCGTTCGAGTATCAGTAGCGTCCACACCTCCCATAGTTCCTGGCCGGCCAACTTCTCTTTGCTTTAGCAGAAACTCAATGTCTTCGGTATTTGTCATTTTCTCAAGGGCGTTGGCGTGTGCGATGTCGAAAAGATTATCCAAGCTATCAGAAAACGTATTCTCTTTTTCTCTAGTGGACTCAGTCTTTCTGTGAGATGACTTTCTTAAAGCATCCCACTCATCGTGCAGCGCAGCTATTTTTCTTGTAACATCTCCTCTGGCTTTCGTCGGAATAGCTGCTTGGCGCCAAAAAATCATCACTGCGTCCGCGACTATAACCGCACTATTTTTCTTCGACATGTTTCGTTTGCGAATGTTGAAGAAATGCATTCTTAGCACTTGCTTCTTCGACGGTAATTTGTTCCCCATAATATTCATGCTTGGATAACCAATCAAAAAAATATCGTCGCGCGATCTAAGTCGTGTTGTCATCTTAACTTTTAAAAAACGGGAGAAAAATCAATTTACTTTTCGCGGTCGTCGGCACTTGTTGAATGACAACAATCGATAAATGAACTGCTATTTATAACTACTACGTATTTTGCAATATTTTACTGCCAGGTACTGATGAATGGGGGCATCTGCTAAGGGTGCCTATGTACCTGATTCAGCACGTGTGCGTTTCAAATTTTTCAAGACTTTCCAAACAATGACCACTCTTGAATATTGGTGGAATTTCTGTAAAAAAATCAAAAAAAATCAAAAAAATCTCGATATTGTGCAACTGTAAATACATAGATTTTCAGTATTTTTGTATGGGGAGTCCCTCAAGGAGTGGAGATAGAGGGTAAGTTTGTTCGGAAAAGATGTTGGGGATGAAAAGTTAATGGGGGTCGGTCATATATTTTGCCCCCCTAGGGGTGACCCCTGATGACCTATGGTGTTTTTCGAAAATACTGAGCAACCTCCATTTTTGTATGGTGACCCCCCTAAGGGGAGGAGATAGGGGGTGGATGTCTTGGGGGAAAATGTTGGCGGTAAAAAGTTAATGGGGGTCGGCCATACATTCTTCCCCCCTACGGGTGACCCCTGATGACCGATGACAATTTCCCCCCTAATTTTGGCAAAGTGGACCTTTTTCTCGGCTCGTGCGCAACCCCTAATGTTTTTTTTTTTAAATTTTTTTTTTCGGCATTGTCATTTTTTTTCAAAAAGGCACGGAATAGAGCCCTCATCTACCAAAATATCGCCACAAGGTCCACCCTAGTGCACATGGAAAAAAATGTCAATAATCGTGCATTTTTGTTGAGACACTCTATATTAGTGGTCTTCATGAAAGCTCGAAAGAACCTCGTAAACTCGAAAACATCGTAAACTTGCACAGCAAACGTCAAAACAAACAAATTTCCCATACAAAGCGACTTGCTCAAAAGTGGAAAGTTTTCGAGGCAAATTTGCTGCGCAAACGTGGGATGGAGAAACGTGTAAACTTTTGACATTTCGTTGTCATATGACTAGGATGGATAAATAAGGTGATAGCACTAGAAAAGTACACATACATAATACATGCAATTGCTACTGCTACCACCTTATGTATCCATCTTGGTCAGCTGATATGGTTTTGAACACAACTACGCTGAGCAACTTTACCTGGTGCCTCATGCAACGGTGCGAGGGAAACTTACGCTGAGCAAAAGTTCTCGGCTTTCACGTTTTATAAATAATGATCATTATTTGGAAGTGATTTCTTCACATTGTAACTTTGATTGCATTTAATCAATCCGAACAAATAACACAACAAATTGCATAGTCTGAACTTCGCTTAAGCGGGTCTTTGATACTTACCTCTACTGCCAACATCCTCGATATTCGGCCTGAAAATACATGTGTAATTACGTTCGTCTATTAGTTAATTTATTAACGATTTTGAATTCATTGATTAATATATGTTTTTTAACCAAAAATTTAAATAAAACACTTCACAATACTATTTCCAATTGAAATTAAAAAAATATCAATTTAATTTTGAATAATATCACTTGAAATTTGAAAATTCTATTTGCTATTTAAAATACATGAATTGCAATTTAAAAATTATTTTTGAAATACAAAAGACATCAATTGAAATTACAAAAATATCAAAATTTAAAAAATTCGAATTGAAAATGCATTACATGCAAATTAAAATACATGAATTGAAATTAAAAATTCCTCAGTTGAAATTAAAAAATTTTTAACAGCCTTAAATCTCAACTGATGTCTTTCAAATTTCAATTGAGTAGTTTTAAATTTCAATTGATGTGTTTTAAATTTCAATTGATGGTTGTTAAATTTCAATTGGTGAATTTTAAATTTCAATTGATGTTTTTTAAATTTCAACTGATGTTTTTAAATTTCAATTGAAGTGTTTTACATTTCAATTGATATCTTTTCAATTTCAATTAATGTGTTTTTTTTAATTTCACCCATTTGGGGTAATGATCTTGTCGGGATGTGGGTGCTTAAGCATGGGCCAAGAGTGGCTGCGAAAACTAAAGGTTATCTCAACTTTGCCAATGCTGTCCTTACGCCTCTCTTGTAAAATATGCAAGTACCAAAGACCAGTTTGACATTTATTTCTCTTTTTTCCTTAGAAGGCGGATGAATTAACACTACTGGTCAAGGGCGGATGAGTGCAGGGAAGAGATGAATAAAATCCAGGTTAGACGGACTCAGAGGAAGTTTCGTCCTGGTCAGCGTCCGACCCAGAATGTACGGCTATGAGAAATCCATTCTGACAATAAGTAAAATACAAAACTACGGTGGGCTGCGCTTGCCTCCTGCCACAGTTTAAATTGGTAATGAAAATTCAGAAATAAAATAGAAGAACCCCCTAATAGTTCAGGATCCCTGCACACGTTACAACGACCACGATTTATGAAAATGCACCTGGAATGTTAGAACATTGTACAGACCCGGTGCCACTATCCAATCAGCAGATACCCTTGCAGGTTATACGTCTGGCTTTACTACTATACAGGAAATGTGACAGGGTAAGAAATAAAAACTGTGATGAAACCGTGAGGCGGCGTGAATTTGGTTTCGAATTTTGAACTGGCAAAAGGCTACGATATATAGTCTCTAGTTTCAAACCGGGGGCTGTACGTTAAAGCAATATCCGCATAAATGTTAAAAGCGACATCATTTCGTAATTTGTGTACATTACCTGTACATAAGTAAAGATGACACCAAGGAGATGCTATTAGCGCCTAGAAGATGTCTTTGAACCAACCATCGGTAAATTCAGTCTAAAGTACACGCTAGAACTTCTGATATCTTCTGAACTGATAGATTTCGCCGCGGTAAAAAACATGGTTGTCAGTAGTACGAAACTCCCACATAAAGACATCAACAAGGCTACTTGGATATCCGCTGGTCAACAAACGAAAAACCAGATTGATCACCTGAGCAGAGCGAAAGTTGTACAAAACTAGACGCGTAGAAAGCTGGACCCTGGAAATGTTCAATTACCAGAGATAGTCATGGCCTATTCACTTAAGCTCACTTAGTTAGTAGCGCCGCACCAAATGATCCTGAAGCGCAGTGGAAATGCATTTCTGACTTCGTGAAGACTGCTTCTGAGAACGTGGTTGGTTATGAAAAGCTGCTAAGAGGAAAACCATGGTGCGATGAAGAGTGTCGCACGGTAAGTGATGAAAAGAACGCTGCACACATGACAATGCTTCGGTCAGTTGCCCTGCGAGCTGTCACGGAGCCGTTTAGGGAGAAAAGGAGAGAGGAAACCTGGCTGTTTAAGCTAAATAAACGGCAGTGTAGAAAGCGCAAACGTGACAAAAAAATTAAACATACAAAAGGACGAATGAAGTCCAAAAATTCTAATCTAACTAATCCTAACTAATAACTAATGGCGACTAATCCACTTCTATATTCGACTCCATACAACAGTACCGACTAAATACCATACGGATGAATAACAAATTTGACAAATCCTAGGTTGTCTGTGGCCCCCCTAACTAGGCAAGTAAGTGGTTTAAATTTCATTTGTTGTCTTTCGCATTTCAGATAGAATTTTAAAATTTCAATTGATTATTTGTACATTTCAGTTGGAAATGGTGTAGTTTTATGAAAGCGTTTCATACATCCAGTTAAACACTTCTTTGGTTGACAAGTAATAAAAAAACGAAGTTCCTTTTGCTATATATTATGTACTAGTTAGTTCCAACATGCCTAAGGTGCCCGTTGAAAAATACGATGATTTAAATGGATCTTTAAGAAAATATACCTTTTGTAAAATGATTTTATGCTTAAGAATTTTTTTTTATAGAATGTATTTTTTTTAATAAAACTATATTTTTAGGTCCTTTTTGTAAGAATATGTATTATATTTTCCAGAAAAGGGAAAAAGGGCTTTTATGAAAAGCTAATGTTTTTTTCGAAAAGGTACTATTTTTAAGAAGAAGTACTTTTTGTAAGAGTATGTATTTTTTTTTACAAAGAAGTAGTTTTTTTTAAGAACAGGTACTTTTTAAAGAAGTGGTACTGATTGTAGGAAAAGGTTATTTTTTAAGAAAATGTACTTATTTTCTGAAAGGCCACTTATCTCAAGAAAAGAAAAGGTATTTATTTTTATTTTTAAGAAAAGGTTCTTTTAAGAAAGACATTTTTGTAGGAATAGGTTTTTTTTCAAGAGAAGGGTTTTTTTTTTGAAGAAAAGGTTTATATTTTTAAGAAATGGGATTTTTTTAGAATTGGCCCTTTTTTCAAGAATGGGTACATTTTTAAGAGTAGGTTCTTGTCTCAAGAAAAGTTATCTTGTTTCACAAAAAAGGTACTCTTTAAAGAAAAGGTGGTATTTTAAGAAAAGGGAATTTGTTGTAAAAAAAATTTACCTTTTTAACCCGCCAATGGTAACGTACAGGTCTGTGAGACCAGCTGTGTTAAAAAATTCGTATAACTTTATTCTCCGTTAACTCTCCCACCATCAGTTATGCCTTGTTCACGCTGCCGCGAAATTGAAGTCTTTCGCAATTTAGGCCGAAATAGAGTTGAAATTGCTCAATTTCGCATATATTTTGACAACTACGAAATTGAGATATTTACGACAATTTCGTTGAAATTGACTTGAAATTGTCGTATACAACGCTGTTTTTACTCAGAAAAATAAACTTCGTACTCTTTTTTGCACATATGCAAGAGAACGAAGCCGACAGACAATTTTCTGGTGTGCCGCCGTCGTAGATATTTTTTTGAAGTTCACGCCGCCGTCTTTAAAGCATGCTTCGACTTAAAATGTTAGCCGATATTATCCATTAGGCTGCATTTAAAGGCCCGAATTACTAAAAAAATATCTAAATTTTTTACACAACCAACGAGATGAACCTAAAAGTAACGTCTGCCGAAAAGTTACCGCCGTCGATTAATTTTTTTTGTTGCTCCAACGCCGTCGATAATTATGGGTCGGCTTCGTTCACCGAACACGTGGTTACTAAAATTACAACAAAAAACAAAACAATTGTATGCCGCCTCATTCATCAGATTGAAATTTTATGTTTACATCGAAATAGGCTAGTGAAAATAAACTATAAACCGTGGTGAATCAGTGATTTCAATCCGAAATTGTCAATTTCGTGGCAGCGTGAACAAGGCATTAATGACGAAGCTGCTTAGTGAGCACAACTTCTGTATTTTTTTTCTAACCTGGTGTGTGAGACCGTGTATGTAAGTAAAATAATGTAATCGCAACACTTTTGTATTGTATTTTGGAAGGATACCAATTTTTGTTCAATTTATAAAAGTTCCTATTGTCGAAAGACTAATAAACATTATTTTCCTTAATGAATATGTGATTTTTTTATTTTTTCTTAATTTTAAAAAATGTGTTGCTAAAACATTGTTATTTTTAATGCTCTATTTAAAAACATTTGTGAATTTTAATATTGAAATAAAATAACTTAAAATGATTATATATCTTTGTTTTATTGTCAAAGTGCATAAATAAAAAAAAAAAACATTAAGTATTAGCAACACGTTTCGAGAAATCTGCAGTTGAAAACCCCGGTGCATGAGACCGGCGTCACCATTAATCAGAGTCAAATTTGCGTACTTTTTTAAAAAAATAACGTTTTTTAAGAAAAGGTACTTTTTGTAAGGGAATTTACTTTTTTAAGCAAAGGTACTTCTTTAAGATAAGGTTTATTTTTTTTGAAGAAAAGGTACTTTGTTTAAGAGTATGAATAGGAATTTTTGTTTAGAAAAATTATTTTTTTAAGAAATGGAACTTATTTAAGAAAATTTTATTTTTAACTTCTTTCACTTTGGCTTTTCTAAATGTACTAAACTCTACAATATGTACTAAATATGGGTACAGGCTCCACATAGAAAACTTCCCATTAAACAAGAAATTTCCCAACATATGTGAAACATCTAGTTAGTCTAGACACAAACCAAAGCAAAGGTAATAATAGTGGGATGTAGCATAATAGTGTTAAAACAAAAGTTGTTTCATTTAGCCCCCATCCCGCAACGTGCGATAAGGAAATTCGTTCCAAAATTTTGAAATTTTAACGTAAATAAAGTTTATTATGCATCTACTTTAATTTTGGAGCTAGATCTAGTCAATTTACCTTAAATGTAATTGTTCGATGGTTGTTTTTAATCCATCCAAGTGATTTAGTAGTTTTTGTCGCGTGATAAACTCTTCCAGAATCGTTAAAGCCGTGTTATTCTGCGAAAATATGGACACCGATTAAATACTTTACTCTGGGTTTCATTTAATATTTAAGATTCACTCGAAATACACACATTTTCAATGTCATCCTTCCAATTATCGGCCAAAACGAGACAACAGTAGCTGCCAGCTATAACGGATAAATACAATAGATTTTGGAAGTTAAACATTTCACACTGAATTGCACGACAACTTTTTAAGATGAACTAAACTTTTAAAGTGATTTTTGTTACTGAATACTCGTTTTGTTTTACATCCCACTGAAACGCTGACTGAGAGTAGAAAATGTCCAAATGTGATAAGAATGTTTGAAGTTTGAACAGAATACAAGGAAAAATCACAAGTAAAAAAAACTACATACTAAATCTGTATCCCAAAGTTCTTCCCCTAAGTTGTTTATGAGAATGCGATAAGGAGAAGTGGAATGTGATTTAGCTAATCAAAGACCAAAGACCTTTGGATATCCCAAAAGCCACGAATGCTGCAGCCGAAGACTTTTATAATCATACTGTTTAACCCATTTCGGCCCAAGCAGGTTGCTTTTTGCCTCTGTAGCAAAGAAAACAAAATATTTAGGCGGAAAAATGGCAGTGGAAGCAGAGAGAGAGTGAGTGAAAAGACCGAAATGTGCAGGATGAATATGTATGCTGCGAAAAATGAAAAGGGGTTTGTCCCTGTTACGCATCCTTTTGTTGGGACATACATTTTTCTAAACATAGTATCGTATACTCTTTTACATAATGTATTCAACGTGTACACTCTTTTATTATTTTCGTGTTAGACCGTGCTTTTTCGTGCGTGCGCGTACGTATTTGCATTTACTAAGTTCGTGCTCGTGCGGGCCGTGCCTTTGCCAAAATTTAGTCGAGCCTGCATGTGCGTGTTTGTTAATATCAATTTCGTGCTTGTGTGGGGTCGTGTCTAGAAAATTAGGCACGCGCCCATCTCTAGTCACATCTCTCTACCATGTCAGTGACACCTCTCTACTAGAGTTGTGTAGTTCACGAACGAACCAGTTTAATTGAACGATTCACTTTTGTGAACTAGATGAACTAGTTCACACTATTCCTCTCTTTAGTTTCAGTAGTTCACTTGTTTCAGCAGTTTTTTGTATTTCACTTGTGCAGTTCTCTCCGCCATTTTCGAGTTCATGCTCTCTTTGGCACAAAGGTGCACAATGTTCCAATCTTTGTGGAATGGAAATGTAACCGGCTTTTACATAATAACTAGAGCACTAATCACTTTTGTTCCAAAATATAGAAAGATTGCGGAAACACCAATATTTCAGAAACGGAATAACCCAATCGTTAAGCCGATTTTCAATAGGGGGATTTAGTCTAAACAAATATCACGGTTTCAAAAACACTTTACAAATCTGCACAAATCATACCATTGTCGCGAATATTTGTTCGGATTGAACTAAATCTTCAAGTTCACAGCTCATATGAATTGTTAAGCCGAAATGATACAAAGAACTAGTGAACTAAGTGAATGAACTAGTTCATTCTGTTGAGCTGAACTAAAAAGAGCTCTCACTTGAATGAACTAAAATTCCCAACTCTACTCTCTACCATGCGCCATCATAGCATCGCAAACCATTTTGCAGTTTGCCCAGAGAAATAGCGCCATCTCTTTCTATATGCTTTCAGAAAGTTTCTTAGCGTATTCGTTAACCGTTCGTGGTGAGATTGTAAACTGTAGCTTCAAGAAGTTAGACAGCCATGATGTGTATATCGACAAGTCATTGGCCCAATATACACGAGAACAATTGTGCTGGCATAATTTTTGTTCCGTCGAGTATAGACTTGTGTCGAACTCGTTCACTAGTTCTCGAACTCGTTCATTTAAGATGCCCGGATATTTCAATCACGAACATACTGTCATATCGAACATGTACATTATGTTTGTGAGGATGATGTCTGGTCACCCTAAATGAACTATCGGGTTTTTCAATAAGAGCGCTACAAAAGTTTTTTTAAATAAAACAAAATCGGTTTTAGATACCAATGAAATTCTTTATTCCTGTGAAAGTACGTTCGATGCCATTATGTACGGAACTCGATTTCTTTTGCATGGCCACCACTAGCACGCTTGCAGAAGTCCAGACGCTGAACCCAATTTTCGACAGTTTTCAAGCATAAATCGGCCGATACTGCTGCAATTTCACGTTCGATATTCGTACGAAGTTCATCAATCGTCGCTGGCTTGTTGGCATAGACCATAGATTTAACGTAGCCCCACAGGAAATAATCTAACGGCATCAAATCGCACGACCGAGGCGGCCAATCGACTGGGCCATTTCGTGAGATAACACGTTCACCAATCTTGGTTTCCAATAAATTGATTGTGGCATTCGCTGTGTGGCTTGTGGCGCCGTCCTGTTGGAACCGCATGTCCTCCAAGTCCATATTATACAATTGGGGCCAAAAATATTCGGTTATCATTGAACGGTAGCGATTCGCATTCACAGTAATGTGCCGGTCTTGATCATCACGGAAGAAGTACGGCCCAATGACGCCGCCGGCCCATTAACCGCTCCAAACCGTAATTTTTTCGGGATGCAATGACTCATGGATTTCGTGTGGATTGCTGTCTGAACAATAACGCATATTTTGCTTATTGACGAAGCCATTCAGCCAGAAATGAAATTCCGAAATTGGACGTACCGCTCTTAAAGTTGAGGCCACTGACTCCAAATTTCGGTAGTAAATTTTAATAATTTTGACTAGTTGTTGGCTCGTATATCTTTCCATGATGAAATGGCAAACCTTACTGAAGAGAAATGTCAAAAGAGCGGGAAAAAATATGGTGTCGTTTGGTGTCCCTATCGATTTACTTTTGTAGCGTCTCTGTTAAAAAACCCTTTATATATTTCATGAACTACCCAACTCTAGTCGAGTATACACAAGATGAATATGCACTGCGTGTACGCACACATGTTTGCGTATGGATTAGTGTTTTTTTAGTCAATTTCATGGAAGTACTTTTTTTGACTGTTATTGTTAGCATACATTTGTGTTGTATTTAACACAATAATTTTAACACACAAAACGAAATGCCTTTGTTGTTCGTTGTTTTCATACATTGCCTCTATCTGGTATTAGTAAACCAATTCTTTTCAACATCGAACGTAAATATCACACCAGGCCAAATGTCATAAAATTGGTGGGAGAACTATTGGATCTAAAAAAAAAAAAAATATAAATGGTTTCCCATTACATCCCATGAAGGGACCGGGGAGAACTTCTCACAATCACTGAGCTGTGCGCTTTCCGGTTTTCACTCACTGATTGGGACCTACAGTTTTACACCGATTCCGAACGGTATTTTGAGAAGCTTTTTCATGGCTATATACTCGATAGTGTCGCCGTCACTAAGCGAGGTGACCGTCGTCGAAAGAAATTTTAAGGTGGTTGGAGCAGGGATCGAACCCAGGATCTCCTGTACAAGAGGCGCGCACACTACCCATTGCACCACCGACGGTACACGAACTATTGGATCTACTATAAGTATTAGTAGTACGGTGCGTTGACATTTCAATGTTAGCTTAACACATATCACACTTTCAATTAACATTTAAATGTTAATTTAATATACTTCAGATGTCCGTTGTGATACAAATTTTAGTTAGGCTAAAAGGAATTTTTAATAACAATTCAGGTGCCAAATATTGCCCCCCCCCCCCCCCCCCCCCTTATGCATAATCGCCCTATTTGGGGAACTGGTGGAAAAATAATAGGGGTTTCCATTGAAACTTATAAATTCCTCCTATACATCATGGCCGTCGGTGGTGTAATGGCTAGTATGCGCGGCTCTTGTGCATGAGAACGTGAGTTTGATCCCTGCTCTGACCACCTTACATTTCCTTCGACGACAGCCACCACGCTTCTCTAAATACCGTTTGGAACCGGTGTAAAACTGTAGGTCCCAATCAGTGAGTGAAAAATTAGAAAGCGCACAGCTCACTGGTTGTGAGAAGCTCTCCCCAATCCCATCATGGGATGTAATGGAAAACGGCTATACATCATAACAGATTTATATTTACGAAATGTCAAACAGTCTTCATACAAACATTGGAGATTGAGTTCGAATTTATGAGAAATATCGTACGAAGTATTTAAGAGTTTGAATGAACATTATAAGAATTCAATGGAGGGCCTGCCTAGAAACTGGTCCGCATAAAATTAATGCAATTTTGTTTGTATTTGCATTAAATTTTGTGATATCAAAGAATAATCTTGGCGTAATAAAAAAATATTACCATAATGAAGTAAATATAAAAAAACAGTTTCTAAAAACAAATTAAGGGGTTTCAGTTAAACTTTTAAATGCTTCGTATACCTTGTAAAACCCATATGTTTTTCGAATTCTAAAGGTTTTTTTTTTGAGATTTGAAGTTAAAATTTAAACCCACAAGAATTACGAGATATACGAAGTATTTTTAATGAAAATGCATATATGTATTGTGTTCAATGGAATCTGTTAATCTGCATTACTTAAGTGGCTTTACAATTGTTTTACATTTATTTTACAAATTTTCGTATAATTTTCATTTCAGTTTTCATAATCATTATAAGATGATTCTTCGTCCTTTCGTGTTTTCGTCCTTTCATCCATTCGCCTTACAATATTCTCATGTATATAACAACAATTTTTTAGGATGCCATTATTTCGCTCTAGACATTTTCATTATCGTCCATTTTCTCAGCTTCGGAATTCAGCAATTGATTGGCCTGCTGCATTTGTAGCTGTTGACGTTGCTTGTTCTTTTGTCGGAATATTTCCTTGCTGGCCTCTTTGATGGCCTCGTAAATTTTAGCCTGAGACATTATCTGCTTCTGAACATTTTCCACAGCTGGTTCGGCATTTATATCGATCAAATCCGATAGACCCTCGGCTATATAATCATTATTATATATACCCTTGTCATCGGCCACATCGTTACGTTTTATAACCGGATAGGGAGGATGCGATGAAGTGCGTTTCTTGCCACAACCTACATGGTGAAAGGATAATTTGCAAAAGTGTCGAATTTCAATATTGTTTTTTGAATTCAATTACCTGTGAAGGCATTACAAAATGGCCGCTTTTCATACTTCCACTGGATAATGCCGCTTAATTTGTGCTATGTTTCAAAGATATAAAATTCACATTTCATAGCGGATTAAAATATGATTTTCAAATTGCAGGCTTACATCAGATAAATTCACCACAGCCTCGGCATAGAACCACACGTGTACACTTAACAGCCACATAAGGAAAATTGGTTTTAAAGTCAGCATCTTTGAAAAGAATCTTCTGATGCTGCCTCTTTATGTTCAATAAGTTCAATTTCTATTTATTTTCAAATCTAACAATTGAATATCCGTTTCCGCTTTCGTGTCCCTTTTTGTTAAGTGAACAAAAAATATCCGTGCGACAACTGTTCACTTTGACGTTTCACACACAATTGACTCTAAACTTAAGCCATCAGTGCATCTTAATATTTGTATGATTGCCCTCGGGCACAGCTCCACGGATTTGACCTCTCATTTACACAAGTCGTTATAGTTGTTGTTACTACAAAATGTGTGCCCAGTTCATCCCCTAACTCCAATCTCATCCACATCCCGCTGTGCGTTGAAAGTGTTTTGGTGGTCATTTTGTTTGGTGGTAATTGATTTTTGTGTTTTCACTCTAAGATTTTAGGAGACGCTGAGGAGTAATGCTGCTGCCTGCTCCTTGTCCCTTTTGCTTCGACATTACGAGGATATTTCTTAGCATAGGTCAAAATGGGAAATATTTCAATTTGCTTGTGGTTTCGTTTAAATGAAATGTGGAAATAACTTAATTAAAGTTATGATACAGTTCGATATGAAATTTAAAAATTTGGAAACTAATTTCGTTTTTGAAATTGATTTACCATGATTTCTGATTTACCATTTCATTGAGGTTAGCTCAATTAATGGTAAGCATCTTAAGTTTTACAGCGGCTGCAAATGGAACTGGGTTTAAATGTGCTTCAATTTAATCAAGAAGAGAGAAGTTTAAAAGTTACATGCGAAAGTGAGGTTAGGTTAGAGGAAAACATTTCGCCCGAACCACTTTCACAATTCCCTATGAATTTTTTCAGTAACCTCTCGCAAACAATGCACGATAAATTAACCTGCGTCACTTTTAAAACCATTCCCTACTTTAAAGTCTTTGCAAGCTTTTTGAATTTGTTTTGAAATAAAGAAAGTGTAAGACAAAGTGAGGTTATGTTAGTCGAGAATTTTTAGCCCCTAAATCTACATCACATAATTTATTGAATATTGTTTAAAACTCCGCAATAATCATTCGCAGGTTTTTGCTAGTTAATTAGCAATCTATAGTGTTACTCCGGTTGTAAATAATTCTATTTAGAATACCGAAAGCTGTCTGCAAAATTGAGGTTAGAACAGTTGAAAATCTTTTTCAAGGACAAGCAACTTTTGATAATTTTCGCAAGCAACTTTTGATAATTTCGGAAAATTCATCGGCTTTAGAATGGTAATGTTTTTAAATATTTTTAAAATTTACTTAAAAAAATTATTGAAAATGATATCCAAAAGCGAGGTTAGGTTAGCCTAAAAAATTTCTTTCATATTATTTAAAAAAAGAAAAAATGGATTCCCATTACATCCCATGAAGCGATTGGGGAGAGCTTCTCACAACCAGAAAACTATGCGCTTTCTAGTTTTACACTCACTGATTGGGATTAACAATTTTACTGCGGCGAACGATATTTTGAGAAATTTTTGTTATTAGTTTTAAAATCTCCGCAACAACTTGTTGCAGGTTTCCTCCATTTATGCGTGGATTTTAAATTTTTCGGTAGTGCTGAATTGTAAAACCTTTACAGGATGATTCAGAATAGAGAAGTATTGAAAGTGAGGTTAAAATGGTCAAGTGAGGTTAAGCTAGCCACAAATCTTTTGGGCTGAAGTGTTTCCTTGTTACATTAGTTACATTAGGCGTGTTTTGGTTACACCGCTTGCTTAGATTATCACTTATTTTGGACGATATGGAGAGCAGCTAAGCGATATTAAGCGACACTTGAAGTTACCGCTCCCATTTCAGTACTAAGCAGGCATAAAGTTGAAAAAAATCAGAAAAGCAGTGTTGGATAGTGTTAGAGCATGTCGATTATATGTACTTCAGTTTGAAACAGGCAGATAGTTGCCAGTATAAAAAATCAGAAAATCGGTGTTGGATATTTTTATTGTGATCGTTATTGTGAGACAAGAAGAAGCATATACATATATTCAAGAATACCTACAAACCATGCGTTAGAGCAAGACGATTATATATATTATAATAAATTATCGCTAGTTTGGCGTTATGGTTACTAGCAAGCAAGCGATAATGATCGCGATCGCAAATGATTCATAATTAAACGGTATTAAACGTTGCCTCCAAAAGTGGTTGGTTACTAGCAAGTAAGCGTTAATCGATATCTTGTAACGAAAACACGCCTATTGTTAAAAGTTTTTTCCAGATGAGTCATAATTAAAAAGTATTAAAGGTTGCCTGCAAAAAGTAAGGTTATGTTAGTCAAATAACTTTTGCGCAGGAGGCACACACGAAATGTCTTATATATATTTAAAAACTGGTTATAAAATCAGCGATTTTTTGTTAAATCTACGATTTTTAATTTGATTTTGAATACAACAGTATTGCAAGCTGTATGCAAAAGTGAGGTTAGGTTAATTTCGAAATCAAATTTTACCCAAAAGTGCATCCATTAATTTATTGTCGATGTCTGAAGAAAATTCGCACAATAACCTTTCGCGAAGTTTGCCCAGTTAATTCATCATCTGAAGTTATATAGAGGTTCGGAATGGTAATGGGGTTTTTAAAACAATTCGGAATAGAGAAATAATGAAAGTAGTATCCAAAAATAGGGTTATATTAGTCAAAAATCGTTTGGCCTGCAGAAACTTTCATTGAGTATTAATCAATTTACGAATAATAATGCTTTTGGAAGCTGTTTTTTTTTCAAATAAAAAAGTTTTAAAAATTGCATGCAAAAGTGAGGTTATATTAGTCGAAAGTCTCTAGTGTTGATGTCACTTTTAATGACCCCCTGGCGATTTCGAAAAACTCCTTAATAACTCTTCTCAGGCTTTCACTAATTATAAGTATACCTATAAAATCATCATAGGTTGCATGTGGTTTTCATTGTGTTTCCCAAGCAGTTGTTCATAATATTACAAGCATTAAGATGTTAAAGAGATCGCATAATACATTTTCACCTCGACACCGTAGCATCAAATGGTTCGGTAAATGTCTTGCTTCTCGTATTGTATTCAAAACTAAGATGACAAAGACTGACAATAGATATCAAATAGTTCGGTAAAGTTTGTATTTAGCGCATTATTATCATGTCAATGATGTAAAAGAGATCGCAGGATAGTTTAATCTATTGTTTTCAATCTTGATACATTGACATCGAATAGTTTGGTGGAGTTTTTATGATACTAATGTTGTGGCAGTCAGTGACATTCGGCATGAAGTTCTATCTTAGATAGCAGGAAATCAATACCCTGACAATGCTTTGTATCGTATTCATCAAATTTTGTTGTCGTTGTTAGGTAGATGTTACTTTCACTATTGACACACTTAGGGCTGTTTTCTCAATGTCCCGTTAAAGTGTTTGCTTACTAATCGGCACTTTAATTTATCGGAACGATATACTGCCCGGTTTGTGAGAAGCTCTCCCTAATCCCTTCATGGGATGTAATGGGAAACCATATATTTATTTATTATACTGCCTGTTAAGAGTTTTAATTTCAAGGATATCAAGTTTTTCAAACAACTCAGATCATAACTTGAACATATCTGCCGTGTGACCCTGTATTTGGTGCCTACAGACAAGCGAAATACTAGCCAGTGGTTCTCGAGGGGTTACTCTATTCACATTTCTCGTCTTGGTCGTGTGGCCCGGGGACGAAGTTATGCTGCTACGACTGGATGCATAGATCAAGTTAATGGTCCCCAGATCAGCATATAGTGGCGATACGCGTGAATCCGACCGAATCTAAGGATTAAGGCGAATTGTTGTGCGAAACCCGGCAACCGAAACCCATCTACGCCTCCCGGATCATAATACGAACTTCCAACCGGAAGTTCGTACGATTACGGAGTGTATCAAATCGCTCGGCGGTAATACAAACCCAGCCGAAGGCCAATATCATCGGAAATTGGCAAATTTAGAACGGTCCTTGACTGTAAGAACGTGATTAACGATGCACGGCAGACTCAACATCATCTGGGTGCCGGGACACACTGGAATAGTCGGCAACGAACGTGTGAACCTCCTGGCATCAAAAGCCTGGAAACTCCAAACGGAAACTTATTTTGGGGTGATGAAGGCTGGCTTGGGAAAATGGGCGGAATCGGCATACATAGCCCAGCGGAACCAGGAAACAGTAGGCAGGATGACAAAGATCCCATGGGGAGATGGATCGAGGACAAGAGGTTTGCTGAAACTGGGAAAACCTGAAATGAGCAATATGATGGGAGTCTTAACGGGACGATGAAGCATTTACTATGCCACTGCCCGGCCTTTACACAAGCTAGATCCAGGTATCTCTCGGACAGTATAATACCGGACATGACCAATATTGTGGGAATGAACTGAAACAACTTAAGGAATTTCGTGAATAGCACCGAATTCCTATGAGAGCTATAGTGACTTAATAGGGTAAATTGAGAGCGCTCAACAGGTCGGATCAGCGGCTTAAGTGTATGTCTATTGGCATGGGAAGGATTAGAGTGCTTTCCTTTTTAACGTTCCGCATCTCACCCCACTTTTCAAGCTAACTAACTAACTAATGTACTATTATTATGTGTATAATTGCAAAAACAATTGAGAACCACAGATTTTTAGTACAAATAATACAACACCATCAGTCAGGTGTAACGTGTAAAATATAGCCTCAACCTAAGTCATTGTTTTCTCATTATAAATTGTATTAAGATGTCGAAGAGATATCAAATTAAAATATCATATAATGTTTGAGAAATGTGTAATTTTTCATAGGTATTTTACAAATCCTGAAATATATTCAAATAAAAAAAACCCCAAACAATCATGATTAATTTCCATTAATCACACACGTTTTTTTGGGTTCAAACCCCGCTTCCCAAAGTTAAATCGTCTGTGCAGAAAATTCCCCTCAAATTACAAACAAACCGCAAGTTCCTTTAAAAAATCCCAATCTTTGCTTTTCGTAAAATGAATTAAAAACAAATAAGCTAAACTTCTGCTTATCAGCTCCTTCTATATTCACCAGCAGAAGTTTCGCATATTTCAATTTATTTCAATTGTATTTTCAAACATTCAATTCAGTTTTGAACACCATCTATTGTGGGAAAGATCGCGTAAAATGTTGAAAATCAAATTCCAATTTTTTTATCTGGGGATAATTTTAAATTTATCAAATAGAACTTTTGGGAATCCCTTTAAAACGGTGTGTGAAACAACATAAATAAATAAAAAAAACATTTTAATGGTTTTTTGGATTTTAAGGATTTCTATATAATGAAACAAACGAAATACGACGACTTGAGTGAAGTGTCACAAGCGGTAGAAAATTTGAATGAATTAAAAAATGCCATAGGAAATTTAAGGTTCGTTAAGCTAAGTTGTGACGTTTTAAAGGTTATTTTTTCCTAGATGCGATGGATTTTAAATTGCAGTAAAACAATTTTGTAATGTCTTTGAAGATTTCTTTTATTAAAAATGAATAATAAATGTCGGTCATATTTATCCAAACATTTATCACAAAATACTGTCAACTGTCAAATTTCCTAGACAAAAATTCATCCCCGGAAAAATTCCCTAATGTGATCAGTAACGGTTTAAAACGAAATTAAAATAAGATTCTGTGTCTGTTTCTCGATGTCAAACGAAAGATTTCTCTCGTATTCTAGTTGAAAGAAATTTGATATGGGTTCCACACTCTTGTCATTTCAAGTCGAGCGATGACATAAAATTTCTCAATTTCTTATGTGCTGTCTTTTGCGATTATAGATAAAGTCAGTCGAACGGAATCTTAAGCGAGCCACAGACTTGTCATTCATGAGCATGAACATCAGCTATTGTTGATATTTAATGTCGGTTTGCCGCCCGTTCTTGATACCATATAAGAATGTAATCGAAGTTGTTCGCATCACTATTATGTTTACAAAATGTTTTGGTAACATTTTTCAAATTCGTCAGCCAGATAAAAAGTTATCGATCAAGCTCATGCTCATGATTGATAAGTCTGTGGTTCGCTTTAAAAGGAACCCAATTTCAATTGAATTTGAGTGGCTCGCTTTCATTTGAGATCGAGATCAGGGCATACACAAATCAAATTAAAAAACTATTTGTTAATAATTTCAGGCGTGACTTGATTGAAACCCAAGAGAAATGTAAGTTAATTTTATTTAATAAATCCTTTGGAGAATACAAAATCTAAAGCACACTGAAATAAATTCGCTTTATTACAGTGTTAAAACATGTTTAGTATAATTACATTGCAGCAATGAAAAGCTTCGTACATCCAACGACTTTGTCGTTGCGGCAGCGCAACATGTCTTACAGGACTTATTTTTGATCGTACATCTTTTCGTTGCCGCAACAAATACACTATTTGTGAATTTTGGAGAAATAAGAGTGTTAAATATAGCAAATTTTAAGTGTTTGACATTTAAACAACTACTGTTTGTGTTATCTGGCTTGTCAAAGATGTAAAGTTGACGAAATAAGTGCGTTATTGCAACGAACCAGTCGTTTATGCAACGAAGTTGATTTGCATGAATATTTACCAACGAATTGTTTTGCTTTTTTCTCGCAATTACCTTATTTCCGTTAGTTTTGAATTTTACTGTACGAAAAGTTCGTACTACAGTCTTTCAAGGTCTGATATATTATTTCTAAGTGAAAAATGATTAGTTTTTCGTTGAAATAATAGATAAGCACACTCACGGGCACGACTAGTTTCGAAGTCCGTGACAAGTTCATCATCAGATGGCTACTCACTGTGCCTGAATTGGTACCATTTGATAGATCATCAATCGTATTTATATATCAATTTTATATGCAATGTTCTGAATTGGTATCGATCCAAAATCCCTCAGTACCAACTCAACCTGAAAGTCAATTATTCCAACAATGACAGAAGACTTTTTTCCTTCATGTTATCTTTTCCTCCTACATTCTCGCAAGGTTGCAGATATTTTAAGGTTAGTTTATCAATAACACACAGTTGCATTGAGATAGTAGCTTTTACTTTCGTTTACTTTCCCAGTAAAAATTTGCAAGAATCTAATTTTGAGAGATAGAACGATTTCGCTCTCTTTATTGCACAAAAAGTATGCGAACAACTTCCAGTAAAAATTTGCAAGAAAACAGCTGATGTAGTTTTATCCTTTGCTACATACATTTTGGCTAGTAGTTACATTACATATCTACTGCCACAGTTGTCCAATTATGACGACGTCGGTCCTCCAGAATTTGCTGAATGGAACTGCACCTTATTGCCTTCCATTTTCTTGCTAAATTTCAGTGATATATTCAATAAAATATTAAAAAACTTATTTGTAATTATTTCTGCCGTTGTTGATTTATTTTTCACTTTTGTTTGTTTATATAAAACAGCTGATTTCAAACAGCTGTTCTATCTTCCAAATTTTTGTTGGCAAAAATATTTCAAACCAAAATTTGCAAGATCTCTAACTCGAACTGTTAAAATTTTTGCTCGTTGGCTCTCATTTACTGGACTTTTGGAGTAAACGAACACGATTCAGTAAAAATTTGCAAAAATTTTCGAGTAATCGAACAGAGCTAGTTTTTCGAATGACCGAGCTAGTGTCGGTTATGTTCGAATTTTCGGCAATGACCTTATCTACGTTAGTATTGAATTTTAATGTACGACTAAGTGAAAAATGCTTGGTTTTGCTGTTTTTACCCCAAACGTCTTTGTGGTAAAACGCCTACAGGCGATAGGTGAATGAATCAACAGGGATCACGAGTTGAAACACCAATGAATCATAGAGGCCTAGGAACGGTTACGCGCAAGATGTGAGTGAATCCCATCGAATATCCAAAGTAGGGATTAAGGCGAACTGTGTAACTATGACACCATCTAGGGACGATTGGCAGAATGGCAAATTTAAACCTGCTGTTATACGGATGGCTCAAAGATAGGGGACGAATAAGCTCTAGGATTTTTCATTGAAAATCCGGCGAACGAAACCTAATTACTTCTCCCGGATCACAATATAGGATCTAAATGGGACCTCAACCCGGAAATAACACACTGGCTCTATACTTATAGAAGCGTAATTAGATCCGCCATATGGTTCTGTAGTATGGTGGACGGCAGTTGAAAGGAAATGTAATATCGCAATACAACGAATGTGCTGCATTGGTATTAGCGCTGCAATAAAGACAACATCGACAAGGGCCATGGAGACTATTATATGTATTCAGCCAATCGATATTAGAGACAAATACGAGGCCGCCCTTGTGGCAAAACGCCTACTGGCAATAGGTGAATGGATCCACAGGGATCTTATGTCGAAACGCCAACGGATAATGGAGGCTTTGGGCGGTTACACGCAAGATACGAGTGAATCCGACCGAATACCTGAGCTAAGGATTAAGGCGAATTGTGTGACGTTAACACCAACTGGGACTAGGACACCAAATGGGACTCGCTGCTACACGGATGGCTCAAAACTAGGGGGAAGAACGGGTCTAGGAGTTTTCATTGAAAATCCGGCAACCGAAACCCATCTACGCCTCCCGGATCATAGTACGAACTTTCAGCCGGAAGTTTGGACGATTTCGGAGTGCATTAAATGGCTGGAAAACACTACGAGCGCAACGGACGTGAACATCTTCACGGATAGCCAGATGACAATTAAGGCAATATCATTGGAAACTGTCAAATCTAGAACTATCCGTGACTGCACAAAGGTGATTAACTGCCATGACATCATCCGGGTGCCGGGACACAGTGGAGTTATCGGCAATGAGCTTGCGAACATTCTGACAACTAAAGCCAGGAAACTCCATACGGTGATCCTGGAGAGTGAGAAACCTTACTGGGTGACGAAGGTTGAGTTGAGCCAATGGGCAAATCAGCCCACAGAGCCCGGGGGAATCAGGACACAGTGAGCAGGATGACAAGGAGACTATGGTGAGACCCCTAGGAGGAGAAACTGGGAAAGTCTGAAATAAAGATGATGGGAGTCGTAACGGAATGCTCGAGATTACGAGCCTACCTATACCGTATTGGACAAGTGAATGCAGGGCGTGGTGGACTATTCCTGGATGGTGGACTATTCCTGTGTCAATGCCCGGCTTTCACACAAGCGCCAGATCCAGGTATCTCTCGGATAGTAAAAAAATGACTGAACCTTTCTAAGGAACTTCGTGCATAGTACCAGGTGGTTTCTAAGGCACAGCTGATCGAAAAGGTACTAGGGAAATGATGTAGAATGAGGGACCAAAGAAGATATACAGACTATAGACCATGCAGCAAACTAAATTTAAAAGTGTTTGATTGATACTAATGACAGCTAAATTATGTTTTATGTTGTTTGCATCGAACGAAAATACGCATTCCCTTTTATTTCTGTCCGTATTGTGCCAACCAAAGAGTAAATTAGCAACTCGAACTCGATGTAATTTCCTACTACCTCTTCGTCATCAAGAGAACTCGAAGAGAGGCATCTTTTCTATTTCTCTATGATAGTACCGAATTCCTATGAGGGTAGAATGACTTAGTAGGAAAAATTCAGAGCCCACAATAGAATATACAATAGAATCAGCGGCTTAAGTGTATGTCTACGGACATGCGACGGATCAAAGAGTCAGTTTTCTATCATAACCCTCATTTTCAAACTAACTACTCCAGTAAAAAATTCTGTACGTGTACGAAGGCAGTTAGTTCGATACGTTCGGTCCATCCAATCGATTTTTAAATTGTTGTATGATGATAGGGTGATTAACTTGGCGCCACTTTGTACAAATGGTGCCACATGCCAAACAGCCAGAGAAACAATTCAATTACAGCATGAGACATTTCCTGTTTGTGTCATTTCTCATCTTTATGTTCATATTGTGCCACTCAGATCACCGTCGTTAGACTTTTTTTGAAATCTAAGGTAAATATCAACACACCTAACATCTCCCACGTGGGAGTGAAGGAGGAAATTTAACGCTGTTTCAATCAAATTCAGCCATTTTTATGCAAAATGGTCACGGACAATTTTGGATAAAAGAATGCGTATGTGCCAGCAAAGCCGTGGAAGGCATTTGTCTGATGTGTTATTTCTTAAAAATATAAAATATATACTTAAATAATATAAATTATACGCTATGTGATGTATTAAACATTGCCCTCCAAGGCGTATGATTGTTAGACAATTATTTTATGTTACTCATACGCTCATTGATCATTTTCAAATTATATAACCAGGTTATCCACATTCAAATGTGTCTCCCGATTCTGGTGGTCTATGTAGCGTAGAAAATATATAGGTATATGTAGCGTAGAAAGTAGTGGGAATATTTTCAGTGAAAATGACCAAAGTTTCAGTGAAGAGGATCAAACGACTCGAACTTATGAGGATTGTATTTGATATACGCTAGAATCAAGAAAACTGAAAGAAACCTAAAATGATTTTTTGTTACTTTTGGGGAAATTTTCCGAAAACATGTTATAACATTATACGTTACAGCTACAAAAAAACGCACTATTTTCTGGCTAATCGATATTTTCCTTTAAACAATTTCTAGGTACAACCGTTTCCGAAGTACAACCGTTTCCGAACCGAACTTGGTAGGTATTGGAAAATATTTTTTAATCACTCTTCATTGTAGACTTTTGACCATTCAATACCTTTCAGCCAATTACATGACATACCTACAAATTGTGACGAGGCTACAGCCTGTACACGACTTAGTGGCTACTATGGCATCAAGTCGCATCTGTATAACAGCACGCCATTTGTGGTGGAATGTGATATGGAAATCGATGACGGCAGCGGAGGTTGGATGATTATACAAAGACGTCAGGATGGTTCCGAGAACTTTCATCGCACATGGGCCGAATACAAGGCGGGCTTTGGTAGTATCGATGGTGAATTCTTTATTGGTTTAGAGAAACTCCATGCCCTTACAAATTTCGATGGTCCACAAGAGTTGCTAATACTATTGGAAAAGACAGATATGATTAAGGCTTACGCCAAGTACAACGCATTTGTAATAGGAAATGAAAGCGAAAAATATTTATTAAAAAACGTTGGCAAATATGAGGGAACGGCTGGAGATTCACTGACGGCTCGTCATAAGGGTTACAAATTTTCCACTAAGGACGATGATAACGACAATTGGGATAAAAATTGTGCCCAAGAGTTTGTGGGTGGTTGGTGGTACAACCATTGTCATGATAGGTAGGTTTAAAATAAAGGGCGTATATACATTAAAAAGATTAAGGGTTGGAACTTTATGTAAATTGGAGTTAAATTTGAAAAATATACTCGTATACTCATATAAGTTACGAAACCAACGCAATATTTAATTTCGGGTTTCACGTTTCATTTTCTTTTTTTTAACAGTAATCTGAATGGACACTATGGTGATATCGTTTATGGCAAAGGCATTAACTGGAAGTCATTTACAGGATATACAAACTCTCTGAAGAGTGTTAAAATGATGATTCGCCGTCGTAGATACTAAGGCAATCTCAAATATGCATGTAAATAAATATTAACAACATAACTAACCTGACCCCACTTTTGGCGGGATTGTCCAGCTTTTTGATGGATTGTACCACATTTTGGTGTCTCATTCCGACTTGGAACTAAAATAAAAACATGACTATACTAAATAAAAATCTTTATTTTATACATTTAATCTCGCTAAAGTTAATTAGAGCTTAATTTGTATGGAAAAGCTAAGCGATATTAAGCGTCATTTCAATTTCCTACTAAAATTCCAACTTAAGCAATGACAATGTTGCCACATGTTCAATTTCTAAAAATATCAACAAAAAGTTAATTTTTGAGGCATTTACATCGACTAAGATTAACGCATTTCGAAGGTTAACTCCGTTAACCTATGCTAATTAATTTTAATCTGTAAAATCTGTAGTTTAATTTGTAACCTTATTTTAAATTGGTGTACATTTTGATACAATACTGTTAAATACTATAAAAATGCAAGCATAATCAAAAGATACGTACAATACAGAAGGAAGCCGATCGAAAATTTTCCGTCGCGTTGCCGCCACTAAAATTTTTTTGTAGCTCATGCCGCCGCCGATATATTTTATTTATTTATTTATTTTTTTTATTGTATTTATTTATTTATTTGCTTTTTCACTTCTACAACAAAACATTCGTCTTAAAAAGTAGAATTCTTATAGTGTTATAAGGTAAACTAAGACAAGTAAAATAACAATTACATACAAAATATTTAAATATTCATACATTAACTAAATAAAGAAAGGAGAAAAAAAAAGGTTAACAATTAATAAAAAGTTAATAAATTACACAAACATTTATTTACGAGAAAAATTCAAACAATTTTTTCTTAAATTCTGAGGCGTTGCTGATTGCCCTATTTGCTGAAGGAATAATATTATTCCAAAGACGTATCGCAATTATGTAGAATTGCCATTCTGATATCAAAGGAGAATGTCTAATTTGTATTATATTTCTATTTCTTCTGAGTTGACTAAAATTCAATCGATTGAACAGGTGACATGGCTCACGGGTGGTTATAATTTTATGTAGAAATATAAGAATTCGTATTTTCAGAAGGTCTTCGAACTGTACGCCAAATAGTTTGACAGAGTAAGGAGTTATACTCACATAATTACCATTAGTGGCATAATTTCTGACCCCATAAACGTACCTCGCAATGTTGTTGTATGTGACGTTCAATTTCGATTTACTAGAGGCATCACAACTTGCAAAAATCTCACATCCATAGGTTAAAATTGGCAAGTAGTAACCTTATCTTTATTGGTGTGCAATATTGTGTAGGCCATAGGGTTCTGAGCATAGAATATGTTTTGCCACAGGCAGCTATAATGTGATCAGACCAGGTGAGGGTATTATTAAAAATTACACCTAGGTTTTTTGCCTTGTCTACAATTTCAATTCACTGGTCGTTAATGCAGACATTAGGTGTTTCACAAACTTTCTGCGTTCTTTTACGCATTATCATACATTTAGATTTTCGAGGATTTAAACTTAGCTCATTCACATCAGCCCAACGAGAAACTCGTTCTAGGTCATCATTAAGCCTCGCAGTACATTGCGAAATGTGTCCCTGTTTATCACTTATGTACAACTGGACGTCATCGGCGTACATTCTTATGTTGCAGTGGTGTAACTGTTCTGGAAGATCATTTACATAAACTGAAAAAAGAAGAGATCCAAGAATAGAGCCTTGTGGAACCCCCCTTATAACGGGAAGAAAAGTTGAGGTTGTTAACTGATTGGGTATTGTTAATTGGGTATTGTTGGCTTAAAATATGAACTGATTTTATCGACTGGCCCGATTAGAATTTTTAGGGTTAAGTTATTTCAAAAACATCCCAAATTTGAATAAAACTGGCAAAATCAGTAGTCGGCAAATTAATTTCTCTGTTGTGCCGCCGTCTTCAATAATTTTGTTGCGGCGCAGAGTTGGTCTAATCACGGAGTTGCCACCTGAAATGCCTATTTAATCACTAATTGCGTTGTTTAAACGGCTAAGATTAGGGGACAAGGTTATCGTTAAACTGGCTTTGCTAAACTGGGGTCTAAATGCGACATTATACCGACCAATATTAGCGCATTTCGAAGGTTAACTGCGTTAACTCACGCTAACCCGGCATATTACTTATACAATTTTAATCTGTAAAAATTTAAGTTTAATTTTTAACCTCATTTTAGACTAGTGTACAATTTGACGCAACACTGAAAATTTCCAAAAAATAATCAACCATAATAAAAACATACACAAGATATAAACTGTTTGACAGAAGGAAGCCGAACGAAAATTTTCCGACTCGTCGCCGCCACCAATATTGTTTTGAAGCTCACGCCGCCGTCGACGTAATTGACTCTCATTGGTTTAAAATATGTGCCGATTTGACCGACTGGCGCGATTTGACAGACTTATCCAATTTTAAAGGTTCAGCTATTTCAAACACATTCCAAATTTGTACAAAACTGGTAAAACCAAGAGCCTCCAATTTAATTTTTCTTCTTGTGCCACCGTCGTCGACAATTTGGTCTCTCGGCACGGTGTTGCTCTAAATTCGTTTGAGTACAGAGTTGCCACCTTACATGTCAAATTAATTTCAAATTTGTTGGTGTAAACGGCAAAGATTAGCGATAAGCTAATCTGGCCGCAACAAACTGATGTCTAAATACGACGGTAGATGCATTTTATTGTCATTTCTTGTGAATGAAAATGTTACCAAAGAGGAGAGACTCAAAAATATAAATTTACAAGATGGCTTACAAATGGTGGGATCATTTAAATTATTTTACCTAATTGAAAACTATGTATATTTTAATGTCTCTAAATTGGAAGGAGCCATTTTTATTTCCGATTGATAATAAAATTGAAATTAATGTTTCACAACATCGCGCGGTAAATGTTATACGTACTTGATCATAGTAGAATTATCTATCAGTTAAAGTCGCTTGAAAAGATGATTTAATTTTGTCAAAGCCATTTTTCGTTTCACTTGTCAAACTCATACATCTGTATTTTCTTTGTGTACTTTTTTGTATCCTTGCATTGTATAATTTGACAACAGAAGCCAATGAAACATGGCTTAATGGAACATGGCTTAATATAGTCCTGCTATATCCGTTAAATGCATACCACAACTTCTCTGGCAACATACGATGCGCATATGATTTCATTCCACAGGAATCGTCTGGGCCTTATTGGCATAAGACATTCTTTTCACGTAGCCCTCTGAGAATAATAACTGCGATGTTACTTACTTACTTACTTATCCGGTCTCGAACAACCCCGGGTGGTCAGGGACCTTACAAAACGAAGATAACATATTTCGCCAACCAGTTCGATCTTTTGCCTTACCGCTCCAGTTGGAAATACCAGGTGTTCGTCAACCTGATCCCTCCAGCGGAGTCTTGGTCTTTGTATTTTTTGTCTTCCTTTGAGTTCGGTTTCGAAAATCCTTCGTGCTGGTTCGTCTTCATCCATTCTACTGACACGACCTAGCCAGCACAATCACGTTATTTTGAACCGCTTAATTATGCCAATGTCGGGATATAGCTCATACAGCTAATGGTTCATGCGTGGCCGATACTCGTCGTTGTGCACTATAGGGCCATAAATATTTCAGAGTATTTTTCTTTCGAATACTCCTACAAATGTTTCGTCTGCGTGCGATAAGACCCAGGATTCTGCGCCATAAAGCAAGGGAGGTTGTATGAGAGTCTGGTACAGCTGGATTTTTGTTACTCGAGAGAGGGCTTTATCTCTAAAGTGCTTGCTTAGCCCAAAATAACATCTATTCGCAAGCAAAATTCTCCGCTTTATCACAGGGCTGACGATGATGTTTTTGTTTACGGCAGATCCGAGGTATTTAAATTCGTCCACCACCTCGAAATTATAACCGTTATCTACGTTCACGCTTTGGCCTAATCGCGTGGAGGCCCTGATCGTTGAAACCATTAATTTTGTCTTGTCCTCATTTACCGACAGATCCACTTTTGCTGACTCCTTCTTAATTCTAACTTCTCTCATTGTGCGCCCAACGATATCGATATCATCAGCATACGCGAGCAGCATGTGACTTTTGCTGCTGATGGTTTTCTTCATATTGACTGCAGCTTTATTCATAATGATCTCCATTACGATGTTAAAGAGATCGCACGATAGGATGTCGCCTTGCCTGAGGCCTCGCTTAGTTTCGAAAGGTTCGGTAAGATCCTTACCAACTTTCACTGCGGATTTGATGTTTGTCAAGATCATCCTGCAAATGCGTATGAGTTTTGCAGGAATACCAAGCTCAGAAATTGCTTCGTAGAGCTTCTCCCGTATCGTGCTATCGGAGGCCGCCTTAAATCGACAAATAGATGATAGGTGTCGATTTGTTTTTTGTGGGTCTTCTCCAGGATTTGGCGTAGCGTGAAAACCTGGTCAGTTGTCGAGTTTCCAAGCCCTAAGCCACACTGGAATGGTCGAATCAGGTCAGTGATTATTGGTTTTAGTCTTTCGCACATTATACTTGATAGAACCTTATATGCTATGGATAGAAGGCTCATCGCCACCAGCCTTAACATCTCCGCCGGTAATACACCAGCTCCTGCGGCTTTGTTGTTCTTAAGCAGGGTAATAGCTGTTCTGACCTAGTGTTGGTTAGGAGGGGGCAATCGAGGTCGTTGCCCAAATTGTGATCGATTGTCTCGTCATTGGATATCTTAGGCACCATTAGCGCAGAGAAATTATCTCTCTATATTCCCAACATGCTCTGCACATCGGTGATTTCCGTCCTTGTCTTTACAGAAGGGGGCCCTGAACCATGCCCATTAGTTCCGTTTTTGACTTTATGGTAGAATTTTCGGGCTTCGTTCTTCCGTCTGTATGTCTCAATTTTCTCACTCTCGAAATTTCTCCATTGTCGTTTCTTACGCCTAAAGAGACGGTTTACCTCCTATATTTATCGCTCAGTCGCAGCTCGCGTTGCAATTTACTGATGCATTGCCATGCGTGCAGCGTCCCTTTCATCATCTGCCATGTGACACTCATCGGTTTTCCAAAACTAAGTACGGTTGTCGCGGCGGTTTTTATAGAGTCGGAAATGGGTTTCCACTGCTCTTCAGGATCGTCATCGGGAGGGGGTGGGTTCTGTGCCAAAAGTTGCGAGAGCTTCCTTGAGTAGGCTTTGGCTACCTCTGGTAATTGCAGTTTTCCGATGTCTAGCTTTCTTTGCGTCTGGTTTCGTACGATTTTCGCTCTACTTAATCTTGTGCGAAACTTTGCTGCTACCAGGTAGTAATCAGAATCGATGTTAGCTCCTCTGATCGCTCGAACTTCCATTACACTGGATGAGTGCCTTCCATCAATTACCACGTGCTCAATTAGGTTCTTCGTTCTTTGATCAGAGGATACCCAAGTAGCCTTGTGGATGTCATTATGCTGGAATCTTGTACCAGTAATGACCATGTTTTTTGCCGCGGCAAAGTCAATCAGTTTCATACCGTTGTCGGAACTATCAGCATGTAGACTGAAATTGCCAATAGTAAGATGAAACACATTTTCCCTGCCTACTTTGGCATTAAAATCTCCTAGTACAATCTAAATGTCATGGCCAGGGCAGCGGTCATACGTTTCCTCTAGAAGCTCATAGAATATGTCTTCGGCATCATCATCTTTCTCTTCTGTCTGGGCATGCACACAAATTAGGGAATTATACTACGGCTATACGTTCACTCACAGGTTTGAACCTAGAGACTAGATCTCATAGTCTTTTGCCAACTACAAATCCGCAACCAAATTCATGTTTTTTCTCATGGCATCTGTAGTATATGTTTCTTTTTCTTGTGCACCCATGTCCTGTTGATCGCATTTCCTGGATAGCGGTAATGTCAGCCTTATAACTTTCGAGGACATCTGCCAATTGGATACGTGCACCGGAAATATATAGAGTTCTTACATTCCAAGTGCATATCTGTAAAATCGTGGTCCTTATAACGTTTGTCGTCAACAAATGGGCGTTGTTTATGTTTTATTTTTCTGCGAGGTTTCAGCAGTTTTATTCTGTTATTATTTAAACGCGCAAGATCGGGCAGCCAATTTTAGTTTAATTAGTTAGAGTATTGACTAATAAACAGTTTTTAAGTAATATGTCCTGTAAGAAACCCACACTTTTTAGTTATACTCTACCAAAGTTTAAAAAGGCACCCAAATGTAGTGTGTTTGCAAACCTGCACTTTCTGAAAAAACAAACAGCTCAGGTCCTCACTTTTTATTATACGACATTGGACATTTTCATACTTTTCCATAGACACCAAACAAAAATGTAATGATCGGCTGTATAATTTGCCTACAATTCAATTCAATCTTGCAGGCGGAAAAATTTTGCAACTTTGAGCGGTTCTACCATTCATAGTTTTTATATGATTTCAAAAAATTCTTGGGCCTAATTTTTGAGTGGAAAATCATCTTTGATCAACGATCAAACATAATTTAAACTCTGAATTCACTTTTTAGTTTAATAGTTAATTGCTGTTTAAACAGCCAAAGTAGGGCATTTAAATTATGATCAAGTGACCATATGATTTTGACAGAAAACAACAAGAAGAACAAACACAAGGCTTCCTTAATTGATAAATGTGAACAATTATAATCACCATTCTAGTTGAAATAACAATAAAAACGTATCGTTTAACTCTTAGTTCAGTTAGAACTTTATTTCTGCTCAAATATTCTCAAATTTCACTAAATATTTTGTATTTTATCACTTCACTTTTGTTTTGCAAATGACGTCAGTTTGATGCATTGTAACGATTAGCCGATACATGTATGAATACCGGCTATTTTTCGTAGCATTTGCCACTGTTGCCACATGGTAGTAAGATTATTTGACAAAGCACTGAAAAACTCTTTTCGTATTTAAAGTCAGATCAAACATAAATCAAATAAATCAATTTAAATAAGCAGTCAAAAATTGGGCCTTAATCCGTGAGGATACATTTATTCATTTTACCAAATGTTTCTGTAAAATTTTTGATTATTGCCACGACATTCGGGTTAAGGCCCCACAGTGCGACGGTTTGGCCAACCGGTCTTCCCCGCCATCAGCACATGCAATTTCCACACACCACATTCTCCAGCGCACTGTAAACATCAACATCCAAATTCCTCTGGTCGTCCACTGTAAGCGACAAAACTTGTAAACCGATTTACACACAATTTCGTTGCGGCCTAACCTACAAATTTTGATGTAGCTGTTGTTGCATCTACAATTTCGAAAATGTGCTTGCGACACTCAGAGAACATATACAAATTATCATACACACATTGACGGAAATCTCTCAGTTTCAGAGTGTGTAGTAAACACAACACCTTGCCGGCGATTTGTGTCTATTTATAATGTTTCCTCCCAAGAGAGAACTATAGAGAAATCCTCAGTGTGTTGCGTTTCCGTGTGAATTTTTCGGAAATCGGGTTCGATCGATGCTTGTGCAAGCGACAAACGGCAATTTCGAAAGTCTTTTCAAAACGAAAGGTGGTATTTCCGTAATTTCCGCGAAAACAAATCTACCTGATCGCTTGGAATAGTATCTAGCGCCTACAATTTTAAACCACAAGTGAGGAAAAAAGATTACCACCGTCAGGAGGAAAATTCTTAAAGAATTTTATTTCGAAAGGTGAAGAAACTAAAAAGGAAATTAAATTTTTTATGATTCGATCTTCTTCAAATAAAAAGACAATTATTTGGCAAACAGCAGTAGAGGTGAAAGACATCCAGCTATCAAAAGCAACGAATTGAAAAAGTGTTTTAAATAAATATTTTTATTTAAGTGAGTAATTTAAAAAGAAAAAAAATTAATTTTATTGGAGAAATTTAAATTTTTTTATTCTGCTAAAAAATTTCCTACAAATGAGTGATTTAATTATTTTTAAATATTCCAAATTGTCACTCGGTGTTATGTGAAAATGTTTACCTATCGGTTGGGATTTTCTGAATCATGATTTAAATTTAAAATGTTCGTAATTTCAACAACATTTCTTAATTTCGAAAACAAATTCGAAGTTTGTCAAATTTTATTAATTGAATACTTCAGCAATTATGTATATAGTTGATGGATGATTTTCTATGCAGTTTTGAAACCTCTAAAATATTAAAAAAAATCAAATTGTGAACGTTAACGAATTCTTAGAATTTATTTTATGACCGAACTGCGAATTGAACAAGAAGACCGATATATATATAGAAGCGGCTTAAAATAGCGCAATTGCATTGAATGGACTATAATATACAAACAGATAAATTCCAACGATAGTTTGCTACGAAAAACTACGCAATTTCCAATTGAAATTCTAAAAATTGCAATTTAAATTCAAAAAATATGAATTGCAATTCAATAATAACATTGAAAATTAAAAACTTGTCGTTGGTAACTTAAAAAACTTATTTGAAATTTAAAATAGAGAATTGAAATTCCCAATTGATGTTCGAAAAAAGTAATTAAGATTTAAAAATTTAAAAATACAACAATTGAAATTTAAAAATTCTACTTGAAATGTGAAATACATCAATTAAAATTTAAAACATATCAATTGAAATTTAAAAGACATCATTTGATATTTCAAAGATATTAATTGAAATTTGAAATACATCAATTAAAATTAAAAAAATTTATAAAAACATCAACTGAAATTTAAAAGACATCATTTGATATTTAAAAGATATTCTTTTGAAATTTAAAACACATCAATTGAAATATTACATCAATTGAAAAATACGTCAATTGCATTTTAAAATGCATCAATTTAAATGTCCAGCACATCAACTGAAATTTATAATACATCAATTGAAATTTAAAAATGGAATATATATAATCGGTAAAAAAATTTACAATTTCAACTGATGAATTTTAAATTTCAATTGATGTCTTTTAAATTTCAACTTATATTGTATTTCCAATAGAAAATTTAAATTCCAATTGGTGTATTTTAAATTCCAAATATAATTTTCAAATTTCAATTGATATTTTTCAAAATTAGATTGATTATTTTTTAAAATTTCAATTGGAAATGGTGTAGTCTTTTCATTTGACACTTTAAATCTTTTTTTGTGTCGAAGTTTAAAAAGTTTAAATAAAGCACGGAGTTCCCACCCGGAATTTTAATTTAATCTCAAATTGGATGATGCAAACAGCAAAGATTAGGTTATAGCTAATAGGGCGTTTACATGCTCTTGCAGATCGACCAGGCGATTTCTATGGCACAGCTGATCGAAAAGATACTAGGAAAATAATGTAGAATGAGAGACAAAGAAGACAGGAACTAATTTTAAATAGTGTTTATAGATACTAATGACAGCTAAATTATGTTTTATGTTGTTTGCATTGAACGAAACTACGCATTCCTTTTGATTTCTGTCCGTTTGGTAAAAAATTGGTAAAATACAGCAGCAAATACAACTCTATGAAATGGCCTACTACATCGTCGTCATGAAGAGTCATCGAAGAGAGTAATGGAAACTCTTAAGTATTACTCTATGGATCGACTCGATAATCGACAAACCACTCTATTATTATGTGATTTCTCGTACATTTGTGTACCCAAGATCGAGTAAATTTTTCTCGATAATGTTATTATCATGTCACAAATCATTTCAACCGCAGAGTTGTACTCGAATACTGACTTTCAGTATGTTGGTATGTGAGCAAGAAATGAATATGGGAATGTAAAGCAAATGTACTTCACTGAACATGTACATTAACGAACAAACATGATTAATATAAAAGGAAGTATTATAAGGACAGCCGGTATTGCTTTCTTTCTTTATTTTCTCAATATTTACGAAATTCTAAATAAATTGGACACAAAAATATCTTTAATTACATAAAAAGTTATTTATACAAATAAAGAAATAGAAAAATTAGCTGACTGACAGAATTGTGATACTAATATATACAAATCATCATAATTCCATCACGAAATACAAAAATGTCAAAACAAAATCGAGTAAAAATGCATGTAAACACATTTTTTCCGAAAAATGATAATCACGAGATTATCATGATAAAATAGTGCATGTGAACGCGCTTAAACCAACACGCGATAAAATGCGATCTAAATGAAAAATCAACTTATGTTTCCTAACACAGTTTGTTTTCATACTAATACACTTCTTCCAATGTGTCTCTGATTTGTTGACCCTTCCAAGATATTAAATTTGTGAGATTCGTTTAAGCTACATTACTAGCATTTATTTCGCTTTGCAAACAGTAAATAAAGGTAAACTCATTAGAACAGCTGATTTGAACTTTTTTCACATGAATGAATTTGTTCACATGAATTTTATTTTCGTACTTTTTTGTTTACGTTTACTGTAGATACACACATCGTCCCCCGAATCTTGATCCTAAAGCAACTATGGTATAGAGAAGAAAATTTACTCATGGAGTGGAATGCCAACAAAGAAAACGAGTGAAGCGTGTCGTTTCTCTGCTCGTTCTCTTACTCTCTTCGTTGAATAATTCAATACACGCGCAGTTTTCTGATGATGTTATTGTATATAACTATAGAAATTCCAACCATATTTAAATAAAATTACATAAATTATGTAAAAAGTATGAAATAATCAAGTTATGACGCGGGCAAGAAATGCGTTTGAGTGAATCGGGTCGACTTTTTTGGTTCTCTTTTACTAGGGTTGCCAAATTGCGGTGGTTTTTTCTTCTCTACTTGTACATCCTTTTTGTCTTGATTTGCCTTATACGTCATTTTGACGATTTTGAGTTAGAAACGGATTTGGAACTCGAAACACTCATATTTTACGGCACGCTGATCCTCATTCCTCTATCTCCATTGTTTTCAGAGATATTTGCCGTATAAGCCCGATGGTTATAAATTTTTACCCTTGAACGAAACTTTGAACTCGTTTTTCTCAAAACGGTCATTTGGCGTATACGGTAAATTAGGATTCAGGCGACGACATGTGAACATTTTGATAGATAAGAAACACCATACAAAAACAAAGTGTCTGTTTTTGCTGCCTAAAATTACACCAATTGCTACTGCGCTTAACTTACTTATTTTACCATGCTAGAGGCTAAATCAGAAGAATATGTTGAATTAATTACATTTTGTAATGGCCTTCTACGCCTTCTTTGCCGCCGTTTTTCTAATTTCTTATAAAAATTTAATTTCTCTGATCTTGACTGTGCCTCATCAAGACCAATGATTAATTCACTTTGTGCTTCTTACGAGAGGTAGAAAGTCTGTCAGCTGTTTTGCTGTAATATCGAACAAAGTCCTTCATTTTTAATTTTGTGCATTCACGATGTTCATATATTTATATATTTTGCACAATCACAGTAAGAATTTCAGCTTTGGTTTATCAAAACTCACCGACAGAATTCTTCTCTTGACATTAAAACTTGCAACTTCCAGACGTTCGATTGATTCCCTTCTGTAAAAAAAAGAGCGAGTTGGTGTACGTATCTCGTATATGTTTTTCTATGGTCAAGACCAACACAAGCGTTGAGATCATCCACCTAGGCAGAGGCAGAAGATTTATAAATTTCTTTCTGTACAACATTGGGCTGTTTTTTCGTTTGAGAACACAATCTAAGGGCACATTAGTTCCAGCATAGCCCGACATATCGTGTAGGGTATGTCTACAAATTCCTAGATACATATCAACGCTAACCAATACCTGTGGAATCTACAAGGCCGTCCTTAGTCTTGCCAGTGCATCCTCTCTATAGTTTCCAGGTTTGTCACTTTAGCACCCGTAAAAGGTAAATCTTGTAAAACGTTAAGAGATCTGCCGAGTCCTGGGTTGATGATGAGTATAAAGTAAATAGACTCATTTCTGGGATTGTTAGACACCTAGATGCCAGAGAAGACTTTGATCCCCGTTGCTGCTGGGCTTTTATTCCTCAGCTTACCGGTAACATCGCCATTGATCATGAAGTTTAAAAGAAGGAAATAACCCAAATTCCATAGGACAAATGACGTGCTGTTGTTATAGTTGTAGTGTGTGCTGGCAACTACTTAACTTGCCGAGAGGCAGGTTATCCACAATGATAGGAACACTTACGGGACATTGTCTTGTAGGAAAACACGCCCTAAGATTGGGACATAGAAAGTCTACTCTCTATAGATGCTGCATGGAAGAGGACGAGGAAACGACGAAACACCTTCTCTTGGATTGCCCTGCTCTGGCAAGATTGAGAAGTAGGATATTCGGAACACATCTAGTTAGCACTGTAGCCCTACAGGATATTCCTGTAGGTCTTATAGACAAATTTATTGAAAGGGCAAATTGGCTGGACGACTAGTCAATAGTTGCTATGGAGGAATGGGCTTATTTAGCCTAAGTGTGCTAGACAGCGTGCTGTCTTGCAGCCTTTTCAACCAACCAACCAACCAATGTGTGCTGTAACCTGTTAAGGACTCCGACTGGCTGTTGACGTTGTAGCGTGAGGAATTTCGCCTGGCTGTTGTTACGCAAAACTCAAATTGTCGTTTAACTACATAAGTTAATTCTTGTAGAAATTAAGTTGACTGTTCTTAGGAAATATTTTGATTGCGGTTGAGTGTAGTTTATAGATTGTTGTTGTTGAAACGTGTTTGGTAAATCAGGACTATGCCATTATATGCTCGTTTATAGGGAAGATTAAATAAAAAGCTCTACGCCGCCCACGCCGCTGCGTCGATTTCTATGTAATGAGGCGTGGCTTGGCAGCGTTAAGGTCTACTGAAGCTTCGTGGCTGATACTATATCATGGATTTGAAGCTACCGATAGTACGTTTAATCTTCGAGTGAATCTCAAATTTCCTCGAAACTTCTAATCTAAGCCAAGTATGTTCTATTACATCGGTCTCCTCGTTTAGCGAGTTAGCAGGGAAATAGGTGTTCATAAGGAGAGCGAATTACCACGGTAAATAGTTCAGTGCCCAGAAGACTACTTCAGAAGCCCTTACGATATTCCTGATGCCAGTATTTCACTTAGTCGTGAGTCTTCGAATGTACGTTCAATTGAAATACTGAAGAGCAAAGTACGGAAAAATTGGATCGCGAACAGAATTTTCAATAAATCGTTTGTCACAGAAGAATTTGGTTGAGGCAACCGAATTAGCCCTTATTGAATTTAGAGGTTGTCACAACCAGAGTAGAGGCCATCAGAGCTGAATCAGGTTGTCTCAACGGAATTAGAGGTTGTCTCAAAGGAGAATCAGAGGTTGTCTCAACGAAATTAGAGGTTGTCTCAACGGAATTAGAGATTACTAAATCCGAATGTGGCCGTCGGTGGTGCAAGGGTTAGTGTGCGCGACTCTTGTACATGAGAACGTGGGATCACTGCTCTGACCACCTTACATTTATTTCGACTACGGTCACCTCGCTTAATGACGGCGACACTATCGAGTACTTAGCTTTTCATGGCTTCTTCTTCTTTCATAGCTTCTTAAGATACTGTTCGGAACCGGTGTAAAACTGTTTGGCCCAATCAGTGAGTGTAAAACTATTAAAACACACAGCTCACTCATTGTGAGATGCTCTCCGCTATCCCATAATGGGATGTAATGAGAAACTATTTTTTTTATTTATTTTCATCCGAATTAGATGTTGTTACAACTGAATTAGAGGTTGACACAACCGCATTAGAGGTTGCCACAGTCGATTTAGGGGTTGTCACAACCGAATAAGAAGTTATCACAGTCGAATTGGAGGTTAACACAACCCCATTAGAGGTTTTCACAACCGAAGTGGAGGTTGTCGAAGCGGAATTATGGTCAGTTTTTAAATGGGTAGTTATCTATCGGATTACTTAATCTTAATTCTAAGTTAATTAGAGGTTAACTTTACATTTAGTTTTTCAGTGGTGAGTTAATGTAAGTCGCCATATTGTCAACTAATATGGCAACCCTTGTATTCTTATTGGAAAAAACGTGTGTTTTGGATAAATACCAAAACAACAAAAGGGAGCAAACAAAATGGAATTATGTAAAATAAGAAATAGATGCATAAAATCGAAGTCATTTTAACAAAAATATGTAAAAAACTATATAGGCGCAACAATTTAACGATCTAGACTCAACGTATGTGTACAAATACGCAAATCTGGAACATGTATTTTATACAATCTTTATTTCTTCCTTTGACACTCAGTAATTTGATTGTCAAAATAATATGGTTCTCACTATAAGTTAACCAACCAACATTGGGTGGTTAAATAATAGTTAAACAATGACTTAAAAAACACAATTCGATGTTTAACCACAATTTAACTAAGAAACGAAGATCACCACTGACTTAAAAACTGGCCATTAGAGGTTGTTACAACTGAATTAGGGGTTATCACAGCTGAAGTAGAGATTGTCACAACCCTATAAGAGGGTGTCACAGCTGAATTAGAGGTTGTCACAACCGAATATCGATAAGAATTTTTTCTGTTAATTTAGTGGTGATTTATTTTCCTCAAATTTCATAATTATTCTCATAAATATTTACAAACCGAGGAAATATTTCATATGGCATAATCTTTAGGTTAACAACTTCATTTTACATCCAGTTCCGACCGGTTTTGAACTCCTGGCCATCAGGTTCATCAGGTCGATTTATTTCCTAAACATTTTTATAAAAAGATGAATTTTGAAACACTGAACATTTGAAATGTTCTTGTAACTACTTCACGATGATAAATTTGGATATTTTCAGCAATATGCATGCATCAGCTCATTAGCAAAATTTGGTTAGATGAATGCATGCCCGGCGATTGGAGTCTCAGTGTACTATGTCCCATATTTAAAAAAGGTGACCCGAGTATCTGTGCCAACTACCGTGGAATAAGCCTTTTATCCATAGCATATAAGGTTTTATCAAGTATAATGTGCGAAAGACTAAAACCAATTATCGCTGACCTAATTGAACCATACCAGTGTGGCTTTAGGCCTGGAAAAACGACAACTGACCAGATTTTCACCCTACGCCAAATCCTGGAGAAGACACACGAAAAACAAATCGACACCTATCATCTATTTATCGATTATAAAGCGGCCTTCGATAGTCCGATACGGGAGAAACTCTATGAAGCAATGTCTGAGCTTGGTATTCCTGCAAAACTCATACGCCTTTGCAGAATGACCTTGACGAACACCAAATCCGCAGTGAAAGTTGGTAAGGATCTTACCGAACCTTTCGAAATTAAGCGAGGCCTCAGGCAAGGCGATACCCTATCGTGCGATCTCTTTAACATCTTAATGGAGATCATTACGAGAAAAGCTGCCGTCAACATGAATAAAACCATCAGCAGCAAACGTCACATGCTGCTCGCGTATGTTGATGATGTAGATATCATTGAGCGCACAATTAGAGAAGTTAATGCGGTTTTTTCGAGAATTGAGAAGGAGTCAGCAAAAGTGGGTCTGACGGTAAATGAGGACAAGACATAATTAATGGTTTCAACGAACAGGTCCTCCACGCGATTAGACCAAAGCGTGAACGTTGATAATCGTTATAACTTCGAGGTAGTGGACGAATTTATATACCTCGGATCTGCCGTGAACAAAAACAACAACGTCAGCCTTGAGATCAAGCGGAGAATTGTGCTTGCGAATAGATGTTATTTTGGGCTAAGCAAGCACTTTAGAGATAAAGCCCTCTCTCGAGTAACAAAAGTCCAGCTGTACCAGACTCTCATTCAACCTGTCTTGCTTTATAGCGCAGAATCCTGGGTCCTATCGCAAGCAGACGAAACATCTGTAGGAGTCTTCGAGAGAAAAATACTCCGAAAACTTTATGGCCCTATAGTGCACAACGGCGACTATCGGCGACGCATGAATCATGAGCTGTATGAGCTTTATCCTGACATTGACATAGTTAAGCGGATCAAGATAACGCGATTGCGCTGGCTAGGCCATGTCAGTAGAATGGATGAAGATGAACCAGCGCGAAGGGTTTTCGAAACCGAACTCGAAGGAAGACGAAAAATAGGAAGACCAGGACTCCGCTGGAGGGATCAGGTTGACGAATCCCTGCGTACACTTGGTATTGCCAACTGGAGAAATAAAGCAAATGATCGAACTGGTTGACGAAATATGTTATCTTCGTTTTGTAAGGTCCCTGACCCCCGGGGTTGTCCGAGTTCGGATAATTAAGTAAGTAAGAAGATTCAGTTGTATCCACCGAATCATTTTTTGTAATTAGGTTGCTTCAACCGAATTTCAGTTATGGAGACTAAAGTCAGTCCGAATTTTCGGTTGCTACAACCTCTTTTCAAACAATTAGTTCTCTGAGTCTAGATTTCAACTCCAACCGACCACGAGCCGGCAGCTCTGCATTTTGTTTTCCTAAGCCGATTTCATCGACTTATACGGCATTTACACCGATCAAGTTTAACACATTTTGAAGGTTAACTCTATTAACCCACGCTAGCCCAGAAGATTACTCATACAATTTCAATCTGTAAATTCTGAACTTTAATTTTTAACCTCATTTTAAACTGGTGTACATTTTGATGCAACACTGTTAGTTACTAAAAAATGCAACCACAATAAAAACATGCATAATTTAAATGAAACAGAAATCGCGATTTTTATAAAGCTTTAAATTGTTATCCGGCATTCTAGTTCATTTCAACCAGAGCATAGTTAATTTAAAATCGACATCGTCTATGTTATTTGTTACTTTTTCCTTGGTTATATTGTTAATTTGAAAACTAAAAAAAACTATGCATTATAGGCAACAAACTTATTATTCAAAAACGTAGTTATCATTAACGTAGTTATCATCAACTACGCAGTAGTCAGGCGAAGTTGAAATTTCGGTTATTACGAATATTATCTACGGAATTTTGTGGGTGCAGAAAAGTTTTGAAATTTTGTATTAAAACATATTAAAATACATAATTAAATATTTAATTACTATGTTTTTCAAAATGTTGTAACCCATTGAAAGCAACAACGTGAAATGTTGAAATTTTCGTATTTTTTACATTTTCAAGTGAAATTTCTAAGAATAGACTCGTCGTGTTACCTACCATCTGTCTGCCTTGCCCACCAGTTTCTTAACTTTCGTACGACACCGCATTGCATTTGGCTGTCAAGATTTCTTCTCTCTAAAGACTCTACACGTTTCCCCCACAAAAAACTAAAATGAAAACGCATCTATTTTTACCGGCAACGTTTTTGACGCTCCCCTTCCCACTTCACTACGAAAGAAATTTTAGATATTTTTATATGGGTTTTAATTAAAAAAAATAGCGTCGTGCGTGCATTTGAATGGACTCCGAATTCATTCGATGAAATTCCCCAAATTTCCAGACGCTTAGTGTTGTTAGTGGTGGCGGTGCGGTGAAGGTGCTGCGAGAAAGTGTTTTAAAATCAGATCAGATTTGTAATTTGTTTACTATAATTTGTTTATAATCATTTTTATATTAGTCAGTTTGGTTTTCGGTTTTTTTCTTCTTAAAAAGAAAAATTCTGAAATTGTTTGAAAACTGAAGACGACATTTCGACTTTTTCATTGCATATGTGTGTGTGTGTGATGCTGGCAGTTTTCGCAAGATGTTGTTGATGATGATGAGACAGTTTTGTATATTCGTGTTGTCGACGCTGTTTCAAAAGAATTTCATGTGATCACAAATGTCTCTTTTGGCTTTTTGTTCTTCGCATAAAAAGTTGATGCGTGCTTGTGTTTTTTTATATTTATGTTTTTATTTTTTTGTTTTATGAAAGTGACAATGTTGCGTTATTTTTATCCAAAATATTCGTGAATGCAAAGTGTTGAAAAACAAATAGGTTTGACCTGTTTACAAAAAAAAATTGAAGACGAGAATCTGTGAGAGATATTAAATTGAACAAAAATATTTCCAGAAGCAATGGAAGCAATATATTTCGAGCAAGAGACAACGTCTGCGTATAACACACAACTTCTTCTGGTATGTCTCTATAAAACACTTAATTTATTTCATAATCCGTAGTTGTTTGACATATCGCGATATGATATCGCAATATAAGCTGCCGTATAAACGTAGTAGGCAACACCATCCAGTAATAAGAAATGAAAAAGCTTTAATAAAAACCGTGCGGAACCGGTGTAAAACTGTAGGTCTCAATCAGTGAGTGTAAAACTAGAAAGTTCACAGTACACTGTATTCTTCTTCTATCTTTAAAATGAAACGACACAATTTTATAATTTTTTTAAAATGTTTATTTACAACTTTAAGTATATTTCCATTACTTTTTAAAGGTATGATATCTGTCATGGTACAATAATATCTGCATGGTAATTGCAGCATGCGTTGTTGTAGTTGTAGGCAATAACAAAAGGCATTTTGTTTTTGTTCTATTTGCTTCAGTTGTCAAACTTTACACGAATGCATACCAACAACACAAGAATCCAAAATACATGTGAGTTTGACAGCTGAAGCGAAATATCACATGAAGAAAATAAAATCAGCTGTTCAAACGACTTTACCATGTACATATATATTATTGCTCCATGGATATCGGTCAAGAGGGCGCTGCTATTGTTGATATCCATTTGGACTCTTTTTACACCATTTTCAATTGTTCTGTTTTCGCACTCTTGTCGTATATTCTCTTTTAATGGTATCATATCGCGATATGTCAAGGCAATACCGAGCAATATGCAAGAGTCCCTATCCCTCTCTTTACGTTCTCTCGATGACGACGAGGTGCTAGGCCATTATTTCATCGAGTTCGAGTTGCTGTTGTATTTTACTCTTTGGTTGGTCATAATACGGATAGAAATAAAAAGGATTGCGTATTTTTGTTCGATGCAAATAACATAAAACAAAATTTAGCTGTCATTAGTATCAATCAAACGCTATTTAATCTTAGTTTGCTGCATGTTTTGCATCTGGTTGCTTATCGTTCTCTCGCCCATCCACTCAGTTCTCTATCACTTTCCTACTATTTAGTCGATCAGCTGTGTCATGGACACCCCCTGGTACGTGTTGCTTGCACATACATACTTTATTGACATATCGCGATATGACATCGCAATATAAGCTCCCGTATAAACGTAGTATTTGAGAGCTTCGAGAGTCTGTGCCTTATACACATAGTCCATAGACAAATATACATGAGCCGCTATAGCTCTCTTCACGTTGTCTTTATGACGACGAGATAGTAGGCCATTTCATCGAGTTCGAGTTGCTTTTGTAATTTACTCTTTGGTTGGACATACGTAACATAGATTAATTTATACCTAGATTTGTCAACTCGTTCATCGGTTTAATGATTGAAGGGAAGCGAACTTTTGTTCGAACGTCAACAGAAGAATTCTGTCGCTGGGGTTTGATAAACACAGCTGAAATTGTTACTGTGAATATTCAAAATATGTAAATATATGAACATCGTGAATGCACATAACTAAAAATAGAGGATTTTATTCGATGTTCGCACAAATTTTTGTAAATAAACAGCATAACAGCTGGCAGAAGTACGTTTCCTCATTGAAGAAGCGCAAAGAGAAATGTCAGATGGGACGGATAACAAATCTGTATGCAAATTTATCTATGGGACATAATACGGACAGAAATAAAAGGGAATGCATATTTTCGTTCGATGCAAACAACATAAAACATAAGGTAGCTGTCATTAGTATCAATCAAATACTATTTAAATGTAGTTTGCTGCATGGTCTATAATCTCTATGTCTTCTTTAGTCTCTCATTCTACATCATTTCCCTAGTACCATAGAGTAATTCTTTAAAGAGAGAAAATTTAACTCACCTGACGATTCTTTTCATACTCTTCGTGGTGCGGTCGGTGTGATAGAGAGGTGTTTGACGAAAAGTGACTTACACCAGGTGGAATTTCAAGAACTTCTAACTTTAATTTTTCACGTCGATTTGGTGAAAAACTGTGAAATTTAAATGTGTTTTACACTTTTTATTGACTGTTACTGTTAGCATATATTTGTGTTGTATTTAACACAATAATTTTACCACACAAAATGAAATACCGTTGTTGTTATTTTGTTGGTTATTTTGAATCATTGCATCTATCTGGTATTATTGAAGCATTTCTTTTCAACATCCAACGTTCTCATATCACACCATGCCAAATGTCATAAATTTGTTAAGCGAAATGTTAAGTCTATATATGTATAAAAATTAGTACCTTTTCGATCAGCTGTGCCTTAAAAACCCCCTGGATAGACCCGTGATCAGACAGTGGAGCCGACCCGATAACATCGGTAGCGGCGCCTGAACCAATCAATGGTCGCCGGCGGCATATCGGCTGAAATCGGTCGGCTCAAAGTTTTTATGTTGCTGACTGTCCTGGGAGAGTACTCTATCCGAGCCCTCTTGATTAGATAATGCACACCAAATAAGAGAAAACAATTTAAATTTTGAAAAATAATTTTTTTTTAGTATTGGAGATCCGAAGATGGTGCCCATAAAGCGGACCACACATTTGTCAATCATGAGCATTGGTTATCGTAGACATTTATGGTCGTCTTGACGCCATGCGAAACAAGAATGTAATTGGTAATGTTTACATCACTATCTCACTCGCAACCAATTTTGGTCATCTTTATTCAATTTTATGAGCCAGCGAAAAAGTTATCGACAAAGTTCAAGCTCATGAATGACAAGTCTGTGGTCCACTTAAGAGATGATCTCTAAGCTCGGCCACGCTGAACTCATAAGTGCTTAAAGCAAACCACAGACTTGCCATTCATGACCATGAATCAGCTATCGTTGATGTTTATTGTCGGTTTACCACCGCCCTTCTTGATACCAAATAAGAATCCAATCGAAGTCGTTCGCATCACTGTCATGGTTAAAAATGTTTTTTTGGTAATATTTTTTTCAAATTCATCAGCCAGATAAAAAGTTATCGATAAAAAGTTAATGACAAGTCTGTTGTTCGCTTAACGGGTTATTGGGTCAAGCAATTAGTGATGCAAATAATCGAGGAACCGGTTCTGCAAAACCGGTTCTTTACAGGAACCGACCGAACCGAAAGTCGTGTAAAAATATACCGAAAACTTGTCTGATTTTTTCACGGTATATCTCGAATATATACCCAATTTATACGAGATACCGTACCCAATATATCGAAAACTACAAGTGATTCAGGAAAACTGTTGAGATCGGCGTACCCGATTTGTACAAATTCATTGCACAATACAATAGAGGAATTATTAATGAAATATTTGCAAGGTAAATCAGATATAGGTGGTGACTCTCTGAAAATAAAATTTTCCGTTTAGAGATAAATGACAAAATTTCTTAAACAAATTTCGCAAGAACTGAATTCGGGGCTCATACCGCCATTTCGCAGTTTCTCGATTTCATTTCCGTAAACAGCTAATTTTTGTACCGCAAAACATATGTTTCTTTTGTTGCAATCTTGAAAACTTCGAAATCACGGCATTTCTAAATACTGCTTAAGCAAATTCTCAATAGTAGACTGTTTTTTTTGACGAAAGGGAAGAGAAAATTACGACAGATATTTACAGCGGCTGTTTTTGAGCAAACAATTCAAAATCTGATATGATATGTCATTTAAATTCAAACATTTTCATTTTCAATATAAATATTATCATGGAAACGACCATACTTCATGAACCAAAAAAGAACTGTGTACTAAACTATTTGTTTATATTTGAATTGCAAAAAATGCCAAATATTTACTAAAACTATAATATGTATATCAATCTTTTGTTTATAATTAATCGTGAAAAATTTTGGAAACTTTTCAAAATTGGGGTTAACGCAACTGTTCACATGAAACATGACGTGAAAGAATGTAAATAAATATTAGAGAAAAATCGTGTAAATACAATTAAATGTAAATTATGGCACATTGTACGAGAGTGAGCAGCAAATAAAAACAGACAGTTTCGACAAATAATGGATGCGGCTAGCTGTTAACACAAACAGTGTGTGGGGCAAATTATTAGAACACTTGAATTTAAGATAAAGTGGGTGTTTTATACGACATTTACACAGACCAAGATTAGGGCATTCCGAAGGTTAACTCCGTTAACCCATGCTATCCCAGAAAATTACTTATACAGTTTTAATCTGTAAAAACCGAAGTTTAATTTTTAACCTCGTTTAAACTGGTACAATTTGATGCAACTCTGTTAATATCAAAAATGCAACCAAAATAAAAACATATACAAAAAATCAACTGTTTGGTAGACGGAAGCAACTAACATGTTTTTGAACCTCACACGGCCGCCGATATTGTTGATTCTCATCGGTTTAAAATATGAGCCGATTTGACCGACTGATCCAATTTTACAGGTTCATTTATTTCATAAACATTCCAAATGTGTACAAAACTGGCAGAACCAAGAGCCGCCAATTACAATTTTTGATAATTTTGTCTCGGCACGGGGTTGCTCTAAATTGGTCTAATCACAAAGTTGCCACCTGAAATGACACTTTAATCTCAAATTGGTTGATGTAAACGGCAAAGGTTAGAGACCAAGGTTATCGCTAATCCGGTCGTGATAAACTGCGGTGTAAATCCGACATAATCAATTTAATTACATGATTATTTGAAAACCTTAACAATGTAACAACTTTAATACTTCAACTTTTGCTTTTGATTTTTTTTCCTACCTGTACGACAACTTGTGACCTTTACTGTCCGTTCCGTATGTTAGAGAAAAACGAATCGTCTGCATTTCTAAATGTTAATATACGTACATAATAAATAATTTTGTAACATTTTTTATGTGACAATTTATGTATAATTTAAATCCACTTCGAAACAAAATATCAGCAAAAAAAAAACGAATCTTCTAAAAATGCAAAAAACCAAATTTCGTATTTCCCCCGCTCTCTTGTCATTTTTCTGATTTTCAGCATCTGATCTCTTTTGTGTGTGTTAACACTTTTTTTTTAAATTTATTTTTAGATCCAACATCAACCAACAGCCCCACCAACAGAGACAGCCGGTACACACAGATCCGCCCATACACAGCAGAAGATGTCGGATACAAATAGTGATACGTCGCCGGTGACACAGCCCCAACCGCCACAGAATGGCAAGGAGCGTTCCAAATCCACAGAGGAAAAAGAGATTCCACGTGAACCCGCCTTGGTGTGCAAAGACATAAATGTAAGTATTGAGACCATAACGATAGATGCCAAAAATATTGAGGTGATAAAGAAGGAACAGGAATATCGCATTAATATTAAGCACAATTAACCCATTAAGGGGCACTAAGCTGTATAGTATAGATTTTAAAAGAGAAAAATTAACAAAAATTCCGTGATAGAAAAAAAAAATATTTTCCCATTACATCCCATGAAAGGGCAGGGAGAGATTCTCACAATCAGTTTATAGTTTTACACTCGCTCATTGGAACCTACAGTTTTCCACCGGTTACCAGCGGTATTTTAAAAAAGCTTTTACATAGATAATTACGAAAGAAATGTAAGACGGTTAGAGCAGGAATCGAAATCCACGATTCATGTATAAGAGTCGTGCACTCCGTCCATTGTACTACCAACGGCGGCAAATGTAGGTTCTGATCAGGGAGTCATTGTATTATAAGGGTACATTATCCAGTAAATCACATGAAAGGATAGCTTCGTAGGATGTGATGTGAAACTATGAGATTTGATTCAACAAACCGGATCTTGAAAAACAAAAAAATACAGAAGTATTTAACCCATTGAGCAATGTAAGACATTATATTGTAGACGGCATTAAAAATCACGTAAATCTCCAGGTTAAGCCCCGTATTCAGTTTTGCGAAATGTTCGTAAGAAATTTTTTCATTTATCTCTAAACGGAAAATTGCGTTGCGGAGAGTTACCACCTATCTTTGATTTACCTTGCAAGTATTTTATATCTTAACGCAAGTGGAGTTACTTTTGTTTGTTAAAATTATCGAAATGCCAGAATTCCGGCCCCAGACAATTGTTTTCATACGAAATAACTTTGGCATAACAACCCTGTATTTGATTTTGCCTATGAAATTTTCGCATAGAGCTGAGTACCAAGCAAATAAAAAGTGAGCGAAATTTTCGGTTCATGAAATTTTCATTATTTTTTATACACGTCATTTCATAAAAATTTAATATCAGCAATTCGGAAATTATCTTTCCCACAAGAAGTACGTGTATAAAGAATAACAAGAATTTTCTGAATCAGAAATTTCGAAAATAACAATTTTTCACGAAAATTTCGTGAACACAATCAATTACAGGGTTGTTGTGGCAAAATTATTTCATACAAAAACAATTGTTTGATTCGAGTATTGCGAGTATTTTGCCACACCACATGCGTAAAAATAAAAATAAAATGCGAGAGCCATTTATTCATGAACAATTTGCAAGGTAAATTAGAGATAGGTGGTAACTCTGTGCTACAAAAATTTTCGTTTTGAGATAAATGACAACATTTCTTACAGAAATTTTTTGAACCGTAAAATCCAGGGTTGTTTTGCTAAAGTTATTTCTTGCGAAAACATTTATTTCATTATTGTTTGGTACCGAAATTTTGACATTTCAATTATTTTGCCAAACAAAAGTAACACCACAAAATATTTGCAAGGTAAATCAAAGAACGGTGGTAACTGTCTACAAACATTCATTCCAGTGTAGGGATAAATACCAAAATTTCCCACTAAAATTTCGAGAAACGTAAACATCCTTCACCTTTCCTTTGCTTGGTACTCACCTCGTTGCGGGCATTTCATCAACAAAATCAATTACAGGGATGTTATTTCGTAACAAAACAATTGTTTGATAACAGTGCGGCACCTAAATTGTTCACATTTCTAGTATTTTGACGTACAAATTACTCATGAAATATTTGCACGGTAAATCAGAGATAGGTGGTCACTCTCTGCTACAAAAATATCAGTGCAGAGAAAAATTACAAATGTCATTTCTGCCAAATTTGATTCGCACGAAAGCAATTGTTTAAGCCCGGTATACAGCTCTTATCTTTGTATAAAAGAATACAATTTTGTGAACCGAAAACGTCACTGCTTGGTATTTAATTCTTTGCGAACATTTTGTGAATGAAATCAATTACAGGGATGTTTTGCCAAAGTTATTTCGTACAAAACCAATTATGTGATTATTGTTAATCACCGACAGTTTGATATTTCGATTATTTTGATACGCAAAAGTAAAACACACAGGCGTAAAAACAAAAATGGAGTACGAGAAGGAATTATTCATGAAATATTTGCAAGGTTAATCAGAGATATGTTGCTCTCTGCAATAAAAACTTCCGTTTAGAGATAAATGAACAAAATTCCTTACGAAACTTTCGCAGGAGCTGAATACGGGGTTTTAAGTGAAGTATTTAGCTCGGTATTCAGTTTTTATGAAATTTTCGATGCCATAAGAAGTACGTGTATAAAAAATAACGAAAATTTCATGAACCGAAAATTCCACTCACTTTTCATTTGCTTGGTACTCAGCTCTTTTTGCGAAATTTTCGTAGGCAAAATCAATTACAGGGTTGTTACGACAAAGTCATTTCAAAGTAACGACAAATTGAATACGAAGCTTAAATAACAAAATTACTTCCGAAAATTTCGCAAGAACTGAATACGGGGCTTTATAAACGCAACACTATAGATTAATATGTCATTAACCAGCTTCTTATTGTAAAATCACACAGTTCACTACTTGTGGAAGGCTTTGCTGAATGTCACGGAAAATAATGAATATTTAAATTAAACTGTTGTCGAACATTTTAAATAATTAAGTACATAAAATGGGAGCCGTGATTGCTCAAATTTGATGATGTTAAAGCGTAATGCGAAGAATTGTTGACATTGTTTCAGCGTGTAAACTATAGACAAAGACACTACTAATTTACAGTCATATTTTGGTTTACGCTGGCAATACATTATAGTAAAAAGGCATGTCGAAGCATAACTTAAAAACTAACTAAAACTTAAGGTAATAAACCGTGTGACTATGAAATGAAAGTGGCCACATCATTAACTGTTATCCCATTGCGGGATATAGTGCCATTCTTAATGCAATGCGAGTGCAACATTTTTAACTTCGACATGTTTGAAAAAACGGCCTTTATAATATATTCTCCTAAACATATTCTGCAGGAACCAAGTAAATGTTTGGAACACACTTCAAACATTCATATGTTTGCAAGATTTCCGCAAAGAAAAGAGATTATCTTCATCTAGGCAAGATATTGCCAGGCAAATATGTATTTAGTAGAGATAACTTGCAATTCCGTCATTCGAAAACTTTTAGGTTACAAGCAGTAGGAACTAGTTAAAAAATACAGTTTAATTTACTAGTGAATTAACTACTGAATTAACTTCTAGTGAATTAACAGGGTTACTAGTGTCTAAACTAGTAAAAACAGTCTGAAATTTGTCCATAACTAATGGTCAAAGTGCAAGAAAGACACTTTTTCCAAACCAATGACTTCGCAATGTTAATTTCTATAGTTGTTTAAAAAATAACTACTGTTATAGTTTAAAAAATACTAGTACTGAACTAGTATTTTCCCCTACTAGAATTATTATATTTGGAAGTTTGCATGCTATTTATTTCCAATTTTCTTTGAAATTTGTATTTTTTGGTGTTGCGCCTGCAATCTTTCACTATTTATCAGAAACCTTAATGGGTTAATACTTTACCACACCCGAGTGCAGACATTAATTATTTATTTACGTATATTTTGTATATAGAAAAAAATATTTAAAAACGCAAATATTATTTATAATTAAAATTACAAACGTGTTGTTGTGATTTTAATGCGATCATCATTTAATATATTTTTAATAATATATATTTCTTTTCCTATTCTTTGAATATAGATTAAGACTGAACTGGAATGCCTGGTCAAATTGTTGGATGGCAAAATCTTCAAAGAGGAAGAAGTAGCCATCGAAGAATTACATCAGTATTTGATTGAAGATGAAGGCTCTTGGGCTTTAGGTGATAATTTCCTTGTATTCGTGCAGCGTGTCCTAAGGGAACCAACCTTTTCGCCAGACACACGGATACACTTGATACGTACCCTGGCATTTGCTGCCCTTAAAGATGATGTGATCATTATTTTGCATCAAGATCGTCGGGAACATACTTTGATGAATTTCGGTTTTGACATTGAGAAACACACGCCAGAGGAACAGCAAGCCTGGGCTTTGTTTGTAAGTATACGCAAAAGAAAAAAATTCATTCACTGCTAACGAAGTTTTAGATAACTAAACATACTTTAATTTACTTCCGGCACACGAACATTTATGTTTAGGTGAAATGAAAATTTTGAGACTTGAAAACAGGACTTGCCGAGTGGCCTAGGTTCAAATGGGTGTAGAGACTAATATTTTTTTACATTTTTGTTAATTTTTTGAGAAAGAAAAGAAACAATATCGTTCCCCACGAACGACATTTTATATAAAAAAACATGCTTTGAGGAATTTTTTAGCGGCAAACGAACATTTATATTTATGTGGAACGAAAAATATTAGACTAGAAATTGGGAGCTGCCAGTGGCCTAGGTTCAACTACACGTAGATAAATGTTTTTTTTTTAATTGTTGTTAATTTTTTGAGAAAAAAAAGAGAACAATCGTTCCTCACTAACGAAATATTAGATAACTGAACATACTTTGAGAAGTTTATTTGCGGCAAACGAATATTTGTGTTTATGTGGAACGAAAAATGTTGGAGTAGAAAACGGGAGCTGCCAAGTACCCCGGTTTAAAATAGAGGCAGTGACAAATTTTTTTTAGAATTTTTGTTAATTTTTTGAGAAAAAAAGAAAAAATTGTTCCCCACTAACGAAATTTTAGATAACTAAACGTACTTTGAGGAATTTATTTGCGGCAAACGAATGTTTATGTTTATATGAAACGAAAAATGTTAGACTAGAAAAATTCGTTCCCCAGTTAGGAAATTTTAGATAAATTAACATACTTTGAGGCATTTGTTAGCGGAAAACGAACATTTATGTTTATGTGAAACGAAAAATGTTAGACTAGAAAACGGAAGCTGCCAAAGCCCAGGATAAACTACGCGCAGATATAAATATTTTTTAAAAGTTATGCTAATTTTTTAATGTTAATTGTATAGGCTGTTTTACAAACATGATTGAATTCTTAATATGGTTAAACTAAAAGAAAAATGTTATGAAAATTTAGTCGAATAGGATTATTTTGAATATAACTAGTTTTTTGAATTTTAAAGGTAAATTTATTTTAGTACTTATATATCCCCAAAATGGTGTTGAACCTAGGGAACATGATTGCAAGTCCGCTCCTCGTAGTCATCGCGGAAATTTGAACAACGCTCTAACACTAGATAGAACTTGCATCGTTGGCAAATCGCATTCATTGCCGGAAGACGAACAATGCCCTAACATTAGGATTTGGTGCTTGGTTTTGTTGAAAGAAGAGAGAAACAATTAAAACCATATAACACTTTTGAGGTTATGCGTGTGTGTTTATACACTTGTTCATTTCACAAATGTTTTGTATTTGCCGCAAAAGTAAATTATAAATATTGTTGGGCTGAATGAAAGTTTGTTTGCAACAATACAAGAGATTTTTATGATAAACGTTATTTATTTGGGAGCAAACGTTTCAACTATTCGCGTCAACGTTGAGTATATGTAGCAAACGAAATATTTTTGTGGCAAAATAATTTTTCTTTGTGACAAACGATATTTTGAAATTTTTCAAATTTGTAAATTTGATAAGGGAAATATGTATCCGTATTTAGGTTTTAAGAGAATTGCGCAAAATATTAACAATTGCAATGATTTAATATTTAAACCTCCTAAACTATTGTAGATGTGCAATCTTTTTGAAAATCTTAGTCCCTCCGAATGGCTTTTATATATCTCCGAATGGGACTACAATGGCACACCTCTGTCAAATATCCGCGTCACCACTAAAGTTGCTGTCCATTGTATACTTTCAAGCTGTCCGGCGTTAAAGAACACCGGCACCATGATGCTATACAATATTGCCATCAAAGAAGTTAAGACTGTGGTAAGTGTAGGTGTATATGTGGTAGCTAAAATACCGATTATTATTTACGCCAATTCACAAAATTATTTATAATTTTCTAGGTGTTTGATGATGTTGCTGTTGAATTGACCATGGCCATTCTACAATTCTTCCAAAGTAGCCCCAATGAAGATCAAATTTTCCGCGCCTGCAAAGCGTTGGCTAGATTTTTGGAGGTAAGTTTCTGTATATGTTAATGCTAAAATGGATCTATTCCATTTCTAATATAAATATTGAAAAAAATATAAATTTTATTAAAAACTAATACCAATTGAAATTTTAAAATTTGCATTTGATATTTAAAAAATATCAATTGAAATTAAAGGGAATTCTAAGGACAGTCCCTGAAATTCAAAAAACCCAATATTAACTTCAAAAATATATCAATGACAAAGACATCGCTTAAAATTTAAAAGACATAAATTAATCTTCAAGAAAATATCTATACAAAATCAAATCACAAACCCTAAAATTAAATTGAAATTCAAGTATGGTTACATTGAAATTAAAATGTCACTTGTATGACACAATTTTAAATATATACATCAATTAAATTTCAGTATACGTAAGTTGATTTTCAAAGGACATCAATTCAAATACGTTAACATCAATTGAATGTATCAAAAAATCAATTTAAATTCAAAATAAACTAAGTGAAATTTAAAAGTCATCACTGAAATTAAAAAAAGTTAATTAAACTTCCAAAAATATCAAAAGATTGTCAATTCATTTCTTCTAAAATTCAAATTGTGTATTTTAAATCGCATGTTTTGAATATGAATTGATACATTTTAACCTTCAATTGGCATATTTTGAATTTTTATCGACGTCTCGAGAATGTCAATTGATTGTTTTTGTCTCATCGTTTGTTTTTGAATTTCATTTAACGTCTTTTGATCTTAAAGTATATTTTTTAATTTCATTAACATTCCCGAAGTTGAACTGAGGGTTAATTGTGTAAGAATCGATATCGAATTCATTATCGTTTTGTCGGTAGTGTCGGTTTAAAAACGCATGTGCTTTAAATGGTAGACGAACTGTCTTTATTGGACGATTATTTTTATAAACAATTAGGCCCATGATGTCCCTTGAAATTTGAACGACGTTTATTCAATTTTAATATGTTTTTTTAAATTTCAAATGGTTGATTTTAAATTTTGGTTGATGTCTTTGGAATTTTAAATGTGTTTTTTTAAATTTCAAATTAGTTCTTATGAATTGAAATTTATGTCTTTTGATTTTCGATTACTTAATTGCAATTATTCTTCCTCACATGGACCTTCGCCTCATGAGACATTTTTGGGCATACATACACCCAAACCATAGAAGAGTAATATACATATACGAATTTACATCAGCTGTTTTACGTTATCTTGTGGTCACCGATGTAGTTGGAGATTTGGAGTTCGAGTTGCTGTTAGAAGTTGGGCATAAAATGAACAGAAATAAAAAAAATAGAGTGGGAGTTTTCGTTCGAACACGGGAAAATCAGGCCGCAGCTGATCAAAATTGTAGTTGATATTTCATAGAGGGCAGAGTGACTGGGGCAATGAGCTATACGCAACTGAAAACAACTCAGTTTAAATAGAGTTCGACATTCAAATTATGTTTGTGCTGGTTGTATCCAACAAAAATATGCATTATCTTTTAATTCTGTTCGTTTTGTGCGAAATCATAGACTAACATACAACAGCAACTCGAACTCTATGAAATTTCCAATTACCTGGGTGAACGCAAGCAAGAGAACACAAAACAGCTGATGTAAACTCTTATCAATTACTCTATGGTTCATTACAACTAAAGTAGCATCAAACATAATTTAGCAATCATTAGTATCAATCACACACTATTTGAACGTAGTATCTCTATCAAATCTTCAACCAAAACCTGTATACTAAAGTAGACAGTCAAAGTTTCTCTCGAGTGGAATGCCAACAAAGAAAACGAGTAAAGTGTTATGTTTCTTTGCTCTTTCGCTTGCTCTCTTCATTGAATATTTCAATACGCGAGCGGATTTTTTAATATGTTATTGTATGTAATTATACAAATTCCAAACATGCTTCCGTAAAATTACATAAAGCATGTAAAAACAATGAAATAATCAAGATTAGAAGCAAGAGAGAAATGCGCTTGAGTGAATTGTGTCGACTTTTTGGTTCTCTTTTATGATGGTTGCCAAATTGCATACCATAAAGCAACTATCAAAAACTAGACAGTCAAAATTTCTCTTCACTCTAATGCCAACAAACACAACGAGTGAAACCCTAGTCATTTTCGGTTCTCTCTCTTACTCTCTTCATTGAATATTTCAATACACTAGCAGTTTTTTGATTGTGTTATTTTATATATAAAAAAATAAATGGTTTCCCATTACATCCCATGAAGGGACTGGGGAGAACTTCTCACAATCACTGAGCTGTGCGCTTTCCAGTTTTCACTCACTGATTGGGATTCCGAACGGTAATTTGAGAAGCTTTTTCATGGCTAAATACTCGATAGTGTCGCCGTCACTAAGCGAGGTGACCGCCGCCGAAAGAAAATTTGAAGGTGGTCAGAGCCGGGTTCGAACCCAGGATCTCATGTACAAGAGCCGCGCATACTAACCATTGCACCACCGACAAATTCTAACCATGTTGAAGTAAAATTACATAAACTATGCAAAAAGTATGAAATAATCAAGGTATGACGCGAGAGAGAAATGCATTTGAGTGAATTTCTAGCACTTTTTGGTTCTCTTTTACTAGGGTTGCCAAATTGCGCACATCTTCTGGTCGTCTAATTCTAGATCGTCTTTGCAACTATGGTATAGAGAAGAAAATTTACTCATGGAGTGGAATGCCAACAAAGAAAACGAGTGAATACGAACAGTTTTCTGATGATATTATTATATCTAACTATAGAAAATCCAACCATATTTAAAAAATAAAATTAAAAAGTATGAAATAATCAAGTTATGACGCGGGAAAGAAATGCGTTTGAGTGAATCGCGTCGACTTTTTTGGTTCTCTTCTACTAGAGTTGCCAAATTTCGACGGTTTTTTATTCTCTACTTGTACATCCCTTTTGTGCTCACTAATATTGGTTGTCTACTTCTTGATCGTCTTTGCCTCAACTACCATTTTGATCAGCTGTGGCATCGACACCCCTGTCTAAACTGTAGGGTCTCCTGTAAGGTTGGCCTGTGGGAGCTCTTCTTGGTTCTATAAGTACTCATATTTTTCATATGAAGTTCATGCTGTGTACACTGAAAATAAAGCATCGTCACTTTGACGAATAGTTTCATTGAATGTACGTAACTTTTATTACACAAATGAATATTTACGTTGTGGCGATGAATATATACTTTAGCTCAGTTTCGGTTAAACTATACGTCAAAGTGACGAAGTTTTCAGTGTAGAAATTTTTCAATCGTACCCCAATCCATTTCCCTGAGTTGCTCAAAACAGAGTATTCTATCTAACACATACATGCTTCGACGTAAGAATATGGATGCTTATGGTGAAATATGCATATGGTTCCACGTAAAAGTATGCATCTTTGCAAGTAAAAATGCAAATGTTTGCATTTAAATATAAGTGAGTTTAGATCTTGCAAATATTAGAATATTTGGAGTGTGTTCCAAACATATACATGGCTCTTGCAGAATGTGTTTGAGAGAGTATGTCGTGTTTTTCAGCCTGCATGAACCTATTGTCCCTGACCAGGTACAAGGAATCAATGCTTGTTTCAGTGTTGATGGGGCTCTGCCGGATTGGTAGACATGCGGCGAGATTATAGGTCGTGGCAAATGATTTTTGTATATGTTATAGCGCTGATCAAGAATCCACTGAATATTTTCTCTGCAGTTGTCCAGCGCTAACAAGCAGGAAAATATCTTCTATAGGATACTGCACATTTAGGCATCTGGCATCATGTATGCGTAGACAAGATCTTGAGCTTCTAACGCTTAATCTCGTTAGGCCGTGATATAACTACTAACAAGTCTAAGAGAGTCGTTTGTCGACTGTCACCAACACCTAACCTAACCTATCACAATAGACTAACAAGTCTAAATATGTCGTTCATTGAATGTCACCAATACCTAACTTTCCTTGGGAATAAACATATTTCAGTTTATGTTCTTGGCTCTTCTGCAAAGATTTTTAGGATGTATTCCGCTGAAAGGTATCACCACATAGTGGTCCAATAGTGTAGTGATAATATTAGCACTTAGCGAGTTCCACGCTTATTTCATCTAAATCTGTTAGTTTCTGATGTGGCCCCATGCATGATCATATATAGAATGCAGACATTGCACGCAAGCAAACGATGAAATTATTACCAATTCTTGTATGGCGTAAAATTTCAGGAACTTTCTAGACAATCCTTTCCACAATCATTCTCCGATGATTTCATTCATGGCAGCAATATATTTTGCCGATTCCCACGCAATTCAATCAAAATGCTAAAAGTAATGATGATTTTTATTGTTTTGGTTTTTTTCTTTCTTTGTTTCTTTCAAGGTTTCACCTGATGTTGCTGCCATTATACAAATGATTGGACCGCATCCAAAACAATTTTCGGGTAAAAGTGAACGTGTCGATGACCTCATCAAAGTCATCAGCCGTAAAGTGCCCGCTTAAGAAGAAATGATGCGCCTCCTCACAACAATAACATCGGTATTGATATCCATCCCATCACCAACCGACCGACCGACCACTCACTCACCCACCCCATCTACCCACCAATGATTTTAAATGAAATTTTTAAGGAAACAGAAGAAAAACACACAAAAGAACAAATCGTTTATATTAATTTTAAGTTTAATGATTTATAAATTCTATCCACAAGGAAACATTTTTTTATATACCTATAATAAAAATTAAAGAATAAAATAAATATAAAGTATTCGGATATTTTTAGCCACAAACCTGTTTAAAAATAATGAGATAAAGAAACGGTTTGAAACCCGGTGTTATTACATTCTACACGAGTTTGAAATTTATATGTTTTATTTAAATTTTCAAAATCTATATTGAATTTAAATTTAAAATATTTTATTTGAAATTCCATGTAAAATTAAAAATATATCAATTGATAAACAAAAATATACGGACTGGCAGTGGAAAGTTTCTGATAGCCACTCATTTGCTAGTGGTCAGAAATGACGCCTTCATAGGGCTGTCCAAGCAGCCCACTACTTCCTAGAAGTATACCCCGGACAATGATTTTATCGGAATCCTCAGTTAGCTAGCTAGAGTGAGAAGGTGAAACGATTGAGCAGCCTGATTGGTTATGGAATCACTGATGCGTCTCAGGTTAAATAGATGACCCTGTCACTAAAGCTCTTTGAACTAGCGGATATATTTAGATGTCCTCTAGAATTATAAGGCTGACATTACTGCTATCCAGGAGATGCGATGAACAGGACATGGCTGTACAAGGAATAAGAACTGTGACATATACTACAGCTGCCAGGAGAAAAAGCATGAATTTGGTTGCGGATTTGTAGTTGACAAAAGACTGCGACATCTGGTCTTAAGTCTCAACCCCTGTTTGCAGCAAAGTTTTCCACAAGGTTAAGCAGAACGAAAGTCGTACGAAACCAGAAATATAGAAAGCTGGCCACCGGAAAGTTGTTTAGGAAGAAAAAACGGTTGTGGAGAAAACGCAATAGTGATAAAATTGAATCTTACAGAAGGAAGAATGAGACCCGTAAATTTTACCGAAAAGTACAAAGCCAAATCAACGGAAATGAATCAGGGTCCCCCTTTTGTACAAATAAGGACGGGAATCTTGTCACATATGAAGAGATCAATTCTCTTCTTTACTAATCCCAGACTTCTATATAGTTGAGGGTGTTGAGCAAATACAGGACGATGACGCTGACTGCTCCCTCCCAGCCAAAGCGACCTGCAATTATCCAGCTTACGAACAACAACACCGCTGATGCTGATGGACTACCGGTTGAGCTGTTTAAGGCTGGCGACTATGAGTTGAAAAGGAGCATGCATCAGCTCATATGCGAAATCTGGCTAGACGAATAAAAGCCCGACGATTGGAATTTTAGCCTAATGTGTCCTGTTTTCAAAAAAGGCGACCCGAGATTATTTACAAACTATCGTGGAATAAGCCTTTTATTCGTGTCATACAAGGTTCTCTCGAGGGTATTGTGTGAAGAACTAAAGCCATATGTTGCAGATCTGATCTGGCATTATCAGTGTGGCTTTATGCCTGGAAAGTTAACTATCACCCAGATATTCATATTACGACATATCCTGGAGAAACCCCACGAAAAACAAATCGTAGATGTCTTCATAGAATATAAGGCTGCCTTCGATAGTCCGATACGGGGAAAACTGTACCAAGCTATGATGGAGCTTTTTATTCCTGATACACTTCGGCTCGTATTGAAATCTGGTAATAAGCTTCATGTCGTCAAACGCCAATCACCCATTAAAACAGCGGTTGATTTTAAGCCATACCTACATATATTTTGGTACCTCTCATACAAAAGTTTTGTGGCCACCAATCTTTCTGAAATTTGCTATTAGACAATATTTTGTAAAATGCCACTTTTCTGTGGAATATGAGTGGTTTTGCCACTCCCATTCTAGTACCTCGCATACAAAAGTTGGGTGGCTGTCCGGTTGATCGACACGATATATCTCGTAAACCACAACTGGTCTTAATGAAATTTGGTATTGGGCAATGTTTTGTCAAAAGGTACTTTGTAATTTAAAATGGACTAATGTGCCCTGACCTTTTTAGTAACGCCTATACAAAAGGTGGGCGGCTGTTCGGTTGATCGACATGATATCTTCCGTAAACCACAACTGATCTTAATGAAATTTGGTACTGTGCGAAATGTTGTCAACCGATACTGTGAAATTATAAATGAACACCTTCGCATGCCCATTTTTGTATCTTCCATTCAAATATTGGGCGGGCAATTGGATCCCCAAAAACCACTTAGGATCCTAATGAAGTTGGGTATTAGATACAATTTTGCGCAAAGAAACTATGCTATTGAACATGGGAGTATTTGCTATGCCCTTTCATGTAACTGATAGACAAATATAAAACTTATTTGATGGAACTCGGACCCAATGGATGACTTAGGGTGAGTTTATTTTTATTTCGGTTCACCCGACCATAGAGTAAATATCCACCTAAAGAGTACATCTCTGTCATCTGCCGTTACATTTCACACTCTTCGTGGTGAGGTCGTTGTGATAGAGAGATGTTCGGCGAACATTTTCTTACACCAGGTGGAGTTACTCCGGACTTGAATTTTTGATGTCGCTTTGGTGAAAAACTTGGAAATTTAAATGTGTTTTACACGTTGACTCATATTGTTAGCATACATTTGTGTGTGTATTTTTTAAAAATTTTAACACACAGAAAGAAATTACGTTGTTGTTTTGAACTAATGTCTCTATCTGCTATTATTAAAGCAATACTGTTCAACATGCAACGTCCGTATGCAACCAAGTGGTTAGTGAATGTGTATAATTTCTGTATTGGTTTTAAATTCACATTGATATTTTTTAAATTTTAATTAAATATTCAAAAAAAATTACAAAATCTTTTAAAATAAATATGTACGTTGAACCGACTGTGGTCGCCACAATTTCTACCTACAAATCCGAAACCTACAAAAAAAGTTTGGGAAACAATTCACCCTATTACGGATTACATAGTAGTATCACCACAGCACATTGGAAAAAACAAAAACGTCGATTTATTGGCCCGCAATTGAAGCCAATGTTTTTGATTGGAAACAAACATTTCCGAGGGCAGTTGAGTCTCCTGTGGAGCAGCTTCAGCATCACCTGCAAACCATAACAATTCAATATTAAATAAAATCAATATCACTCTTACCCCCTGACACACTTACTTGTCTTCTTATCGAACTTTGGCGACTGTGATATTGAGATGATATCTTCTGGTTTCCTTAGCAATATTTTACCTACTCCTTTGCACATGCGCAATACTTCGTGATTACTCAATTTATCCAAATGATGTTGATCCAATAGGTGACAACTTAAAATCCACTCGCGAACATCATCGAAATCATTGAGCAAACGTACGGCACCATTAACGCTAAAACGTATATGACGTTGATAGATAAAGTCCAACCAAGATTCACAGATTATTTTAAGGATGAGTTTTAAGATGACTACATCCTTGGTAGCCTTAATGCAGGGTAGAAATATTTGATCTAACACATGACCTACATATTCGCTGGATTTTTCATTATCGAATGAGTTGCGTTGCCAGTAGGAACCGGGGGGAAAACACAGGGTAAAGTTGGCCAAACTCAGGAGGCGGCAGACATCGGAAAGGACTTGAACACACTCATCGGTGGTTTTCTGCAAGTGAGATAAGATAATAATATTTATCCATCAAGGAAGAGAAATATTCAAGGAAATGTGATGAGAATTTAAAGGAAATCAGAACAAAGATAATAGAATATACTAGATGGTGAAATATAAGAGGTGGAGGTGACGCAGATTTTCCAGAATATACAAATTATTTTAGAAAAAATTTACCATGCATTTTCTTTTTGTGTTATCAAAAACTAAGAAATAATATCATAATTTCCAATGCTACACTGAACGGAAATGCCTCGTCACAGGGATGAAAATGTTCATCAGCCCAAGAACTTTTGCCATCCCCACTACGAAAATGTATTCATCTCATCAACTGTCAAATGTATTCATTTTTCGTCAATGTGTTGAAAGTATGGTTGTTTACTGCAATGAAATTGTTTCATTATTGCAACGAATTTGTTTCGTTGCTGCAATGAATTTCTTTCATTGTTGCAATGAATAAGTTTCATTGTTGCAATGAATAAGTTTAATTTTTGCAATGAATTTATTTCATTGTTGCAATGAATTGGTTTCATTGCTGCAATGAATTTGTTTCATTGCTGGAATGAATTTGTTTCATTGCTGCAATGAATTTGTTTCATTACAGTAATGAATTGGTTCCATTACAGCAATGAATTGATGCAATGAATTTGTTTCATTGCTGAAGTGAATTTGTATCATTACTGCAATAATTTTGTGTCGCTGCTGGAATGCATTTTTTCACTGCTGCAATGAATGGTTTGAACTGTTTGAAATTATTTAGTCAGTTAAATATTTCAGGGGTTTTTTTGCTATCGATGCGTCACTTTTGTTGCTGTCGAATTTTCATTGCTGCAATGTAAAAACATTAACGAAAATGTTTTATCCATACGATGAAGTGTTTTTCTTTCATTCTAAATCAAAACAAAAATAACTTTTGAATGTCTTTTCGTCGTATCCGAATGAAAAATGGTCTTTGCCATCTGGTGAAAATGGTGAATAACCGAGTGAACTATTTATGGTTTTCCTATTATCTTTGGACATAACCACCACACGATTTCATTTCAGTAAACTCACCTTCAATTTATCGATATTGACATTTATCTCACATATTAATTTCGTCCTTAATGCCACGCATACTAACATCAATATATCACTTAGGTCGGCAGTTAATTTTGGCAGTTTGAAATTGACGAAAGCACTAAGACACAATTTCACGTCATGCTCTAGTATTTGAAAGAAACGATCCATTTTCCATTCATTGCAAATTTTTTTACATTCCTCCTTAACCCACAAGCGCATGCAATGGACGGAGTGATCTGTAAATCAGAATGCAATAATACTTAGGTCCTCCCCTTTAACTCGCCACCATCACAACCTACCAATTCTGTGTAGTATAGGAATTTGTTCTGAGACAGGTAATAAACTGGAATTGCTGACATCGGAGTTTTGGAAATAATTATTACTCAATGTAATCAGATTCGCAAATATCGATATCCAAACGGTGCCAGTGGCCGTACCAAATTGCTGCAAAGACAATTTGGAATAAATTGTTCATTAAATTATGTATTATATCCTTTAATGTTCCTTTAATTCACTTACATTTTTCGCTGATTGTTTGTAGTGTTCCAAAAAATGTTCCACCGTGCCCGTTTGTGCTGTACCCGATATTAAAGTTAAGCGAAATAGTCGATCCCATAAATTGTTGCTAACAAAATTTGTTAAAATCTCTCCAATACCTTGCAGTGTTGAATATACTGGTTCGGGAATATCTAAAAGAAATTTGGATATAAATGTGGCCAGCAGCATAAACGCCGAGGCATTCTCAAAATATGCCTTAAATTTGGCTTCTGAAGCAGTTTGTTGACATTCAACTATGCCTTCTTATAGTAGGCCTACATACAGGCCCTTTATACTCCTTCTCCTAGTCTGACGAAATATTCGATACACATGCACATCTCGCTTCTTGCAGGCCTGGAAAGAGGTCTTCCGATAGATCCGATAGACATACATACTTGTTTCCATTTCAAAATCAGGCCTGTCAGTAGGCCTTTTCTGTAACTTCGAAATGATCCTATAGGCATCCACACTTCCCTTCTTTAAGCAGGACTTTTCGTAGGCCCACCAGTGGAAAACAGAATGGGTGCTCGTAGGCACGCACACTTCCCTGGGACGCAAGAGGGATGTTGTCGTTCATGTTAACTTGCCTTTCCACATATTCGCAATTCGCCTTAGCAATATCTGAACATGTGGAAGCAGAGATAATATGTCCGACCATAAGTGCTAAGGTCGTGGGTTCGATTCCTGAGGCTGCAGATTTAATAAAAAACTCTGAAGTATTAGAATATTTTATTTATCATTTAGCAAGGAGACATAACAATATCTAAATATGGAAATAATCCGTATAATTATTTTATTTTTCCCTAAGACTTTCTAAAAATTATCTTTTGCAGCGCTTCTAACAGACCTTCCTTTGTATTCCTCTTAGGTAGTCTTCCATTAGCAGGCTTACAAGAAAGGAAAATCTCCTACTAGGCTTGTTCTCCGTGGGCCAGATGGCAGGCCAGACAGGAGAAGAGGAATGTCTGACAGCCTTTATAGGCCTGCTAGAAGGCATACAAACCTCCTCTTTTAACTGCTGCTAGTTTTAAGCTTCATGCAAAGCCTAGATTCCGAAAGGCAAATCACAACATTACATACATTTTTGACGTGAAACTTATTATAGGATTGCCAACATTCTCACAAACCAGTGAGGTGAGCGCTTTTTGGGTTTATACTCACTGATTGGGCCTTTAAGTTCTACGCCGGTACCGAACGGTATTTTGAGAGGCTTTTTCATGGCTTAGTACTCCTTAGTGTCGCCGTCTCTATGCGAGGTAGCCGCCGCCGAATGGAATTTTTAGGTGGTCAGAGCAGAAATCGAACCCAGGATCTCATGTACAAGATCCATTTGCACCACCGTCGGCCACCATACATACACTAATATGCTCCAACATAGTATCAGCTAACACTCGTACACAATCACTCACTGTACAAGACGAACACACATGTTTAAATTCACACATCAATAAATATAAACTAATATTCACAGTCATCCTAGTGTGTCTTATGAATCCGATTCGAATTCGAGACGGACTCGCTTTTTCATAAATTTTCGAAACGGAAATCAGCTACGGAAACAAAATTAGAAAAATGTTCGTGACCTATGTAAGTTTGTAGTATGAATTTCTCATACATTAACTAAAAACTAATCGGTCATAAAATTCAAATTCAATAACGAATCCGTTTGCGTATGAAATTTCTCTCGAAAAAGCGGATAATTTTTTATACATTTTCGTATCTGTCTCATATTCGAATAATTGGTATTTTTTTTAAATAAAATGGATTCGAGACAGATTCACTGTCATAAATTTATGAAGATTCGAAGCGGATTCATTCAAATTTTCGTTGTCAGACAATTTTTGAATCAGTTTTTGTGTTTTAGCAAGTCAGATATCTGCGACATGACATTTTTTAGGCAACAATAAGATGAAGGGTGGAGGGAGCGTGGGTCGGGCATCCCTTGACCGAAATACGAGTTTAGTTCCCTCACGAGATGTTTGCAATTTAAAATTTGTTTCCCCAAATTCACATTTTGCTTTTCATGGTTTTACGATCTCATAACGGGTTCGAAGCAGATCCGCCAAATCGTACTTTCACTGATTCGTTTTTTATGTTTCTTTGTGTGGATCCGGAAAATCGCAACCTCACTGATTCGCTTTTTATGTTATGACACGTATAAAATTCCTCTCGAAAAAAAGGATAGTTTTTTCTACTTTTCGGATTCGTCTTGAACTCGCAACGAACTTCATATTCGCACAAGTTTCGGATTTTATCAATTTGTGCGGATTCGAAACGGTTTAGTTTTAATTTTCGTTGTCAGTCAACTTTTGTTTCAGTTTTTGTGTTTTAACAACTCAAATATGAATCTGCGATATTAAATTTTTTAGTCAAAAATATCTGCCGCCAAAATGTGAGGAGTGGAGGGAGCGTGGGTCGAACATCCCTTGACCGAAATACGAGCTTGGTTCCCTCACGAGATCATTTCAAATTTGCTTCCCCAAACTCGCATTTCGCCTTTTCATATTTTCGTAATTTCACTGATTCGCTTTTTTATGTGTTTACGACTGTGTTTACAACAACTGTTTGATTCGAAGCATCAGTCTATACCTGGGCGTTTGCGACCGCACACAAGCACATAATACGTTTGTGTGCGTGCGTTGGGTTTTGCCTACCACTGGTTTACGTACTCGTAACGGATCCGCCAAATCACAATTGCACTGATGTGGTCGTTATGTTTTTACGGACTCGTAACGGATCCGCCAAATAGTAATTTGACCGAGTAATTCTTTAAGAGTGTGCACTAGTTGATTTTTGTACTAACGAGTTCCGAGACCTACGATGAAAACATGTAGAGAATGAGAGGAATCTTTAATTTTAACAATTGTCGTGTTAATTGGGATCTACACAAATAACTTTACTCTAACACTTCATTACATTTTGAATTTTTTCACTGAATATCCCTTTTTTTAATCGATTTAGTTGGCAAAATTTACTCCCAACTGATGTGTTTTGTACCATTTTGTACTTTTGGCTTGACACTCGGCAGCAGAAGTTTGAAAATCACACAACGCAATCCAGTCCCTATCACCGAGTCTTCTTTGATAGCATATTCTCTATTTATTGTCCAAGTACTAACTTGATCAGCTGTCTCATCGAAACCCCTTGAGTAATTTCACTGATTCTCTTTTTATGATTTTACGGACTCGTAACGAATCCGCCAAATCGCAATTGCACTGTTTTGCTCTTTATGTTTTTGCGGGTTCGTAAGAGTTCGAAACGGATCCGTCAAATCCCAATTTCACTGATTCGATTTTTTGCGTTTTTACAAACTCATTTCGGTTTAGAAACGGATGGTCGAAATCGCAATTTCACTGATTCGCCTTTTATGTTTTCACGGACTCGTAACGGACCCGCCAAATCGCAATTTCACTGATTCGATTTTTATGTTTTTACCAAGACTCATTTCGATTTAGAAACTGATTCACTGATTCGCCTTTTATGTTTTCACGGACACGTAACGGATCTGCCAAATCGCATTTTTGTGTTTATACCGACTTATAACGGGATCCGGAAAATCGCAATTTCGCGTTTTTATGATTTTTGGACTCGTAACGGCCTTGAGACGGACCCGCTAAATCGAAATTTCACTGTTTTGCTTTTTATTTTTGTACGGACACGTAACGGGTTCGAAACTGATCCGCCAAATCGCATTCCACTGATTCGGTTTTTATGTTGTTACGGATTCGTAATGGTTTGCCAAATCGCAATTTCACTTATTCGATTTTTATGTTCTTACGGAGTCGTAACGATTTATAAACGGATCCGCCAAATCGCAATTTCACTAATTCACTTTCCTATGTTTTTACGGACTCGTAACGAGTTAGAAACAAGTTCGATAACTCACATTTCGCTTTTTATGATATTACGGACTCGTAACGGGGTCGAAACGGATCCGCATCTGTTTTAGTGCACATTGGGATCGGACAAAAGGTGAAATGCAAAAATAATTTCAATTTTTAATCCCTGTTAAACTATTTTTTCGACCACTAACCGATTTTAAATGCCTCCTCATATCAAGTCATCGAAAAATTAGTTTAGCTGGGAAAACACGCTTATTAAGTATTTATTCTATCAAAATACAGCCGTTTTCTCCATAAAAATCAGCGGACTCTGACAACAGCTGTGCTTGTATTGCTTCAAACATAAATTGTCTGAACAGCTCTTGTCAGAGAAGAGCAAATTTCCAATATGTTTTCAAAAAGCATTGTGATTTTTTCTTCCATATCCCCATCAAAAATCAACTGCTTACTTGTTTTTAATATCGCTTGGACACCATCTTACCTTTAACGTTTTGTAAATATAACCAGTTTCGTATTGAATCCACGTGGGTGAGAGAGTAGCAAGATATCGGAGTATCTATCCACCACAGTATAATGTGATCCAATATAATGCCCACATAGGACCACATCAAACGCATGCCACGCAATACAAATTCATGTAGATCCTCCTGACTGGTTTGACCTAAAATGGATTAAGTGGAGAATCCTTAAAATATTTTTGTATATACTAAAGTTAAGATTAATAGCAGTTTCTTGTGGCCAGTTCCACAGTTGAAAATTCTCAATTTAAATGAATTTTAAATGCCCGATGTTTATCATTTAAATGCCAATTAATATGAAAATTGTTTGTGAGTTTTTATATTGAGCTTTTAAATGGAGAGTGTGAAACTCGCCCTTAATTATATAAAAAGTTTCGGAATTCGAAACGAAAGCTCATTTAAAAATTGCAATTTCTAAATACTTGACAATAAAAGAAACACCTCGATGAAGTGATAAATATCCCCTAATATCTTGCTATCTTGGGTTCTTTGTATACACTCAGAGAAACCCCCTACTTAATGTTGAAGCTTTTCTATGCTTTTATGGTGATCATTGTCATACACGCTGAAATATATCGGCCCCAGCAACATATAGCAGGAACTATGTGCATGTTTGCAAGCATTAACGTTTTTTTTTTTCAGCAGTTTTTAACAAACAAAGCCACGTTTAGGTCACAAATACGTATATTCTAACCTATTAATCATTGTGTCAAAAACATGTTATATTTAATAGGAAACACAATGTGTTTGGACAAAAGCATACTATATTTGCGACAAGCTACAAACACGTTATTTTTGCACACAAACAACAAAATCGACGAATTTTTCAGCGTGTAGATTCGGCTCCAAAAAAAACGGTCTTCAATTTAATGAAGCCCTATGTATGAAAATAACCTATTATGAATAGTTTCTTTAATATTTATGACAATTCACAATTTTTTTATCAAGCTCTTCATAGATATACACGCTGAAAAATCGGTCTTTTTTTGTTGTTTGAATGCAAATATAAAAATGTGTTTGGAGCTTGTCGCAAATATAATATACTTGTGCCCAAACACATTGTGTTTGCTATTCAATATTTCATGTTTGAGACACAATGATTAATATATTATAATATATGTGTTTGCGATCCAAGTATATCTGTGTTTGTGATACAAATACAGCTGTGTTTGCTGCAGTTTATGCTCTCTCGAGAGCAAGAGAATAAAAGAGGGACAACGAGAGCGTCTATCTTGGAAGTGCGTATCTGTATTTTTCATTATTCTCTCAGTCAGTGATTCATCACTATTCCTGAATGGGCGTGTAAATTTCAGATGAAGTCAGTGTTTCTTATATTGGCTGACGTATTGCGTTTTAGTTTAATGTATTCAGTCGTCAATGGTTCTTAGGACAGAGGATATCAAAAGCGCTTGATCAGTGAAACATTAATATACGAAGGATCGGACGTTTAAATGGGTTTTTATGTTGCTTTAGATTTTGCGTAGGTGTTTCGTATATATGTATGTGTGCTACCAAAGTGAGAAACGATTTTGAGGAAAGAAACTGGAAAGGGCAACAACTTGAAGCCCTTTGTCTGTCCGAGCATTCACTGAGAAAATCGGAACGGCGAAACATTTGTGAAATAAGTGTAATAAAAAAACACAAGTAATTAATCCACGCTTGGCTTGCATGAACTAGATTTATATATACAAGGTGTTTCAAAAGAAGTCATCCGATGTTGTTTGGCTCTCATATTTTTTTCTAAATGAAAAACTTCGATTCTGCCTTTTGATTATGTTTATTTGAACCTTTAGAATTTTATTGGTTAAGTTGAGAAGATTATATCGGTTAAATGGGCGCCTTCACAATTGATTACTATACGGGCTCGTTTTATGGCATTTTTCATCACTTCGGCGAGAACTTCGGGCGACAGATTCTCGCCCTCTTGTCGAAAATTGACCTTGAGGGCTTCCAGGGTCCCGGGTTTGTTCACGTAAACACGGGACTTCAAAAAACCCCACAAAAAAAGTCTGGAACGGTTAAATCGGGCGATCTTGCGAGAGATGAGGCGACCCGGGAACGCCGCCTTCAGAATATCGGTTGTGGTCCTAATTCGTCGAATTGCGGTAGAAAAAACTCGGTTAACATGGCCTTATAGCGCGCACCGTCCACTGTTGTCGTTTGATCAGCGGCGTTCTCGAAAAAAATGGCCCGATGACTCCTCCAGCGTGAACAGCGCAGTGCATCACTCGTGGATTTTCGGTGCCCCAGAAGCGATAGTTTTGCTTGTTCACGTATCCGCTGAGGTGGAAATGAGCCTCAACGCTCATTATGATTTTCAAACCATTGTGAACAAAACTGCCATAAAACGAGCCCGTATGGTAATCAATTGTGACGGCGCCCATTTAACCGATATCATTTTCTCAACTTAACCAGTAAAATTCTAAAGGTTCAAATAAACATAATCAAAAAACAGAATCGAAGTTTTTCATCTAGAAAAAAAAGAGAGACAAAGAACATCGGATGACTTCTTTTGAAACACCTTATATAAGTAAATATATTGTTTGTGTACCTACGCATAGTGATAACCAATGCGTAGCTGAAACCTTCTGAAAACAAAAACTTGAGAAACAACAAAGAAATGAGTCGCAAAAGAATAATAAACCATACATATATATTGAAACCAAAGAATAATTCGTTTCTAAATATTATTATGTTTGGGGGGAAATACGCATAAATTTCCACGTAAGTATGTGCAGGTTTGGGGGAAACACGCATATGTTTCCACGTAAAAGCATACATGTTTGCCAGTAAACATGTTACTTTTTGCATGTAAATATAAATGAGTTTGGGAGTTGCAAACATATGCATGTTTTAAGTGTGTTCCAAACATATACCTGGTTGCTGCAGAATATGTTTGGGAGAATATGTTAGAGGAGCCGATATTTTTCAGCGTATAATTAAGTAATTCATCAATATAATCAACTGCTGACATCATATTGTTTGAAGACAACATTCATTCAATAAATATGATTTAGATTAGTCGAGTTTCATTTCTTTTTGCTCACATCCTAAGGTAGACCAATACATAACTCGCGCGCTAAACTATTGCACCACTTACGATCCCGATTAATAACTCTAAATATAAAATTCCCCCAGCTCACTGATTGCTAGAAGCTTTTACCATTGCTTTCATACTATGTAATGGAAGATCAATATAAAGTTTAACTTACCAAATATCGTTGGACATATATCATATGCCTTCTCAATAAATTGGGCCACAAAGGCCCTTTCGTTTTGCAAAAAATACTCAATATGTTTACTGCGCACCGTTACCGTAGGCCCACGACTCGATGTACCAACTACGCCACCACCACCACCACCACCACTTTGTCCACCTGCATTCCTTGCCATTTCTGAATCCATAGCCAAGGCGGCATAATCCCGATTATTATCATTCAGATATTGTTGAAATTCACCATCACCGGTAAGATTTAATGTTAAAATCCGTAAAATCTCTAAACTGGAACAATTTGATTCATTGGCATTTTCATGCCACACCTCCTGTTCGCCCATATTGAAGAGACCAAACATTAGATCCAACGAGTTCTGTTCAATGCGTTGCTGGGCGGTCAACTGATGAAAAAAGAACATTAGCATTGAAATGTCCACTCTTCCAAATTGGTTTTACTTACTTGCAGGACATACGAAAAATCTACAGTTTTGTAGGGTAATAACAGTGATGGATACATATTGCTGCATATATTCGAATTCAATTGCTCATCGGCGTGAATTTTAGGTTCGCCATCTTCGCCATTGTCTGGCTCTAAAGGTTTCCGGCATTTATTATAAAGTTGAATAATTTGTAAAGCCCAATTCAGCCAAACTTCAGATTGTAGAGATTTCTTTAAAAGGAAACTTAGCTATAAGTTGAGAGAAAGTATACTATCAGACCAAGTGGAACGATTTTAAAAGTGACAAACAAACAATAGACAGTCAAAATTTCTCTTCACTCAAATACCAACAAACAAAACGAGTGAAACCCTAGTACTTCTCTACTCTCTCTCTTACTCTCTTCATTGAATATTTCAATACACGAGCAGCTTTTTGATAGTGTTATTGTACATAACTATACAAATTCCAACCATGTTGAAGTAAAATTACATAAAATATGCAAAAAGTATGAAATAAGCAAGATATGACGCGAGAGAGAAGTGCGTTTGAGTGAACTCCTAGCACTTTTTGGTTCTCTTTTACCAGGGTTGCTAAGTTGCGCACATCTTCTGGTCGTCTATGAAACAAAAGACAACAGTTGTAAATAAAAGTATAGAATATACACGCTGAAAAATAAAAGCCCCAACAATACATTGCACGAACCATGTACATGTTTGCAAGCAATGTTTTCGTGAATTGAAGATCTGCTGCTTTTTTTCTTTGTTGTCTGTCACGTGTCTGTTTTCAGAAGTTTTCAAGAAAAAAAGCCAAAATTGAGTCACAAATACATATATTATAACCTATTAATCATTGTGTCCCAAACACGTTATATTGAATAGCAAACACAAAGTGTTTAGACACAAGTATACTATATTTGCAACACGCTACAATCACATTATATTTGCATCCAAACAACAACAAAATTAAACAAATTTTCAGCTTATAGGTAAATGAAAATTGTGTACAACGATGAAGCATTTGAAAAATGAGACGAAATAAAAGTTTTTATTGCCATTTTCTTTGTTTTTGATGGTCTCATTCCAAATACACCCCTGTTGGCATACTCTCCTGTATTCATAACGAAAAGCTAGCCACCGGCTATCATCTGAATAACGATTTTTAATTCATAACATTTCAACAAAACTGTGTTCAATGAGTGGCTACGAAGCGAACGAATACATGCTAACTTTTCACGAACAGCTGTCGTTTTAGTAACACCTATAATCACAACTATCAGGGTTGCATTGAGCTATAACAGACATGTTAATATTACAGTTAGACAGTAGAAAAGGTAAACGTTATGAATAAACTTCTGGCTAAGCCTAAAAACCATACTACATCATTTCCAATTGAAATTTAATATACATCAATTGCAATTTAAAAATTATATTTGGAATTTGAAATTTTAAAAACATCAGTTGAAATTTAAAAGGCATCAATTGATACTTAGAAGATATCAATTGAAATTTAAAAGACTTCAATTGAAATTTGAAAGACATCAATTGAAATTTAAAAGACTTTAATTGAAATTTAAATGTCTAATATATAAAAGCGGTTAACAATTTTCAAATTTCAACTGACGGATTCTAAACTTCAATTGATGTCTTTTACATATCAATTGCTGTCTCTTAAATTTCAATTGACTCAAATTTTAAATGATGTATTTCAAATTTCAAATAGAAATTTTAAATTTCAATTACGCCCAATTTCACCAAAGTTAAAGCTAACTGAAAGTTAAAAATTATAAATTCCAAACAAACTGACAGCTAAAAATGTTCGTTAGCTCTAACTGACAGATAACTGAATATGGTGAAATCGGCCGTTAATGTAGTTTAAATTTCAAATATTGATTTGATTCAGATTTCAGTTGATGTCTTTCAAAATTAAATTGATTTTTTTTAAATTTCAATTGCAAATGGTGTAGTTAGACACTCCTTGTACAGAGCATACATCTTGTGACTAAGTTATCGTTATGAATACGGAGGATAATTTTTTGAGGACAATCAAAAAATTAGAAGAATTTAACAGAACTGTTAATTCTTTTTTGGAGACCCTTCTCCTTACGTTTACACTATTGCATTCGCTCTCATCAAATGATTGTGTTGGCTTTAAAAGAAATCGTTGAATATGACAAAATTATCATTTGCGGAAAGCGACAGTTATGACTGTAGAGTAATGACGCATAGAGATGCTATTGTTCTGACATTTCCTTTCACACTATTCGTGGTGCGGTCGGTGCGAGTTATTTAACGTAAATTGTTTTACACCAGGTGGAATTACAAAAATTCACAATTCACTGAAAATATATGACTTACCGTCTTCTTTAACACAAAAGTCAATTGGCAAAATCTTCGGTCATTCAATTCTATGATTGTATTACATTTCTGCATAAGTAAAGCATTGTATGGGCTACGTTTGATTTTCTTCGATAACGACTGAAAATCCTTATTACTCGATTGATCCTTTAAGCTCCAATATAACTCAACGATACGTTCGCATTCTTCCAATAAAGTGTCCTTTAAAAAAAATTAAAAGATTCCACATGAAACCATTTCAAGAAATTACAAAAAACAAATCTTCGTTATACCTCTGCCACCCACTTACATGTTCACTAAATATATCCACTTTGACATCGATTACCAAACGTTTGGTAATTCGCCTCAACTCATGGCCCAGCTTCGACAGTTCAGCGAATGTTTGCATCGGTTGTGATTTATTGCGACAATACCATTTGGGCGTTGAACTCATGACTGGTAGGTTGTTACTTTCCTATTTATGGATTTTTATAAATCACTGCGATTTGCCATTAGACAAACCTGAACTAATGAAATATTGAACTCACGATAGTTTAATAAATCGATGTCCTTTCTGTTGAATTAGTTTGTTTACCTTAGCAACGTATCAAAATAGTTACAAGGATACGCAGGATAAACCCATGAAACTCGAAATGATGTGTTGCGTTTCATATTTTTCGTATTTATATGTAAGCGTCGCAGGTGTTATCACGAGCTACAGGTAATGGCAACGGATAATGGAAAAGCTAATGACATCGGGGTTTTTCAACAAACTCTTGCAACTGATTGTGCAAAAGTCGCAGGCTTCTGGAGATTCCAGATCCTGGCAACACAATAGCTTTTCAATTAATTTCGATTCAATTCAATTAATTAATTTTTTACATATGTATATTGCTGCCCAAAGGAATCGAAGTGCCACCATAAAATATTTCGCATTAGGAATTTAGTTAAGTAAATCAAGTAAAGAATGCTGCACGCATGATAATTCTTTAACCAGTTGCAACTCGAGCTTCGAACGTGTTGAATAAGGAAAAATTACAACTGTCATATTTCTCATTATTTATTCATACAAAAGAATATTTAAGATAATTTTCTGCAGTAATTTTGTTGTTACAAAATATGTAAGGATTTTTATAGCCAAGGCTTTTTTCGCATTGGCGACAAATTTTCTAGCGACAGCCACATTGGAAGCTGTCACCAGATTTGAGTTGAGTTTGGATAATGATTTTATAATGCGTTATCTTAAACTGAAAGACGCCCGGTAAATTGAAGTTTAGATCACTTAGCCAATTAAACCCACCAAGTGGTTTAACCAATTGAAACCATTTACTCTGATGAACTTAAACCCACCAACCACCAGCCCCATGAAGGGAATGGGGAAGGATTTTTACAATTAGTGAACAGTGCGCTTTCTACACAGAAAGCAAAACTTCACACCAAATCGATGATAAATGTTCATCAATTGTTCTTCATTGAATTGATGACAATTTTCATCAACTCATTGTTCTTCTTGTATATTGTGCGGTTCTTCACCTTTTCAACTTCATTGAATTGATGACCTTTTTATATCAATCTTCCTCATTTAAATTTAGAAGTAATTAGTGGGATCGACTCAAAATATTGACGTAGTATTGAAAAAATAAAGAGAAAAAGAAAAAAGTAGTAGAAAATTGCAAATAAATACATAATAGAAAGGTAGTGCAATGGACAGGAAACATTCTCCACGCTATAAGCATTTGCTATGTGGTCTTATACCGTGTTCATGTGGATTTTTTTACAATGAAAAATAGTCCAAAGAATTTGGCTACAGATTAACAAACAATTTACATCAAAGTGATGACCACTTTACATCAAATTGATGAAAAACTTACATCACTGTGATGACAACCTTCCATCTAATTGACGATGAAATTGAAAAATTTACATCAAGTTGATGTAACGTTGTCAACATAAACTATTAATGAAATATAGATCAACGATTTATCCATATTGACACCTCATTGATGAAATTTGGCATCAATTCAATGAAGAACAATTGGTGAACATTTATCATCGATTTGATGTAAAGATTTTCTTTCAGTGTAAGAAGGCGTGTGTTGTTGACACAGTTTGGGGAGATGCTGCTCGGGGGTGTCCGCAGGGATTCATCTGCGGATCATTTGGTGGGAATTCGATTATGGATCCCCTGTTGGGGAACATTTGTAGCGGATACAATCCCTGCGCGTACGCGGATGGTCTACTCATCCTTGTCGAAGTGTCGGGCTGATCTGGAGTCAATACAAGTGACAAGTGGCAATGCTGGACTAGACGGTGGCAATGCTGTTGAAGGGCAAATTATCGTAGTCTCGCCCGCCATTTCGTGGCATGAGTATCGGTTATGTGACCCACACTGAAAGAAAAAGATCCATCATATTTATGAAATCCTTCATCAATTTGATGAAATATTTATTCATTTTCCAAGCTACGACACATTTCACAGAATTGATGAAGAACATTTCATCAATCTTTCAGCTATATTTCATCAATAGTTTACGTTGATTAAACGAAAATTTAGATCAAGTTCATGTACATTTGTCATTTGTCAAAATTGTTTGTAAATTTGTTTGATGTAAATGGTTCATCAATTTGCTGTCAATTTCTCGTCAATTTGTTGTAAGGTTGTCATCAATTTTATGTAAGTTTGTCATCAATTTGGTGTAAATTGGTCATTATTTTGATGTAAATTGTTTGTTGTTGCGTAGCCAAACTCATTGGCCTATTTTTCATCGTTAGAAATCGACAAGAACATTAGAACAGACAAGGATATTAGAAAACATGAAAAATGCTAATAGCGTGGATAATGTTTTCTGCCCATTGCACTATTTTTTCTTAGGTCTTTATTTTAAATTTTTTTTCATTTTTTTTTCAGTACTACGTCTCTATTTTCAATCGATACCACTAATTATTTCCAAATTCCAATAATGAAGATTGATGTAAAATCGATCAACAATTCAATGACGATGACAATGGTGAAGAAACGCACAATCTTCAAACTGAAGAAATTTTTTTATCGTCAGAACCGGTTCTTAAAATACGCAGAACCGCATATCACTAATGCGTATTATGTATGATGGGATGTTTGTTGCTTGGGCATGGTGCACCGGTATGGTACGACACAGTTATGTCGGTTGTTGGTAAGAAGAGGGTATTATCTTGCCAGTGGATCACTATACTTGCCTGTATGTCAGTTTGCCACACAGTCTCTACGGAGGTGTAGTAGGTGCTGTTGGGTGTGGCTCCCTTACACTTGGATATGATTCGGAGTGCCATGGAGTATAAAGTAAGGAACGGTTTGCCTCTTCTTGAGGGTGATTGGTTCTCTGCCGTTGACCTTTTGGATGGAGATATTGGGCGTGCCATGGTCCTTTTGCATGAATGTGTGGTATCTCCTTGGAGTACCTGTTAGACAGACAGTGACAAGGAAAGGGTGACTTACGAATTTTTACATTACATGACGGTTGCACGGGAGAGACCAGACGTTGGCTTTGGCTTAAGTAAGAGCTTCTTTTCGACTGGACATGGCCCTCTCAATAAGTTTTTGCACCGGAGGTGCTTAACTGAGACTGCGGATTGTGAGACGGGACCGAAGAACTAGAAGCACATACTGACGGACTGTACTCACTGTGGCGACATAAAGTACTTAGATGGTATGGGAATTATTCATACCGGGTCGGATTGGGACTTCAGTAGGGTTTACGTGGACGATCGGAAATTTGGGAGGTGGGGTAATTTCGCAAGTGAGGTGCTTAATAGGAAGGGGACTAGATTGCGGTAGTGGTGTCGTTCATGGTGATCTATATTGTTGTTGACTGTTCGTTGTTGTCCTTGCGGCGTTCCCTTCAGCACAATAACTTTTTGTTTTTTTTTTTTTTGCTGAGCGCTGGTTAGTTTATTTTGGAACTGTGGGACTTGACCGCCTTTTTGTCTGGTGTCTTGTGTCGGGGGTCACCAGTCTCCGAACCGCTGTGGTTTCGGCCCAAATCCCGGGGAGAGTGTAAGCTCGATGTGATTGCATTGCAACCGGGTGCCGAGTGTTACTCCAACCGGGTAGGAGTGTTAGGTAGGCTCCGTTCCTGACAAGAAAGAAACCATTTCCAAATGCATGGTTTTGAATTGGTACTCATATGCTTTAAATTTTTTCATAAACTAAAGAAAAACCTGGGTTTTAAAAATTTAGCCGTCTACTAACAACATTTTGGATGTAATCATACTTAATTGAGAAAGGGTGTCTCCTTTGCGTTGTCGTACATCCAAACTTTCAAATTCAAACTAATTCAAAAACTTGCCTTCGCTGTTTGTGCTGCCCTCGTATAAATCAGTCTACTTCTTATCTATTACTTTATACTACATGCTTTTGCATACAAGAAAAGAAATCCCCTTTTGCGAAAAATCACCAAGTTCATAGCTTTCCGGTTTTATCCACATTCAAGAGAAATTTGGTCCAATTACCTCAAAAAAATGCGATAACATTGTAGTGTCAACATTAAATTGCCGGTTCTTTCTTGTGTAATTGATGATATAAATATTTCAACATTTATAAACTTCTAAGCAGTTTGAGATAAGACATTGTGCAGTGAATTCTGAAATAAATAAAATTCCTTCGGTTCGGGTTAAAATGTTTCTTGACAGCATGATAAGTCGTTTTATTATAGTCACACTTTGTTTTAAAGTTAACTTTGGAATGAGATGTGAAGATGATAGTGGAAAAGTAATTGATGTAAAAAGTTGTAAAAATTGTTTCAAATTATTATTATTATTCCTTTGTTACATGTGCAGAACTCTTACGGCTTAGAGGATGCACTATTGCGCCAGCGAATTTTTAAAGAGTTGGAGGAAATAAAAAGTTCTGTGGATAATTTGAAATCGAAGTAAGTAAACGAATGAATTTTTCCATAGTTGATTTACAATGTGTCATATACGGTGGTGCTATAGTTAACGTACTCATATGTGACTTTTGAATGTGAAAACTGGAGTCCAATCTCTGCACTGAGCTTCCGTCATATCTGGCTTAGTTAAAGGGAAACTACACAGTATTAATCCATGATCTGTACAATGGCTTGAGTCATAGAGTAAATTTGAATATAGAAACCATTTCTCTCATCTGACGTTTCATTTCACAGTCTACGTCATGGGTTTGCGCAAATGAGAGATGATCGACGAAAATTAACAAAATTAATTTTACGTGAAACAAGATCAAACAAATTTGTTGTTAAACCAGTTTTGATTTAAAACCTCTGAGTTTAGCGTCCTCTGGTGGCGTTAAAAAGAGTCAAACCAAAATTTTTTTTTCATATTAATATTGTTGGTTTATAATCTTTCAAAAAATACATATTTTATCAATATTAAATGCAAACAATTTAGCTTTGATTTTTGTCTATGGAACGACGTACTGTGCGACCGCACCACGATGCGTATGAAATTGAATGTCTTATGAGAGAATTTTTCTCTCTACATATATTTACTCTATGGTCTGAGTACTGATAATTGGTCTGTCTGCGTACTGAAAATATGACAACAATTCCTAACTGGTTGTTGTCTGTTTACACCAAAATGCCAGTAACGTGAGACCAAAAGATAGATTAGTTTGACAGTTCGATGGTAGAGAACTTTCAAGTTTTTACTTGGAAAATATTCTGATAGTAAGAATTTCCAAGTTTAAAACATAGGTTTTGTGTAAACAAATAAACTTTGGAAATAGGAAGAATATAAAATAACGTATTAATCATTGGAATTTTATTTTTTAAGAGAAAACATGATTTTTTAATTCTCAGTAACTAAATGGGTAGTGTGCGCAACTCTTGTACAGGGTGGCTGATGAATATTACTACTTTAAGAAACTCAAATAACTTTTTTTCAGTGTATGGAATTCATTTTTCTTTTATTCACGTTAAAGCTCTTTCAATTTTATTAAATATAGCTGAATTAGTTTTAAAAATAATGAAATTTAAATTTAAATTAGATCATTCAAATTTGTTGGTTTTGGTTTGTAGAATTCCTGTTTGCAATAACCCCACAAGGAATAGTCAGGTGCAGTATGGTCAGGCGACCTGGGGGACAGCGGAATGTGGAGTTTCTGGATATCAACTTATTGGGAAATTTTCATCGCAATTTTGTCACAACAGGCCGGGCTATGTGAGGAGTTGCATCATCTTGCTGAAACCACACAGAATTGAGAGAAATTCTCATTCGGCATAATTCTAGATAGCAAAACTCTCTCAACATGCTCAAGTAACGGTCTCCAGTAACCGTAACGGTGTGACCGTTTTCTTCGACGAAGTAGTTCCCGACAATCCAGCGTGATGAAACTGCACACCACACTGTGACACGAAGTGGATGCAATCCCATCTCATGGAGTATCTGTGGGTTGGAAGCGCTTCATATTCGACAATTTTGTTTGTTTATGTTGCCGTTTAAATCGAAATGGACCTCGTCAGACATGAAAAGACAGTTCAACATGTTTCCATCCTCTTCCACCATTTGAAGCATCTTCTGGCAAAATTCCAAGCGAATCGGGAAGTCTGCTGCGTTCAGTTTGTTGGCCATTTGAATTCATCTCGAAGGATTGCCGCCAAACGTGCGCCTATACACTCTTTGGACCGAAACTACGGACTCCAGTGCGTGATAGCGGCGGACAATCTAGAAAGCGCACACCTCACTGGTTGTGAGAAGCTCTCCCTAATCCCTTTATGGGATGTAATGAGAAATCATCCTGTTTCTCTTTCTTACTTTATTCTGTATGTTTTTCCAACTCTAAGGTTGATCAGCTGTGACATAGATCTCCCTTGAGTAAAATTATTTGTGTAGATTCCAATTAACACGTAAATTGTTAAAATTAAAGATTTCTGTCATTGACTACACCAGTTCCAATTGAAATTTAAAAAAATCAATCGTAATTAAAAAATTTTTATTAGAAATCTGAAATACATCAATTGAAATATTAAAATTCTTTTTGAAATTTGAAATACATCAATTGAAATTAAAAAAAAACATCAATTGAAGATTAAAACACATTAAATAATATTTAAAACACATCAATTTAAATTTAAAATTTCCCAACTGAATTTTACAAGACATCAATTGAAATTTAAAAAACAAAATAAAATTGAAACGGCATCAATTGTTATTTAAAATGTATCAATTGAAATTTGAAACACATCAATTGAATTTTAAAAGACATCAATTGAAATTTACATCACATCAATTGAAATTTAAATTTAAAACACCTCAATTGAAATTTAAAAAAACATCAATTGAAATTTAAAGACTTCAATTAATACTTAAAAGGTATCAATTGAAATTTAAAACACATCAATTGAAATTTAAAACACATCAAGTGAAATGTAAAATACATTAATTGAAATTTAAAAGACATCAATTGAAATTTAAAAATCTAGTATATAAAACGGTTATTTAGATAATATAATTTTCAAATTTGAACTGGCGAATTTTAAATTTCAGTTGCTGTTTTTTAAATTTCAATTATAATTTTTAAATTTCAATTCATATTTTTCAAAATTTTAATTTGATATATCTTGAATTTCAATTGAAAATGATGATTGGATTTTTGAATTTATTCCGAGCATCTGGCAGGAAATCTTCATTTAGAAAATTTAACTTTACTCACCTTGGAGGATGAATCTCCCAAATTTCGTGTTATACAGTGTGACAAAAAATGCAATGAGTGTTCGAACTCACGGGCGATGTTAACACCTTTTTGTTACACGGTACCTGTTCGATTTCTATGAACACATCAGCAAATGTTACATTGGAAACTAAAAAAAGAATAGTTTTTGTGCTGAAGAGTCTTTTGCTATTGCACTTTCCTTTTTCTTAGATCTGCTTTAACATTAGATGTAATATTGTTAAAATATATAAAGCAATATTTAGCTCACTGAAATAATTGTTTTTTGTGTCATTAACAGAGCAACGACAAAAAGTATTGAATAGTATAGAGAACTTATTGCACTCTTTTTCCGCTCTCATGTAGAGAGTCTGAGTAAAAGAGCATAAACGAGTCTTATTCTCGTTATAGAATATTTCAATATAAATGCACCATTTCGACAATGTTATTTACATAAAACAATACAAAAACCATAAATGTTTCAAAATGCATAATGTTTCACATCAAAATTATGAATGGGCCAAGTTATGACAAAAACAGAGTAATACAATTTGAATCATTCGCCAGATGTCGCCAGTGCTTTTAAGTCATACAATTAGTTTCATGAATTCTCTATACTATTCAATAATCTTTGGCGACGGCGATCTGCTTGTATGTTCGCTACCGCTACTTCAATACCATCATACTTATTTACAGGCAGAGACTATTGTTGTACAACTATCACGTATCTGATGATAACACTGTGAGTTGTTTGCATGTGTTCACTTTGATAGATTTCCCGACCCGTGCCTATAGATGTTAACACATCAATAATTAATATACACTACTTTTCTTCTGGCAAATACCCTATAGATGCAAAGGAAATGTTGCTTCTTGTATGCTGAAAATCGGCACATAGTGTTTCATTGGACATAGAACTTCTTTGGAAAATGCATAGGAATGACGCCTTTATATTTTGCATTTTATAAAGAAAACTAATTTCCTTTCTTATTTCCAGGCAAGATATATCCGAAACAAAAGTTCAAGGTAAAACAATGCACCATTTTCAAAAATTCTTATAAAAATAACGGAATTCCTTTTTATCAACATAGATCTGCCCATGTTTGATATTCGTTACGACACATTGCCCGAGAGATGGTAAGTAATGGGTAGTCAATTTTGAGCTCTTTTTTGAATTTCTCAAATTTCCAGTCAAACACAAAAAACACCCTCAAATTGTGGCGAAGCTACAGCATGTACCCGACTTAGTGGCTATTATAACATTAAACTAAGTGACTACAGCAATGACTCGTTCCTGGTGGAATGTGATGCACACACGGATGGTGGCGACTGGATTGTTATACAGAGGCGTCATGATGGCTCCGTTGATTTCTATCGAACATGGGCGGAATATAGAACAGGATTTGGAAATGTTAATGGAGAATTTTTTATTGGATTGGATAGACTGTATGCATTGACGAATTTTAATGGTCCTCAAGAGCTGTTGATTCTAATGGAAAATGCCACAAATTCATTTATGGGTCGAGCTAAATATGATTCATTCATAATTGGCAATGAGGGGGAGAAATTTAAGTTAAAGGCTCTTGGTAGATATACGGGCGATATTAAAGATTCATTGAGATATGCATTGGGTCATAAGTTCTCCACAAAAGATCAGGATAATGACACACATGACAAGGGAAGTTGTGCTGAAATGTATTTGGGTGCATGGTGGTATACCGCTTGTCATCAAAGGTAATTGATGAACTGATGAAAATGTGTAATTCAAGAATCACTTACAGTGGAGACATAGTATTATTATTTGTTTTACTTTCATTTAATTCAATGGCCACATCTTTGTTCTTCTATAGCAATCTGAATGGTCACTATGGTGATACAACGTACGGCAAAGGTTTGAACTGGTTGGGTCTTACGGATCACAATTCTTCATTGAAATATGTTAAGATGATGGTGAGACGTCGAAGAAATTAAGAAAATTTTTTTGTTTAAAAATCGTAATAAATAAATGAACTGAATTACTACACGCAGAAAAATCGGTTTTTCTTTCTTGTGTGGATGTAAATATAACGTGTGCTTGTAGCTTGTCGCAAATATAGTATACTTGTGTCCAAACACATTGTGTTTGCAGTTCAATATTACATGTTTGAGACACAATGATTAATATGTTATCCTATATGTGTTTGTGACCCAAATACAGATTTTTTTGTGACACAAATACAGCTGTGTTTAGTGCACTGATTACTTAAATTTTTTGGCCGAAATGTTACGTCGAGAGCAAAATAAGAAGAGAGGGACGAAGAGAGATTGTTCTCAGCATAAATTAATGTTATTGCCAGTGTATTTTTACATTATTCTTTCAGCCAGTGATTCTTAAATATTCCTGAATGCTTGTGTAAATGAATTGAGTGTTTCTTGGTATCAAGCAATCAGTCGTCAATAGTTCGTTTGGGAGGAAACACACGAATGCTTGAACGTAAGTATATGGATGTTTGGTATGGAACACGCATATGGCTCCACGTAAAAGTATACATCTTTGCAAGTAAACGTGCTAATGTTTGCATTAAAATATAGATAAATTTGGGACTTGCAAATATATAAATAATTGGAGTGTATTTCAAACATATCCATGGTTCCTGCAAAATGTGTTTAAGATAATATATTACAAAATATATTCAAAAATTTTAACTATCAAATGATTAAGATCTTTCCTATCGAAAATGACTTATCAATTTTTCTGGCCTGCAAACCCTTGTAACTAGATAATAGATTTCTAATGGTTTGAGGTGCGCTAAATCCGAATCCGACTGAATTTCTAGTCTGAATTTCTCCGTCATAACAGAAGTCGCTAAAGTTAAAAATGGTCGCTATATTTGGGACGTTATAACATAGCGTGTTAAGGATTATTTACAAGAGTTGTTATGTCATCTGAAAATCCTACCTGTTGTCTTCAAAATTCAGGTTTAATCTTTCCAATATTTTATTCCTTCCTTAAAATAGTCGTCCGTTGAAATGTGGATATGTGGTATTTTCACTATTAAAGGAAAAAATTCAATATTTCATTGAATATTGCATTTATTTTGCGGCGAATTCATTAGAGTCCTTAAAGTATTGAATTATTCTTTAAAAATGATTTCTGATTTTATTTAAATATCAGTAAGCATGTAATATTCTCTGAGATATCGTTTGATCAAATATCTCCAAAATCTGATGTGATGGAAAAAATTTTGGTTTCAGGGTTAAAAATTTGTCAGCCTGTGTTATCAATCAAAAAGCAGACAAATTCTTTAGAAAGGTAGATAAATTGTTGAAATAAATTGTCACAAGAAGGTAAAGTTCCCTCCTAAGAAAGGTCCAGTAGGACAATTTATACTATTAACACACCTCTGTCGGAAAAAAATTAAAGGACACCATCCTCTTAGAAATTGTAACCCACAGTACTTCACTACTACTTTAACCGATGTATTACTATTAATTTTTCCCAGAAAATGGCGTGACAAGGCCGGAGCGGACAGTTTTACCTTAATTTTGGTACGAGGAATCGGATCACATCATTAGTTTATTGAGTTACAATTACGGTTTCGCACGAATTTTATTTTTTTTAATTTGACTAAGAGTGTGGATTTTTTTGATTTTTTCGATTTTGACTCACTTTGACAACCACTAACTTATATTTGGTTGGTTGCACAAGTAAACAATCTTTAACCAAGTTGTTCCAAATGTGTTGGCCTTCAACCTTTGGGAACGAAGCTTACCTCTAAAATCAGGGATTTGGGGTCTTTTATTCAGAACATTGAGTTTTTGAGTTTTCCATTCACCAATTTCCAGTAATCAGATTATTTCACCAAATAATAGAAAGCCTTTCTCTATACAACTGTATTTATTTACTCATCTTCATTTTCAGTGTCAAATTCCCCTTAATTATCAATTTAAATTAGTTTTACTTTTGAAACGAAGTTCCTTATTGCACGTTCCGGGATGGGGGCTAAATGAAAAAAATTAAACAACTTTTTTTTAACACTATTATGCCACAACCCAGTATTATCAAACATAGATAAAGGAAATTAGTAGATATCGCACAGGCGTTGTCAAGTACTACCACTAGGTGCTGTGTTGTCGTTTTGTAACTCTCATCGAAGTTTCTCATAACATTCATTGACGTTTATTCAACACTGTGGGAAGTTTGATTCATACAAAAAGAGTATCATTTTCCAGGTTGTGTTATTCGAACAACAAACTTAATTTTCCTTATGTCGTTGTATCCCCCACTTTAAAGTTAAAATGTTGCTATTTAATGATGTGTCCTTTTGTTTAATATTATTGTTGGTCGGTGTTCGTTTGTGTTGAATTTTAGAGCAACGGACCAAAAAACAAAACCGCTGTTGATGTTGCCTACCACACCTGTCTAAAATAAATCTTCCAAGGTATATTTTGTTTGGGATCAAACGTTGTAATTATTGCATTCAGCACCATCTACAAAATATCCCACTAAACAAGAAATTTCCCAAGGCATGTACGATATCTAGTTAATTTCTTTATCTATGTTATCAACTATATTAGGTACTTTTGCTTTGGTTTGTACTAACATATGTTGGCAAATTTCTCGTTAATGGGAAGTTTTCTAGGTGGAGCCAGTAATCAATAATTAGTATATATTTTAGTTCGGAACCCAATAAAAAGTAAGTTTAGAAAAGCCAAAGTGAAGGAAGTTTAAAAAAAGAACATTATCTTAAAAGTACCTTTCTTAAAAAAAGTAAATTTTTCAAAAAAATACCTATTCATATTCTTAAACAAAGTACCTTTTCTTAAAAAACATACCTTATCTTAATGAAGTACATTTGCTTAAAAAAATTAAAATTTCATACAAAAAGTACCTTTTCTTAAAAAAGTATTTACTCTAAATAGGTACATTTTCTTACAAAAGTACATTTACTTACATCAAATTGCCTTTTCTTTAAAAACTACCCATTCTTTATAGAGTAGCTTTTTTGTGAAACAAAATAAGATAAGTACCTACTCGTAAAAATTTACCTATATTTGAAAAAAGGACCAATTCTAAAAAATTTCCATTTCTTAAAAAAACCTTTTCTTCAAAAAAAAAAATACCTTCTCTTAAAAAATACCTTTTTTTACAAAATGGGTTTTCTTAAAAATAAAATAATCAGCCTTATTACGAATGTCGTTCTCGTATTTCGACTACGACAGTTTTGCAAAAGATTAAAGATAACACGCCAACTTCGTCTTTAATCTTTTACAAAACTGTCGTAGTCGAAATACGAGAACGACATTCGTAATAAGGCTGAATACCTTTTCCTTTATTTTCTTGAGATAAGTACATTTTCGTAAAAAATAACCTTTTCCTATAAAGAGTACCACTTCTTTAAAAAGTACCTGTTCTTAAAAAAAGTACTTCTTTGTAAAAAAAATTCACACTCTTACGGCTTTTTCTTACAGAAAATACTTCTTTTTAAAAATAGTAACTTTTCTTAAAAAAAACATTAGCTTTTAATAAAAGAAGTACCTGTCTTAAAAAAAATGACCTTTTCGGGAAAATATATTCTTACAAAAAGACCTAAAAATATACCTTTTTAAAAAAAAAACATACATTCTATAAGCATAAAAAAAAATTACAGCAGACAGTTGTCCGAGGCCTTCGGCCACGGACTGTCCCTGCAGGCTGTGTCAGAGACACGGCCATTAAGTTTAACGTAGAATACGCCATCCGATAAGACAGAAAACATATATAACAATAAATTCATTTGCTTATATTATTTATCATTTATTGTTATATATGTTTTCTGTCTTATCGGATGGCGTATTCTACGTTAAACTTAATGGCCGTGTCTCTGATACAGCCTGCAGGGACAGTCCGTGGCCGAAGGCCTCGGACAACTGTCTGCTGTAATTTTTATATTTACCAACGGCATTTGATTCAAGTTCGTTTAAAAAACAAATATTATGTTAAATTTTTTTAAACTTAATTTAATTCATGTATTTTAATTAATATTTTTATTGAAATAAGTTCTGCGAATGTTGAGAGGGCCGCCCTAATATTAAAAAAGGTTTACCTTATCGAGTCTTCGCATTAGCATTCGAGCGTTGTGTGAAAGCTTTACGCTTTACAATTCAAAATTAATGTTACAACAGCTTTATTGAAGCTTTCGCAAAAAAACTTTATTACGTTAGCTTACTGTTTGTTTCACTTTTTACTAGATACATGTTGCCAAGCAACATTAGCTTGCTGTTCGTTTCACTTTTTACTAGATACATGTTCCTAAGCAATGTTGAGCAACCAAAAACACTCAACCAAACACCACACATATGTTTGAGTGTATGTGTTTAAACAATTTTCATTTGAGAAATTAAAATACTAGAAATATATCAACCAATATGAAATGTATATCAAACGAAAGATAACATCTTCATTTACCTACAAAAAAAATTTAAAAAAATTCATCTAGCCGTTTCCTCAAATTCAATGAAATAAAGATTGCAACAATAAAAACCTGACATGACTCCTCATACCGTAAGGTAAGACGTATTCTACGTCAAAAAATCTAAAAAAAGTTTATCATTTTACAAAAACTATGTTTTCTTAAAGATCCATCTAAATTATCGTATTTTTCAACGGGCGCCTTAGGCGTGTTGGATCTAACTAGAGCATAATATATAGCGAAAGGAATTTCGTTGCAACCGGGTGTCCCCTGGCACCTCATGTAATTTTTTCTACTATGACAACGAATGTCTTCCTTGTGTAAAATATAGCCAACAAAAGTAAAGTTAAGTAAGTAAAGTTTGTCCTTCTTATGACCGACCCTCTTCGGCCAATATAAGCCAATTGCTTATAATCCCAAATCCTTTTCCGGTTCCTGAAAAACATCTACTATAAATTCGGTATTAAAAATAAAATCACATTTATTTTTTTTTGTTCTTCATATTCTTATTGATTTAAATCTTTTGATTTCTTTTTTATTTATGTATAGTTTCTGTTTGCATTTGTGTTTCTTTCGTCTTCCTTTCTTCCTTCACATTCATAGTTACTTTATATATATATATATGTATACATATATGTATGTATGTATATAGTTTCTAGTTTGATTCTTATTTGCATCTGACAATATATAATATACACTATTATAGAGTTAATATATCTTTAGAGAGACTTAAACATTTCTCGATTTTCTGTATTTTCTTTGTAATTCTTAGATTTCACCGTTGCGTTACACATTTATATATATTTCGCATTATTTTTTTCATCTTTTTAATCGGATTGAATTCGATTTTATTTATCTTCATATTGAGTAAATACTTTACAATTCTAAAACGAAATTACATCAATGAAATGTAAATAGTTAATAATAATAATAATAATTTTTATATATATATATATATATATATATATATATATATATATATGTATATACTTTACAATCTTCTCTGTTACATATTTTGTGTGGATTTTGTTTGTTTTATTTTAAGATTAACTGGAATTTGTATTTCTTTTCTTAGTATTACTAAGTTTTAAACTGGATTTCGTTCTTTGTTTTTGATAAAATTTGCATTTTTATTTCTGGTTTCGGTTTTGGTTTTTGTTTTTCGTTTTTGTTTTCTTTTAAATATTTAAGCGAAAATTGTTATCATCATCAGTTTTGCTATCACAATAAATTGTTACAATATAATAGTTGTATGTAGTAGTAGTAGTAGTTTTGTGTTGAAATTGTCGGGTTTCGGATTTTAAAATCAAGACCAATTTCTGATTTTCCAATTAGAATAGAAGTATGTTCTGTTTTTCACTTATACTTGTTGCAGGGAGTTAAATTCTTCTTGCTCTAAAATTCACATGTCTAAACGACAGTCTTACGGCCATATTCATAAAAAGTTATAAGAGGTTTGAGAGACGATTTATCATACAAAAAACCTATCACAAATCTCTCACAACTTTTTACGTTTCCAATGAACGTGATGGCGACACTACCGAGTACTTACCCATGAAAAAGCTTCTCAAAATACCGTTTGGATCCGGTATAAAACTGTAGGTCCCAATCAGTGAGTGTAAAAAACTAGAAAGCGCACATTTCACTGATTGTGAGAAGCTCTCCTCAATCTCTTCATGGGATGTTATGGGACACCATTTTTTTAATAATGTTTTGAAGCAAAAATCAGCTGATTTTTCAGACAAGATTCAACCGACTTCGCTCCCAAAAACACATTCAACGTAGGCAACGTAGTCTAAAGAATAATAGAATCTATTAGATATGTGAATTTTGGGATAAATGAAATTTATCCTACAACAACGAGTGCACGTGAAATGCATAACATGCTACTTTTCAAAGTGGAAATTCAGAATTTTTACTTTCATCTCGAGTGGAAAATCACATTTTGGGTGAATATTGTTTTCTTCCGTTAAATCTGTCACTCAAATCGAATCGTAGGTGAAAGCTTAATATTATTTGCATTTAAAAAGAATTGCTTTCAAACTTTCAACCTTTGTTACGAACTGAATTTCAAATCAGAGTTGATATTTTTTTTTATTTTTTTCTTTTTGCTTTGTTTTGACTTAACGTTTACGATATACATATAATTTTTTTTTGTTTTGTATTGTTTACATAATAATTAATAATAATAAGTAATAAAATATTGATTTCTTTAAAGTTTGTTCTATTTCTTTTTTTTGTTTTTGTCTTTTTGAGAATAGTTTAACATGCAGTTTTCGACCGAAAGGTGTCATTAAGTATTGAAAAATATGTTCTGTATTGAGTTGAATTCTTCTTGGTCATTGCACAGTCACTTATATATTTCGATATACTACAGTTTTGTTTTTACTACATAAAGAAGCGATGATTATTAAATTATTTTTTTTGTAAACTACACGATTTTACAAATTTAGAAAAGAATATTTTTTTTTATTTCGATCAGTTTTTTAAATTAAAATTAAGTAAAAATGAAATAAAATTACTGTATTGCTTAAGTTCTGAGAATTTCCACCTTGATTTCACTTGTTCCAATACTCAATCGGCCCTGGTCTGCATACAGAATCATTTTGAATCAGAATTTTCTTTCAGAATAAAAAGTCTACAATTTTGATGCTCTCAAAACATGAAATATTTTTGTTCTGAATTGTTTGTTTTTAAAATCACAAGGCATTTGCATTCTAATTCAAAAAGTGATATTTTTCTTCTGAATTGGTTTACAGAACCCCAAATATTCTGAAACGTTTTATGTTTGTGTGGATTCAGAAATTCCGTGATTTCAAAACACCTTTCAGACAATGTGAAATCGTGTGTTTTTGCTAAACCAAGTGCTAATAACATTGGTGATTTTAAAATCATCAGGGATTATGTTTGATTATCAGAACATTGCCGTATGTTTAAATGCCAACAAAGTATAAAATTTCAATTTTGTTTGTTACGTTAACATGATGTATTAGTTCATTCATCTTCATTCTCTTTTTGTAGTTTAGTGATATTAATATTTAAAAAAAATAATTGTTTTCTTTTCGCTTTTGTTTTATTGAAAATTGTAATAATAATTTAGATGTATGTATGATGCGATTTCAAAAAACAGTTCTTTTTATCTCTCTCTCTCTCTTTTATATGTTTCAGTTTCCAAAAACAGCTCTTATTTCTTTCTCTCTCCATCCGATGTGTTATATTTTACAATTTTTAAGTGAGACACGGTATCGAAAATATTGACAATTACAATTGTGGTTTATTCTGCTCAAACATTATTTGATTTAAGACATATGAATAATAAATAAATTTCAATTGATGTGTTTTAAATTTCAAGTGATGTATTTTAAATTTCAATTGACGTCATTTAAATTTCAAGTTAAATTTTTAATTTTCAAATAGAATTTTCAATTGATTTTTTTGACGTAGAATACGTCTTACCTTACGGTATGAGGAGTCATGTCAGGTTTTTATTGTTGCAATCTTTATTTCATTGAATTTGAGGAAACGGCTAGATGAATTTTTTTAAAATTTTTTTGTAGGTAAATGAAGATGTTATCTTTCGTTTGATATACATTTCATATTGGTTGATATATTTCTAGTATTTTAATTTCTCAAATGAAAATTGTTTAAACACATACACTCAAACATATGTGTGGTGTTTGGTTGAGTGTTTTTGGTTGCTCAACATTGCTTAGGAACATGTATCTAGTAAAAAGTGAAACGAACAGCAAGCTAATGTTGCTTGGCAACATGTATCTAGTAAAAAGTGAAACAAACAGTAAGCTAACGTAATAAAGCTTTTTTGCGAAAGCTTCAATAAAGCTGTTGTAACATTAATTTTGAATTGTAAAGCGTAAAGCTTTCACACAACGCTCGAATGCTAATGCGAAGACTCGATAAGGTAAACCTTTTTTAATATTAGGGCGGCCCTCTCAACATTCGCAGAACTTATTTCAATAAAAATATTAATTAAAATACATAAATTAAATTAAGTTTAAAAAAATTGAACATAATATTTGTTTTTTAAACGAACTTGAATCAAATGCCGTTGGTAAATATAAAAATTACAGCAGACAGTTGTCCGAGGCCTTCGGCCCTGCAGGCTGTGTCAGAGACACGGCCATTAAGTTTAACGTAGAATACGCCATCCGATAAGACAGAAAACTTATATAACAATAAATGATAAATAATATAAGCAAATGAATTTATTGTTATATATGTTTTCTGTCTTATCGGATGGCGTATTCTACGTTAAACTTAATGGCCGTGTCTCTGACACAGCTTGCAGGGACAGTCCGTGGCCGAAGGCCTCGGACAACTGTCTGCTGTAATTTTTTTTCCTTAAATTTCAATTGAAAATTGTGTAGAAGACTTCCACAAAGAGATGTTGTTGTTCAATGATTCTGACAAACGAAAGTTGGGCAATTTCCCTCCTGATATATAGTAGACTATAGTACGTATATAAAGAGATTTCGTTCGTCAATGACTTGTACAAAAGAAGTTGGGAATTGTTCGTCTTAGAGTTCTGAGAATGGGGAAGATTGAGAATTCCATTACCAAGTATGTAGTTATAAATTATACGAGTATTGTGGTTTACGAAGCGTATGGATGGGTGGCCTAGAAATAAACATTCATCATACGCCGCGGTGTATAATAAAGAGATCCATCGTTGCGCATGATTTATGTAAATAACAAGCAATATCTTATAACTATATAATACAGTCTGGAACAGATATTTTTGTAACATTGAGTGACTTCCTAATTCTTCTTCTTAGAATCTGTACATTTGACATTGATGTAAGAACAATTCAAAAACAAATTGATCGAATTTGGAAATAATAACACTGGTCAACACAATTATTGTTTCCTTTAAATTTTTTGTGTTATTGGGTATTTCTACGGCCCTGACTATGAAAACAATACTGGGAGATTGCTAACAGCTTTACTTTTTGAGATATACAGTTTTTATAATTTGACAAAAAAAAAATACAAAAAATTAATACATATGTTTCTATCGAACATTATTAAATGATCTTTTCTAAGATTTCCTTGAATGAATGACTTTAGGTAAACTCCATCAGTAGTTTGCCATCATGTGTGAGACCCACCTTCCCTGATAACACTCGTCCATTGACCGAAGATCCTGATGAAATCTTTCACCTTGCTCCTCACTAAAATCACCCAGATTTTGTGGAAATCGCTCTAAATTCAAGTGCAGAAAGTGGATTTGTATGCTCATATTGCATCGTAGGTCATGCAAGTTCGATAAAAAAATAAATGGTTTCCCATTACATCCCATGAAGGGACTGGGGAGAACTTCTCACAATCACTGAGCTGTGCGCTTTCCAGTTTTCACTCACTGATTGGGACCTACAGTTTTACACCGATTCCGAACTGTAATTTGAGAAGCTTTTTTCATGGCTAGATACTCGATAGTGTCGCCGTCACTATGCGAGGTGACCGCCGCCGAAAGAAAATTTGGAGGTGGTCAGAGCCGGGTTCGAACCCAGGATCTCATGTACAAGAGCCGCGCACACTAACCATTGCACCACCGATGCAAGTTCGATAGCATGTACTAAACAAGCTCGACATGGTCGTCAGATTTATTTTTGCCTAAGAAATTACCCATAACCAAAACAAATGACTTCCAAGGTTTGGATTCGACTTCGGTCATTGATTTGACGAAATTAGGATCTATCACGAGTTGCCTAATCTATGGCCCGTCAAAAATAACAGCTTTCAGTTTTTCTGTACTTAATCCTGGAAACTTGCGTGAAAGAAAATTGAAACAGTCGCCACTTTTTAGTTAGCTGTAATTCAAAAACAAAAGCTGTTAGAGAAAAATTGTTGCCGTATTTTAAAAATTCACATCAATTTAAGATAGAAACAAAACAAATCACAGCAAACAAACATTTTTCCCATTTTGTTTACCAGTGTAATAGTTACATGTTTGGAAATATGTTGCGAGATATTATCTTAATAGAAACCCGTCGAACAAGTTCAAATAAATACTCTAGTACGAGCTGTTGTCGTTCAATGATTTTGACAAAAAAAAGTTGGGCAAGTTCCCTCCAGATCGACGCAACTCTAGTAGACTACTATGAAGTGATGTCGTTAGTAAAGTTGGGAAATGTTCATTCTAGACTTCTCAAAACGGGGAAGTTTCAAAAGTGCGACGATTTAACATATGAGACGATTTATCATACAAAAATCGTCTCTCAAATCTGCAAGGTGCCAAGTATGTATCTAATAATTATATTGTGGTTTACGAAGCGTATGGGTGAATTTGCTTTAATAAAAAGTCATTCCACATACGCCACAGTGTATAATAAATAGGTCCATCGTTGCGTATGATTTATGTAAATTAAGAGCAATGTCTGTTAAAGATTGTAAAGAATCCCATTATAATTAGTTCTGAAATAATGTATGTAATGGAACAAGTGGAATGGAACAGATACTTTTGTGTCGACGGTTGAATATTGGTATTCCTGTAGTCGTTATCGATAACAATCGAGGTATATCGGCACATATTTTGTTTTCTATAAGTTTAATTGACGTCGTTCTTGAATTACACCTTGACGACCACAGGACGCATATATGAGTCCTATGGTTTTCCCTATGCGTCGCAATTTTAAATGCACTTAGTTTATTATAGTTCCTATATTGGTTTAAAGATTCTATTGAATTTTTTTTTCGGTTTAGGGGAAGTACCAAGTTACAAGATGAGAATTTCGCAAATAATTTCGTTGATTACGCAACTTTTGAAGCCAGACGGAAAACACCAAGGACGGCATGCATACGAACCCCAGAGCAGGAGCCACTGTATGCGAATGGCGACTTGAGCGTTAGTTGAATATGGAAATGAAATTGTCTAACGAAGAATGCAATGAACAGAAGATTTATTTGTAATGCTAATTTATTTAGATCATTTAAACTTATAAAAATCGAATGAAAAACTTGGGGTATTTCAATGTTTTATTGTTATTTGAATAACCTCGGCAATCGACAACTCCAACGCCGGCCCTTCTTGTTTCAATTCTATTGAACACCTTTATTTCTGTTGTAACTGCCGCTTCCTCAATCGCTGTCGCTAAGCCCTAAACACGTCAATGGCCCTGAATCTGATTTAGCTGCTGATATTAATTAATAAGAGAACTACTGGCTTCGGTCTCTCCTGTGACAGATGGCCGCCAGTGGATGCATTGCCTTGACCGTGGTAGTTTCCGTTATATAGCACAAATGCTTGGTCTGCTCGCTTTCAGTCCAGACATGTATGTGTGTTTGTACTCCCAAATTTGACGAACAATCGGCAGGTAAGGAAACGTTCAGTTCGAATCGTTTAATATAGCCGAATGTTCCATGATGAATTTACAAGAAAAATGTCGTGCTCATCATTTCGTCCTTTATTTCACAAAACATGTAGCTTTTGGGCCAGTTAAGGCTGCATGTGCCTTTACCAAGGGCACACGTTTATTCGCAGTGTCCATGTACATGCTCTGGTAGTGGCAGGCGTCTAGACATCTAGAAGTCGTCGACGATAATCAAAATCAGGGTGAATAACTTCCTTGTCGGATTCCATATCGTTGCGAAAATTAACTACTTTTCAAGAAATTCAATAACTTTTACCGAGTTAAATAAAATACTTGAAGTTGTAATGGAAAAAATTCTTTTACTTCCTGTTGTCATTCTGAAGGTTCTGAATTTGTTTGATACGCAGTCGACGTCGTCTCTAGACAATTAGGAAATACCAAATTACTGCCGCTGTGATGTCGACGTTGCAGCGAAGTAGTGTTGTAATAAAAACGTCAACGACAACAACCAGAATAGAATCGAATATATTTATAACCACACCAGGTAAATTTGCGTGTTTAACGATGTAGACGAAACATGATGGCCCGTGGTATTACAACGGTCCTCATTGGACTAAGTGTGTCAATAGTGACATCCACTTCTACCTAACGTAATGTAACATGATCAGTTATCAAAGTTTCCACCTACTTATTTTCAACAAAACGTTGCAACTTTGTCGAGAAAATCCTATAATTAATCAAATCAAATTAATCAAACAAAAACTAACCATTTTTCAATTAGAAAAAGGTTCATGACTTGTAAGCTTGTAGTATGAATTTCTCATACATTAATCAAAAAATAACAAAAATCGGTCATAAAAATTCAAATTCAAATTAATCAAATTATTTTTCACAACCGAACTCTTAAACATGTCTTTTTATAAATTTCGAAAAATGATACAAATCATATCCACAATTTATGATTCCACATGTTGAATATATCTTTATACTTATATATAACAGACTAGATTTTGTTTTATCTTTTATTTTCGATACCCCAGCTCACAGTTCAATGACCAGAAGAAGTCAAACTCTCTACACAGAATTTAATGTTAACATTTGAAAAAAGTTTTGCAGGGCGATTTTTCCTTTTTGTATTTAAGTCTGATTGTGTCTTTCTTTTGTTAATTTTAAAAATTGTTGTAATTTTTGTTTTTCTTTCTTTTTTTTATTTCTCATTTTTTCTTTCCTTGATTTTCTTAAAGTTAATATTAGTAAAAATATATATGTATATATATTTATGTATGTATATGCACTCCGTTTTCAATATTTTAAACAATATAACTTGCACACTCAGTTCTAAATTACAAAAATATATAGTACTCGTATGTATATATGTAATGGATGTATGTATATAATTATTTACTTTTAACTTTTGTTTTATTTTGTATGGAAATAAACTTAATAAACAAAAAAAAACATTTACAATTTTAATTTAAATTTGTTATAAATAAGTAACGTTTTTTTAAGAGAATTCATATTATGTATATTATTTTAATTAAATAAAAGACAGAAATATTGAAATGAAAACTGTAAAAAAAAATATTTTGATATCAACCAATTTCGATATACAATCAGCCTTATTACGAGTGTCGTTGTCGTATTTCGACTACGACGATTTTGTAAAAGATTAAAGATAACACGACAACTTTGTCTTTAATCTTTTACAAAACTGTCGTAGTTAAATACGAGGACGACATCCGTAATAACAGTGAATGTTTCAGTTTTAGTGTTTATTCTTGCATTCGACGACAGCTGACAGTTCAGGGTTATTAGAAATGGAACTCATTTGGGGTTCAGAAAATACACGAGTGATTGTCGAGAATCAAATGCATCAACGTGCCGCTACTTGGTGTGAATTTTGGGATGTAGCCGTCATAGAACTATTTTTCTTCGAAAATGCGGCTGTTTGGGGTAATAATAATTAATGGCGACATTGCAATCCGGGTTCGTTGTTTCCAATTTGCGTGATATGGATATGGACGACATGCGGTTTCAACAAGTTGCTGCAACATGTCATATATCCCGAGAATAATGCAATGACAATTCAATCTGGAGTGAATTTTGGAACATCCTATTATAATAGATATAAAATATCCAAATGACGAAGTAGCAATGAGTTCTACAGCTAAAATAAATACTAAAATAAACGGGCTAGACGCTGCTGAAGATGATGCTTCACAAACATTGAAACGATCGTCCAGCGAATGTGAGTTCGAATCCCACCCGCGGCATTTACATTTTTTTCACTAATCGGAGAAAACATGATCTCTTATAGCCTTAAAGGAAATTACAAAATAAAATTGATTAATATAAAATATATAAAGTAAAATAACAAGAGGAAGTTAGGACCATTTAAAAAGAAATTGCCCCCTGATTATTCCAGTTCCTCTTAGGGATTAAGTTCCGGGAGCAAGTTGACTTCACATTTACAAAACTCTAGTAGACTGTTATAAAGAGATGTCGTTGTTCAATGATTTTGACACAAACAAGTTTGGGAAATGTTCATTCTAGTGTTCTCAGGTGCCTAATCACGCCAATCGTGATCGAGTACACAATCAGATCTCGATAAAAAAAAATTGGGTTTTGAGTTGTACAGAACAGTGGTAAACGATTTATCTAAAGCACAAATGTCACAATGTACAAACATTTTTATAATATTAATTAAAGTGTTTAATTGTATGGATTGTCTATGGAGTCAGTTGAGGAGGATATATTATTCCTGCTGCTACTACAAAAATCTCCTCTGTTGATGTCAGAATGTTTTCCTCATACGCAGGCCTCACGTTTCTAAACCTTAAAATTTTTCATTAAATCTTAAAAGTGGTAAACCAAGTTAAATTTTGAGTTCCTTTTTCTTCAACAAAAATCTGTATACAAATGTCTGTCGACAACATCTCAGCTATGGAGTACCATTTCGCATATTTTTGATTCGTTAACGATTGTTGTAATTCAAAAAGTCAACAGATGAGAAATACCCCAGTACCTTTCACTGCTCTACATCTGATGCGTATATAGCAACACTGATGACGATCAGCTGAGGCAGATGCTTGTTTGTTGCATATTTTACAACAAATATGCAAACGTTACAAAAATATATGTACTAGAATACGTTATTTCATAATTAATTTAAAAAATGTTGATGGGTTTCTTTACAAACATTAACAGGTGTTGCTGTTTATTTATATAAATCATACGTAACAATCCTTTTCACCCTGTGACGTATGATGAATGCCTTTTTAATAGAAATTCTACATACCGTTAGCTAAAATGCAAAAAGGCGTAACCAACCAAAAATTCAAAATCGAGTTTTTAATTGATTGTTATGAATGCCACTAAACTATATGTCTTGAAACAATTTTAACACTTCTGCGATCAAAAATCTGTCTGCGTGCTTAAAGTGAAATTAGAAAAAACTTCGTTAAAAATAGTTATAGTTTTCATTTTACAAAGTTTTTTGCTTCTCCTGTAAAATTATATTGTAGTTAGTTACGCCTTTTTGCATTTTAGCTAACGATACGCTCCGTAAACCACCATATAACTTCTAGGTACGGAATCGTAAAGTAGATTTAATTTTGTTTGGTTTATTATCAATTTAAAAATTAACAGCCTGTTCCTTTATCTCGACCAAAAGCTTTTGTTCCTGTTCTAAACGACAGAAAGTTGATTTTGATTTCACAATATTGTCGTTACAAGTCGAATGAACTTTTCAGTACAAATTTTGGTTTTTCTATTTCGAATGTTCTGTGAGTTAGGAACGGACATGGAGTCAGGCGAACGAACATTTCGACTTTAATAAACCCAATTTGAGTCGAATGTGAGTGACTGATTTTAGTTCGTTTAGCTTTTCGTTCGAGATAGAGAAACAGGCTGTAAGTTTTTAAATTTGATAATCGCCCTTATTCCCGTTGTCGTCGTCGACGTCAATACAATATCGACACCATTGATGTAAGAACATGTTCCACAACAAATTGAAGGAAGTCTAGCAAAAAAGGACGCCGTCCTGTGTCGATGGTTTGGAAACGGTATGTGTGTAGTCGTTATCGATAACTATCTACACATATTTGATATTTTATCAGTATAATTCACATCGATGTTGAATTGAAACGGCTGTGTTTCTGTGGATTTTGGTGCTGAATCTTCAAGTAAATCTGTTTTCTTCAGCCTGTTTTCTTTGACGCGAAATAGTATTTCTCACCAGAAGGTAGGCTGGCTACCTACCATATTTGCTGTGTTAGTAACATTTTTTTCGGCAATCAAATTTTCCGACAAATTGAATGAGAATTGACATATTTATTGATATTTCGCAATTATTTGTTTTTTTTTGTGTGGAGTTTAGTACGAGCCTTTGACTAAAAAGACTTAAATTTTTCAATTATAGATTAACGAAGTTAAAATGCAGAGTTCGCAATTTTTGAAAGCGGACGGAAACCCCATGGAAGGCATGGAGAAGGGTTCCAAAGCAGAAGCCATTTTATAAGTACGCCGAATATGGCAATGCACTTATCTGACGGAGTAAGCAATGAACAAATCATCACTTGAAATGTCGAAGGGCGTAACCCTAAAAAATCAAAATTGTTTTTTTGATTGATTATAATATACCAGGCTAAAATATATACATATCTACAAAATCTTACAATACCAAGTTCCTACGATAAGCTGTGAAAAAACGAGTTTACAAATAAAATACTTTTTATTTTAAAAGGTTTTTTGCTTCTCCTGTAAAATTTGGAAAATGGGAGGTACGTCTACCTCCAACATCCCTGTTCTGGGAATTGTTTTCAGCACCTCTGTTTTTGTTGTAACTGCCCTGCTGTCTATCGCCGTCACTGCCACCCACTGAACCTTAAACACGACCAATGCCGTAAATCAAATTTAGCTGTTGGTATTGATTTACTTAAATATTGGGTCACTTAAGACATACTGGCTTCGATGTCTTCAGTGGCAGGTGTCCGCCAACGATATATTGCTTTGACAGTGGTAGTTTCAATTGTACATATATCACATACTTCTGCTCTGCTCGCTGTCAGTCCAGAAATTGATTAATTTCCACATTACTCTCAAATCTGCCGGTGACGAAACATACATATAACTGAGGTATCATTTTGATTTTGCTGTAATTTTTTTTTGTAACTTGAATTTTATTCTAAATTTTTATTTTCAGATTCTAAATACATTCCGGTTAGTTAATATGGAACGCTACACGAAGGAACAACGTGTTTTTGTCGTCGGCAATTCAATTATTGGGCCAACGAAAAACAAGAAGAAAATGAGAAATTTTTTAATTTTTTTTAGCGACGAATCTCTTTTCCAGCTTAATTGCTACGTCAACAAGCAGAATTGCCGCATTTGGGTGAAGAGAAACCAAAAGTTATCTTAGAACAACCATTACATTGTGGTTTGTGGTCAGGTGGAATCATCGGAACATATTTTTTTTAAAAAGGAAAATGGAAATGTGATTACGGTCAATGGAAATCGCTACAGGGAGATGATCCGAAGCTTTTTGTGGCGGAAAATTGATGATTTAGACGTAGAGAATACGTGGTTTCAACAAGATGGTGCCACTTGCTACACAGCAACAGAAAAAATGGATCTTTAGAAAGAAAATTTCGAAAATCGCGTTATCTCTCCTAGAGGAGGAGTGAATTGGCCACCAAGATCGTGCGATTTGATAGCTTTAGACTTTTTTGTGGGGTTTTGTTTACAGTTCAAGAGCTTAAAAACGACAGTATCGAGCAGATATCGACCATTCACAACAGTTTATTGGAAAACGTGATTGAGAATTTTGGTAAAAGATTACGAGCCTGCCGAAGCAGTAGGGGGTGGTCACTTGACCGACATAATTTTTCATTATTAACCGGAACGTATTTGTAATAAACTGGAATAAAAAAGTGGAATATAAATATTTGTAATATCTCAAAAGTCTTTTTTTATTAAAATTAAAATCATACCTCAATTTTGGATACCCTTTAGTTCAAATCCTTTAACATAGCCGAATGTTCCTAGGTGAATTTACTTGAATAATTTCTTGCTCATCATTTATTCTATTATTTTACAAACGGTTGCGCACCGCTCTGCTGATCGATGCGAGAATCAATCTCTATCTCGAACGAAAAGCTAAGCGAATGAAAATCAGTCACTCACATTCGACTCAAATTGGGTTTATCTAAGTCGAAATGTTCGTTCGCCTGGCTCCGTATTTGTTCCTAACTCACACAACATTCGAAATAGAAAAACCAAAATTTGTACTGAAAAGTTCTGAAAAATTTTAAGTTTTCATTGGACTTGAAACGACAAGATTGTGAAACCCAAATCAACTGTCTTTCGTCTAGAACACAAACGAAAGCTTTCGTACAAGATAGAGAAACAGGCTGTGAATCTATATAAATTAGTATAAATTCGCATGAGTATGGCATAAGAAGAGCCGAGCAGAGCGGAGAGCAAAGCAGACTGACTGCGATAAAACAATTTCAAAGGGTTTTCTCGAGCTGAATCGCATTGTGAATTCTTACAATTGTGTTTTTTGGAATCAAGCATGTTCGCACGGAGTTATTGGTACTGTTATAAAATTGGTCCAATTTGTATCTAACTTCACTGCTATCTTCTTGAGAATGTAATCAAAATTGTCGATGCTCATTCTGATATATTGTTGAAATCTGGCAGGATATTTTCTTAAATCATCATATAAATGATGAAATTCCCCAAATTAATTTTGTTTTAAATTAATTGAATACTTTTCAAATTCCGTTTTGTTAATAATCAAATTTAACACATTGGGGAGATGCGAAATACTCTTCATCAGATGAATCTACTACATTTCACTTTAATTATATAAACACAAACGAAGAACAAGACTGAATACATACGGATATGTGATGAGAATCGCGCGATTTGCGATTCACAAGCGATTTGGAAATCGTGCGATTTATTTCCCCATGTGATTGAGCTCACGCGTTTCCCTTACGATTCGAAAAATGAAAACAATGTTTTTACTGTCATTTTAAGGAATTCTACCAATACATTGTACATATCAAAGCAGGCGCCAGAAAACAATTACTCGCAATCTAAAATAGTGCATTAACTACACCGGTAGAACGTTTAACGTAGAAATTTTAAATTTTTTTTTATAACATATGCGGAAAGCCCGTCGGTGGTGCAATGGTTAGTGTGCGCGGCTCTTGTACATGAGATCCTGGGTTCGAACCCGGCTCTGACCACCTTCAAAAAAAATTTCTTTCGGCGGCGGTCACCTCGCATAGTGACGGCGACACTATCGAGTATCTAGCCATGAAAAAGCTTCTCAAATTACCGTTCGGAATCGGTGTAACACTGTAGGTCCCAATCAGTGAGTGAAAACTGGAAAGCGCACAGCTCAGTGATTGTGAGAAGTTCTCCCCAGTCCCTTCATGGGATGTAATGGGAAACCATTTATTTATTTTTTATGCGGAAAGAAAACAAAAGAAATTGGAGCATAAATATTATTATACAGAAAAATCCGTAAAAAAAATAAATTAAATCAGCTGTGTTTCCTCAGATTTCAAATGAGAAAATTATTAATAAAATTTTGAAGCTAATATATTGTATGAGAATTGTTCGTTAACATTGCGAGTTTTTATCAAAAATTAAAACAAACATTACTTATTTGTTTCTAATTAATTAATTAATAATTAACAAACATTACTAAATTTTATTTGTGCATCATGGTGTTGACTCTTTGGTGCTCCATATACATCAGTTCACCTCGGTGTGCACTTGTGTTTTGAAGTCGCCAGATTTTTGGCGATCGCGAGCTACATCACACCTATTATGTGATTTGAAATCGTAAAAGGAAATATCATGCGATTTGACATTGCCATCACATTGCCGATAGATACATAAATACAAAACACGAAGAATCAAAGAATTTCAGCGCCGTTTCTCGCAATCACTCTGCCACCCCAAATTGTTTTTCTCGCATGAAAAAGCTCCGCTTGCGCTCGCCTCTGCTCCACATTGAAGGCGCACTCTGTCAGCACCCGTAGAAGTGTAGGTCGTCTAGAGCCAATTACTTTCAATTCAGACTTCATATTGTTGCGAAAAATAACTACTTTCCAGTATATTCAATAATTTTTATCGAATTAAATAGTTGAAGTACAAATGAAAAATATTGTCCGTCTACCTTCTGTCACTAATTAAGAAAGACAATTGGTTATAAATTTGACAAGTTATAGATAAACTGTCGACGTCGTCTCAATTGGTAATACCAATTTGATATCCCGTCTGTTGTTAAGTATGGTGATGACATTTCGAAATCTTGTAATGAAGCTGTGAATATGAAGACGAGGTTTTGTTGGAATAATGCAAGTCAAAAATGGTTGATGCTGATGGTCTATGTGTATATTTGTTGAAAAAGTGCGCATTTTCTATTACTCATATACTCATGTATATTTTTAATTTATCCCTTAGTGAATGTGTTTTTATTGGGCGATGGAAGTCTGCTACAATCACACAAAATTTTAAAGGATGGGAGAAGGGATGATGTAACTTGATACAGACCGATCTCAAATTTAAGCTGTGTGTCCAAAATTTTTCAACATGTTGTTTATAAACGTTTGTATTTTGTCACAAAGTTATTTATTTCCCTGAATCAGCATGGGTTTTTTACTGGTAGATCAACTTTAACAAATCTAACTATATTTTCTGAATATTTTATTTCGGCCTTTGAACAAGGAAGCCAATTAGAGGTAATCTACACTGATTTTGCTAAAGCTTTCAAGTGTCCCACAGTATTCTCTTTTCTAAGCTAGAGCATATGAGATTTCATTCTACTTTGTTATTGTGGTTAAAGTCATATTTTTCTGGTAGGGACTGTAGAGTAGCTATTGAAGGGTTTCAATCTACAACATATTTGCAAACATCTGGTGTTCCTCAGGGTAGCATCTTAGGGCCACTTTTTTTCATCCTTTTTATAAACGACATTTCTTCATGTTTCACTGAATCTAAATTTCTTTTATATGCTGATGATTTAAAAATATTTCTAAAAACGGACTCAGTGCGGGATGCTCTTGATCTTCAAATTGACTTAGAACACTTAAATGAGTGGTGTCTTTTGAATGACCTTCCTTTAAATCTCTCCAAATGTGTACATGTTTCTTATTTTAGGTCTCATATTATCCAATTCAGTTTGATTTCAAAATAGATAACTATATCTTGAAATCTGTAAAATCTACCCTTGATCTTGGTGTTGTTTTTGACTCATCGTTATCTTTCATTCAGCATATAGATTATATTATTCCTATGGATTCATCAGAAGAATTTATTCTGAATTTTCCGATCCTAACACACTCAAATTGATTTATGCCTCATTTGTCAGATCAAAGTTAGAATATGTTTCTGTGACTTGGTGTCCACATAGCGACATTCATATTGCTCATGTGGAAAAGGTTTAGAAAAAAATTATGAAGTTTGTTGTTTCCTTAGTACGGATGGTAAATCCATTACATACTTATGAAATAAAATATTCATGGTTGGGGTTGGCTTCATTAGAATTTCGGAGGAAATTCCAGTCTGTTATGCTTGTTTTTGATATTATTAATGGCGGTATTGACTGCCCAGTTCCATTTAATGTCCCTCCTAGAAGTCTTAGATATAATGCAATTTTTAACGTGCCTTGCCACCATACTAATTATGGGCTTCATAGTACATTGGCACGAGCTTTAATCCATCTTAATGCTATTAATGTTAAGAAGAAATCAAACCCACAAATCGTCAGCTAAAATGGAAAAGAACGTAACTACAATTTTCTTTTTGTTCAAAGGAGTTGAAAAAAAACTTATAAAAAGATTTGAAAATTGGAATTGAAAAATTAATTACTTAAATTAATTACGAGGATTGTTTCTTCTCTTTGAAATAGAACTTAAAATTGTAGTTACGTGGTTTTGCATTTCTGCTAACGAAATAGAGTTCTGCATATCCAAATATTATTTCAAAAAATGTTTGCTTCAAATTTTAGAATGAATTTCTATAACAATACATTGTATAAGTATATACATCGATATTGACATTATTGGTTTTAATTTTACATAAAATACTTTATTGTACAATTTGTTACTAAATCGTAGTCTGTAAGGAATTTGTATTTCAATTGACTAATAAATGAAATGAAATGAAATTGATGTCGATGATGAAATGATGGTGATAACGGAGACAACAACCGTAATAGGGCCGACGGCGACAACCGTCATATTAAAATTCAACTCGTTGCATTCTACTTTATACCCCCATTTTGAAACAAGCCCCACTTGTAATACATTTTCAATTTATGAAGGATGACCACGTTTCGAAGTGTCTAAAACGAAAACCTAATTTGAAATATAAAACAAAAATAAGTAAAAAGACAGTTTTGTTTAAACATTTTGATTATAGAAAATAATATTTTAACAAAAGTTGAAATTAAAAGCTTAAGGACAAAAAAAAAATTAGCATTTCATTATCTTATACTGTACAAAACGTTTGTATGTAGTATATAATATTTATATATGTATATAGAAATATGTACATATATATATATGTATATATAATAAAACTTTAATTTAAAAAGTACATACAAGTATATGTAAAGTGTTGTCAATATATACATCTGTATATATAAGTATATGCATGTATAAGTATAAGTGTTTCGTGTTGTTCTATTTGTATTTGTATTGTACATATTTTTTGTATGTATGTTTAGCATTAAATGTATATATATACTATATATAATAATAATAATATATTTTCTTTATATATTAATCATCGTATGTATGTATATAATAGAATATATATATATGTAATCATTTATATAATAAAAATATTTCTTTCTTACTTTTTCTTTTAAATTAATCGGTAATAGTTGTATTATTAGTATTAGTGTTATTAGTAATATTAAGAGTTGTTGTATTTGTTAGATTTTGTTGTTGCTGCAGTTGTAATTGTTGCTGCTGCTGCTGCTGTTGCTGTTGCAACTGTTGCAGTTGTTGCTCTTCAAGAGTTGGAATATTATCTTGTAATTTCAGGACTTGTAATCTTGGATTATAATACCCTGCTAAATAATATGTATCATTATTATCGTATATCGATTGATATTGCTTTGAATCTGCTCCAAATTTGCTATAATATCGTGCAAATGGTAAAACTTCACAGCGATGCGATATCGTTTGTACATCATTTTCATCTTCGTGCGGTGATTCAAAGAGAGCACCCTGGAAAACAGTAAACAATATTGTACATTAGAACAAGTTAATAACATATAGGTTAGCGATATCAGTTTTTTTTTTAAATCAAATATTGGATTTAGTCACAAGTGGGCCTGGGAGATAATTAGGTAAGTAACAACATCGAATTCATTATATATTTGTCGGTAGTGCTGTTTATTGAACGTATTAATATGTTATGTTGCCAGTATAATCGACATAACTATATCATTTGAACGATAAATGGGTCACTGCATTCAGGTTCATTAGCCACACAATGATTTCAAAGTTTGTGAGACTAATTCATCACCTCTGTATTGGAGCAATTAAAATCCTATCCCAGAGTGTCACACGAATCCGTTCCTAATTCCAAACGGACTCGCTTCTTCGTACAATTTGTCCGAAACGGAAATCAGTTGCGGAAACAACGAATCCGTTGGCGTATGAAATTCCTCTCTAAATAACAGATCTTTTGTTCTACTTTATCGGATTCGTCTCAAACTCACAACGGACTTCATATTCGAATTCGATCGGTTTGGTTTTATTGTTAAATAAAATGGATTCAAGACGGATTCACTTTTATACATATTTGCGGATTCGACACGGATTCGTTTAAAATATCGTTGTCAGTTAAGTTTTGTTAATTCTTGTGTTTTAGCAACTCAGATATTCGGCCTTATTCGTGATTTTGTCAACTTTAGAACGTTATAAATGTATTGTCACATCGACAACAACAAAGTTTTTGATGTCTATGATCCAAAAACAACCCTCTTAAAACATTACGCAAAATTTTTTTTTGTTAAAATGCCTTCAAGTCGCCTGTAAAAATGGTGTCGATATTGTATTGACGTCGACGACGACAATGGGAATAAGGGCGATTATCTGCGATATTAAAATTTTTAGGCAAAATTATTTGCACTTTTTAATTTTATTGTTCAAGCTCGAGGCCATTCTATATCTCTATTAATAGAGATATAGTTTTTTTTTAGAAAGGAGTTTTGCAAATGTATTCCTATGATTCCTGGCAAACCGTATAGCTATTTCAGATCTAGCCACAGATCTTCATCAGCGGTTGTTTGGAATAATGCTATTGAAAAATTCATCAAGTTAAATGCAAACGAAATCTCATTTAAATTGAGAATTCACTATAATGCAATTGCTCGAAAAATATCGCAAGCAAAACACACAGGAAAACCTTTGCAGAAACTTCTTTCCATCTCCAGAGAACCATCGGCTCCCATTAGAAATGTTGTATGTTGTTGCCTAAAAGACAACACAATTCTTTACATACAATAACAATTGCATGATGCAGGTTTGTCGTGCTCCACGTTATTCAAATTCATCTGATGAATCAAAATTATTTACGCCAAAAAGGTGAGGGGTGAAGGGCGTGGTTCGGCCATCCCTTGACCGAAACACAAGGTTGGTTCCCTCGAGAGATGTGTGAAATTTCAAATTTTCTTCCTCACACTCACATTTCGCTTTCTCATGTTTTTACGGACTCGTAACGGGTTAGAAACGGATCCGCCAAATTATAATTTCACTAAATCGCTTTTTTACGTTTCTACAGACTTGTAATGGTAGAATACGGCAAATCGTTATTTCTGTGGTTCGAAATGGTTCCGCCAAATCACACGATCTCTGATTCGCTTTTTTTTGGTTTTAAAGGACTCGTAACAGGTTCGAAACGAGTTTGACAACTCACATTTCGCTTTTTTAAGCTTTTACGTATTCGTAACGAAGTCCAAACGGATTTGTATACGATTTTGTGCACATTGGGATGCTTTTAAATCACTCCAATACTGAGGTTGCGTATGTATCCTTCCCCTGCTTTCGTTCAAATGTGTCACTAACCACAGTTTTTTTTTTATTTGTTTTTCTTTAGTTTTAAGTGTTTTGATTAATTTCTGTTATTAAATAAATACTAAAGAAATCTTACGGGATATCTTAAAGTTGGACAGCCTGTAGTTTCTTCTGGATGATAAAACCATCGCACCCGTACAATTTTATTGTTACATGAATTCTCCCACATTGATTCGATGCGTCCTATGTAGGGACGATCGGGTCGACCCGTTGATAGAAATACTGCACAATCCCCAACCTGTGAAAAGAAAGGAAGGATATTTAGTTTTATTCAGTAAAAACAAACATTTTCTTATCTAACTACATATGCAAATTAAAATCCCTACAAGCGTAACCTTTAGGACACTTTATACCCAGAAAAAAAACGTATACTGATTCTACAGTAGGTTCCAGAACAAGGTGTTAGGCCAGAACATACTTTATTTATGTGTTAGGTTCAAGGATTTTTATTCGATATTAATACTTTAAGAATTGTTTCCTAGGGACCCATTGCGAAACGCAAAGTTACCAACATGTTATATGGATTTTCCTATTTGGAACTGTTATCTTAGGGATATGTTGGACCGAAGGTGTGTTGGATGCCATTGATTATAAAAATACATAAGTCAACATGTAGTACATAACTAGTTTTTTGTTACAGTTGTAATCACACTTATTATTAAGGTTGTCGTTGTCGATACAAAACGATGTCGTTGTTCATACAAAACGATGTTGTCGTTTCCTTCCTTACGATGAAAATCGGTGTTTGTGTACTCCTTACCGGACTGTCGACACATATTTGATATTTTATGTTCAATTGAAACGACTCTATTTCTGTCAACGCACGTTTTTGGTAACGACTTGAAGAAAAATAAATTTTTTATTTCTTATTTAAAAAGGAATCTGCAGTTTTATTTCTGAATTATAGATTGAAAAAAATAAAATTTAGAGTTTGCAACTTTTAACGGTGGACGAAAAACCCCAATTATGACATGAAGCAGTGTTGCAGAGTAGAAGCCACTTTATGCGTTTGACGAATATGTAAATGCAATTGTCTGACGGTAAATTTATTTTCATTTCAAATCAACAACGGGTTAATTTCAGTGTTAACTTGTTGAGCTTGTTTTTAATCATTTAAATTATAATACAAATAGTTGAATGCAAACTAAAATTCAAGCTTTTTATTGTTTTATAGTTATGTGAAAGACCTTAGGTATCGTTACATCCAACGTTCATGCAGTGTTAATTGTTTTCTGAGCCCTATACACAGTCACTGCCCTGAATCAAATGTAGCTGCTGGTATTGTTTTACTTAAGGGATAACTTAGAATTTCTGCCTTCGGTGTCCTCAGTGTAAAGTTTCCACCAGCAGATGCATTGCCTTGACCGTTTTGGTTTCCGTGTTTTATCATGTACGCATGCTCTGTGCGCTTTCTGTCCAGAAATGTATGTCTTTCCATTTTACTCTCATGTCTTGCACACAAGCGGCCGGTAACGAAACGTACAGTTCAAATTCTTTAAGATATCCGGAAGTTCCAGGGGGAGTTTGACCACCATTTTGTCCTTTATCTCGCAATACATGCAGCTCTTAGGCCAGTAAATGCAGCAAGAGCCTCCATCGAGAGCACGTCGTAAATCACAGCTTCCATGCCCCTGTCCTGATAGTACCAAAATAGGTATCAAATATAGGTATCTTTTTAAATCATATGTTATTTTTACACTGACAGATTTTTTCTGTTCGAAATATTGACTATCAATCAGCATCATACCTCCGCAGAAATACGCTGTACAGAAGCTCCAATCGGACATTGAATTTGGTCGAAAAATCATCTTCTATGCCGAAAAATCATCTTCTCTACACAAAAATGAATATGAACTTGGTCGAATGGGATACAAAAGACCATAATCCAAGTACTCTCTAGCTGCCTGCATGTCATTCACGAGCATGAGCTTGGTCGATAACTTTTTACATGACTGATGAAGTTGGAAAAATATTGCCAAAAAATGTTGTAAACATGATAGTGATGTGAACAACTTCGATTACATTTTTGTTTTGTATCAAGTAGGACGCTAAAGCAACAACAAACATCAACGATAGCTGATGTTCATGCTCATTTATGACAAGTGTTTTGTTCACTTTAACGCACGATTAAGTAAAGTTTAAAAGTTCATAGAAGAAAAATTGTCAGTGAACAGGAATTCAATATTACTGACCATGTTTCAAATAAGCAAAATAATAGAACAAGAAATAGAAGATATGAACTTGAATAATCTTTGGTTTCAGCAGGATGGGACACACAGCTCATCAAACAATCGATCTTTTGCGCACTAAGTTCAGTAATCGTGTTATCAGCCGTCTTGGCGATGTCAATTGGTTTTGGCGATTTGACCCCTCTAGACTTTTTCTTGTGTGGTGCCGTTAAATACCGATGTCAGTCCAGACACGATCCACAGCCTTAAGGCTAATATCGTCAAGACAGAACAGGAACAAGAAAACGTCAACAAAGCCTTGGAAAATTTGACTGACAGGATGATACATTGCGAATCCAGCAGCGGCAGCTACGTGAATGAAATCGTGTACCATAAATAATGGGAATATTTGTTATTTCTAATAAAGCCATATTATACCAAAAGAAATTTTAGTTCATTTAATTTATTTGTTAAAAAGATAATTGTATTTAGACTACCCTGTAGATCGAATAACTTCCATATTGTTGTGATTATTAATAAATTTTTGGGAACTCCAATAACTTTTACCAAATTAAATGAAATACATAGTTGAAGCACAAATGGAAAATGTTCTTCTTCCGGATTTCATGCGCGAACATTAATAAGTTTATTTGCTTTTAATAAGTTATCGATAAACTGTTGACGTCGGCTCAATCTAGAACTACCAAATTAGTGTCGATAATGATGTCGACGTTGAAACAAAGACATGTTGATATAAACACGACGACGATGTCGGCGACGACAACCGTAATAAGAACGATTAAGTATTGATTCCTATGTTAAAGAACATAACACATTGAAGATCGAATACTCAGGGGTGTCATAGAAACCAATGTTGTCTCTATTGGTTTTGAAAACGACAAGAACAAATGCTTTGGTGTCATGAAAACCAATGTTATCGGTTTTATATTCGAACTAGAATTTATATCGGTTTTAGGTGTCACAGAAACCAATGTTATCGATTTTGATATTGGAAATAAACGAAGCAGCTAACAGCTGTCAGATTTCATTCGCGCGCTTTTGGTTTGTTATTTGTTTGCACCGGGATGTTTTGTAAAAATGTAAGTGAATTGATTTATTTTAATAATTACTTAATAAAGAGATATATTTTTGCATTTTTGTTTTTATTTTTTTAGGAGAAAGCCTAAAAATAGGGCTTTGTCTATTATACGGCTTACTCTCCAAAAATTAAAATAAAAAATACTGCGTCGGATAGAACATGTTATATTAAGAAAAACAAATTAAAATATCAAAATCGCGGCAAATGCATAGTTTCGGAGTTATGGACCCCCCGTATGTTGTGTTGTTCGATTATATTCTTTTACTTTTCTCAAAAATATAAAGCTTTATCCCTTAGCCCGGCCACGCTGAAAGCTTTATACAGCAAAAATAATATGCCGAAGCCGGTGTTGGACCTACCCCACAGGAAAATATTCCTTAGCCCGACCGAAGGCCGTTCACGCAGAAAGCTTTATACCACAAAAATACTATGCCGAAACCGGTGTTGGACCTACGCCAGAGGAGAAAGTCCCTTAATTTAAAAAAAAAATCCATTATTTTTCAAAATTTCATACGAGGGGTCCATAACTCCAAAACTATGCGTTTGACCCGATTTTGTTATTTTTATTTTATTATCGAGAAATGCTGGCTAATTTTTTGAGCTTATTTTGACATCTTTTATACCCCATTACCGTCTCACACATCCGAAATTTCGGGGGCCATAACTCCGAAACAATGCATTTGCCCGGATTTTGGTATTTTACTTTTTTTGCTTAAAATAACGTGTTCTGTCCCCCTCAAAAAATGGTTGTTTTTTGGAGAGTAGGCCGTAAAATAGTCCTGTTCCCAAAAATTGTTGATACTGTGCTTCTTCCGAGACTTCGTTACCTACTGATCTCGTCAACTTGATGAGAGTTCTTCATCTAATAACTATTACATCTGCTGATGCAATAGTATTTTATTTATAACGACTTATTCCTTTTTTTATAATTTTCTAGTGTAATACAATTACTTATATTGATATTTCCATGAAAACTATTCAAACAAATAAACACATGTAAGCAACAGCTGATTCGAACATTGGTTTTACTTACATTCGAAATTGTCAAAACCAACTTGGTTTCATGACACCAAATGAAACCAATATTGGTTTGCAAAAACGACAATTAGTAAAACCGACATGGTTTCTATGACAACCCTGACTATAAACTGAAACGGAACCGTGTACCGTCGCCGGTACACTGTAACGCCAATCTCATGGCAATCGTTGTATCTTTTTTTGTAACAACAACGTCTATGCATTGGCTTTCAACGAAAGCCTACATAGGACAGAAATTTTGTGAATATTGAAGATTGTGGCAAAGAATTGTTGTCAATTATAGCTAAGTTGAGTTTTTGATGCCTGTAATGTGTGAACTGATGATACGTCTTGGTGAGCATTGAAATAGCTATATTCCCATCCATCCGCCATAATAATCAATTTCACAATATTCCTTTAGTAATATATTCTATTAAAATGTACTTTTTAATATAAAACATACAATTTATTAATAGCAATTGATCATGAACCGGGCACATTATTAAAGAACATAACATATTGAAGATCGAATAATATAAACTGAAAGGGAAAGTAAGCTAGTCAAAGAAAGTTTTATTTTATATTTGTTGACTAACAAGTCTATATCCGGATGTGTTCTGTATTCCACTTTCACAAAAAAAGGTTGATTTTTATTCCTAGATACAGCATCGTTAGATTCAATGCAATTTGTTCAGACATTCTTACAAATCGATAATCTTTAGAATTTGCAAAAGATCCATGACATATTTCCATAAATATTTCGTAGAAATTGGATTTTTTCTGACAGTCAAATTATTTACACTTATGTTGAATGTGGAATGTAGAACACACCCGATCATCTTGCAACATTCCGGTCAGAGCGCCACTTAAAAGTAGTATTTAAATCGAATAATAAGATTGGGACCAGTATTTCAGTATTTAGTATGTAAGCGATTCAAGCTACTTTGACTTTCTATCCTTGTAGATTGATGATTGCAACCCCTGCTTTCCTTTCATATTTCCAATCATTATATAAGATACTACAACTGCGGGGAGTTCCGATTACCATGTTCACGTATAACGCAGTTGAATTCATTGCTACAGAAAATTCAAGTAGCACAAAACGTTTCCATAAATCTAAAAACCCTTTCTTATTTACAGGACTAACCATATTAAGGAACATGTTGGAATTGTCCATAGAACCTAGCGCACCTATATCAACCGATCCAAATCATTTTACGATAAAGTGAAATACAGAACGCCCCCTATATGTTCTAAAAATACTTACAGTTATTGTTTCTTTCCCCCTTTTTATAGTTTTAAAAAATTGCTTGCGTATGCGTCCCTTCGTACCCTTACTGCCAAATTTACAATAGGCTGTGCCCAGCCAACCCCATAACTGACGTTCGGGTAGAAAAGCAGCAATCTTGCTGCCTTTGGAGTTGTTATGTTCCACCATATCATCAGCCTTTGCCTAAATGAAATTAGAAATAATGTGTGTTAGCCAATTTCCAAAAAAAATCCATTAAGCAGACGACATACCTCATCTGAAATTTCAGACATTAAATTGGATGTGCTCTCCTCTTCCATTTCCAAATGTTCGGTTTTAACCTTAACATTTTGTTGTGTAGCCACACATGATGATGAGGAAGAATGATTTGTATGCTGCTGCAGAGGATGCTGGTGATGATGATGGCTTCCTCCTGCTGCTACAGTCTCATGTTTGATTCGAGACAAACTTAATGCATGCTCTTGTTGCTCTTCCTCCTCCTCCTCATCCTCCTCCTCCTCTTCCTCCTCCTCTTCTTCTTCGGCCATTTGAGAATCTTCGGTTTGAGTATTATCATGATCACCACCATTATGATTTGCATTTTCATATTCTTCATCTGCTTCAGGTAAATGTTTTTCCAGCTGCTGCTGCTGTTGGTGGTGGTGGTGGTGGTGGAGGTGGTGTTGTGGTTGCGATAGTGGAGATGCTTCTTTAGTTGTGCGTTCAGTTTTTGTGGTGTTGAATGATGCAGATGATGGACTAAAAGTGTGCTTCTCTAACTCAGAGACAATGCCAATCTCCATAAGATTCTTGCGATGCTTCTTGTGCTTCTTCCGTTTCTTATGTTTGTGATGCTTGCGCAAAGATTCGGTGGCATTGTCCAAGGAACCATTTACCGAAGCCCCTGTAGATGCGCTTATAGACGATGAGGAAACATTTGTTGGGCCATTAGTGTTGTTGGCGACAGCAGCGTTGCAGGCATTTTGAGCTTTCTTCTTAAGACTCTTGTTACGCTTCTTTTCACTGCGCTTGGCAGCAAATATTTCCATTGCCGTAGCCTGATGATAATCCTTATGGGATCCATTGCTGGCCTTCACACGCTCTTCTACGCCATTATGATTGTTAACGCCGCTGCCCTGGTGCAGCTGCTGATGATCCGCATGCTCATGCTGATGATGATCTGTGGTATCATTATGGATGTTGGGTGTTTTATTAGCATTTGCTTTCTTTTGTTTTCCTAAAGAGTAGAGGGGATTATCGTTGTACTCTGTGTGTGTGTGTTGTTGTTGGGTGTTGTAGTTGTAGTTGTGGAGTGTTATTGAAGTAACAGAGTTGTTGGAGGATCAGTAGAGTACAAAATAGTAGTAGTGGTAGTAGTAGATGGGTTTGGAGATCAGGAAGTTAGAAGGGTTTTTTGTTTTGATTTTTTTGAGATTTGTTGTAGACAAAAGTTTTGGTTAAAAAAGAAAAAACGAGAAATAAAAAAAAAGATAATAAAACATAAGAAATTTTCTCGGACCATGTAAGGAAACCAACAACAACAAATGGTAGCGAAAATTTCAATTTACAAAAAGGTGGAATTGGAAATGCCAAATCTAAAGTGATGCAATTTGAAAAAGAATAGTCATTATAGTACAATTCTGTACCATAGAAGAGTAGCTCCTCTCCATATAAATTACTTTGGAACTGGTTGGCCAGCTCAAAAAGTACAGGATAGGGGACTGTTTATGGGGACTAAATCGCCACTGTGAAGTACATACATAGTTATACACTTGAGAACTTGAAACTATATTTAATTCCGAAATATGTCAAATGGTTTTTGTAAAACGTTCTCTAATCTAGGGACTATTTTCCACAGCTAGTTCATATTTCAGTGGTACTAGTATTTTCTTTAATGGATTCGACCGTTTCCTTATGTGTAGTTCGAGTACGCTCTATTCGAATTCCTGATTGAACCTTGTGACTAAACCGCGATGTTTATGAAAAATTCAAATCTAGACTGGGTGAACAACTCGTATTTTGCATTCCCTTAGAAAAGGGAATTTCTCAACAGATTATAAGTTTGTATTCGATCCGAGTCGATTTTAGAAAGTTATAATTCGTTGTGAGATAAATAAATCAGTTATTGGCAATAAAACAAATTTGAAACAGTTGCAACTAGGATTTTGATGTTTGCGAATCCTCCTTCTCAACGGTGTTTAGTTCGGTTGGTTAACGATTGCATTTGCCACTGAACAACCTCAAATTCTTGTCTGATTCATCACTCTCCTATTAGGTGTTTGGCATTTTCTTTTTCCACCTTCTACATTAATGGTTTAGCACGTTTTACTTGTGTTGGTAACTCTTTAAATTTTAAGTACAATTTTGAATAAACCAAAACAAATTTTCAATTTAATTTTTTTAAAGTGTGTAAGTTTTTCTTTTGGATTGGTTTGGTTTCGTTTTTATTGACGCATGCAAATTCTGGTAATATTTAAAAGCCAATTGACGTATTAAGAATTCAACTTACCCACTATGGGATAATCACTGAGTAGATAACGTATATTTTGTAAGCGGATCCTGCCGCTATCACCATCATCGAATTCCACACTCACGAATTCTTGCGATGTAACACCATCGTCGGAAGACTCACTTTCTATGGCGCGCCCAGGATAGAGGCAACGATACTGTTGACTCCAGTAGGCGCAGAGGCGGGTACCAATGGGAACATCTTCAACGCTTTTCGGCGCAACTTCCAAAATCTGAAAGAGACACAATTAAGAATTCAATTTCAAGAACTTATCACTCCTCCTTCATTATCATCTGCATTCTTACCGTATCATTAAAAATCTCCTCCCTGGACATAATATGCGATTTATTGCCTCTCTCACCGTCCAATGTAATAGCATAGACATCCGGCGGTTGCAGTGGCTTCATAATCCCCGCATAGAACAAACCACCCATGTCTGTTAGCACCCTTGTCTCTTTGCGATACAGATGATCCTGCGTCAGCATTAATGAACGATCAATAGGATTCACTTTACTCATTTTTGTTGATGATGATTGTTGGATCGCAGCACTCTCATTGTCGGTGGATTCCGAATGTCGTCCATAGCGACCATTTTGTTGATTATCATTAGCGACAGTGGCATTGACTTCGTCTTCATCCTCTTCGGCGCTGGACCGCCGTGATGATGTGGAACTACCCAATTTGCGTTCTTTGCATACAATCACTTGCGAAAGTTTCTCTGAAGATGCATGTTTTTGAGCTAAACGCAGAACCCCTCCTCCTACGGAACTGCTGGAGTTACCAGAAGAACGTTGATCGGCGCCGGATGAAGCCGCAGCTAAAGAACTAGGTTCCAAACGTACAGGTTTATAAATGGGAGTAGTAGTGGTTGCAGTGGCGGTGGAAGCGGTAGATGTAGTATTTTCGGTTTCTAATTCTAAATCAGGAGGTGGTGGGAATTGGGGATGTGTATTGAGGTGATGGCTTTGAGACTTTGTAGAATCTGTGGCGAAGCGTATAAAACTGGAGGGAGCCAAATAGTTTGTGCTGCCTGTCGTCGAAGATTTGGTAGAGAATTTACCAAACTTATAATCACATAGCGGTGAGGATGTTAAGGACGAGGTTGTGGCGGTGGCCGTCCTTTCCGGCGTAACTAAGGATAAGGATGAACTGCCTACCAGCGACAGTTGCTGGGCAGCGGCTTGTAGTTTGGAGCATTTCTTTTTATTCTTCTTGTTTTTGGAAATCTCATCCAGCTTACGCTTCTTCTTTCGATACTGACGTGTAATGTCTGCCAAACGCATTCGCATACTGTTCTCCATAATGCTGAAGATCTCCTGTGGTGTCGGCCAATTCCCACCCATGCGCTGATAATTGGGATCCGCACAATTTTGGAACGCAGTTTGCAGTTCTTGCTGCAGCTGCGGATCATCAAAATCCAAATCACCCTGCTGAACGTCTGCGAGCAGCTTATGGCGTTTCTTTTCCTTGGAATACTTTTTCTTGTTCTTCTTGCCACATTTTTGGGATTTCTTGCTACTACTGCCATTCGAACTGGACGACTTCGATGATTTGGAATGTTTGTGCTTCTTACGCTTAACTGGTATATCGAGGATCTCACCACCACCGTTGGTATGGATGGGAAAACAGGTACCACTCGTTGAGGGCAGTTCCAAGGTCTCCAATGAGGGGAACGATGCGTTTTGTGCTTCTATTTGAAACGTTGAACTAGAACCGGATGAGGATGAAGGTTTTGCAAACGATGTCTGATGAGAGAATGTAGACGAGGCGAAGCTGTGCGGCGAATTGGAAGAGCAAGGTCTGAAGAGACCATTTGTGGCATTTAGTGTAGTACTTTGTACTTCTTCCTCCTCTTGTATACGCTGTTCTGCCAAAGCGCAAAGGAGGCTTAAACCTCCGAGTGGTTCGACCTCATTCTGGGATAGGTTTAAGGACTGATGGGTTGCCGGAGCTAGTGGTGGGGGCGGCGAAGAGTTATAGTTGTCGGGTAGAAGAGCGGGGGTATTCAGCTGGTCACAAGTAACTTGTGCATCTACGTAACATGAGGAATTAGATTCCATGACTGTGTGTTCAACTGGGACATGGCACATATTTTGATCCACTATTGGATCCATAGGTTCTTGTTTCACTCGAATAGCTCCGGACTTCACCAGACTACTAGTGCTAATGTTTGACAACAATTCCAAACCTGTCAAATCCTCTTGGCTGGAGTGGCCTGTAACGGTGCTACTTATTATGACCGGCGTTATAGAATGACTTTCTTCTTCCATCTTTTCTTGAATTTCGGCGTCTAAGTTGCAATGCTGATTGAGAGGGATTTTTAAATTGCTGTCCTCCTCTTCTTCCCGGTGCGAGGAACTTTCCACCTGCGGGCTACTGGGCGGTCTGTGGGGTTTCGTGAGCTCCAATGGCTGTTGGGCCTCAGTATCATCGTCATAAAATTCGTCGTTCTGCGTCAAGGGAGGCGTGCACTGAGCTGTAGTGCAGGGCTCCACGTTCGAAATGGTACCGCACTGATTTAGGGGACATGAGGAGTTCTCATCCTCACTGCAAACCGGCGTATCGGTTTGTATATTCACATCTTGCATCTGAGGCGGAGGTTGTGTTGTGGGAATGGTAGGAAGCGCTGAATTGACTACTCTCGGTACACCCACCACTATTTGGGGGGATGTTCCATCCAAGTTTGATTTGAAATTTAAAGCCATATCATCACTCAAAGGTGTTGGCGGACCTATGTTAGCCGTTAAGTTAGAGGTGGCGGTTGCTGCAGGTGGAGGAGCGTTCAAGAAATTCGTATTGGTGACCGGCGTTAAAGGGCCACTTACGTTGGGTGCATTGTGGGAGGAAGGATTGGAAGCGTGTACTCGATTAAGGGTGGCCGAAAGATTGAGCAATGTCGGTGTGGGAGAGGAATTAGCTGCATGAAACAGAAGCGGTGGTAATTGATGGCCACCGTTTGCCGCCGCTGCTGCCGCCACTGCTGCCGTCTCCATTGTAGCCGATGCTGGTGGCGTGGGTAGACGCATCAGATTCAATGCTTGCGCCGAGGATGGCGGAAACTCCAACATGTTCGTTGCATGGGTAGTCGTTGTAGCCGTTGAGTGCTTGTCTCTTGTGTCGTAATGAGACGGTGGCGGCGGCACCGATATTGCGGCAGCTGTCAGGGTGGTTGTGGTAGTCTTCGAAGCAGCCGCCATAAAATCAGCGCCACTCCAGTCTTCTATCTTTAAAGCAGACGGAGGTATTAGCAATGGTTGTGGCGGCACAGGGTGAGGTGGGTGTTGATGCGACGAGGTTGCCAGCAAAGACGGTGCAGATGCTAAAGCTAATGTGGGCGGTCCTGAAGCGGGGGCTAAGGCCTTCGAGTGTGATCCCTTCGTCTGGCCGGTATCATTTATAGCAGTCGGCCCCGCAGTGGCCAAACTCATATAGCGCGTTGTAGTTGACGAACTACTCGCGCTCATCGTAGTGCCCGCAGCAGCGCCGGAGACGACGCTGCCACCTAAACTTAAGTTAATCGAACTACTGGTACTATTTGTCTGTTGATTATGCTGGCACAGTGTGGAAGTGGCGGCTGCAGCAGCTGCTGCCGCTGCGGCGGCTGTTAGATAATTGGAGCCCAATAGCTGCAAGGACGTAGCATACGGTTGGGCAGCAGCGGCCGCTTGCAGCGTCGAATGCGGACTCATGGAGGGAAAGATGAAATTTGGCGGCGGTTGTAAAGTGGCCGACGCTGTGCCCTGCGGTATGTAGGAGGGCCAGACAAAAGCCGCTGCGGCCGCCTGTTGGAAGGGATCTGTGGGTGTACATAGAATTGGATAATTTGATAATCCTTCAAGATTTCAATTTTCAATTTCGATTCATATTCAAAATGCCACACAAGCGGAACAAAATGAAATAAAATGGATCGTTAGAATTTGGAATTGAGACATTTGATGGTGGTATTTGGTGGTGAAGTGATTGAAAGTGGTTCATTTTTTTTTTTTTAAATTATTATTTAAGAATGTAGTGGATGGTAGTGTTTTTTTTTTTGGAGCGGAAGGGTAGTAAAAATGGAAGGAAAAAAGAGAGAGGGGAATTGAAGCAGATTAGTTTAATGTTTGCAACAATGTAAAGTAAAGCTTAATAAAACACATAAAATGAATCATAAAAGAGCTTCAGTGTAAATCGAGTAATAGTATAATAACATACGACAATAAAATCGAAACTGATGCTGGCAAGAAGAAAGCCGAATATTCCAGTTCGTCTAATGAATTTAAATAGGTTTTTTAAACGAAAAACTAAGTCAGTGAAATGACTCATAAAGAATAAGTAATAAAGAGAACACTTACATGGCCATTGGCCGTATGAGTCATAATAATTATATGTTTAATTGAAATGAGACGTATGATCGATTATATTTATACGTTTCATTAAAATAAAGAAAGTTCTTGTTCAGGAACATGTTTCCTTACACGAGTATGTGAATGGGGCGTATAAAACGTTTTATTTATATGTAACATTTCAATAGAAATATTTGTTATTTCAAGAAATTTCAATATATGGTCCTTGGTGGCGTATGAGTCATATTTATATGGCCATTAAAAACTCAATTCAAAAATATTGTATAGAATCATACGTAAAAAAATCGTCTACTAAATAGTATAAATGGTAGCATTTGAGAGAACGGTGTTACGGAACTACTAACACCACGGAAACCCTTTTAATTTTCAATATCGTTCTAATCTTGTCACTTACCTAAAGACGTTGCTGTTGCCGGTAATAAAACAACTTGGCCACGGCTCGCCTCTCGAGAGTATTGTAAACCTACAGTAGCGGGGGACATTGATATCACGGATTCTATGGGAAGCGCATCTAAATATTGGAGATAAGATGTGTAATTTTATGTAGATTACTTTAACAAGATTAGAAGATATGCCGCCTTACTTGGATATTGCCAGAATGTAGATGAAGCACGATTGACACTTTGTAAGCTAGCCGCATTTAATGCTAATTCGTCAGCCGTTGCTGAACTGGTCATTAAGTCACCATTACCAGTAAAATAGATATTGCCGCAGCCAGTTCCAACACCACCTGGAATAAAATAAAGAAAGTGTTAGGAAAAAGTATATTAAAACAAATATATATATGTATTTGAAATTTCCAGTAATCTGATGGAAAAATGTCTCATAATGTCTCATAATGGAAATGTCTCAAATCCAACGATTTGCGTTGTATCTATGAAAATCAGTACATGTGGAACGCAATTGTCTTGGCCAGTGGTAACCAATCCATAACCTCGCGAGGCAGACAAAATCATATTTTTCACACACACACGTCACTGCTTGTGCGTATTGTACAATCCCACTTGACCAAAATGCTCGTTAACGATATCTTTATCGATCGTTTATCGGACGTTTTGCTGGCATTTCATTCGAGAACGGCTATCGCAAACGGATCGAGAACAATATCATTTCCCCACGATATATCACTAATAATATCTTTAGCGAAACGAAGATAATATCGAGAAGTTATCTCAAAAAAATATCGCTAAAGTATCGTAAAAAGTATCATTAGTGAATCGAACAAAATATGTTTAGTGCATCTTTAACAATATTGAGCACGTATCGCTAATAATTTAATATACGATACGTTTTCAATAACGTTTTCGAATTCGCTAACGATATTATTAGCGATATATCGAGAACGAAGGTTTTGCTTCGTGTTTCATTTTTCATTTTGTTTCCCATTTAAGTAAATCATGTAGTTTTCATTTCTTATTTATTTATTCATTAATTGTTGTATAAAAAATAAAGAATGACATTTAATTAATTCAACTGTAAAATTATGGAAATAAAAAAAGTTTATAAAAGTATATGAAAAACGAAATTTAGATTTGCTCCAAAAAACCTTTAAGGGAAACGCATAATTGAAATTACCTCATTGCTGTCTCGACGCTGTGCAGCAAACCAAAGAAAATAACTGTTTACATTTTTGCTTTACCTCTTTTTGTCGGTATGTTGTACGTATGTATGTAAACACAAACAAAGATATTCCCCGACAATTGTTCGATATAACGAGCAATTGCCAACATCCACTTTTGTAGCCAATTCTCGAGCATTTGCGGACAAATGTGTTTCGAGAAATGTTCGTTTTAGCGAACCTTCGCGCTTGTACCGGGTGGGATTCGACAGCGACATCGCTTCTGTTTGCGACCTCACACAAGCACATAATATGTTTGTGTGCATGCGTTCAGTTTTGCCTAACACTGGTCTTTGACACATCTCACGATTGTATCCAATAGTCTGTCACCATCTTAACCCTAGAAAGATAACCTTATTTTTTACACATAACGACGTATGATAGTTTGAGGTCTAATTAGTAAAGGTTCCAAAATGTTTTAAAATAATTTTAGTTTCACATTAATAAGACCCCTTTCACACTCGGCAAGTTACTTGCGCAAGTCAGTTTTTCAACTTTCCGAGTACAAGCAAGTCTGTACTTAAAATTTATTCCCCTATCCCGACCTTACCTCTGTCATCAACAAACCAAGTCTTGGGCAAGAGACTTGCGCAAGTAACTTGCCGAGTGTGAAAGGGGTCTAAGATTAAGTCTTGCTCTATAAAGAAATGTTATCTACAGAAAAGCCCTCAACTTTTAAACTGCAAAACCAACCAACAGTATTTCCCTTAAAAATTAAAGAAATAAATAAATGCTTATTTGTCATACGTCTCAGAGACGCACCTTATCTCACTAGGGTTAATTGACATCAAGCATCTGACACAGTTGATTTGAAGTGAGAGGATATAATTTTTCCCTGAATTAGATTTGAATTATTTTCTGCAAGAATTTAGAATTTTACCGATATCTGCTACCAGGAATTTAGGAAAAATATTGAAAAAAGGATATTATATAAAAAATTTCACACCAGCTCGCGCGACAGTGGGCGTTTTCGGGTCGCCGATCTCGACTAGATCGTCCAATTTGTCAGCTCCATACTTCTTTATTTGCGGTTGTCTGGAGTCACACGGGGCTGTGTGAACAAGCCGCAGAGACAATCTCATAAAGAATATCCGACAAAAGCGCGGAATTTAGAGTCAAAAGTTCTCGCCAGTACGATTCAATATGTGGTAAAAATAGACCACAGGGTAATGGAATAAAACTTAAAGGTCCAAATAAACAAAAAAAAAATATGAATTAAAAAATACACGCTGAAAAAAAATATATTTTTTTAAAATACATTTGCACATAACTACATATCTTTCTATGTATATGCTATTATTTTATTAAAAGGTTTCTTTGACAGATGTTTTGACCCCTTGTTCACAGAGATACAAGTCAGTTACCGCATCATAAGAGACACCCACCAATACCCGACTGCGGCTGGTGAATGATGAGATTGCCAATCAGTTCGATAATCACCTTATATGGGTGTCGGGGCACAGGAACATTCGAGGGAACGATAGAGCAGATGAGCTGGCAAGATTAGGAACTACTTTACCACATGCTCCACATCTAGTGGAGCAGGGGATGTGGAACATGTGGGCATGTCTCTTTCTGCATGCTAGCTCATGCTTAAAACCGAAGCTCTCAGACATGCGAATGATAGATGGTTTCGCACAAATTGCACGATCACCGGGCAAGTATTGCCAAGTTATGACCGTATGCTAAACCTGATATCTATTCCTAGACAAGATATCTCTACGATAGTAGATGTGATCACTGGATACTGTTTGGACACTGGACACTGACTTCGAGCCTCAGCTCATGATTACTGCAGAAGCTGTGGGAATGAAGAGTAGGAAGAGAGCGTCAATCATCTCCTATGCTACTGCGAGGCCTTTTGTATAAGTAGGAGGAAATGTCTATGATCTTACTTCATTTTGAATCTAACAAACATTCAGGAAGTTAAACTGGATGGCCTTAGTATCTATCTGAAGAGTACTAATTGGTTCGGCAGGGTCTAATATACGTCTCTTTTTCAGCCACATCCTGGAATATCGGGATGAGGTATCATATGGCTTGAACGTCTCATGACCATACCGGGTAAATTTAAAGTTGCAACCTTGAGGACGGAATTTGAGTTTCATTATATCACAACGGTTCTCATTGGACTTCTATCTAACCTAACTTAAGCTTAGTTAACTTTAATCAGTTGCTAAACATATACTTGTACTTGGACCGCCCTGCATAAGTACCATACGTCTAAAGAAAAGTTTGAGGTTCTTTTAATCAACACCCCAATACGCATCTTTTGAAACCCCGCGGTTGAAAGCCCAAACACCCAGTTTTCTGTATACCCTAATGTTTATGTGACAATTTATAACTAAATATATTTCAAATAAACCAATAAAATCAAAAGTAAACTACAAATTGATATAACTTAATCGAATATATTTTAATTATTATCAAACATAACATATTTATACTTTAATTTGCGTCAAACATTATATGTTCGCAATTTGCACTTATAAACATTTTTGTATAATTTCGCCAAACATATATAAATAATTTTATCCCTGCGTGCAAGCTGACCTAATTTTGCAATTTACAAATTTAAAAAAAAAATTATAAAATAGTATAATCTTTCAGAATCAGTTTATGATAGTAAAAAAAATTAGTACATCTTCGACATGATGAAAGATCCTTCAACTTTTTGCTATTGAAGTTTATATACATACATATTCTGTAGTATATAATGATTAAATACATATATTTTAATGTTGGACAGTTGGACAATATTTTTCGTTGGAAAAGAAGAAAATTTTTTCAATAAATTCTTTAAAAGGGTATCCTTTAATTTCAAAACATAACAGATTCTTATTATTCCTGGCATAACAATGTTATTTTTATGTTTGACCACTCAGTCGTGATATTTACACGACCTCACAAATTGTAATTACCTTTTGACTTTTTGTGCAGTAACATTGTAAGGTATTTGTATACTATTTGTTTTTCCTTAAAGTCTCACATTTCACTTTCTTTAAAAACATTAAGCTTTAAGTTAGGGGTTATTATTAAGTATTAAATTAAAATCTTTTATCTTAAAATCTTAAATTAAATCTTTTTATTTTTATTTATTTTTGTTGTATTTGAATATTTCTACATTTCCATTCTTTTTAGACTTCGTGTACTTCAGATACTATGTTTTTAGTTTATAATGAATGAAATATATAAACGGCACCTACAAGTATGCAACACTAATTAGATGCATAATTGCCCTCGGGATATACTTTGTATTGGTTAAGTTTGTGATGAATCTGATACACGGTATTTTATCACACCTTGGAAATACATTTTTTGTTTTTTTTTCTTTACGAGTTTTCACTGTAGTTCATGTGAACAATATTATATTGATACCTTTACATAATATAAATTTATTTATAAAATTCCGGTCAGGAGATCTACAAAAGTGGCTTGGACACTCTTCAAGATTCCATTTAGAACATTTTTAAAATTGTCCGAACAGAAATCCGCCTGTTCCTGGTGATTTAAACTTTTTCTGTTTTGTTTTTTGTTTTCAAGTATGCTTGACTAATCTAATCTCTTCCGGTATCAGTCAATCAATAACGACGATACTATCAATGAAAAAGCTTCTCAAAAGTTAACCACTCCGAATCGGTGTAAAACTATAACTACCTATCAGTGGCTACAATAGATAATAACAATTACTTTCGTTACCAAAAAGTACATAAAAGGTGACAACGAGCAGATAAGTTGTAACAAAAATATCAAATATTTGTCCGAAAGTCTACCAACAAGTGAATATAATGTACCTAATACGAGTAGTACATGAAGTGTAAAACAAAAACATGTCTCAAAATGCACACGCATATGTATCAAAAAGAATATAATGTACTGCAAAAAAAAGTCACACAAATTAACAAAATGTGTATTATGTAACAAAAAAGTACATACACTGAAAGAAAATGCTACATCAAATTTATGATTTCCTTCATCAATTTGATGAAACATTTCCTCATTTTCCAACCTACGACACATTTCATTAAATTGATGAATAACATTTCATCAATCTTTCATCCATATTTCACCAATAATTTACGTTGATTCAACGACAATGTTACATCAAGTTGATGTAAATTTTTCCTCAATTTGATGTAAGGTGAAGTTGAAGTAAATGTTTCACCATTTTGATGTAAATTATGCACTAATTTGCTGTACATATTTCGTCAATTAAATGAAAGTTTGCCATCATTTTGATGTAAATTTGCCACCAATTTGATGTAAATTGGTGATCATTTTGATGGAAATTCTTTGTTAAGGAGTAGCCAAACTCTCTGGCCTATTTTTTTTCGTAAAAACTCCACAGGAACAGTGTATAAGACAACATAAAAAATCCTCATAGCGGAGATAATATTTTCTGTCCATTGCACTATTTTTATTATGTATTTAGTATTTTAAATTTTCACTACTTTTTCCACCTTTGTTTTTTCAATACTACATCCATATTTGGAATCGATCCCACTAACTATTTCCAAATTCCAATGATGAAAATTGATGTGAAAAATGTCATCAATTCAATGAAGCTGAAAAAGGTAAAGAAACGCACAATCTTCAAATTGAAGAACATTTTCATTGAAGTGATGAAATGTGTCATCACTTCAATGAAGAACAATTGATGAAGAACAATTCAGTGCACTGAAAGAAAAGACCTCATCAGATCTATGAATTTTTTCATCAATTTGATGAAGCATTTCCTCATTTTCCAACTTACGACACATTTCATTGAATTGATGAAGAACATTTCATCAACCTTTGTAAACTTTTCATTTTGATATGTGCGTGAAGATAAATTCGAATATAACTAGCAAAAACACAAACCAGTTAGCTGAGCTCTGTTATTGCGTTAACACAGCTATGTTAAATCGCTAAAATAAAAGAATATATAAAAATAATAACCTTTTGGCCGATTTAAGCAATATTAAAATGTTAAATTCAGAAATTAGAAACCATATTCCAATTTCAACCAAACAAAAACATGTTGCAAAGTACATAATAACCACGAACCAATTAAATACCCGCTGATAGCCCTTGAGGGCCACTTTTTGAATTTACTATCCCCATTCTTCAGAACGTTTTCAGAATCTAGTAATTTAAGATTTTCAGTTCCGGGGCCGTTTTTCGTATTTGGCCCACTGTGGGCAAATGTGTCGTCAACCATGGACCAAGTGTAAACGCTCTTAGAGCCTTACATTCTAAAAATGGTTGTACATTCTATAAATAGTAAACACATATTTCAGAACAATTTCAGAATGTCCAAATACGAATTTTAAATTCTTATACGAAAGCTGATTTTGGACCACTGTTGCAAAATGGGGCTTCAACCACGTATCAAATATATACCTGCTGATACCCTTGAGGTGCACATTTCGAATTTACTATCCCCATTCTTCAGAACGTTTTCAGAATCTAGTAATTTAAGATTTGCAGTTTCGGGGCCGTTTTTCGTATTTGGCCCACTGTGGGCAAATGCGTCGTCAACCATGGACCAAGTGTAAACGCTCTTAGAGCCTGTACATTCTAAAAATGGTTGTACATTCTAAAAATAGTAAACACATATTTCAGAACAATTTCAGAATGTCCAAATACGAATTTTAAATTCTTATACGAAAGCTGATTTTGGACCACTGTTGCAAAATGGGGCTTCAACCACGAACCAAATATATACCCGATGATAGCTCTTGAGGTGCACTTTTCGAATTTACTATCCCCATTTTTCGGAACGTTTTCAGAATCTAGCAAACGTGACACTTCCCACCAGAGCCGAATCAATTAAATTTGGATTCGTCACGAAACAGCACAGTTGACCATTTATTTTTCATTTAAGTCCTTATATTTCGTCGCAAATGCTATTCTAAAAAAAAATTGGACCAAAAAAATTTTTTATTATCTTTGAACCAATAACGGTCTGTACCAACCGGTTATTCAGATGTTGTTTTCTAGGCATTGGTTTTTTATACGGTGCTTAACTTTTAACTTTTAAAAAGGTCTTGCTTTAACAACGTGCAAATTTCTCGATCTGTTCGCTCAAATGTCTTCCGAGGCCGTCCACCTTTGTTGGTAGCATCAAGTGGATCCCGTCATTTTATATATTTTTTATTAAACGTGACACAATGCTCCTGTTCACGTCATATTTTTTTGGCTACTTCATATTGTGAATGGTCTCCATTATATGCCTGCAGCATGAGCAATTTAAAATGTCTATTTAATAATATTTATTTTAATTATAAATTGTACGAATAAAACGAATAAAAACAATATCGAAAGAAATCCAAAAGTTCCTTAGATTTTACAATTTGAGTATAGATTGTTTTCGTCACAAATTTCACTGTAATGAATTTCGATTTTTTATTTTGCAAATATTTATGTTGCCAATACTGAAATAAATGAAATACCGTCCCTTATTTTTTTTTAATTGAAATCTTTTTAAAATCTTTTGTATTTTAAGAAATTGCTACAAAAGTTACTTAGGTTTTGCGGAATACTGTAAATATGTTTTTCAGTCATTATCAATTTCCAGATCAAGTATAAAATGTATTCATTAAAAACTATGTGAAATATTCTATTATGGTGGATGGTTTGGAAAATAGTTACTTCGTTGCTCTCCAAGGCAAATCATCAGCTCCTCCATCTACAAGTATTTTGGTGTATTATTGCACTGTATAAAACTGATCACAACTCAACTTATTGAGAATTGTTTCAAAACATATTTGAGTTTCTCTTACTTTTGGAAGAACATACGCATACAGAAAAAATTACCGAATTAGCTGTAACCGAATTTAGATATTTGAAGAAGAACATACACATGCAGAGAAATTAACCGAATTAACTGTAACCGAGTTTAGAAATTGTCACAACTACATTGGATGACAACACACGCGAATTAGGGGTTCTCACAATCACATTAGATGTAGTCACAACGTATTAGAGATTGTTTCAACCGAATTTCAGTTGTGTGGTCTTAATTCAGTGTCGCGACAACCTCAATTCGGTTGTGGCAACTGCAATTCGGTGGCAACAGCCGAATTTACGGTTGTTACAACAACATCTTTTCAAATAATTGATTCTGTGAGTGTAATTCTTCTTAAAATCATTTTTAATAGAAAATATACATATTTCCGGTGTATGCCATTCCAATTCTTTCAAAGTTTAAGATCTGGACACTCACTTTAAAATACTCTGCGTATCACAGTGTGGTTTAGAGTATTATGATTACAAAAATTTTTATGACCTTTTGACTTCTTGATGCAGTAATTTTGATAGTTAGTATATACATTTCTTTGTAGACACTTGACCTTTTAATATTTTACAACATTTCAATATGTTTGAAGGTATTTAATCTGTTTGAAGTTCAATGTGTTTTTTTTCTCTTTAACTTTTATACATGGTATTACGTTTCAATTTATTTTACAACTTGTATGTCCTTTTGAATTTTATAAATAGCAACAATTTCTAGTAAATTTATTCGTGTTAAGTTAGTTTTTGTAAATAAATATTTTATTTTTAATTTTAAAATTTTTTTTTCAATTTTTTTTTTTTGCAAAATAATTGTTGGCATTATTTTCTTATTACGACTTCCGCATTTGTATTCGTGTTAAATTTCCTGTATTTCTTATTAATCTGTGCTACACCAAAAAGTAAACAGCGCCTAAAAGTATGCTTCACAAAACGAATATGAAATAAGCTCCCTTTAGGTATGCTATAGCGAAGCTAAGTACACACACACACCCACACAAAATGCTGAGGCATCTCTCCCATAATTATACACACAAACACACACAAATATTGTTACTCAAAGAATAAAATGTAAAAATAAAACAAGAAAGAAATTCCCGCGTTTTATTGAAAACAATTTCCGTTTTCCATCACAAGGACGAATAAGCCAATTAGATGGAAGAACGTACAACTTCCTATCGCGAAAAAAAAACAAAATGCAAGAATATGTTTAAACAAAATGTATTACACAATAAATAATGACGTAGGCAGCAAATAAATCCTATTTTCATGACATTTACATACACAATTCACATCGAAAGCCGCAGCCACCACCGACTCTGCCACCGCCGCCTTTGCCATTGCGTTTTTCTTTTTGCGTCTTTATATTGAAATCCTTGTTAAGTTCAAATGAATTTCACAATAAAATAACTGAATTTCACTCGACACACAAAAACGCGCGGAAATCTTCACTTGACAATGGTTTCAACAGAATTGACAAATTCGGGTTAACAATTATTAAATTCTGTCTTACATCTCTTTATATAGTACTAGTGTTGTTCTTAAAAACAACAACAAAGTTAAAACAAAGTATAACAAAAATTAAGGATAACGTGCGACCAGAAAACAGTTGTTGAAGCAGCAGCGGCAAAGACAACATTTTGTTCGAACCGCTCAAACTCAACTGTGACTAACTGTTGTGTGTGTTTGTGCAAAGAGAGAGTTGGGCACTTTTCGTCCTGGCTGTGTATTGATGTATGTGTGTGTGTTTGTGATGAGCGCAAATCAAATGACCTTGAACTATTTTATTTAAGGTACACGCACACAGGGTCACAAAACCACACACACACATACACACACCCTACCCAATATAGCAATGCATTTATTTTTTTTGGTCCTGGGGAAAAAAGGGCTCCTTAGGCCGCACTGTCACCTATCTACAGTATTGTTGCTGTCGTTGGGCCTTTGTGCAGAGGGTGAGTAATGCGGTTATTGTGAATGAAATCAATGTGTGTTGTGCCTGTGTGTGCATTAAGTGAGAGTGAGAGAGAGAGAGAGAGAGATTTGTAAATATTAATCCATTTAAGCTCTGTACATATGTGTCAGTGTTATATGTAAAAGTAATTGAAGTGTTGTTGGCGCTGTTGTTTGCAGAAGTGTTATTGAATTATTTGTTATTGTGCGGCCGTGTCAAAAGGGCAATCAAAGTACTAAGAATGTGGAAAGTGCTGACCTGTGGGTGCATCAATATACCCTACACTGCATGGGAATACCTCACCGCCAGAACAATTTAAATACGTAAATAAATAACTGAGGATTTAGGTCCGGAAAGTCAACTATCGACCAGATATTCACTTTACGACAGAGCTTGGAGAAGAACCATGACAAACAAATTGACATCTACCACCGCTTTGTAGATTATAAGGCTGCCTCTGATATCCCGATACGGGGAAAATTGTACGAAGCTATGTCGGAGCTTGGTATACCTGCTAAGCTGACACGCCTTTGTAGAATGACACTGACCGACACGAAATCCTCCGTAACGATTGGTAAAAGATTTAACCGAAACAGTTAGTATTAGGCGAGGCCTCATGCAGGGCGACGACCACAGACAACGCCGAGAGTTTGCTAATTGAGCTTTGGAAATGTTGGCCATAGATCCGGATTTTGGCTAAAACATCATCTTCTCCGCAACGTCCATTTTTGGTTCAGCGACTATGTCAAGAAGCAAAATTACCGTTATTGGAGCTAACACAGTCCACAAGTGTTCGATCAACCATCACTGCATCCATAAAATTTGACGTTATTTCTTTGGAAATGACGAAAGAGACACGTTCACCGTCAAAGGTCCTCGGTATAGAGCGCTGTTTGCCTTTCTGTGGCCAGAGCTGTGACCGAACTGTGGTTCCCACAAGACACCGCTACATGCCATAGAAGAGACAGACGCAAATCTCGAAATTATGGAGGAAATATTTGACGACAGGGTCATCTCACGCCAACGTTCATCAATTGGCCGTCACGATCATGGGACTTGGCACCCCTCGATTATTTTCTCTGGGGCTAGTCCTTAGTCTACGCTAAGAAGCCAACCACTTTGCACGAGCTCGAGGCCAACATTCGAAACACTATTAATGGAATAACGCCGCACAGTGGTTCAGAATCGATTTCCATCGACCAAAACTCAATATCTCAATATCTTTTGATCTAATTAAAATTTTTAAGTTCTGTAAAACCCCGATTTTTGGCAAGGAGTCACGGATTATTGAGAACATTGAAAATCGCACAGTGGGGTATATCTGAGAAAAATTTCCAAAAAGGACTACATTTTTCGATTTCCACGAAAAAGAAAATTGTTTTTTTTTTACACAATTGTTCATATTGCGCATAAAAAATTAAAAATTGTTCGTACTACAGATATTCCCTTTTTTCTGATTTTAAATATCGAAAAATTTTGATCTCTGTTTTCGAATTTCTTGAACTGTATCTCATTCAGTTTTAGAGATATTGCACTCAATTTTTCTTTATTAAAAAAGAGTGATTGATTGGGTGGCTTTATAACGGCAGACAAGTTCTGTTTATATCAACTACAGTTCGTTTGTACTAAATATTTCAAAAAAAATCGTTTTGAAACAAATTTTGACTTTGGACCAACATAACTTCATTGCTTCAAAATCCAGCAATCAATATGATGCACAATTGGAAATACTGATCTGTTCTCCAAATTCGCATTTTAACTTTTGCTACCGCCCGATTGAACACAAAGAAGATAGTGCTACCTATTTTTTAGTGCCTAAACGCAAATAACAAACGTTTTTCTCAACAACTTTAAAAAAGTAAGAACGCAGCTAAAAAGGTGAAAAAATTCTCATTTTGGTGTTTTTTTTTTATTAATCGGAGTTCATTTACCGCAGTTATGTCCCAAACATCCCTTACAACACTACATTTAGCATATAAATCGAATTACTGACGTTGAATTGCATACAGGTGGTACTGAAATTCAACAAACAGCAAACGTTGGCATTATTATAATGTGTTTACACCTGAATACTAATAAAATTCGCCTCAGTGGTCATAAAATTGGCCTACGGATGTTATTGAGGCGAATTTTATTAGTGTTCAGATATAAAAACATTACCCGTATAATAATGTCCATGTTTGCCAATGAAGAACACTGTATGAACGATTACCCCACTGAAGTTGAAGAATCTAACAACGTCTTACTCATAACGCAGTATATTACTCTGGACGAGGCTATGCCAGCATTAAATTTTTGCGTAGAATTCGGTCAGAAATCTGCACGAAATGTCGGCAAAAACATACAAATTTTATCAGACATGTAATTTAGAGTTCATGTCAACCCTTTCATACTTTTTTCTGTACGAACTCGTTCAGAATACGGATAAGAAATCAAAACCTTTTATCAGCAATACAATTACAAATGAAAAATTCCCTTTTGGTATTTAATTCTCCTAATTTATAATATCACATTATTTTTAATATTTTCTATCTGTCAAAATTCGTTAATTTCATTACGAACAGCAGAAATGTGAAATTTTCTTCACCTCCCAAAATAAAATACACCAAATTTTTCAACAGAAAAAAAATTCGCATTCCGCCCACTGTTCTGCAGCTGGTGTGCAGTGCAAGGTGTTCACAAATTCGATTCAGTCTCACATAATTATATCACGTGCTTCCGTTTCGCTTCATTGTCAAGAGGATGAATGGATGTAGAATACCAGATAGGTGGGGGATGGTGTGGGTTGAAAGTGGGTGAAAGTTTATTTATAGCCTGAGCTGAAGAAGGAGAACATAAAAAAACAAGTGAATACAATTAATTTCAAGTTTCAAGTGGTACTCCACAAATTTACTACGGACATGGGAAGTGACAAATGGCTTTAATTCACAAAGACGATAAAAGAATTTCTAAACATTTTCAAAAAGCTTTAGTCAAATTAAGGGAAGGTGATGGCGATGGAGTATAATACAAATTTAGAAAACTGCCGAAAATATTGAAATAAGGTAATATTTAGAATATAAACCAGATATAAAAGGGTAACAAAATGTTAACAAATTTCGTACTAGCTAATGACTATGAAAATAGTAAACTTAAGCAGTTTTGACGTTTTATACGTTTAAATACAAATTGTGACCAACTCTATCTATTTGTCAAAGAACTTTTGATCTGCTATCCTTTATGTATTTGTCGTAAGGATTAGCAGCTCTAATTGTAAATAAACATTAGAATGATATGAAAGAATTACGAGGATATTTCATTCTAAACACAAGTTGCCAAACAAATCTGGCTGGCTGTGTGGCGCATCACACGCTCCCTGAATTTAAAGGACACAACGTGTGACAACAACTGGCAACACTCCCCGCTCGCTAAACATCCCTTAGCGTCCTTATTTTTGTCTGTTTGATTTCTCAAATATCTGACCAATTTTTGATTTCTTCCAGGACATTACAATATGATTAATGATTGTAAAGGTCTTAGGGCCGACGCTGCTCGCACTTTTCATGGAACAATCGTGTAAACCAAAACGAAAAAGATAATTAAGAAGCTCATGGGAAAACTAACAGCGGGGGGAGGGGAAGCTGTTAGAGGGCTGAGAAAAGTACACTAAGGGTACACGTGACCGTATGCCACAGTCATTGGATTTCTGTTTCTCCAGATTACTGACACACTTAGTGGTGTGGTCCATTGATAACACGATAAGTAGGAAGTGGTCGATTTGACGTTGCACTTTAACATATCATTCCAAGTAGGCCCGCAACGCACGTGCTTTTGCTGCTTATTAGCGTTGCGAAAATGTAATCGTAATACCAGAAGAACACAGAACACAACAGAGCGAAACCATTGGACGGGGGAGTAAACTATCATCTCCTTAAGTATAAAACAACATTAGGGTGTACAAAAAAACTCTGAACTTGAGTCAATTGACAGACACACAACTGCATTTAAATTTATAACATGCCAGACTTTTAACTGCATTACCAAAACTGCATCTTCGAATTTTTAAAATAATGTTTTATTAACTTTCATGGGAATCATGTCATAATTTATTGGACTATGTTGCAATAATTTTCTCTTTCACAAAAACTACTTCTGCCGCAAAACAATTTCGTTTTCTATGCACGAGTGTCAGGGTCCATAAAAGGTCGTGAGCCGCTAGCCACAATTCAACCGACTCCCTACTTTACGAGTCGGCTATATATATTAATTCTTTCTGTTCGCGGCTCTCTATTTTGCGAACCAGGAGAAAATTGCTCCCGACTCGCGAACCGCTCACGACCTGCGAGCCCGGTCTCCGAGCCAGTTTGATATTTTCTAAGGCATTTTTCGTGTATGGGAGAGATAAACAAAAAGACAAATACAGTCGGACCTCGATTAACCGGGATGGTCGGGACCAGGAGCATCCCGTATAATCGATTTTCCCGGTTGATTGAGGTAACGTTTTATATAGTTTTTTAGATAAAATTTTATTCATTTATTTGTCATTCTATGAAAGATACATACATATTTTGATTTATTAAATGAATATGCATTTAGATAAGTGAGTATGTATGTAATATAAAAAAGTTTAAATTACATAATTCTGTATCAAAAAAAATCATGTAATGTGGTTTGTTTTTTATTTTTAGCTTTTATATTTTCTGACATTAGCTTTTCTTGGATTCTGTAAATTTGAATTGTATCTTGTTCAGTAATGACTGAGCATCTACCGCTTTCTAAAAATTCCAGCAATGTAGTGGATGCGTTTATAGCATCTTGTATGGATATTCTAGGTACAACTGAATCATCTTCTTCAGATTGCTCAGAGCTTATATCCGATTCAGGTTCATCGAAGTTATTTGCCATAGTAACAATTTCTTCTTCGGACAAAATATGGAAAGGGGGAGCATCCATATCGCAATTGATCCAGGTTTCTACTTCTTCAGTGGTCAAATTGTCCGCTATACTCATAACTGGTGTTAAATTATCGTGAGTATCCATATCTGCAATACAAATCAGAAAAAATATTAATTTTATTTGTGAAATGTATGTTTTTTTTTATTTGGACTATGTTCACATATACATACATACATACCTTCAATTTGTGGACAAAGCAGATTATTCCAAACATTTTTCAGAACTGATGAGGTGACAGCGTCCCAAGCATTCGAGATGGACCACAATGCATTCTTAATGTTGAATGATTTCTTAAACATTTGTATATTGTTTGATGTTAATAGCTTTTGCATTTGAGTTTTACGATAGTGGCTTTTGAAGCTCCATATTACGCCCTGGTCCATCGGCTGAATCAAAGACGTGCAATTCGGTGGCATATATTTCACAAAAACGTTTTGAGCATTAAATGACTGCACCTCAGGATGTGCCGGGCAGTTGTCCAATAGCAGAAGGACTTTGCTATCATTATTTAATCCAATTTCCAGGAAATGTTGTCTTACCTCTGGAACAAAATTATTATTGAACCATTCCAGAAATATTTTCTGTGTTACCCAAGCTTTTGTGTTAGCCGTGTAAGTAACGGGTAGTTCGTGTACATCTTTTAGAGCTCTTGGGCGAGCACTTTTTCCAATGACTAATGGCTTACACTTGTGTGTACCAGCAGCATTTGCGCAAAGCAATACGGTTATTCTCTCCTTTGAATTTTTATGCCCATCGATAAAATGTTCATCATGGCAGACTAAGCTGCTCTCAGGGAAGCACTTCCAAAACAGACTTGTTTCGTCTCCATTGTATATTTGTTCATTCGTAAGATTTTCCCTTGATATGAATTCCTCCAATTCATCGACGAACATGGTGGCACCTACATAATCGGCTGACGCCTTTTCCCCTCCAGACTTTAATTTGTGAATGCCATGTCGTTTCTTAAAATTCTGTAACCAACCATGGGAATACACACACTCAGAAGTAGCATTCAGTGCAGAATGGAAAAACTTAGCTTGTTCTGTAATCATTAAACTGGAAATCGGAGTTCCTTTAAACCGCTCTTGTCGAAACCATTCGTATGTGGCAAAATCCACTTTTTTGTCTTCAGCACTTTTTAATGTTTTCCGATTTTGGAAACCAGTAACTGAATCACTTTCAGCACAAAATTTTAAAATTTTGTCCTTGTTTTTAATCAAGTCGTAAACTGTTTGTGTGCCAACTCCATATTTTTGGGACAGTATTTTCACAGAAACATTTTTTTTGGTATATTCGTTGATCAAATCTAATTTTTTTTGCATAGTTAACACTTTTCTCTGCCTTTTTACTGTTTTACCAGTTAAAGAAGCCATTATAAAATCAGACACTAACAACACACACTGCTCGAATTTCCGACTCAACTGAATGCCTAAACAAAGAAGCATGACTGAGTTGTTGGTTGTTCAAAAAACAGGGGAATCCCTTATTTCTGATAGGCGCATTTGAATGATCGGCTCCTTAACGGCCACATGCAATGAAAGCAATGACAAGGTTGTTTTTGATATCCCGGATAATAGAGGTAATCACGGTTAATCGAAAGGAGCATAAACAAAATATCGTCCATCGTGCTTCCCGGATAATTGATGTTCCCGGTTGATCGAATCACGGATAATCGAGGTCCGACTGTATCCCAAAAATCAACTTATTTTTGCAATCGGACGCAAAGTTTTCGAGATATTAGATTTTTTTATTTCCTCGATATACGAAAAATTCAAAAAAAAAAATGCAACTGGCTCAGAGCATGGGCTCGCGAGCGGCCAGTGCTAATTTCTGTCGGGAGTCAATTTCTCACAAAATAGAGCCGGCTTGCGGCTCACGAAATACTATTTACTTTCGCCGCAAAACAATTTCGTTTGCTATGTATCAACAATCCAACCTGAGGGCTCACAGCTCGCGAGCCGGCTCCCTATTTTACGAGTCCGGCTCGCGGCTCCCGAGACGGCTCTCTATAGTTTGCGACCCGGGAGCCAATTTCTGTCAACTCCCGACGCCTGAACCGCTCATGAGCTGCTATCTCGGTCTCCGAGCCAGATGAAATTCTCTAAGGCATTTTTCGTGTATGGGAGAGATAAACAAAAAGACAAATATCTCTTAGAAACACCCAAAAATCGAGTTATTTTTGCAATCGGACGCAACGTTTTCGATATATTTGTTTTTTTATTTCTTCGATATACGAAAAATTAAAAAAAAAATCACTGGCTCAGAGCCCAAGTTCGCGAGTGCCAATTTCTGTCGGGAGCCAATTTCTCGCAAAATAGAGACGGCTCGGAAGCCGCGAGAATAACGAATTAATATTGGATCCCGGCTCCCGAGCCGGCTCGTCTCTTTGCGAAAGAAATAATATCGGTTCGCGAGCCGGCTCGAAAAATTGGAAGCGTGTTCGCGAGTTGTGAGCTCTCAGGTTAGATTGAAGCTCGAGCCAATACGAACCCCGCTGTGTATAACCAGCGTTGATATTAAAAGTTTCAATCCTTCCTGCAAATAAAAAAAACGTTTATTCTAATCGTAGTTTTTATTGTTGTTAACGAACTTTAATTTATTTCACAATTTTTATAATTCACAATTCTTACACTGAGGTGGACCAAAATGTATCGCCTTATCGGAAGAGGCTATAACTTTTACGGCAACTGTAAGTTTTGTTTTGATACTTGTGTAGAAAACAGATACAGAATACACGTCAACGTCCAGCCAACAATTTTTTTTGCGGAATATTTCAGCAGAGATTTGGCTGCAACGTGAATTTCTGCACAGATTTCCGGCCGTCCTAGGACAACTACTCAAACATACAGACGTTTACTCGCCTCGAAGAGACTGGAACAAAGCGCACCATGACAGATAGAGGCGCCGGAGTAGTCATAGTAGTCGTTTCGACAACAAGATGAACAAAACGGACATAGCGTTGCCGTTAATGGAGACCGTTACTTGAGCATGCTAAAAGAATTTTTCTATCGGGAACTACGTCGAAAGAGAATTCCTTTCTACTCTTTGTGGTTTCAACAAGATGGTGCAACTCCACACATAGCTTGGCCGGTTATGGCCGAATTACGCAGAAAATTTCCTAACAGGCTCAATTCCAGAAACTCGACGTTCTGCTGGCCCCCAGGTCAGCTGACCTAACCCCACCGGACTTTTTCTTGTGGGCTTATTTTAAACACGAAGTGTTCAAATCGCAACCGACGAATGTGGATGAACTCAAACAATCAATTCGAGCGACAATAGCTGCAATTTCAGCCTCAACTTTAAGGGAAGTAATGAACAGCTTTTTGCTAAGATGCCGCATCTGCATCAACGAGCAGGGCGGGTATTTATATTCAACTATCTTTGAGACTAATTAAACTATTTTTAATACAATTCTTTCAAATGAAAGAAGATTGAATAAATTCCATGCATTACAAAAAAAGTTATTCCAGTTTCATAATGTAGCCAAATTCGACAGCCACCCTTACAAATTGTTACTAAGTTGTCACCATTGTTTGTATCTGGAAATCTGGCAACGCCAACGAAAACTTCACCACGTAACAAATAATTCACCTCACAATAACAGGTTGTCAAATGCAGAGAAAACAAAACAAAAACATATGGGCGTCTGCACAAAATGAACGCGCCAAAAAAAAAGTAAGTATTTAATATATTTATGTTTTATTGATTTAACATTAATATATTATTACTTAGGAAATTTGAGGGCACCGCAAAGGCACAGCTGGAATGCTATATTGCCTTCCTCAAAGAACATCCAGAGATGCTAAGCTGAAAGAATACACCTGCGCATCCGCGGCAAATAGAAGAAATTTACTTTAGATCCAACTCTCTGATCTACACCAATATTTCACTACCGACAAAGCTTCTTTTCCCCTCTTTGGCAGGTAACAGTTTTTGATACTTATGTCACCAAAAAAAAAGTGTCAGAATACCGATTAGAGACAATTGTCACATTGCTGTCAAATAATAACCGTGGTGACTTTTGTAACCCTGCCAGAATACGGCTGTTAGTATTGTATTCTTTCACCTCATTCCACTTCGTTATTTCTTAACTTGTTAGTAATTTAATTAACACGGTGTCGGAGTCTGGCTGAAAAAAAAGAGGAAAACTTCCGAACAAGTTTCCTAAACTCCGACTCCTAAACTCTAACCCTAACTCCGACTCTACATCCCTGATTCAACACCTTATCAATAATGTTGCAGCAACATTTTCTATACCCAATCTATGTTGCAGGAACATATTCTATCACATAATAGAAATTAGGATAATTACTTTAAAATACTTTAATAGCAGCTTCTTTGAGAACTGTGTTTCAGAATAATTCTGAAAACAGAATAAGGAGACTTAATATTTTAAGGGTTGTTGTGTAGAAATCTAATATGTTTTCTTATTTGAGAAAGATGGAAAGGATAAAGTTGCGCTAAAGTAATGCGTAATAGGAAATTCAAAACAAATACAAAAGAAATTAAAGGAAAACATTTGTTTGATCGCAATCAGTGTAATATGAGATGGACAAACATGAAATCAAAAAAAAAAATAAAAAATCTACCCAGCCAGTTTGGCATCCTTCACTGCCACCACCACCACCACGAGCCATATGGCATTTTAAAAGGGGATGTGAGAGGAACGGAGGAGGAACTTACTAACTCATTTTTCAGGGTATAATTGTATAGTCAATAGTAAAATTATTAACAACAACAACAACACAAACAACAACAACAGCTGTAAACAATGTGCATCACCTTCACGTTGCTTGCAAACAAGCGAGTCCACACCCTGCCAAGCAGGCAGACCACCAACCAACCAACTGTACGATACATGTAGGCAACATCCCATACCACATGCCAGGAAAACCAGATGTGTGTGTGTGTGGGGGGAGGGGTATGGACGATTGTTTGCCAGCAACATAAATTATGATGAATTTGCAAATAAGAGAAAACAACAAAAGCAACAAGAAGACAAACAATAACATAAACAACGTAGTAACGAAGTTGCGTAAAGAAGACAAGATGTAGCGGAAGAGGATGTGCACAAGGAGGAGAGGAAGAAAAACCTGTTAAAGAAACAATTATAAAAGGATTTGCAATTAAGGATGCGATGGTACACAAGTCATAACGAAGTGGGAAACACAAACACAATTGCCATAGAAAGAGGGTGAGAGGTAAACAAAAAAAAAATTCGAGAGTATGTAGGGTAGAGGGAATGAAAATGAAAATGAGAATGTAGGATGGAGGATGGGGTTGAAAAAAAGTGACTTCCCCGCTTTGGTTGTTATCCGCCTGATTGTTATTGTAGTTGTTATCGTTGTCGGGATTGTTATTACTGTCATAAGATGGGTGAAGAGCCATCAACAACAGCAGTAGCAGCAATTTCATTAACAGCAGGAGTGGTGGTGGTAAATTGTAGTATAAAGGAAGAGCAGCCATGAAGTGGGTGGTGGTGGTCCAGTGCAGTGGCATTTGTTGCTCTTATGGTTCATCATTATTATGTTACCATATGGATGAGATCTCATGAAGGTATAAATTTAGGCACTAATATGATCTCTGACGTACTAGAAGAATATTCAGTTTCCGTTCAATAGGGTGCCATGAAAACATCCATCAAAACGGTCATTAACTTAAAGTTGATGCAATGGATAAACATTATATCGCACTCATCTTATCGTTAAAGACTGGTACTAACTTCATTCGTATGAATAACATTTAAAAAAAATAATGTTTTCCCATTACATTCCATAATGAGATTGGGGAGAGCTTCTCACTACCAGTGAACTGTGCACTTTCTAGTTTTACACACACCGATTGGGACCTACAGTTTTTCTCCGGTTCAGAAGGGAATTTTTGAAAAGCTTTTTCATGGCTAAGTACTCGATAGTGTCGCCATCACTAAGCGAGGTTACCGACGGCGAAATAAATGTAAGGTGGTCAGAGCAGGGATCGAACCCTAATTCTCATGTGCAATAGCCGCGCACACTAACCATTCCACCACCGACGGCCACACGAATAACATTAAGCAACATCTATTTGTTTCGTTTCAAAATTGGCCAGCAACATATTAGTGTCGACGATTAATAGCGAGTTCAAATCCTAGTTCCCACTGCTTATATTTTTTCAATAAATTCAGAAAAAACTAATTTGTTAGTTCAAAATTACTTAGGTGACCACAAACATCCCTGAGGGCCAAGGGTCTTACAATATGAGGATAACATGTTTCTCCAACCGGCTCGATCATCAGCTCTACTCATCCCGTTGGTAACGTCAAGCTCTCGCTGGCAATCTTCCACTTGGTCTTTCCAGCGAAGTCTTGCTCGTCCTATTTTTCGATATCCTTTGTGTACGTCTTGAATACCTTTCGCCCTGGTTCATTCTGATTCTATCTACTGACATGGCCTAGACAGCGTAAACGCGCGATACAGATGTCGGGATACAAATTATACAGCTCGTGGTTCATCCGTTGTCGATATTCGCCGATTTCTATTATAGGACCATATATTTTTCGGCGCATTTCTCTCGAGAACTCCCAGTGATATTTCATCAGCTATATGACCAGGATGGCCCAGGATTCTGAACCATAAAACAAGACAGGTTGTATGAAAGTCTGATATAGTTGGATCTTCGTTTCTCGTGAATGAGTCTTATCTCTAAAGTGCTTGCTTAGCTCGAAATAACACCTGTTTGCAAACACAATTCTCCGTTTGATTTCCAGTCTAACGTTATTGATTCTGTTCACGGCAGATCCGAGTCAAACAAATACGACCACTACCTCGAAATTATAACGGTTATCAACGTTCACCCTTTCATTCAATCGGGTGCATGTTCTATTTGACGAAACCATTATTATTGTCTTGTCCTCGTTTATTGCCAACCCCTTTTTTGATTATTCCTTCTCAATTCTCGAAAATACTGCAGTAACTTCTCGCAGATTTCGCCCAACTATTTCCAAATCATCAGTATACGCGAGCAGTATATGACTTTTGCTGCTGATAGTTTTATTCGTGTTGACTGCAGCTTTTCTCCCGATGATCTCAATTAATATATTAAAGAGATCGCATGATAAGGTGTTGCTGTGCCTGATGCGTGCGTCTTTCCAACTCTTAGCCGCCAGTCTTAAACAGCTCAGTCGGTAGTCCATCAGCACCAGCGGCTTTATTGTTCTTAAGGCGGGAAAGTTCTACCTTCGCTTTAGCTAGGAGGGGGCAGTCGACGCTATCGTTCCGTATGTGCTCAACACATTCATCTATATTGAAGTCTCTTGGGACAACTAAAGCAGAGAAGTGATCTCTCCATACTCCCAGCATACTCTGCACATTTGTGACAAAATTCCCTGTCTTATCGCTTAAAAAGGGGGCCTGATCCATTTCCGTTAGTTTGGTTTTGTACTTTTTTGTAGTATTTACGTGCCTCATTCTTCCTTCTGTAAGACTCAATTGTAGTCACTCTCATGCATTCTCCACAACCTTTTTTTCTTTCTAAACAAACGGGTTTCCTCTCTCCTCTTCTTGTTATACCGCACCATCGCGGCTCGCGTTCCAACTGGTTGAAGCATTGCCATACGTGCAGCGTTCTTTTCATCACTTGCCATGCGACACTCTTCATCGCACCATCGTTTGTATTTAAGCTGCTATACATAACCAAGTACGGTCTCTGCAGAAAATTTCATAGAATGGGAAATGTACTTCCACTGCGCTTCTGGATCATGAGACGTGGGTGCGTTCTGCGCCAGTATCTAAGTAAGCTTCTCTCCTTAGGCCGTTACTATCTCTGGTAATTGCAACTTTCCGATTTCCAGTTTTCTATATGTCTGGTTTCGTACGACTTTCGCTCTGTGTATCCGTGTGCGAACCTTTGTTGCAACCAGGTAGTGATTCAAATCCATATTAGCTCCTCGAATCACATGTACGTCCATTACATTAGTAGAGTGCCTTTCAACAATTACCAGGTTTTTCGTCTGTTGATCAGGGGATATCCAATTAGCCTTATGTTGGAATCTCCTACTACTGTTTTTCGCCTCGACAAAATCTAACAGTTGCATCTGAATTGAAACCACATACGGTTGCGGCAACCGAATTTGGTTACAATTTCGGTTGTTGTTTCCGAAATAATTCCAAATTCGGTTGATGCAACCTCCATTGAACAGCTCGTATGCATCCTTCTATTCAATGGCAGCCATATCTGTATTATTCGTATACAATATATTCCCAACAACCATCTTTTGGTTTACGCCGGATTTGCGTACAAACTGCTAGACACATGCTGACAAGTTCCAATTCCTTGATTGCTAGCCGGCTGGTTGTTAAATAAAATATTGACTCGCTTCTCGCTGCTGTACTAATGTCTTTTACACAAATTTCCAAATCGCTAAAATTGCTGCCTGCCAGATTCTTCAATCATCAGACAATCTACGAGAGTGTTACAACCCAAGTTTCCTCGAATATACCCCAGAATACACTACCACATCATTCAGATTCTAACCAACCCTTTACAAATATCCCTCTACACCAAGAACTTTACCGGTATGAGGGTTTGATATTTCAGATCGATTCTAGGTTTCAATTTTGTGTAGACAACATGTGAAGAATTGTTCAGAAAATAATCCGACATCGAACCTGTGTCATTGTGACAGTTGTCTAAACCCGTTGGAAGACGAAAACTGAAGACATCTTCGTCACTATGATAAATAGTTTTTATCGAAAGTGAGTTAATATACAAATTCATCGCCACAATGTAAATATTCATTGTTGCAATTGTTGGATGTACAAAACTTTTCATTGTTGCAATGTATGTTTACGTTGTGACGATTAATTTATATGTAAGCTCACTGTCATTTAAACTATTCGTCAAAATTACAAGCTTATTTTTCAAACTCCTTCCCTAGAATGTCCACATATAATAAATGTATCATTACATCCTGTACGTGACTAGGAGTGGTGTACAAAGTGCCCGTGGTGACAAAGTAGCCCTCTCTTAACCCTAGTCCGTAGCACACAATAAAGAGAACATTAACAGTCGCCTCAACGCTGTATTATACATCGCATGTTAGATCGCAGTCTTTGCCTTTTGCGCTTTCTCAACTAAACTAAGCTTGATGTTGAAAATAACGCCCACGTCTTTAAAACACAGTACAAACTTAATTTCGGGAGGGGAAAGTTCCATGGTGAGGAATGGACAAACGCAGCTCTTATGTACCCGCCCATCTGTACTAATTGTTTGGAAAGAGGTTGTAGCAATCGTAAATTCGACTGCTACCACCGAATTCCAATTACCACAACCGAATTGAAGTTGTCACGACTGAATTTGGTCCACACAACATTCGGTTGCAGCCAACTCTAATAAGTTGTGACAACATCTAACGCTGTTGTGACAACCTCCAATTCAGATGCGATGACATCTAATGTGGTTGCGACAACCGGTAAATTCGATTACGGCTAGTTCGCTTATTTTTTCTGTGGGTGTGCCCAAATTTCTTTAGTTACCATAAAGAATGTCTCTTAGAATATTCTGAGACTTGGCACTTACCACTGTGTCTACGTCGCCCGCGTCGATATACAACATTGCTACCTGTGTTTCTATCTGGAAGCTCCCATGTCAAATCCGACTCGGCGAACTTAAGGGCAATTGAGAAACAATTTCTCTGGGAACTTCTCATCTGTGATAAGTACGTTCGATTTAATCGGTCTGCTCATACAATGTTTTGTCAGGGAAATGTGTATCCTTAAGGAGATTGTTCGAATCGTAACTGCCCAGAAGTTTATCAGGTACGATATAGTGGTGTTGTACGACGCCAGTCGTGAGACTGAAGAGTAACCAAGAGATGTTTACCCTGTGGGAGCTTTAAAATGCAGCTCCGAGAATACTATATAAAGTTACCAAAACAGTTGATTACACTGTACAACAAATATTGGGTCATAGATTGTATGCGGATCAATAAGTCCGTGACTTTTCGAACTTCCCTCGTAGTTATATGAAATGCAACACTGCTCCCATCAAGTACCAACTGTTAATAGACTACTGTCAAATTTTCGATTTTAAATGATCAGTTGGGTTCAAAAAAGCTGTCCGCAAGATGGGTGCCGCGTTTGCTGTCAATTGACCCAAATATTGGGTCATAGATTGTATGCCACATGAGACCAACGGGAAATAATACGAGGGCAGATCAATAAGTCCGTGACTTTTCGAACTTCCCTCGTAGTTATAGGAAATGCAACACTGCTCCCATCAAGTACCAACTGTTAATAGACTACTGTCAAATTTTCGATTTTATATGATCAGTTGGGTTTAAGAAAGCTGTCCGCAAGATGGGTGCCGCGTTTGCTCTCAATTGACCATAAATTCTCGGATGCACACATGTGTAGTCTCAATGGCAAAATTCCATGAATTGGGTTACGAATTGGTACCTCATTCGCCATTTTGTCCGGATTTAGCTCCCAGTGTCTATTGGCTCGGTGGAAAGAGATTTAGCTCCAACGATGAAATTATTGATCAAACAAATGCCTGTTTTATGGACCTCGAAAAATTCTATTTTTTGGAAGAGATACAAAATTTGAGAGAAACGTTGGACTAAGTGTATTGAGCTAAAAGGAGATTATGTTGAAAAATATTTTTTTTTTTTAAAAAAAACTGTGATTCATTCAAAAAGCCCTCGTGTATACCTAAACCCCTAGAGGGTTTTGAAAACTGAGCCCAATTTTGTTTAATGTCATTTTGAATTTGGCTATATTTGGCCGATTTCCATTATGGGGTGAAAATTAAAAATGTAATAAATTTAAAACTTTTGTACAAAGACAAAAGGTTTTAAATGTTAGATAAGAACGTAACAGTCATAAAGCTGTTGCTCAAAAATTGTATGTAATTATTACAGATTGATTTGGAATGACTCGAGTTTTCGATCGGATCCGCAAAGTTTCTTCTTATATTCAATCAAAATATAAATAAACTAGCTGAAAAGCCCGATACTTCGTTATCGGTAGTTTTATTAACTTTTTTTAAGAGTTTTCTGAACTTTCCCCCCCGTTTACTCGCTAATTTACTGCAAACTGCAAATATTGAAAATTCCAGCTTTTTAGCCAAAGGTGTTTGTGCAGGCCGCCATGGGAGAGACTTTTCCGCTTTTTGCCCCTCCCCGTAGGAATTTCCAAAAATCCCATCTTAGCGGACGTCAGCGCTAGAGGATGGACCTCCATGCCAAATTGCAAGTTCCTAGCTCCAGAGGTTAGGGCTGGGCGATGTTGAGTCAGTCAGTCAGTCAGTCAGTAACGTTATTCTTTTATATATATAGATGGAAATTTCTTATTAGAAACAGTTGCCACAACTCTCATCAAATTTCCACCCTAACCCGGCTACGTCGATGTAGCGCGCACTGGAAAACGGAAGGAAGCCACAATCCAGTCAAACGTAATATCGCAATTTTAACTTGAATCAAATACAATATTTGTCATATAAGGGATGTTGTCCAATACAAAAGTTTATCAAGTCCTTACAACAGCAGAAAAGGATCAAGCGGCGGAAGCTCACAACTCTCGCCCACTCCAGCCACATTTGATTTTACCAAAAACAAAAAGAAAAAAGTGCCAATAACAAAAGCGGAGAAATCAAAAACATTATAAACAATAACAAAATGTAATACCTACTATAACTAAAAGAACGATAACAACAACGACGAAAGACGAGACAAAAGGCACTTGAAAACATCGTTTATATTGGAAATGACTTTCTCTGCTCTAGGCAAGGAACAATTACGCTTCACTGAACACTCCTCGGGAGACAGAAAAACAACACACCTACATACACACAACGAGCGACAACAATCTGACTGGCTGCCTGCCTCCCGTACTTTCATTCATGGATTCTTCATTCATTCATTCATGCAACCACCCACGTTCTGCTAACCTACCACCACCCACACACACTCGATGTCAGGATGACGGCTGCGGCACGGCATGAGGTATTGCGTTGTAGCTTTTTTGTCTGAACATCCGTTTTGTTAACTCCTGTTCCTTCTCTCCTACATGGAATTTTACAGTATTTGATTCTTCTTTTGGGGACGGTAGGAATTTATATACACATGTATGTACTTTCGTCGACATGTATCTCTATTATCCCCGAAATCCTCCTCTATATCACCCGGACTTTGGATTCCCTTTCGGTTACATACGTTTCGACTGACTGGGACCGAAACGGAAACTAACTACGTCATAAATGTTAGTAGACTCATTCCAAGTCTGATTAGTGATGGAGGTGTATAGACTTTGAGGGGGTACTAAGGATTAAATAATTATATTAGTAGAACATACATCAATCTAAAATCTATTGCAAACATTAAAGAGAAATAGAATCTCAAAATCAACAAAAGAAAATTTAAAGAATCAAATAATCAAATTGGATCAAAGAATTGAAGGATTAAAATCATATAGTCACATAATCGTATAGTCACATAATCATATAGTCATATAATTATATAGTCATATACATAATCATATAATAATATAATCATATAATTATAGTCATAATCACACAATGATATAATCTTATAATCATATAATCATACAGTCAGATAATCATATAATCATATGAGCATATAATCATATAAACACAATCATATAATCATATGATCACATAATCATGATTGTATGATTATATGATTATGTGATTATGTGATCATATCATTATGTGATTATATGATTATGTATATAATCACATAATGATATAATCACATAATCATATAATCATACAATCATACAAACATATAATCCTATAATCATATACTCATATAATCATATAATAATATAATAAGATAATCAAATAATCACATAATGATAGTCATATAATCATATAAGCACATGATATAATCACATAATAATATATAATCATATAAACATATACTCATACAATCATATTATCATATAAACATATAATCACATAATCATATAATCATTTAATCATATAATCATACAATCATATAATCATACAATCATATAGTCACATAATCATATAATAATATAATCATATAATTATAGTCATAATCACACAATGATATAATTTTATAATCATACAATCATATAATCATACAGTCAGATAATCATATAATCATATGATCATATAATCATATAAACACAATCATATAATCATATGATCATATAATCATATAAATACATAATCATATAATCACATAATGATATAATCACATAATCATATAATCATACAATCATACAATCATACAATCATATAATCATATAATCATATACTCATATAATCATATAATAAGATAATCATATAATCACATAATGATAGTCATATAATCATATAAGCACATAATCATATAATCATATAAACATATAATCATACAATCATATGATCATATAAACATATAATCATAATATCATTTAATCATATAATCATACAATCATATAGTCATACAATCATATAGTCACATAATCATATAATAATTTAAACATATAAACATATAATCATACAATCATATAATCATATAATCATATAATCATTCAATCACAATCATATAATCATACAATCATATAGTCACATAATCATATAATCATACAATCATATAATCATACAATCATACAATCATATAGTCACATAATCATATAATCATATAACCATTTAATTATAATCACATAATCCCACAATTTTATAATCATATACTCGTATAATCATATAATCATGAAATCATATAATGATATAATCATGTAATCATATAATCATATAATCATTTAATAATGTAATCATATAATCACATAATCATATAATCATATAACAATATAATCATGTAGTCATATAATCATATAATCATATAATGATATAATCATGTAATCATATAATCATGCAATCATATAATAACACAATCATATAATCATGTAATCATATAATCATGTGATCATATAATCATGTAATAAATATAATTATGTAATCATATAATTATATTATCATATGATCATATAATCAAATAATCACGTAATCATATAATCATAGAATCAGAATCATAGAATCATACAATCATATAATCATACAATCAACACTTGACAATCATACACGCAAAGAAATAATCATTCGGAAAATTTTATCATGGGAACAATCCATTAAAAAAAATGCTTGCCCATTACATCCCATGAAGGATTTGGGGGGCTTCTCACAACCAGTCAGCTGTGCTCTTTCTAGATTTACACTTACTGATTACGTCCTATAGTTTTACACCGGTTCCGAACGGTATTTTGAGAAGCTCTTTCATGGCTAAATACTCGATAGTATCGCCATCACTAAGCGAGGTGGCCGTCGTCGAAAGAAATCTAAGGTGGTCTGAGGAGAGATCGAACCCACGTTCTCATGTACAATAACCGCGCACACTAACCATTGCACCACCGACGGCCACGTACCATAATTTCAATTAAAAACGAATTTAAAAAATGTACTATCCTACGGAGATTTGAATCGGGACCTCTCGGCAGCTCCCGTTTCCTATAAGGCGACATGTCCCAAACGTTTTTGCGTTTTTCATAAACATAAATGTTCGTTTGCCGCAAATGAATTTAAAAACTATTTAAAATTTATATTTTAAGCGATTTTAATAGTAGTTGGTTTGGCTTTCAGATGAACCTTATTTAAAAAAAAAAGAGCTTCAGGTAGATGTTTTCAGATCAAATCCACATTATTGGATCCTTTAAAAAAATAACTTGCAAACAAATTCACCAAAACTCTACCATTTAAACCCCATTAAAGAGACCCTCTTAAATCACAAAAGTGAACAGATTCACTTGAAATTTTGTGCGCAGTTTTTTGGTTTTCGTCTTTACTTTTAAGCGATTTTTCGTTTATTTATTCCTTTTCGTGTTTCGCTTTGGAATGCTGGTAAATCTAAATTCAAGGGCATCACACATCATATCCTTGCGCCTTTCCCCTCCACAGCACAGATGGTGGTGATGGCGACTCACATGCCACGTCACATCCCAAAAACACCAACCATACGGAACCTGAAGATAAAGAGCTCCATATCACACCATAAACGTTCATTCCTATATTCCACCACTTTGGCTACCACAGCGACTGCTACGACTACGGCGCCGCCAACGCTCTGCCCGAAAACTTTAAATGCCTCATGCAACACCACAACTTAGGGGATTAGCAAAGAAGGCTGGATGGCTGGCAGGCAGTCAGGAACTAGACATTCTCACACAGTCGAAGGAGATGAGGGTAACGAGTAGTAGGAGCAGGGGAGAACAAAAACTTTTTCAATGGCAAAGAAGCAAACGTGGCCTGGGATGCACATGAGGAAGTTGTATTTCATTCTGTTAAAAGTGAAAGGAAAGTGGTCGTTGGAAAAAAAAAACTAAAGAGGGAAATTCTGAATGGATAGCTGGGGGGAGACGTTTGCATTTAGAGAACGGGAAACGACTTGAAATTTGTAATCATTGTTAATATATTTGAAAAGAAAAATTTAAATCGAGTTGTATTACATATTCTCAAGAGATAATTTAGATTTTTAAAGAGATAATAATTGATGTTGCTAAATTAGTTTCAGACCAGCAAAGTAGCAATATGAAACAATTCGCCCAATCTGTATTGAACGTTTGTTTATAGGCGGCTGTATATAATTTCTTTCGGTGTTGACCTTCCTAGGGCAAGCCCCTCTATTGGGTAATCAACCATGAAGAAATTTCTCAAATAACCGACGGAAGATGTTCCTCAGCCATTAAAAACTTGCGACTCGTTATAAGAGAACGTGAGGCTTTGGTATAAAAAAACGCTGCACGCTGCACCAATGGTGATGCTACAGCCAGCTACAGAGTACAATACTGTGTTTACGGGAAAGAAATATACGTTTTGAAGCCGCGAGAGTGTTGAAACAAATGATTACAGGATTAGAAATGAAGTACGACAATTCCTACTACAAAAATATGACTACAGCTAACGAGACACGGTATGTGTCCGGATTATTCAATAGGTTCCAGAACGCACGTTTTAGGCCAGAATATATTGATTTTTGTTTGAAATTCTTACCCGATGAATCGATTTCCAGTAAACTTAATGCGTTGTTATCTACAGAAACTATTTGAATTTTCAAAATAAAAAAAGTGAACTGTGGGTTTTCTAGTTTTATGCTGACTAATTGGGACCTATAATTTTACACCGGTTCCAAACGGTATTTCCAGAGGCATTTTCATGGCTAAATACTCAATAGAGTCACTAAGCGAGGTGACTGCCAGCGAAAGAAATGTAAGGTGGTCAGAGCAGGGATTGGCAATCTCTAATAAAATTGTGACAACCTCTAATGAAATTGTGACAACCTCTAATCTAATGCGGTTGTGACAACCTCTAAAGCGGTTGTGGCAACTTCTAAAACGGTTGTGACAACCTCTAAAGCGGTTGTGACAACCTCTAATTCGGTTGTTTTGGCATCTATTCAAATCATCGGTTAAAACAACCTCGTTTCTTAATTGGTTCGGTGGTGGAAACTCAATTTCCAAGTATATTCGTTCCATCAAATAAAATTTTCCATAATTTCGGTTGTAACAACCGAATTTGGAATCAATTCGGACGCAACAGCAGAATTTGGTAGCGGAATATGGTACCAATTCGGTTGCAACAACCGAATGTAATATAAATTCGTTTGCAACAACCTAATTTGACATTAATTCTGTGTGTACTTGTGTAGAACTCGTTCATTTAAGGTGGCCGGACATAACAATCACAAACATACTCGCCATATCGAACATGTGCATTATGTTCCTGAAGTCTGATCATCCTAAACAAATCATATAAATACATATGTACATATGTAGGTCAGAAACAACTACCCAAATCTAATTCGGTGCAACCATCGAATTTGATATCAATTCGGTTGCAACAACCGAATTTGGTTTTCAGTTGCTATAACCGAATTATACGTTAGCTCGGTTGCAACAATCGTATTTACACCCAAATGCGACAAGTTTATTTGTTAACGTGTAGCCCTCGAGTTGAAAATTATCTTCATCGGAAAAGATGATTTATCGGTAAAAATGTTCATCTTCAGATAAGCGATTTTCAGCCCATTCAGCGAAGTCAAATCGCATCGCACGGTCACGAGGCTCCAGTTCCTGAACTATTTGTACTTTATAAGCATTCATACTGACGTATGTATTTATGCAAAATTCTGCACAAAGAAGTACGAGAAATGTTCAATTGTTGCGAACGGTGGCGAGTTGATGTCAAACACACTTTCAGCTACAGCGCCAACATTTTCCACTGCACGCACTGGACGAGCACATACGCGAGTTGTTTTGTCCAATAAGGACCCGGATTGGTGAAGTCGCTTCACAAATTGATCCACAAAATACGTTAATAGCACTCTATTTTTATTGAATATTATTTCGTAGATTTCTTACAGTTTGAGTTGAAGACTCAGAACTTTGGAAGAAAGTTTTTAATATTTCCCAATTTTCTTCAAGCCTAAAGCGATCCATTTCGTAAATTTCTAACCTTCAACTAATAACCTGTCACTTCAAAAATGTCAAATTGATCATCAGCTTCGAAATAACGGGGTGTTCATATTCCAAATTTTATATAAAATACATTTTTAAATTAACCAAAAAATTAGTTTCAATAACTTTTTTAGTTCGTGTTCAAATTATAAAATTATTTTAAAATATGAAAATAAAAACTGTTTGAAAATCTTATTTAAAACATATTCATGTTTAAAATTATGTTTGAAAATAAAAATTCTTGTTCGAGTTTCATTAAAATTTAAAAATCATAACCTTTTTTCTGGTTGTAACTTAAAGTATCTTTCATATGACAAGAAAATTTCTTTAATTGTTTAATTTTTTCAATTCGTTATTGTTGTTTTTTCAAATGACATAAGGAAAATTTTTTGTTTATTAATTCAATTAATTTTTAATTAATAATTGTGTTTATCTTCCTGGCGATGCTACCCAAAGACTAGCGAAATATTGAAGAATACAATTATTTAAAAAAAAAACGACCAAACGCTCGAACATTTTAATTTTGAATATTTTAACATTCAATTTTTAAATTTGTTAAGGATATGAGTAACACAAATTGAATAAAAACGGTTACTCGGTTTGTTACGTTTTTAAAAACCGGCATGCGGTTAATATCAAAAAACCGGTTCCCCGAATTCACCGATTTCGTGGCTTCGGTTTTGGACACTCTAGCTGTGACCCATGAAAGCTGGGACTTCAAAAACGTTGGTACGGCTAGCCGACCTCACGTATAGATGGTGCCGGTAGTTTGAAATAAAAAATTAATGAGTGTTCGAACTCACGGGCGATGTGTTAAAACCTTTTTGTTACACGGTACCTGTTCGATTTCTATGAACACATTAGTAAAACAGAGCGACGACAAAAAGTATTGAATAGTGTAGAGAACTTATTGCACTCTTTTCCGCTCTCATGTAGAGAGTCTGAGTAAAAGAGCATAAACGAGTCTTATTCTCGTTATAGAATATTTCAATATAAATGCAATTTCGACAATGTTATTTACATACAACAATACAAAAAGCATAAATTTTCCAAAAGACATCAATGTTTCACATCAAAATTATGAATGGACCAAGTTATGACAAAAAGAGAGTAAAAGTATAAATGTTTCAAAAGCCATCAATGTTTCACATCGAAATTATAAATGGACCAAGTTATGACAAAACAAGAGTAATACGTTTTGAATCACTCGCCAGATGTCGCCAGTGCTTTTGTGTCATACAATTCGTTCCATGAGTTCTCTATACTATTCAATACTCTTTGGCGACGACGACCTGCTTGGTTGTTCGCTGCCGCTACATCAATACCATCATACTAATTTTTTGAGCCACCAAAAGTAAATGATCTCAGTGAATTTGTAAACGTGGAAAAAATTTGTCATCGTTATGTAATTCAATATTTCGATTTGAAAGGTCTCAGTCAAAGTCCCAGAGCTAGATTCTACACTGGGGGAGTCTGCTTCTTCGTTTACGACGGTAAAATATTGGGTAGCAGATTTTAAAAGAGGCCGTACGAGCTGCCAATACGAACACTGTAGGGGTCGATCAATGGAGGTGTCCACGCCAGCCACGGTTAAGATAATTCACAAAATGGTATTGAATGGTCGTCGGCTGCAGTTGCGTCGTGCGGCTAGCTGAAATGATAAGCATTTCGAAAAGTGCTATACATCGTAAATTGAACGAAGATTTTAAGATGAGAAAGCTGTGTGCAAGTTGGCTGCCGCGTTTGCTTTCAACAGAGCAAAAACAGCGTCGTGAATGTGTTTCAGTTGAGTGTTTGGCGATGTGTCACCACAATAGTCGAATTTTTGCGTCGATTTATAACCATGGATGAGACATGGGTCCACCACTTCCCACCTGTGACAAAGGAACAGTCAAAGGTACAGGAATGGGAGAATCGTGTCCAGAGAAGGCGAAGACGCTTTCATCTGCAGGCAAGGTCATGGCGTGTTTTTTGGGATGCGCATGGGATAATTTTTATTGATTATCTTCAGAAAGGAAAAACCATCAACAGCGAATATTATTCTAATTTACTGCAGCATTTAAGTGATGAAATTGTGGAAATAAGGCCACATTTGTCGAAAAAGCAAGCGTTGTTTCATCAAGACAATGCTCCAGTTGACACATCCACTATTGCCATGACCACAATTAATGATTTAAAGTTCAAACTGCTTCATCAAGCACGTTATTCGCCAGATTTAGCTCGCCCTGGGACTATTTTCTATATCCAAACTTAAAAACATGTCTCGGTGGTAAAAGATTTGCCAACTATGAAGAGGTGGAGTCTGCGGTTGATGGCTATTTTAAAGAGTTTGCCAGTTCTTACTATAAAAAGGGTATCGAAGCTATTGAATATCGCTGGAAAAAGTGTATCGAGCTAAAAGGAGATTATGTTGCAAAAAATAAAGAAAATTGTTCCCAACTTTTGTGTGTCTTCTTTGTTAGATCGGTTAGTTTGGGGACGGCCCTCGTAAGTGTCATAGTGCATTAATTTGTTTCCCTAAAGATTACGCCATATTCTTCGTTTTATAATTAATTATGAGAATACAAAATTTAAATTATCAATAATACATTCAATAAATTTAACTGTGGCACTATCTGAATTCGGTTGTGACAACATCTAATTTGATTGCGACAATCTTTAATTCAGTTGTGACAAACTCTAATTTGGTTGTGATAACCCCAAAAATTCGGTTGTGATAATCTTTAATTTGGTTCTCAAAACCTTCAATTTGGTTGTGACAACCTATTAATTCCGTTGTGTCAAACTCTCTATTCGGTTACTCTGAACTGGCTCATCGCACTACCTGTTGTCGTTTTCCCACGGCGATGTGTATGGGTTACTCATGTTATGCGTGGGTTCCCGATTACCCACCAAATACATACATACATACGTTTTATTCCAACAACCCACCACAGTCTGGTATGTTTCGGACGTAAATTTGTTAATGAAGAACAAATAAATAATAATGGCAATTGTGTTAATTAATAATTTACTATACTTAGCAATTATAAAATATAAACTCTTATTAAATATGGCAACACTTCGGACGAATAACAAAACATTTTCCAGCAAAAACTGCAACAATTTACACCAAAAACCACATGCAACAACAAAAATGTAACAACGAATGTAACAAGAAACAGTTGAACTTATAAGCTGCAAAAGCAACAACGTCAGCAACAACAACAACATCGCATAAATACACAACAACACTAAGCATTACATTGCAAATATTTCTCATACTTTGTCAAAAGAGTCAGTCAGTCAAGTCATCAGCATCATCTCAATGGCATTTATGTATTACGAACAATGTTCGCCACTAAGAACCATCATCGTTGAGGATGACGATACGATGTATGACGACGAACAAACAGACACCACTAGCCCATCAACAACAACAACATACAACCATCATATCGTTCAACCATCGGCAAACAACAACATGCATTTCAAGAATATCCGAATGAGAATGTTGTCGGCGCCTTTAATTTCACAAAGAGCCCTCTGCCTCCCAGCACATTTTAATTTTTATGGAGACGATGGCGTTGTTGACACCGTAGTCGTCATCATCATCGTCGTTTACAACGAATAACAACGAAGCTACAGTGGTTTGTGCATTACACAAGGAGTGAAGGTGTGAGGGGAAAAGCAAAAAGGAGGATGCAAAGTGTGAGAATGTAAGATAAAAGTTTTTGGTTGTTTCTTCAAATATTTCATAACATTTTTGAAATTTATTATAAAATTAAATTATGAAATAATGTAAATTGTGTACAATGCACAGTGGTATGGGGACAAACTTAAAATTGATGGTGTTAAATAGTTGGTGGAAAAGTTTGTCAGACTTATGGAATCAGATGCAATCATGGTACAAATACGACAGATGCTATTCATATTTGGGTCCTGGTAATACATTGGAAAGTTTAAAATATTTTTAATGTGTTATAACATCTACATATAGGCACGTGCAGGGCAATCTATCAAAGTGAACACATGCAAACAACACACAGCGTTAGCATCACATACATCACATTGTTGTTGTACAACAATAGTCTCTGCTTGAAAAAAAGTATGATGGTATTGATGTAACGGCAGTGAACAAACAGTCAGGTCGTCGTCGCCAAAGAGTATTGAATAGTATAGAGAATTCGTAGAACGAATTGTATGACTCAAAAGCACTGACGACATCTAGCGAATGATTCAAAACGTATTACTCTCTTTTTGTCATAACTTGGTCCATTCATAATTTTGATGTGAAACATTGTTGCATTTGAAACATTTATGCTTTTTGTATTGTTTTCTGTAATAACATTGTCGAAATGGTGCATTTATATTGAAATATTCTATAACAAGAATAAGACTCATTTATGCTCGTTTACTCAGACTTTCTACATGAGGGCGGAAAAAGAGTGCAATAAGTACTCTATACTATTCAATAGTTTTTGTCGTCGCTGTGGTTGTGACAAAACAAAAACAATTATTTTAGTGAGCTAAATATTGCTTTATTTATTTGAACAATATTACAGCTAATGTTAAAGCAGATGTAAGAAAAAGGAAAGGAAAGAGCCTTCAGCACAAAAACTATTCTTTTTTTATTTTCGAATGTAACATTTACTAATGTGTTCACAGAAATCGAACAGGTACCGTGTAACAAAAAGGTGTTAACATATCGGCCATGAGTTCGAACACTCATTGATTTTTGTAAACTAATGTCATCCTTGACTACGTTCTATTTCAAGACGCTATAAATAATATCGGGAGTAAAAATGGGAACCAAAATTAATTTTATTTCTTTATTTAATTCATTTTTAACTAATATTCAACGAAAATTCTGTTATCAAACGACTAACGCTATACGAATGAAAAACATAGTTAAGCTCGAAAATAAAATCTCGCGTCGTCGTTTTGACGAAGGATGACGGTGCAAGTTTAAAAAAGAAATAACTAGAAATAATGAAACACACATTAGTATTTGTGGCAATTTGGCTAGACGTAGAATGATTTCAGGCACGGAATTCTGTAACTTTTTAACATTAAAAATCGGTGGTAAAATTGTCATAATTTCAATACATAATTTCCGAATTCTGTCAAATTAACTACCTATTTTTATTGATAAAAAGCTACAGAATTTCTGTGCAGTTAAAAATTGATAGGCGAGAAATTTTAGTAGTAAAAATAGGGATAGTGTCAAAATCCCGAATTATCAAAATTCCGAATTTTTGAAAAATCCCGAATTTTGAAAATCATAACAATAAATTTTTTTTATTAATAATCAATTTATATCTAAAAGGCAAGATTAATTGCTATGGCTTTTAAATATTCTGTTTTATCCATACATTCTATGTTATTGAATACAACCTTTAAATTTTGGTTTTTTGAACAATTTTTATGTTGCGGAGTTCAACGTTCCTCGATTTGTTTTTCGATTGCCGATTTAGCAACAATCAGCTCTTTAGCCTGATTTTCGATCAGACTATAGACCGGCATGCGTTTTGCCGACAACTTCGTCTATGCCAAGCCTCGACAGAGTTTTGGGTGCGTGGGAAGTTTTCTTCTGGCATGTCACAGAGCGACCAAAACTTGGTATCATACCGTCCTTCAATGTAATTCGAATTTATCCAACGAGCTATTTTTTTGGCATCTGCAAAGTTGCGGTATAAGACTTAATAATATTCAGGTATTTTAGCACCCGGCACAAAAGCAAAGGCCCTTATCATCCGAGATTGCAAGCTAAATTCTTCTGAGTTGCCATACATAGTACTTACGCCCTCCTTCTGAATCTTGTGCCAAATTATTTGGCCAAATTGGAACTGACATCCTTTGCACTCAGCATATTGTAAAAATTCTTTTGCAGTGTTTATCATGGCTTTTTCAAAATCCGAAATTATCTTTAGAGCCTTTAAGTGTATGTTCAATTCGCAAGCTAGTTTGGTAAGACTGAAAAGAAGTTCCGAATACTCCTCTGTGGTCTTGCGACTCATTAAGCAGAAGACTAAGGGCACTATATGGCCCTGAATGTAACCATGAATACTAAAAAGTTGAGTCATAATCAAAGGCACAACATGGAACGTTCCGTCCATCAACAAACATTGTGCTTCCTCTAAAAGCTACAAACTAGACTGCGAACCCAATAAAATGTATTTTTCTCCGCCGAACTCCTTTTCATCCAAAACAAACAGTTCTCCATCCAGGAATTTTAAGTTTTCCGGAATATTGATTTAATCCAAAATTTGCGGCTCATTAACTTCATTTGAACGAATGCGCTTGATCTTTATTTTTTGTGCAGCTTTGGTAGGCAAATAAACCCGCCAATTTTGATTGGTATCGGCAACCGTATCTCTCTCTTATGCCCAACCCGTAAAAATAATTTTCCCCTGATATTTTTCTTTTAAATATATAAATTTTAAAACAAGTTTATCATTAAGAAATATTGGGTTTAAAATCATAGAATATGTTAAAGGTAAATGCCGATATAACGCTTATTTTAAACGGTTTGTTTGGAATCCAAATGAAAAGAGAAAATATGTTATTTTATTTTCCTAACAAGACAAAACCTGCAACGGAATTTTGTAACTTTTTAACGATAATAATTGGTAATTAATTTGTCAAAACTCGTAACATTTTTGGTCAATTTAACAATTTATTATGTTTTAAGTATGTAATTACTCCAACGAAGCTACATTATATTTTCCCACCAAATTTTTTAAAGTCTATTCGATAAATATGATACTCAAACTACTGTGCGTCAACCTGACATGTGTAGGTTGGCCAAAGTTAACAGTGGATAATTCTTCATTTGTGTACACGTATGTGAGTGCACATGGCGTGCTTGAAAACACAACTATGGATGTGTGTAACATGTTGGTTGGTGTTTGTTGTTAGTGTAGTATGAGTTATGGTGTTCGCTATCAACTAGTGTTGTTGTTGTTCTTCTTGGCTACACACGATTCTTTGTAGCGCTTGGTGTTTTTATTCTCGCTCTCTTTTTGTTCTTCTCTTTAGGAGTGCATGTTTGTTAAACTCTTCAAAGAAAACTACAAACAAAAAGTAAAAACAAAAATAGATATAGTAAACAAAAAACGAAACTATAGATGACACTCGGCAGACACGATGTTCAGAGAACGAAATGTGATATGAAATTGTGTGCCTATAGCCGACGTGGTTCTTGTTTATCAAACAATGTACCGAAGTTATGGGAAATAAAGAAGATTAAAATCCCCTCATGGGTTAACAATGAATTTGAGACATTAAATTTAATCCCAAAAAAAATCAAACATGGCTGTTGTTTGGTTAAAGAAAACCGAGTTGAAATGCATCATATCCTTACATTCTCCCAAAACAAGTCGACACCTTAACCACCCCATAACCTGTATTCACCGACTTCAAAAAAAATGTTTTTTTTATATATTATTAAGTTTTTTGCCGCCGCCTTTGTTGAGCCTCCGCTTTGCCGATAATATTATCGTGCTCGCACAACGAATTCTCACACAATAAATGATCACGGTGAGCAAGATAATGTTGTTGTTACTGTGATTACGATAATAAATATTACGAAGATCTACTCGTGCCGGTTTTTTGCATGCAAGCATGTACGTGTGTTTGTCAGTGCGTCTGAACGTGAGTGTTTGACTGAAGTTAAAGTGTATAAATTGTTGTTAGACTCCCATCAGGTATGGTATGTCAGGGTTGGTATTTGTGGCGAGCAGTACACTTGATAACGCAAAAATACATTTGGCAAAAACAAAAGATACATCACAAATTTATTATAAAGTTGAAAAAATTAGAAAAAAAATCGAATCTAATCGTATTTTATACAAAAAATTTAAATAAATAACAGAGTCAAACAAAAATATTATAAAAATCAATATAAGTTAGTTTGAGGGTTGTGGCTTCTACTATTTGTGGATTGGGTTAATTTTTTTTTACCTTACCTTTTAAGCTTATAAATGCAAATTTAGTACAGGATGGAAATATATCAACCTATCGGAAGATGCTACAACTTTTGCAAATGGCAGCAACTGCTAGATTTGTTTTGATATTTTTGAAGTTAACAGGTACAAGCCATGGAACGCTATACTTCTTAACCATTTCGGTAGATGTTTTTAGATTCAGACCCTAAAAATCTAATTTTCTTATTATTTGGCCTTTAATATTTTTAATAAAATTATTGTTTTGTTTTTTTTTTCAAAAAGTTGACTTCAAGTTAGTACTAGTTAGTGTAAAAAAAAAGATTTTTTAATGTAACGTTACATCCTGGTTTTATGATGCCATATGGCATCAATATGTACCACAATGTTAGCTCCTTTAATAAAAATTTTAAATCAGATTTTTCGATTCAATAATAACTACAGTTAAAAAATTACACTTTACTGTAAACTTTTGCAAATTCAACTTTTATAAATTCATTAGGCAATGAGTAAAATATTTAGTTTTACAATGCACCTTTCCACCGGAAAAGTCAATATTTTTGTAAAATTTTAAAACTGCAGGATTTCAGAATGGTAAAAATGTATATCCATTTTTTAATATTGCTTTTAAAACTTCAAAATACAATATTACATTAAAAAAATTATTTTTCACGAGTCTAATTAAAAATTGAAGCCTTCAAAATCCACCCCGCTATATGGCATCAAAATACCGAAAGGGTTAAGAACACGGAATAGTCTAGTTTTTTACGGAATAATTTTTCAGATATTTTGGCACAACGGGGCAGATTTCCCGGGGTCCTACGTCAACTGTTCAAAACCTAAGACGTTTAGCCGCTCGCCTCGAAGAAACGGGCACAACATGCGACAGAAGGGGCCTCGGAAAATTTTGGAAAGCTTCCCTGGGCGGATACCGACAGTCGACAAAAAAATCAACTGAACATTTAAAATCAAGTACATACAATTAGAAACGCCACTTTAGAATTTGTATGGCATAACAGAATTATTTCCACCAAACAAAAATTATAAAGAAAATATCCAGTATTGTTGCTCCAGCTCACTTGTTGCTATATTTTCTACAAATATTTCGAGAACTATCTATATTCCTGAAAAGTGGAAACTACATTTTCTAATAAATCTCTCATGCAAATAAAACCGACAACAAAAACAATATTTTATTCCCAATTTTACAGAAAAATAAAATAAAATAATACAAAATACGCTTAATATTTTGTACGGTAGCCCTTATTTTTTATGACATCGGCCAATCTCTGTGGTAAACTTTCAACCAAAGTCCAGCATGGCGAGGATGGTACTGATTCCCCAAACTTCCTTAATATTTCGAAAATGTTCGTCACTATTTCTTGGGATTTTAGTTTTTAAATGTCGTTCGACATCTGGACATTGGTTTTCAATTGAATTTAGGTCCGAACTTTTTGGTGGTCAGACGAAAATATTGGTATGCTTATCCTTAAACTATTGCTTCACAACTCGGAAGTATGCTTAAGGTCGTTGTCGTACTAGAAAATATATGTAACTGATATATTTTCTAACGGAGATGGTTTAGTTGCATTTTCCAGCATATTTTTATATTTGTGTACGTCTATTCCACCATCGATATGGTGTATAGGACAAACGTCATACGAACTAAATTCACCAACATACCATCACATTTCCTCCTCCGTGTTTAATGGGCTTCGTGATGTATCTAGGATCCAATGATTTGTTTAGTGGCCGTCGTACCTCAGCTTTTCCATCCGAACCGTACAAATTAAACTTTGATTCAGGGTATTTTTTCCAACAGGGTATTTTTTCCAAAAATTAATAGGTTATTGCAGGTGCTTCTTAGCAAATTTCAAAGGAGTGGGGTTTCTTGGCATTGGACTTCTTTTAGGGGTCATAAAATTTCCCGTATTTTGAAATAATCTTATTGTCCAAAAATATTTTTTTTTTTTGCACAGCAAAATCGGTTTGCTATGTCTGTTTTCTTTTTGATAACAGCACACAATTAATTTGCGTAGTGCTGAAGTGCATGGCATTTTTGACATTTTTATTTGTACTGAATTGAATTGTTAATTAGTAAAATGTTGGCTTAAAAATAAAAAATAAATAACATACGTTGAAAATAAATTAAATTTCCACTGTTTACGAATGCGTGTCTAACATCAGAAACACTGTCACTACAGTTTTCGCAATTGTGAGAAATGTTCAAAAGTTATTGTTGATATTAAGACATCCAACAATATATTGAACTAGAGTGATAATGTGAGGAGAGTTACCAAAAAGATAGATACTTTATAAGAAGGTTGTAGTATTGTTGTAGCACATTTAACCATAAATACTGCTTGGTTATTGAATGAATAAATTAAATAAAATTAAATTAAAAGAAATGTAACTTTGTATACATCGATTCTAATTGTATGACCGCCAGTGTAAGTCTAAACACACTTTTTGTCGGTCAGGTTACCAAAAAATATTCACTTTATTTTGCTTGTTTATGTCAGTGAGTATAAAGCTGGAAAGCGAACAGCTCACTGATAGTGTGAAGCTCTCCCCCGATTCCTTCATGGGTTGTAATGGGAAACCATTTGTTTTTTATTTATTTTGAAAAAAACTAATTAATGTCTTGCTGATTTTGAAGACAATTTTTTTTTTTTTTTTGTAATTTCAAACTCCGATATCTCGATAACCAAACAACTTATCGGCATTTTCCATCAAATCAGATCGATCACTTTGCACGGTTCCACATATGTATTACCTTACCCTATACCCGAACTTTGGAGCCTAAAGCCCGAAAATATGGGGTTAACATGGTTTAATTAGAAATCCTTTTTATCGTTGACCGTAAACTACAATTGTTCCACACATTTTCTTACCCATGAATTAATAACGTTTTGACTGATCCCAAGTGTGTCCGGCCTTAAAATAAACAAAATAAAACAAATACAAAAATTGGCACCAAATAATGTACCAAATTCTAAACTATACCATCTCCATTGTATACCTCACGCCCTTTTCATACGAAAAGAACGAACTCGCTCGTATTTGTTGTTGCTGGTGTTGTGCCACCATTAAAAGGCTTTACTTGTTTGCAAGAGAATTAAATCCACTCCACTTTAATGTTGTTGTTGTAACTGCTGTTATTGGTGTCGCTTTGGCATGAATGAGTGAGTGTGTGTGTTTTCGGTAGTTGAATATTTTAAATGAATGAGTCTTTGGCACAACAAACCAAGCACATGGCGCATGGGGAAGGAAGGAAAAAAATAAGATAAAATGTAAAAAACAAAACGTAAAATGCCGATAACAACTTCACACACACAGGTTGGTCCAACAACACACTTCTCATTCAAATACAGTGCATTCCGAAATATGAATGTGTTATAGATATGTATGTGTGCGGGAGTGTGTGTGGGTGTGTGTGTTATATTTAATGAACAAATCTTATTAGTGCATTTGCTTTTATTTTTGTGTCTCTCTCTCTCACTATTTCTCACTCTGTGGTAATGTTGATATTATCACACACCACGATGGCCAATCATAAACGAGTGTGTTGAATTTGTTTGGCCAAGTGTTTGAGCATGTAGTTAGCTGGGAGAGGGAGAGCGAGCGTAAGAGTAAATTAACGTTTAGGGGGAGGGATCAAGGGCTATGGCTAAGAGCTCTGTTAATCTTGTTAGCAAATCACAGTTGATATTCGATCTTATGGCCAAATACGAATTATGTTGAATTGGCAAATACAATTTGGAGGAAATTCAACAGTTTATTGATGAAGGCTTTTGCAGGAGTGTTGAGTTTTCACCGATTTAGTTTGTAGAATCTGCCAAGTATTGTGTTGAAGCAACTGGCCAATGAGTCTGTCACTGTGCATGGTTGAGGAGGCGTTAACATTTAAGTGTCATATTTTTAGTGGCTTCCAGCAGATTACGTCATGCTAATGGAGAAAAACTACTGGTAAAGGGGATTGTTTTCAAGAGTTTTGCCAATCTTATTTATGATTCCATAAATTAAAATATATGAAAAATGTAAACAATTATAAGATTTAAAATGTTCCAATGCCTTTTTTTTACTGAGAAGCATCCAAGTTGATTTGTCATCAAATTCTTGTTTATCTTGAAAAAGGATCTGTTAAACGTAGAAGAACCTCCGAAAACGAAAATTTCGAGAACAAATGAAAATAAACAAGACCCTACTACACCAGAATTCTGTAACGTTTTAAATATCGAAATCGGTAGTTAAATTGTTAAAATTCATAAAATTTCAATACAAAATTTCCGAATTTTTGTTAACTGCCGATTTTTATCGTTAAAAAGTTACAGAATTCCGGTACTGGGCAGGATTGTTACATTTTCTAAAATAAATAAATACAAAAATCGAGTACATAATTTAAGATGTCCTAAACACGGCCCATAACCTACACTGAAATGAAATCTGTACATCGAATCGATGCTAAATGTTCATCAATTGTTCTTCATTAAATTGATGACAATCATTGAAAAGGTTCTTCAATTTGAAGATTGTGCTTTTCTTTTCAACTCATTGAACTGATGATCTTTTTTACATCATTGGAATATAGAAATAATTAGTGGGATCGATTCAAAATATAGATGTACACTCTGAAAAATGTGTCGTTTATTGTTGTTTGGATGCAAATATAACGTGTTTGTAGCTTGTCGCAAATATAGTATACTTGTGTCCAAACACATGTGTTTGCTATTGAATATAACATGTTTGGGACTCAATGATTAATAGGTTATAATATATGTATTTGTCATCCAAATTTGGATTTGTTTGCTGAAAACTGATGAAAATAGAAACGTGATAGACAATAAAGAAACAGAAAGCAGCAGATCTTCAATTCACGAAAACAATGCTTGCAAACATGTACTTGAAACATGTAATTGAAAAAGTAAAGAGAAAAAAACTAGTAGAAAATTTAAAATAAAAACAATCGAAAATAGTGTAATGGAGATGAAAAGTTATCCACGCTATGAACATTTTCTATGTGGTCTTAAGCCTTGTTGTTGTTGATTTTTTTCAATGAAAAATATTCCAAAGAATTTTGCTACAGATTAACGAACAATTTACATCAAAATGATTACCAATTTACATCAAATTTATGACAACCTTACATCTAATTGACGAAAAATACACAGCAAACTGATGAAAACTGTACATCAACTTGATGTAACGCTGTCGTTGAATCAGCATAAACTATTAATGAAATATGGATGAAAGATTGATTAAATGTTCTTCTTCACTAACAAGCTAACCTTAACATCCGATATTTCGCGAGACATTGAGACATTGAAAAATGTATGTAATCAATAAATTACCTTTAAGTTACCTATCATTTAATTGTACACAAGAGATCGCAAAAGCGGCAATAATCATTTAAATTGAATGAAAAACGTATTTTCAAACACCTACACTTAATATAAACCCCATTAGGTAATTTTCAATATACTTTACTTACTTTTATTGACTATATTACAACCTCATGAGGTCAGACGTCTTACACATATTAATTAAACAAACAAATTAAACAAATTTCAACATATTCTTCCAACTGGCTCTATCCTTCGCCTTTTCTCGCCAGTTGGTAACACCAAGGATACGGAGGGATTCTTCTGCCTGGTCTTTCCAGCGGAGTTTTGGTCGTCCTCTTTTCCTGCTTCCATCGGGTACGTTATCAAAAATCTTTCGCGCTGGCTCATTTTCATCCATTCTGATAACATGGCCTAGCCAACGCAATTGGCACACTTTGATTCGTCTAGCAATGTCCACGTCAGAATAGAGACTATATAGCTCTGCGTTCCAGCGACGTCGGTACTCGCCGTTTTCCCTAACAGGCCCATATATTTTACGGAGAATTTTTCTCTCGAAAACTCCCAGGTGTTTTTCATCCACTTGCGATATGACCCAAGTTTCGGAGCCATATGTCAAGACAGGTAAAATGAGAGTCTGATATAGCTGGACCTTTGTCCGTCGAGAGAGGGCTTTGTTCCTAAACTGCTTGCTGAGCCCAAAATAACATATATTTGCAAGCACAATTCTCCTATCTATCTCCAGGCTGATGTTGTTGTCCTTCTTCACGGCGGATCCAAGGTAGACAAATTCATCTACCACTTCAATTCAAGTGCGGACCAAGTCGAGAGGTTTCTCTAGTCGTTGACACCATCAATTTTGTCTTGCCCTCATTAACAGCAAGACCCACCTTTGCTGATTCCTTTTCGATTCATGAAAATACTGCAGTAACCTCTCGCAAATTTCGCCCAATGATGTCTATGTCGTCAGCATACGCCAGCAACATATAGCTTTTCGTGTTAATGGTCTTGTTCGTATTTACTGCAGCCTTTCTCATTATTATCTCCATTAAGATGTTGAAGAGATTGCACGAAAGTGTGTCGCCTTGTCTAAGTCCTCGCTTGGTACAGAATGGTTCAGTGAGGTCTTTCCCCACTTTCACTGCTGATTTGGTGTTGGTCAGCGTCATTGTACAGAGGCGGATCAGTTTTGCCGGAATACCAAGTTCAGACATAGCTTCGTACAGTTTTCTCCGTATGGAGCTATCGAAAGCAGCTTTGTAATCGACAAAAAGGTGGTATGTATCGATTTGCTTTTCGTGGGTCTTTTCCAGGATTTGGCGTAGCGTGAATATTTGGTCAGTTGTGGAATCTATACTATCTTCCACTATCATTGCCTCCTGATCTTCAGTGGAAGAATCTGAGTGGAGTAGTGCTGAAAAGTGGTCTCTCCACATTTTGAGCACACACTGCATCTCAGTCACCAGATTTCCTTTCTCGTCCTTGCAGGAGGTCAGCCCATTATTAGGCCCGTTGGTCGATCTTCTTACCCTCTGGAAAAACTTTCGCGATTCACCATTCATCCTGCACATTTCGGTTCTTTCACTCTCTCTCTGCTCCCACTGCCATTTTTTTCGCCTAAATAATTGGTTTTCCTCCCTTCTCAGCCTCTTGTACCGCTCACTCGCAGCACGCGTTGTAACTGACTGTTTCGTTGCCATACGTGCAGCGTCTTTTTCATCAGTTGCAATGCGACATTCTTCGTCGTACCATGGCTTATCCTTCTGCGGTTTTCGATAGCCAAGTTCAGTCATTGCAGCGATTTCCAAAGAAAATGCATCCACTGCGCATCTGGGTCTTCGGGAGGAGGGGTATTCTGCTCCAGCAGGAGAGAGAGTTTCTGTCGATAGGACATTGATATCTCCGGTATTCGTAGCTTGTCAATATCGAACTTTCCTGTGTTCGGCTCCGTACGTTTTTCGCCCTGCTCAATCTCGTGCGAACTTTCGCAGCCACCAGGTAATGATCCTAGTCGATATTGGCACCTCGAATCACACGTACATCCATTACACTAGAAGAGTGCCTGCCATCTATTACCAAGTGATCAATCTGGTTCTTCGTCTGTTGATCAGGAGATATCCAGGTCGCGTTATGAATGTCCTTATGCTGGAATCGTGTGCTACTAACTACCATGTTCTTTGCAGCGGCGAAGTCTATCAGTCTTATTCCATTATCGGAGGTGGTATCATGTAGACTGTGATTGCCGATGGTTGGTCGAAAGACAATTTCCTTTCCTAATTTGGCATTAAAATCGCCTAGAATAATCTTAATGTCGTGGTTAGGGCAGCGTTCATATACTTCCTCCAGGCGCTCATAAAATGTTTCTTTGACCTCATCATCCTTATCCTCTGTCGGTGCGTGCACACAAATTAACGAGATGTTGAAATATTTCGCTTTGATGCGAATTGTGGCTATGCGGTCACTCACTGGATTGAACCTTGAAACTAGGTGTCGCAGTCTCTTGCCTACTATAAATCCGCACCCAAATTCGTGCTTACGCTCATGGCAGCTGTAGTAAATATCGAAGTTTTTCTTTCTGGTGCAACCATATCCTGTCCATCGCATTTCCTGGATCGCTGTGATGTCAGCTTTATATTTTGTTCTTTGCAGCGGCGAAGTGATGTCAGCTTTATATTTTCCGATATAACGGTGGCGGGAGGCAAACCCAGCCCAATATAGACCTCTTAAAAATATATATGTACCTAAACCAGCAGTATAAAAATTACTTCAAATATCTTTAGATTCTCTTATCACAAAAATTGTAGTTATACACTACACTCAGAGAAATAGCTGTTTGGAAAGAGGTTATCGCAACCGTAAATTCGGTTGCTGCCACCGAATTGCGGTTGTCACAACCGAATTGAGGTTGTCACAATTGCATTTAGTCCCCACATTTGAAATTCGGTTGAAACAACCACGTTTTATAATTGATTCGTTTGTGACAACTGAATATTCTATAATATTCGATATGGCAACTACATTCTCAACAATTTCAGTTGTAACACGCGAATTTGGAATTAATTCGGATGCAGCAATTCGGTTGCACCTATCGAATTTGATATCAATTCCGTTACAATAACCAAATTTAGAGTAAAGTTGATTGTGACGACCGAATTTGGCGTCAGTTCGGTTGTTCTGGCGGTCAAATTCGGTCAAATTTTGTCTGGCGGCGTATTTGTTCCTTTTTTCTTTGAAAATGAGGCCGGAAATGCAGTGGATAAGAATGACATTCGTTACAGGAACATGATAATGGAGTTCTTTTTGCCTCAATTGGACGATATGGATCTGTGGCGACATTTGGTTTCAGCAGGAAGGAGCCACCTGCCACACCGCGCATAATACAGTCGATTTATTGGAGCAACGACTTCCAGACCGAAACATCTCCCGAAATTCCGAAGTCAACTGGCCACTAAGATCGTTCGATTTAATGCCGTCCGATTCCCTCCTTTCCACAATCCTGAGCTGAAGGACGAGAACCAACGCATCATTTATGAGATAGAGCCACATCTTGTGTCAAAATGTCGCAAAAAGATCATGGGCCTGTGATCAGACCTCTGGGGGCCATCGGTGAGATAGAGCCACATCTTTTGTCAGAATGTCATCGAAAATGTCACGGGGGCCATTTGCTGGGTGTTTTATTCCATACTTAATCAGAACATGTCTACTTTACAGTGCATTAAAAATATCACCACTTGGTCAAAAAATATGCGTTTTAATTTTAAATGCAACCGACCACTTTTCTTGGGGTACCCTTTATTTCTGGAATCAAAATATAAACCTATGTCGAGTCCAGAAATAAATGTAGAAAAAAATGTATCTAAAAATACACGGTGAATTTCGAAACTGTCTATATTTAATCTCTAACTTGCGTCATCAGTTTTTAAACAAATTTGATTCTACTTTACCATGTAAAAGACCGTTTTTAATCCATATCAAGAACATACCTGTAAAGAAAATAGAAAATACATAATTTATTATTATAACAAAATATAAAATTACATTATGATAGAATATACATAAATAGTTTATTATTATTAAACAGAAAATATATTCAATTAATTTATTTTTATAAAATTATATTACTTTGGGATTTCAAAAGGAAGTCAACACAGAAGGTTTAATGTCAATCGCCAATCGTGCTGTTGGTTTCTGGACTTTGTTGGATTTCTGCTCTACGCCAGAAATTTCCAAGTTGCACATTTTTAGTGCATTTGAAGATGCAACATATAAAGTTCATTCGAATGGAAATTAAATCGAATATACCTTTCACTACATCTGTGGACGTTGGACAAATATGTCTCTTGTCCGCCTAGTTATTTATTCAACCTACACTCACACAACTAATTGTTTGAAAAATAGGTTGTAGCAACCGTAAATTCGATTGTTGCCACCGAATTGCAGTTGCCACAACGACAGCTGTCACGAGAGAATTTAGTCCCCACAACTGTAATTCGGTTGAAGCCAACTCAACTAGGTTGAGGAGACAACCTCTAATGAGGTTGAGACAAGCTCTAAAGAAGTTGAGAGAACCGCGAAATATTTTTCTTTACGTGTAATAACATACAAGTATAGTTTAAGATTTCAAAAACAGACCCGAAATGAGGAATATTAAATTCTATTATACATATATCCATTTTGGGGATTCAATTCCTGTGTTGCAAATTACTAATGGGATGTTTGAAAAGAGGTTGAAGCAATCGTAAATTCGTCTGTTGCCTCCGAATTGAGGTTGTATGAGGATGGAAGGCGTAAACTTGTTTTCATCCACATCACTTTGAATCATAATTAGTAGTTATACTTATACATGGAGTTTTTGGAGATTCTACTCTGGAAATAAAACTAATGCCTCTTTTATGCACCTCTGGTAAACTCACCACGATCAGCTGAGAGTGACAGCAGCCAACAGCTGAGCGAGAACAAGTGGGCCACAAAAACAACTGCGCGGTAGTATGTACATGTGTTGTTGCCATAACCATACACACACAAACATGACCGGACCATAGAAACGGCACGCACAGCTCAAACGAGTCAGTCCTGCAACCCTAACACATAGTTTTCGTTGTAGTCATAGTAGCTTTAGTTTTAGTCCCGTAGTTGTCCTGTTTGTATACTCGTTCGGAGTGTATACTCCTGTGGGAATCCGAACTAGTGCCCAGACAGCGGTAAGTCACGTATACACGATCCGGGACACTCTGAATGTGCACGGAAAAAAAACTCGTTCCTCCCAAACGAAATCTCAGATAACTACAGTTCGTTTGGGGACTGTAGTTGGGAGAAACGAACTTCTGTTACTTCGTTTGGGAGAACCGAAAATTGTTTACAGCCAACGAGTTATGAAAAATATAAGCTGAAAAAACGTTTGCGAGAAACGAAAAACGGTTCCGCCAACTGTTGTTTCGGTTACACCAACCGCGTTCTACTTACTCCGAAATAAAAAAAAACTTTTGCGAAAACAGAAAAACGTTTGCTGTAAACGAGTTATGAGAAATGAAAGCTGAAAGCTGAAAAAACCTTTACGATAAACGAAAAACGGTTCCGTCAACTGTTCCTTCGGTGACAGCAAACGAGTTGCAGTTGTTCCAAACTAAAATACGTTTGCGAGACCAGAAAAACGTTTGCAATAAAGGAGTTATGAAAAATTAGAGCTGAAAAAACGTTTGCAAGAATCGAAAAACGGTTCCACCAACTGTTCTTTCGCTTACAGCAACCGAGTTGTAGTTACTCCAAGCTAAGAAAAAGTTTGCGTGAATTGAAAATCGTTTGCAGTAAACGAGTTATGAAAAATTAGAGCTGAAAAAACGTTTGCGAGAAACATTACTTGTACAATAACTTATACATGTACATTAAAACTTTTATTTATGGCTTCCATAAGCTTTTTTTTGTTGAAGTTTCCAACTTTTAGGATTTTGGTTGTACCCATAAAGTTTGTAATAAAAAACATTGGAACTTTTATCTATTTTTCATTGTCTACTTATACGTCTGTCTCGCCTTGCATTCAAGTAACAACTAAAAGCGCAGCTAACAACAACGCTTCAATTGTCCATCCAAGTTATATTGACAAGGTAGACGCATTAGAGTGTGTGATCAATTCTATGTGCACGCGGGATTGTGTATGCCAAACGAGTGGATAAGACTGTGTATACAGTCGTCAGAATGAGAGAAATGTATGTTCTTCGTAATCTGTGCTCGCAAACGTGTTTTTAAATTTGCGGCAAAAGTAATTTTGTACGCGTTTGATGCAAACGAAAACTCGTTTGCAATACACATTTAGAGATACACATTTTCGATGTATGTACGAGTTTATTTGGGATAATTACATGAACGGTTGCGATTAATAAATTAATACAAATGAATCAAAGTATTGTTGCGGCGACCGAGCAATACACGTTTTTTTTTATTTGCGTGTGGAAATCCGAACTAGTGCCTAAACTGCGATTAGTCCTGTATACTCGATCGGGGACACCCTGAATGTGGGAATCTGATATGATATCCAGACGATACTTTGTTCTGTAGTTTTAGTCCTCATTATCCTTGCATTTAGTATTGTAGTTATCCTACCTGTATACTCAATTGAGGACAACCAATCCAATTCGGTATCCTGACGATATCTTGCCTTATAATAATCTATGCACTCTCGAAGTCTCTTCACAGAAGAAGTCTGCTTTAGGCCGACATAACGTGAAAATCGAGGATACCCGCTGTGATCTCTGCATACCACCGTTTTACTTCTAAAGCCAACGTACCCTCATGGACACCATACGAAGAGTCCTGTTATATTTCTAGCCATCGACTTCGATTTCCTTGTACCCTTCGGTTCCTTGTCGGTCGGTTCTGTTCATTCAAGTCATTGCCGTCGGAACGAGGCTTTTCGAGAAATACCGCCAGATTTGATGCCGCCGTTATAAATTCCTGCTTACACAACGTTTAACTACAGCAAAACCCTCCAGAGTCCTTCAAGGATTAGAAACTTCGGAAGTTACCCCAGTGAAATATCATAGAGTGTGCATTAAAATGTATCATTGTAAATTAGTTTAAGGTAAAATTTAAGTGAAATAAACAATCAACAAACACGAATAACTTCTCGTTCTGTCTCGATTTAAATTGCATGTAACGGACTGTGGAAACCCTGAGCGTATCCTAGGTTCAAAGAGGAAAACTCGTCGTTACAGTTGCCACAACCAAATTGAGGTTGTCACAACAGAATTTAGTACCCACAACTGAAATTCAGTTGAAGAAAACTCGTTTCATAACTGATTACGTTGTGACAGTTGAATCTTCACTTATATTCGTTGTCATGTAAGTTTTTAATAATTTCGGTTGCAACAAACGAAATTAATTCTCTTGTCACAATCGAAATTGGTACCAAATTCGGGTTTTGCTTTACTACTGTGGTTGCTTACTATCGAATTTGGTATCAATTCGGTCGAAATACCCGAATTTGGCTTTAAGTCGATTACACCGACCGAATTTGACGTCAATTCGGTTGCTGTAACCGCATTTCTCATGAATTCTGTTGGGGCAACTGAATTCATTTTAAATTCGGTTACCACAACATAATTCTATATATTTCAAACCTGATTTTTAAAATTCTAGAAAAAAATTTATATTAAATACGCTAAAAAGAAGTTGCAATTGTTGTGGACGCGGTGATATCAAGATTTTTTTTGTGGTTATTAGGAAATTTAAGTACAGATATTGTAATTATTGTTTATTCATTACAGCATCCCATTTTTCTATCAAAGCCCAAACTTATCAGCGTGCAGTACTAGCAGATGTCAACAGTTCAGTTTTTCAAGGTTGGTCGTTTGAGATGTTCTGCCATCGTCTTTTTATAGAAAGGTTTAGGGCCTAAATCGAAGAACACAACTCGTCAGAAATGGTGCGGTAACCCTGATGGCCAGAATTCAAAAACGGCCGGAAATGGATGAAAAATTAATTTGTTGCAAAAAAGTGATGATTTATCCGACCTCTCGTATTACATTCAGAATTAAAATATTCGAGCGTTTGGTCGTTTTTTTTTTCAATAATTTTATTCTCCAATATTTCGCTGCCCTTTGGGTAGCATCGTCAGGAAGATAAACATAATTATTAATTAAAAATTAATGCCAAAGGCAGCGAAATATTGGAGATTAAAATTATTTAAAAAAAACAACCAAAGAACATTTTATTTCTGAATATTAATTTGTTACCCTAAAGATTACCCCATAATTGTAATAGTTTCTGAGAATACAGGAAAATAAATCATCACTAAATTCATAGACAAACATTTCAAAATTCAAATGACACTATCTAAATTCGATTGTAACATCCACTAACTCGGCTGTGACATCTAATTCGGGTGTGACAACCTCTAGATCGGTGGTGACAACGTCTAATTCGGTTGTGACAACCGCTAATTCGGTTGTGGCAACCTCTAATTCGGTTGTAACAACCTGTAATTCTGCTATGACAACCTCCAATTTGGCTGTGATAACCTCTAATTCGGCTGTGACGCCTCTAATTCGGTTGAAGCCTCTAGTATAATTGATGACCTCTAGTGTGGTTATGACAACCTCCTAATTCGGTTACGGCTAATTCGGCTGCCTCAACCCAATTTTTCTGTGAGTGCAGCTACAGTGTTTCGCCATTTTATTAATCAAGCTTTTTCCTCGGCTCCTTAACACTGGGATTTCGTCAAGATGATGAGAGCACCATAAACCAAAGGAAACCTTTAAGCAGGCGAGTTCACTTGGCATAAGTTAAGAGGTGGACTACAAATGGTAATGAAATTCCAAACATTAAATCACAAAGATTCCACCGTATAATAATACAAAAAAAATACATGTTTTCCCGTTACATCCCATTAAGGGATAGGTGGAGAGCTTCTCGCAATCAAATCTCACAACATAAAAAAACTCCCTGAAATTGTTATGCCGCGAAAGAAACAACTTTTAAATACGATATCAATGGTAGGACTGACTCATGATTGTAGTTCCCCCCAAAGGATATGCCGACCACTCAATCATTTTTCATTTTAATTTTAATTTCAATTTCATTTCAATTTCATTTTCATTTTCATTTCAATTTAATTTTTCCTTTCAATTTCATTTTCATTTCATTTTTATGCTAATCTCTATCTCTCAATGAAATTCTTGTTAGTTGTCCTCCATAGGGTTGCTTAAATTTCATTACCACCAACATCCATCCTTGGAATTCATTATATTAATTGAAATATCACAACAAATGTTATGGTCACAAGGGGATGATAGTTAATGAATGTTAAAGGAATCCTGTTTCATCAGTTAAATCCTTTTTAATAACAATTTGGGGGTATGAGCTTGATCTAGTGATAAGATATCTACGGCCGGGAACGAGAACCAACTTAAACCTAAACACGCAACGAATTGTTCCTACCACGCAGACAGTATTTTCCCGACGGCAATTTGATGATTTGCCGTATGTCAAACTCAGGAGATTTACAAGAAATTCCTGGAATACTCGTCTGCCTCGCCTAAAGGGTAGAAGTAAACAAAAACTAATGTTCTGGCGACTAAAAACTTGAGATTCAATTAAGAATCCACAAGAGCACAAAACATGACCGAGATCCTTAAAAGAAAATTATGTTCAATGAAGAATGATATCTTAGGCAACGATTCCACGAAAACTGAGAAGGCGTTGCTGCAGTCAGTTGCAACCCGAACCACAACGTGGTGTTATAATGAGAAAATGAGAGGACAACAACTCTATTTATAGATATGCGCGACAGATTGATGGCTTCCTCTAATGTATCGTCTAATTTAGCTCCAAAACCTTATTTTACTTTACTCTCAGGATGATTGGGAAAATTTATGTATATTTGAATCATTGTTAACCTGACCAACCATCCCGCTTTTGCAATGAATGGGCTGAGCAGAGCTTTGTCACAATCAGAGCTGTGCATTTTCTGGTTTAATACTCACTCGTTGTAACCTATAGTTTCACACCGATTCCGAAAGGTTTATTACGAAGACTTTTCATGTTAAATTAGTCGATAGTGTTGCCATCACTAACCGAGCAGACTGTCGTCGTCAAAAGTATAGGGTGATCATGGCAGGGGATTCTCAAGTACAAGAACCGCGCATACTAACCATTGTGCCACAAACGGCCACAAATATATAATAAATAAATACAAAAAAAATAATGTGTATAAAAAAGTACACAATATGTACTAAGAGTACCAACGTACAAAAAGTATACTATAAAGAAAACAATGTACTTGTAGTTAAAAAGTAAATACTTATAGTATTTAAAATTACATTAAATGTATAAACAAGTACGTAATGTGTAAAAAAAAGTACATATCGTGTAAAATATGTAACGTTTAGAATAAAGTACATAAAGCATACAACAAAGCACACAATGTGTACTAAATGTACCTAACATGTACTAAAAATAAAACATAATTTAGAAAAATGTACATAAAGGGTACAAGAAGAAAAGTACTTAAAACATGGTTTCCCGTTACATTCCATGGTTTGTGCGTGTTTTAGTTTTACCCTCGATGATTGGGACTTACAGTTTTACACCGGTTCCGAACGGTATGTTTGCGAAGCTTTTTCATGGCTAAATACTCGATAGTGTCGCCGTCACTAAGCGAGGTGACTACTATCGAAAGAAATGTTTAGTGGTCAGAGCAGGTATCGAACCCATGTTCTCCTGTACAAGAGCCGCGCTCATACTACCATTGACCCACCGACGGCTACACTCAAAAGTATTTAACGTGTAAAATAAGGACATAACGTGTACCAAACAGTACATACCGTGTATTATAAAATACAAAAAGTACATAAAATACCAAAAACTACGTAAAGTAGACAAAAAGTACACAGAAAGTACATAAACTACACAAGTACATAAAGAAAAGAAAAAAAATTCACAAAAAGTGCATAACATGTTCAAAAAAGTACACAAAATGTACCAAAAATTAAATAGTGTACGGGAAAAAGTCCAGTAAATATTTAAGAATTTTGTAATTAAAAACTTTTTAAATCGTGTATTAAAACTAATATTTTTCACTCAAAAAAATGGTGCCCCATAACATTCCATGAAGGAATTGAGGAGAGCTTCCCACAATCAGTGAGATGTGCGTTTTCTAGTTTTACACTCTCTGATTGGGGGACCTATAGTTTTACACCGGTTCCGAATGATATTTTGAGAAACATAGAACCCACGTTCTCATGTACAAGAGACGAGCACACTAACCATTGCAACACCGACGGCCACCTGTAGCATAGCTTAGGAATTTTCTCTTCTGCGTTTTCTGGAAATATGTATAAGTAAAGTAAATAAAGTACACAAAGTACGCAAAAAGTTCATAACGAACACAAAAAGTACATAATGTATACAAAAAAGTGCGTAACGTGTGTCAAAAAGTACAAAAAATGTATTAAAAATTAAACACTGTTCTTTAAAAGGTTCACCACTAAAGAGTAAATATGTAAAGATTTTCAATTTTTTAATCGTGTACGAATATATTTCAAAATTTTATATTTAGTAACAGCCTGCTGCTCGATCTAGAATGAAAGTTTTCGTTCCATATTCTAGTCGAAAGAAATATGAGTTGAGTTCCTGAATCTTCTAATTTCAAGTTGAATGTGAAAGTAACAATTTTTGAATCTTTTCAGTAGGTACTAATTTTGATTCCATCTGTGAAAACAAACATAGTCAGTCGACCGAAAATTTCGGCTTAGATGTACCCAATCTGAGTCAATTTGAATTGTTCGAAATCGGGGATTAGGCAGTATAATCTTTCGAAATTGTAACAAAAGTTCCTAAATTTTTAAAAATATGAACTATAAAAACTACATATTAACAACTTATTCATTCTGAGCACAATAATTTTCAAAAAATTTTAAAAAATTCACAAAAAATACATAATGATTTTTTACATATTAAAAAAATTAATTCTTTCCAGGACATTCCATGAAGGGAATGGGGGAGAGCTTCTCCCAACCAGTGTGCATAACGTGTACAAAATGTACACAAAATGTACCAACAAGTAAACAAAGTGTACTTAAAATAGTCTATTGCTAACCAAGAAATATTTAAGAATTTTACAAAAAAAATACACTTTAAAAAGTACGCAATTGAGAAAGGTGATAATCCTGTACTAAAAGGAATAGTTTTTAGAAGTGTCTAGTTATTAAAAGCCTGTTCTTCGATCTAGAACAAACGCTTTCTTTCCATATTTTAGTCGGCAGAAAGTTGATTTGGGTTCCTGAAATCTTGTCAGTTCAAGTCGAATGAAAACGTGAAACTTTTCAGGACAAATTTTGGCTCTTCTATTTCGAATGTACTATTATTTATGAACAAAGAAAGAGTCAAACCAACCAAAAGAGGATTAGGTTACTTGAGTCGAATGCGAGTGACTGGCTTTCGTTTGAGATCGGGGAGTAGGTTATAGAATCTTTCAAAATTGTAACAAAAGCTGATAAATTGCTAAAACTATAAACTATAAAAAGTCCGCATTAAAGACCGATTCTTTTCAGATACTCAAAGTACATAATGTGTACAAAAAAGTACTAAACATGCACATAAACAGTACTAGAATGAGTTGAAGTTGATTTCCGAGTGGCAGTCGATTTATGGTCCACAAACTTGTCATTTATGGTCCACAAACTTATCATTTCTGTCGAAAGAAAGTTGATTTGGGTTCCGCAACCTGATCATTTCAAGTCGAATGAAAGCGTAACATTTTTCAAAACATTCCAGTACAATTTTCTCTATTTCGAATGTTCTGTCATTTGCGAACAACCAAAGATAGTCCGTCGAACCAAAAATTTGGCTAAAATTACTCCAATTTCAGTCGTATGCGAGTGACTGGCTTTCGTTCACTTAATCTTTCGTTCGAGATCGGGGAACACGCTATATACTCTTTCGAAATTGTAACAAAATTTTTTAAATTTGTAAGAATATGAACTATGAAAAGTAATTGTGTATTAATGATCGATTTCCCGATGTGAATCGTTTAGGGGGGGGGTCAAAAAAAATTAAAATATATATGCTCTTTTAGGGGGGCAATAGGTTCATGAAAGAAATTGTAACGGCAACCACTTGAAACACTTATTTGTTTTGTATTCGTTTTTTTCATATACAAAATTTTTGTGCCAATAGTTTAATTTGTTTGTCAGGAAAGAAAAAATACACATTTTACTTTGAGAACAATAACTTCACGACCAAAGGGAAGTATGTTTCCCTAAGGGGATTTTACCCATGTATATGTTTGGGAGCATTGTTTTCATGAATTGAAGATCTGCTGCTTTTTTTGTTCTTTGTTGTCCGGTACCTTTTTGTGTTCAGCAGTTTGCAACAACAAAAAACGACACATTTGGGTCACAAGAACATATGTAAATTAAAACTTATTAATCATTGTGTCTCCACCATGAAATATTGAATAGCAAACACAATGTGTTTGGACACAAGTGAATTATATTTGCGACAAGCTACAGACACGATATATATTTGCATCCAAACAATAAAAAAAATACAGATTTTTCAGCGTTTAGTAGATAGAGCAAATGTGTCAGTGGGTGATTTATAGATTAATGATTTGTTATATAGGGCCAGCAATAGTGTAGTATCCGCTAATTTGGTATCTGTCGCGATTTGCCCCCTAGGTTCCCTCAAAGTAGGTCAGAAATTGGTGCCAGTACAAGAGGAGCCAACGGGTCGAAAAAAAGGCGCACATGGGTAAAACCCCATGCAGTTTCGCGTTCATTTCTTACTTTTCAAAAAATGTAAGGCCTAGTTCAAACTGCCCACAACTACCTAACATTGGGTTGGCAAGTATGTTTGCTTTTAAGCTGAAATAGACTAAAACGTACAAAAAAATTTTGAAATTGTACCACATCAATAACCAATTCGCCTCTGTCATCTCATGAAGTAAAAAACGTCACCATTAGATCAAAAAATACAAGACACAGGGAAAAAGCCTAGACAGATTTGGAAAAAAAATTAACAGCAAGCCCTTAAAACATATTGCGCATTATGCACGAATCGCAGGATTTCACGATGTTCTAGAGAAAAAAATCTAACATATAGACGATTTTAATGGATATATACTTGTATAATCACAATAATAATGTTGATGATGATGATGATGATGATGTTGACGATGAAGACAACTGCGACATAAAGCCAAACAATGTTTATCTGACTAATGGAGTGTGATAGATGAACCGCCACTTCACAACATACATAGATGCCGCACAGTAGGGGATTTTGGAAAAAAAAATTATATTTACTTTATTTCATTGTTTGTTCCTAAATCTCAATAAAACTACAAAAAAATATGTGGTTTAATTCCTCGAATGTATGAAAGAAACACTACTTGCAGTACAATGGTTAGAGGGTGGGCGAACAGTGTTTATGAATCGACACACATACTGAAAGGTAGTTCTCGAATCAACGGCCTTTCCAAATTTCTTTCGAAAACGATATACGAACAGATAGACGTAATATCTTATTCTGTAAGAGTGCAAGAGATCCGAATGCCTCTAGAATGCTTCCAAAGTTACACGTCGATGCAAAATCTCAGTGAAGGTAACAAGAGCTTAAGTACTACAGCTACATACATGCAAAACCAAATTTCGTTAAGCCCAAAATTAACTTCGTTTGGGAAATATGAACTTCCTTTGGGGAAGAAGAACTTCCTTTGGGGAATATTAACTTTCATTTGGGAAATATAAACTTCGTTTGGGGAATATAACTGCGGCAAATGAAAATTTGTTGAATATAGCATCTAATTTGTGATCAAGAAACAAAATCGTTTACAAGAACCGAAAAACGTTCACAACAAACGATATATGGTAGCTCTAAACTCAAAAAAAAACTACGAAAAACTTAGTTATCTTTCATTATCTTGTACATTTTTGCACCTTTTTGTTGTAAATTTTCTTCAAGCTTGAAGAAAAGTTAGCAAAAAACGTTAAAATTAACCGTTCTGTCGATTACCACAAACGAATTGGAGTAAATCCAAACTCTAAACAAAACTGTTACGCGAAACGACAAATATCTGCGACAAACTGATTTTTCGTTTAACACAACCGGGTTATATTTCACTGAGTAGAATTTTAAATACAAATTTAATGTGGACAATGGGTTACCCAAGGTAGCTACCCAATATTTTTCCCAAGTCCTTTGTGTAATTGTGTAAAAACAAGGGTAATTCCCCATCGCTGTGCATAACTACCCATTATCTTCCCCATACCCTGTGTGGGATAATCATTACCCATTCCCCACGGCGATGTGCACACGCTGAAAAAAACGGCCCCAGCAACATATTGCAGGAAACATGTATATTAGGGTGGCAAAGAAAAAACAACTTCGGATTTTTAATAAACCCCCGACGGATACTTGTTCCTTATGGTCTAAAACTGACTTGGTGAAAATTTGAGCCGAATAGGAAACTGTAAGCCGTGCCGCATTTTAGTAAAATTTTCGGATTTTGGGTGAAAATTCGTATACACTAGAAAATCTTCATTCCTTGGTGCGTTTGAAAAAATATTTGCACATTGATTTAGTTTAACCTGAATATAAACTGGATAAAGTTTGAGTAAAATCCGACCACTCTAAGGGTTCCAATTTTTAATTTGAAAAAATTTGCAATTTTTAACAAAAATTAAAATTCGGGGTTTCCGATTTTTTCCAAAAAATTTATCTAAATGAAAAAAATATTTAACATGGATTCCAATACCTTCTATTCTATATAGCTTCCACTAAGCTATAACACGATTTTCTAGTGTTTACAAATTTTCACCCAAAATGCCAATATCCCAAAACTTTGACTAAAATGCGGCACAGCTTAAAGTTGTCCGATTCGGCTCAAATTTTCACCAAGTCAGCTTTAGACCATAAGGAACAAGAATCCGCCTGGGGTTTATTAAAATTAGAAAATATATTTTCCTCCATACATTTCATTGCCACCCTAATGTATATGCTTACAAGCATTGTTTTCGTGAATTGAAGAGCTGATGCTTTTTGTTTTTGTGTTGTCTGACATGTTTTTGTTTCCAATAAAAATCGCTACATTTGTTTCCAATAAAAATCGTTACATTTGTAACATAAATACATATATTTTAACCTATTAATCATTGTGTCTCAAACATGTTATATTGCATAGCAAACACGATGTGTTTGGGCACAAGTATAGTATATTTGCGACAAGATACAAACACGTTATATTTGCATACAAACATTAAAAAAAGACAGGATTTTTCAGCGTGTATGGGCTAAACATGGGGGGTAAATATGAAATCGGATTCAGGTGCATTTTAGTTTGGTATCTGATGATGAACTTGTTGTCACGGAGTTTGATACCAGTCATGACAGTGAGTGTGCTTTCCTGAATTTCCATAATTTCACCAAACCAACCACTTTTCAATTCGAAAAATGTTTCTGACCTTGTATGAACTGTCATTCATTAACACGTAATCGTATTTGTTTTTGAAATTATATATATTTTGCTGCAACAATCGTTCCGTTTGGAGCAAATAAATTTCTCAAATGAAGTTTAGTTGGCTAAAATTTCGTTTGCATGGAACGAAATTCTTTTTTGTGTATAAGTACAAGGGACATCTAAAATGCAAATATACAAGTACCCAGTATTAAAATAAGTGAGCTTGACATTTTTTTTAAAATACTTAAATTATATTGATTCTAACACAAAATCCACCACTGTGCAAAGCCCTCGATGATATCCTTCCCCCGTGACGTTATCCTTCATACACCTCTGATGCGAGCATGCAATAGACATAATTGGGAAGTGGATTTTTGTTTGCTCTTTTTGTGACTGCTAGCCTAGGTAAGACAGTTATCACTGTTAATCCGTAATAATCCTCCCATCATGGCACGTGTTGCCTGCCTGCCTGCCTGATGGCCTGGCAAGCTGTCATCCTATCCTATCCATCGACGCTTTCCACATACTACTTACTTTTGCAGTCTCATACACATTGCAAAGACTCGAAAATATAAAACAAATAATTAACCTCCCCAAGGAATTGCAAAACCGCTAGAGGATTCAGGAGTTGAAATAACCAAAAAATGCAGTGGGTACAAAATGCTGCCCCATTTCAACCAGCTCCATGTTTTGCTCTTAAGTAACCAAAAAAAAACATCATCAACAACAATTGGTTTCACCCGAATGAACATTCACCACTCATCATCATCAGTCACTTTTCTGAATTTTTCGTTTTTTTTTTATTTTTTATTTTCTTTCTTTTCTCTTTATTTGTAACACTTAGGAAAATACTACTTAATCGTTTTTTGTTTGCTTTTCGTTATGAAATCAAACAGCCCAGAGAAAGAGCCCGCTGCTCTTAATATTAAGAAAGTGTGGAGAGTGGGCTGGTGGTACGGGCTAATAGGGGGGGGGGGAGACCCTTACAATTAAATTGCAGCAACAAGCAGCAGTAACGCATCATTGTTGCTGTTGTTAATTTGTTTTTGTTAACAATTGTATAATAATATGTTTTTTTTTATTTATTTTACACCAGCACCCATCGGGGGTCTTTAAAGCCCCATCGGATTAATTGTATGTCAAAGTGGTTTTAATGAAAAAAATGTGTTTCATATTGTGGGTGAACGAGGTGTGCGAGCAAAGTTTCTTTTATGTAAAGGAACACAAAAGATTTCGATTTGAAGAATAGTTTTTTACATATTTATAACATCATTAGACATGGTGACACTGCAGACAACTGCAACGCGACCTGAAATGTAAACTTAATTTGCTATTAGATCCCATGAAGGGATTCTATAAAGATGAATGCAAACACAATCCAGCGCTCGAAAGTCGGAAGATATATCTCGGCATTAACGATACGTTTTGAAAAATATACATATAGAAAAGTTAACAAAATTATAAAAAATATAAAAATATAAAAAAATTTAAAACAAATTTCTAGAAACGTTAATACAACATTTTTAAAAACAACAATTTAAAAAAAATTGATTCTCTGCACATCTTTGAGACAAAGAAATTCATCAACTCTGTCGCCTCTGCAGCCACCCTGCGAGAAATTGAACTAGATTAGATCCAGTCACGTGACTGGTGACGTTATGGGCTCGAACCGGTCCTATTTCTAGAACGAATGTACGTGGGGATTCGATACATTTTATATGGCGTATTCCCTTTACACCTACATATCTCAGAACAAGTACTTTTAGAAAATTGACACCATATTTCCCGTAGGACAGTTGCAAAACAAATAGTTAGTTACACATTTACAATTCCCTTCAATATAGTTCGATTATGTGGCCGTCGGTAGTGCAATGGTGTGTGCGCGGCTCTTGTGCATGAGGATGTGGGTTCGATCCCTTCCCTACTCTGACCACCTTAAAATTACTTTCGCTGGCGGTCACCTCGCTTAGTGACGGCGACACTATCGAGTATTTAGCCATGAAAAAGCTTCGCAAAATACCGCTCGGAACCGGTGTAAAACTGTAGGTCCCAATCAGTGAGTGTAAAAACTAGAACGCGCACAGCTCACTAGTTGTGAGAAGCTGTGCCTAATCCCCTCGAAGGATGTAACGGGAAACCATTTATTTATTTGTTCATAGTTCGATTCAATGCAATACAAATCCATTCAATTCATTTCAATTCTATTCAATTCTATTCAATTCTACTCAATTCTATTCAATGCTATTCAATTCAATCCAATCCAATACTATCCAATTCAATTCAGTTCAACCCAACTCAACTCAATTCAATCCCATTCAAAACAATTTAATTCAATTCGATTCAATTTTATTCAAATTCATTCAATTACAGTGAATTGTATTCAATTCAATTCTAGGCAATTTAACTCAATCCACTTCAAGTCAATTCAATTTTATACAATTCCATTCAATTCTACTCAATTGTTTTCAATTCTATTAAATTTATTCATATCTACTCAATTCTATTCAATCCTATTCAATTATTCAAGGCTATTCAATTCAATCCAATTCATTACAGTTCAATTCAATTCAGTTCAATTCAATTCAACTCTATTCAATTCCATTCAATTTTATTCAGTTTTATTCAATTATATTCAGTGCTATTCAATTCAAGTCAATTTTACTCAATTCACTGTAACTCAAGTTAATCCAATTCAATTCAATCCACAATTCAACTCAATTCAATTTATTTAAATTCGATTCAATTCAATTCAATTCAAGTCAAGTGAAATTCAATTTAATTCCAATAAATCCAATTCAATTAAATTTTATTCAATTCTTTTAAATTTTATTCAAATCCATTCAATTATATTCTATTCAACTCAAGTCAATTCTAGGCAGTTCAATTCAACTCAATTAAATTTAATTTTATTCAATTCCATTCAATTGTATTCAGTTCTATTAAATTCTATTCAATTATATTCAATTATTCAATGCTATTCCATTCCATTCAATTTTATTCAATTATATTGAATTCTATTCAGTGCTATTCAATTCAATTCAATTAAACTCAATTCACTTCAGCTCAAGTTAATCCAATTCAATTCAATTCACAATTTAATTCAATTCAATTTATTTAAATTCAATTCAATTCAAGTCAAGTGAAATTCAATTTAATTCCAATAAATCCAATTCAAATCAATTTTATTCAATTCTTTTAAATTTTATTCAAATCCATTCAATTCTATTCTATTCAATTCAATTCAACTCAAGTCAATTCTAGGCAATTCAATTCAATTCAATTGAACTCAATTAAATTCAATTCAATTTTATTCAATTCCATTCAATTCTATTCAATTGTATTCAGTTCTATTAAATCCTATTCACTTCTAGTCAAATCTATTCAATTATTCAATGCTATTCAATTTCATTCAATGTTATTCAATTGTATTCAATTCAATTCAGTGCTAATCAATTCAATTAAACTCAATTCACTTTAACTCAAGTTAATCCAATTCAATCCACAATTCAATTCAATTTATTTAAATTCAATTCAATTCAATTCAAGTGAAATTCAATTAAACTCCAATAAATTCAATTCAATTTAACTCCAATAAATCCAATTCAATTAAATTTTATTCAATTCTATTAAATTTTATTGAAATCCATTCAATTCTATTCTATTCAACTCAAGGCAATTCAAATCGATTCAACTCAATTAAATTTTATTCAATTCCATTCAATTGTATTCAGTTCTATTAAATCCTATTCAGATCTAGTCAATTCTATTCATTTATTCAATGCTATTCAATTCATTTAAATTCCATTCAATCCAATCCAATTCAACTCAATCCAATTCACTTAAACTCAAGTTAATCCAATTCAATTCAATCCACAATTCAATTCAATTTATTAAAATTTAAATTTATTTTATTTAATTCGAACTTCAATTTAATTCCAATAAAACCAATTAAATTCAATTCTATTAAATTGTATTCAAATCCATTCAATTCTATTTTATTCAACTCAAGTCAATTCTAGGCAATTTAATTCAACTCAATTAAACTCAAATAAATTTTATTCAATTCCATTCAATTCTATTCAACTGTATTCAGTTCTATTAAATCCTATTAAATTCTAGCCAATTCTAATGAATTGAATCAATTCTAGTCAATTCAATTCAACTCAAGTCAATCCAATTCAATTCAATTAAATTTTTTTAAATTTAATTCAATTCAATTCAAGTCAATACAATTCAATTCAATTCAATTCAATTCAATTCAAATAAATCCAATCCAATTAAATTTTTTTTTCAATTCCAATCAATTCCATTTAATTTTATTCTCTTCAATTCCAGGCAATTCAATTTAACTCAATTAAATTTAATTAAATTTTTTTCAATTCTATTCAATTGTATTCAGTTCTATTCTACTAAATTCTATTCAATTATTCAATGCTATTCAATTCAATTCAAATCAAATGAATTCAATTCATATCAGTTCAAATCGGTTCAATTCAATTCACTTCTTCAATTCTTACGAAAAATATTAACTGATGTGTTTTTTTTCTCGTAAATTAAAATGATTAAAGAATCCGATTGTGTTTTCTAAATAATAATTATCCTTTTTAAGGGACAAACCAAAAATTTTGATTATGCTGATTTTGTATTAATTCTTCGATAAAATTTTATAAACTAAAACGAAAAACCCGAAAAGAAACCGTACACGCTGAAAAAACGACCCCAGCAACATATATTGCAGGAAACATGTACATGTTTGCAAGCATTGTTTTCATGAATTGAAGATATGCTGCCATTTTGTTTCTTTATTGTTTGTCACGTTTTTGTTTCCAGTGGTTTTCAATAAACAAATTTATATTTGGGTCACAAACACCATGTAATATTGAATAGCAAACACAATGTGTTTGGACACAAATATTTTATATTTGCGACAAGCTACAAACACTTTATATTTGCATCCAAACAACCAACAAATACAGATTTTTCAGCGTGTAAATAAAACCGAATATTAACGTGTTTCCCCATTCTGTGAAATCGAAAATCGGTTTTCCAAAAATTCAGTTATTCGTATAGCAAGAGCAAGAGATCTACTTCGATTAAAATATAGCTAAACTTTTCGAAATATTTGAAGACTTATTTAACTTTGACAACTTTTAATGCGGCCCTCGTTCCGAATACAATGATGAACGAAAAAATAACTTGTTGCAATATCATTTTTCACATTCTTAATCGTTTTAGCGTATATACACATATATTTTTGTTGCTGTTCTTTTTCCCCCATTCATTCTGTTTAAAAACTGATAAAGGCACAAAAATACACATTGAATACTTTGTTTAGATGTATGTTAATACATGACCACACATGTGTTAGGGTGTTCTTTGTCACTTGTATAATTTTATTATTATCGTGATTAAAAAATAAAAAATATATATTTTCGCATTACATCCAATGGAAGGTAGGGGAAAGCTTCTCAGAATGTTTTTACTATTGAACTCACTGTCTGGGATCTACAGTTTTATACTGAAGCTTTTTCGTTAGAAGCTTTTCCATGGCTAATTACTCGTTAGTGTCGCCGTCATTGCACGAGGTGACCGTCGTCGAAAGAAAAGTAAGGTAGTCAGAGCAGGGATCGAAACTACGTTATCGTGCCAATCGGTTTGAGATAATTTAAAATTTGTTTCAACCTAGTGTTTCTTGAAGTCTTGCCAATGTAACTGTGTTTTTGAAACTACAGTTTGGTTCAAAAGGGTCCAGTTATTACCAAAAAAACCTAAACCAGGTCAATGCAAATATTTAAAATTTTTGATTCCAAGTAACTTTTGTAGCGATTAGATATATAGATATACAATATACAATTCAGTATGTCTACTGCTTAGTAGACCCCCAGCAATAACAACACTTTAAAATCGACTTACTGGTTTAGAAGTTACAGCCCATAAAATTTGAACTTCACCAAGGTGTTTTACTTGCACACCCTATAGCAGAACGTTCGTTGAAACAGGTTGCCGCTAAATACAATATTCTGAAAGAATGACTCATTCCCCACAAATACCTAGTACATTCTAAAGAAATCAGACAAATATTTTATGATATTGGAACCATCTTTTAATGCAAGCGGAACCACTGTGCGACGCTCTCATCTTGCTCTTCAGTTCCAGCTTCTGTAGCGTTCATGAGCTGAGAGTCTGTCTGTTAAAAAGCGGCTAGTGATCACAACTACTAGGATAGAGATATCTGGCCTAGGACTACATATCAAGAGGTTCAATTCCTTCTCTAGCGCAGAATGTTTGCGGCAAACGTAATTTCGTGCGCCAAATGACCTCCAAACGTTTTTCAGCGTTTTAAATAAAAAATTTCAAAAAAGGCTATTCGGATTTGACCCTGTGCTACTCGGCAGAACCAAATTTACAATCGGATGTGCCTTAAAATAACTTTGGTTGTCCATAATTTCGTTTGTGTGCAAAGAAAATTTTCTTTCCAAGCGAGATGACTGCCACCTAAAGAAGTGATAACGATACTAGACGCAAAGAAAAATTTCGTTGCCTACAAACGAAATTTTAATAAAAAAAAAATCAGTGAGTGTTCGAACTCACGGGCGACGTGTTAACACCTTTTTGCTACACGGTACTTGTTCGATTTCTATGAACACATTAGTAAATGTTACATTGAAAAATAAAAAAAAGAATAGTTTTTTGCTGAAGGCTCTTTTGCTATTGCACTTTTTTTTCTTACACCTGCTTTAACATTATTTATTTTATTTTTTTTTTTATTTATTTATTTATTCAGTATTGTAATACAAAGCCATCCAGGCCATTGTTCTATTGTACAAATAAATAAAGCAATATTTAGCTCACTAAAATAATTGTTTTTGTTTCGTCATAAACAGAGCGACGACAAAAAGTATTGAATAGTATAGAGAACTTATTGCCCTCCTTTTCCGCTCTCATGTAGAGAGTCTGAGTTGGCGAACATAAACGAGATTTATTCTTTTTATAGAATATTTCAATATAACTGCACCATTTCGACAATGTTATTACATAAAACAATACAAAAAGCATAAATGTTTCAAACGGCATCAATGTTTCACATCAAAATTATGATTGGACCAAGTTATGACAAAAAGAGAGTGAATACGTATTGAATCATTCGCCAGTGCTTATGAGTCATACCATTCATTCCATGAGTTCTCTATACTATTCAACACTCTTTGGCGACGACGACCTGCTCGTTTGTTCGCTGCCGCTACTTCAATACCATCATACTTATTTACAGGCAGAGACTATTGTTGTACAACAACCACGTATATGATGCTAACGCTGTGTGATGTTTGCAGGTGTTCACTTTGATAGATTGCCCTACACGTGCCATAGATGATAACACATCAAAAACCGTTCCCCATTACATCCCATGAAGGGATTGGGGAGAGCTTTTCAAAACCAGTGAGATGTGCGCTTTCTAATTTTTCACTCACTGATTGAGACCAGACCTACAGTTTTATACTGCTTCCAAACTGTATTTTGAGAAGCTTTTTTCACGGCTAAGTATTCGATAGTATCACCAAAACTAAGCGAGGTGGCCGTCGTCGAAGGAAATTTAAAGTGGTCAGAGCAAGCATCGAACCAAACAGATCCGATTGGAAAATGGAATCTGACGAGTGGCGAAGTTTCAACTCCGCAATTTGTTTTTTTTTTTGTACACTCAAAAACGTGTGGACGTCATTTACCGCAAGAAATTAATTGTGCTGCAAGCATTTTTCATTTCCTACGTATGACCAACATCGGCCACAAAAGTTAAAATATTTTCTCCAGAAAAAAAAACTTTTTTTTCGTTTGTGTATGTTTAATTCGATCATGTGATTCAATCATTAATCGGTTCAAGAACAAATATATTCTATTAAAAATGATTTCAGCAGTGAAATTGATTATCATGGTGGATGGTTGTAGTGGAAACATTTATCAAAAAAAAAATACCTTTGGCGCAAAATATTTTCGTTTGTTACATATATTTAGCGTTGACAGCAAATGTTGAATCATTTCCCCCCCCCCCCCCCAATAAAGAACCTGTATCTTACACTCATCGAACTAATTGTTTGAATGAGGTAGTGACAGTCGAAAATTCGGCTGTTGCCACCACAATCGAATTGAGGTTGTTACGAAAAAATTCAGTCCACACAATTCAAATTCGGTTGAAGCAACGTCTATTAAGTTGTCACAACCGCATTAGAGATAGTGACAACCAATAATATGGTTGTGACAACATATAAATCCCGTTACGGCTACTTCGGTTATTTTCTGTGGCTGTACGATTCGTTTCTATAGTTGTAAACGAACTTTCGATTCCTTAAAAACTTAATAATGTTAAAAAAATAAGTGACACCCTAGCATGAACAAATATCTATCAAACTGTGGTAAAACAAAAACACTAATGATAACAACAAAGACACGAGTTAAATACAATTTTTTTTTATTTGTTTAAATGTAAAGTTAAAATAAAAAATACAAAAATAAAATATTCACTTTTCGAGTTCAGCGAATGAATGGTAAAGAAGAAATTAAAATATAAACAGCTTAAGAGCAGCACTGTGCGACATCCAACAAAACCCCAGAGAAACTGGACTAATTAGAATTGCAAACATTGTATTATTGTGGGGCCAGCAACAACAACAAACACTGCCATAGGTATTTTTTCAGTTGTTTTATTAATTACATTTCTTTTTAACAAAGTTATAATATTAAACAAAACTTAATATAAAAAAAAATATTTTTCGTTTTGAAGTGGTAACCCTACACAATCTACTAAACTTAATTGTATTGAAAAAAATATATTTGAATCGAATTTTGTCTTTTGTAAGATAACAACTTTAACGATTTAGCCTAAGGGGGTGGGTCGATTATGTCTTTTTTCGTTTTTAGTACACAAAACTCGTTTAATTAATTAAATGAATCGATGATGATGGTTTCAAATTGATTACGAATACAAAAACATTTATTTAATTACAATTTAAATGCGTTTAACAATAATTAACCATGGGGTCAAATATTAGTATGAACAACAATTGTGTGGGAAAACATAAGTACAATTGCGATAAAAAAAAAATTTAGATAAAATAAAATATAATATATATTTGTTGTTACGGTAAACAAATTGATTTATACGAGTGTGGTTCAAAAAGTCGTAGACTTTGTGAAAGCAAGATAAAAATTAATTTTCCCAAAAACCGTTTAATTTTCCATTCTGACTAAATTTTGTTTAACCATCCTCTAGTGTTGTTTCCTAGACCTAATATGATTTGACATGGTCGCTAAAATTGAGTGATTTCGCGCCACTCACTCAAATGTATTGAAATCAACAATAACATTCGTGTATTTCAAACGAATAGTGAATGAATTGAATGCATATGAATGAAACGCACAATGCGCGTGTTGAATTCATTTGTGCTGCCCGATACACTAGAGTACTCAGTGTATAGTAAGTGAGCATGTTTTTTTTTCGCTGTTAAGCTACGTCTCCATTGAGTTAATCAAAACAATGTGATTTTGTTTGGGAAAGCAGTTGTTTTTCATATACAAAATCAGCTGAAATCGGTACAAAGTCATGTATCGCATTAACCACGCTCATTGGAGATACAGTTTGATGCGCATTGAAATTGCACAAATGTTTATGGATTTGTAGTTGTAAAAATTGATTAATTGTATCCACTTTTTGATCAGGCTCCCATATAAACCTAGGCCTTGAGACCAAGTTTTAGCAGCTCCAGAAATTGCATATTTGATTTCTTTATCTAATCCAGCACATAAATTCGAAATTCAAAACAGGGAAATTTTTTAGATACACTGGTGTAGGGTATTAAGTAGGCGGTCTTCACACGCTGAAAAGTCTGTCTTTTTGATGCCGTTTGAATGCAAACACAACGCGCTTGTGTCAAAGCACATAGTGTTTGATATTTAATATTACATGTTGGAGACACAATGATTAATCTATATATATAAAAGAATAACCCCAGCGGACCAAAACTTCGTATACGATATCGCATACGAGAGTTACGCGAAACTTTTGCGGGTAAAACTCTCGAAAACAGATCCGAAAACGATCGGAAAATGAATCTTGCAAGAGATTCGTTTGCGAGACTTTTGCACTATGTTTTGCGAGAACAACACGAAAAATAAAACAAAATGCAATTGCCTAAACAGAGGCACACGACACAACGACAACAATGTTTCTTTCTCTTTTTTCGTCCGTTCAGCACCCGTTTTTAAACCAGTTTGCGAACATTTGGGCGAGTTTAATTTCTCCCCCGGTTTTGGTTCGGTAAATACTCTTTTCTGAGCCCGTTTGCGGGCATTTAGCGTAACACTCGCTAAGGCTCGGTTTTTTGCCCGCTGGGACGTTACTGACTGACTGACTGACTCAACATCACCCAGCCCTAACCGCTGGAGCTAGGAACTTGCAATTTGGCATGGAGGTCCATCCTCTAGCGCTGACGTCCGCTAAAAAGCGGAAAAGTCTCTCCCATGGCGGCCTGCCCAAACACCTTTGGCAAAAAGCCTAAAATTTTTAATATTTGTTAATTCGGATATGCCATTGGTACTATTTGCTAAAAATACCGATAACGAAGTATGGGACTTTTCAGCTAGTATGTTATAATATATGTATGTTTTTGTGACCCAAATATGGATGTGTTTGTTGAAAACTGCTGAAAACAAAAACGTGACAGAGAACAAAAAAAAAACAGAAAAGCTGAAATTTTGAATTCATGAGAACACACATAATAGTCTATACATTCAACGCCATTTGCACCCCCATACTTCCCTTGCCTACCCGTCACGTAACCGTCCACATCATCCATCACTTTCACCAAACACCGCGAACAATCACACTCACTGACAAACATACAAGCTCTGTCGACGTTGTGCAAATAGTAGCAGTGAACGAGTTTCAATGGCAACACACGAATGAGTGCTTTGATGTAATTCTCAGTTGCATCACAACATTTATGGAACTTAATGTTAAGGTTAACTAGACTCAGCGCATTTTACCTAGAGCTCTAGCACTGCACAGGACAGGGGCAATTTTGGCATCCGTTCTTTACGGACGGTGTAAATACATTTCTACACAGAGGCTTCGGATCACTGTTCCTACACAGGGGCTTCGACTCAATGTTCCTACACAGGTGCTTCGGCTCAGTGTTCTTACACAGGGGTTTCGGCTCACTGTTCCCACACAGAGGCTTCGCCGCACTGTTCCTACACATGGGATTCTGATCACTGTTCGTACACTTGGCCTTCGGCTCACTGTTCCTACACAGTGGCTTCGGCTCACTGTTCCCACACAGGGGATTCGACTCACTGTTCCTACAAAGACGCTTCGGCTCATTGCTCCTACACAGACGCTCCGGCTTACTGTTCCTACATTTACTGTTTCCATGCAGCCCACCCTATGATAACCGATTCCGAACCGTTCTCACCGGACATGCAAAGCACATACCAGAGTCCCGTATATCCGATACCGATCTACGCAGCTAATCCGAATAATCGTGTGTGCAAGACAGTGCTTTTCCGATCATCTTAAAATCGGCCAGTCCGCAACTTTGCCCCAGAAGAGTGTTGTCAAGCCAAGACAAGTGCCCCACAAGAGTGTTGTCAATCCGAATAACCGAATGTGGCATCAATTCAGATGCAACAACCGAATTTGATATCAAGTAGGTCACAATACCCGAATTTAGTCTAGAATCGAATGCAACGAACGAATTTGGCGGCAATGACAACCTCTAATGAGGTTGTGTCAACCTCTAAGGAGGTTGGTTCAATTCCTAATTAGGTTGTTTCGACCTCTTATGAGGTTCTAACATGCTTTAATGAGATTCTGACAACCTCTAATTAGGTTGTGTCAAACTCAAATGAGTTTCAATCTCTAAATCGTTTGAGACAACTTCTGATTCGGCTGTGATGATGTCTACTATGGTTGTGACAACCTCTAAATTCGGTTACGGCTGATTCGGCTTTCGAAACCGAATTTTTTTTGTAAGTGTAGTGTATTGTGGTATATCCACGTTTCACGGTTATGGAAATTGTTACACGATTGGGATTGTGTGCACTTAAGAGAAAACTCCGCATCCGTAGCATGGAAATCTGCTGAATTTAAACCATATGATAAACCTATGGCCATCACAACCTCCAATCGCCTGTTTCTATTGCCACTTCGTCTCCTACAGAACAAAGTCTTGGCCGGATTGTGTGCACCCATTTTGCGACTAGCTATTCCATAACAAAAAAATCCTGGAAAATCAAAACCACTGAACCATATTCTATGTGTTCTACATTTTGAAGTATTTGTAATCTCCGATCAACCATTATTATATCGTGGATTTCGTGAATTGCGTCGGTTCATCAGGTTAAGTCAAGACTCACAATGGAACTGGATTGGGCCAAGGAAACAGTTTTCGATGATGTTCCGAGCATTCGCCCATATGTTGACTTGGGGAAAACGAATCTTAGAATACATCGGAATTTTGTTCGCTCTCGCAACTGTGTCTTCTCGACCGAAGTACCTGGTGTAGAGTGGTTATTCAGTTGACTCACAAATGGTTCGAAACTGAATGAATAGTTAGGGTACGTGATCTACACTAGGCAACTAGAATAGTCAGTTTCTTGGACTCTATCTAAGCATTGTAGTGCTTATCAGAGTAAAATGTGGGCGATTGAAAATGTGGTTTGTGAACTGAGCGATAATAATCCTGCTTCGACGGGGGTCACTATGTAATCTGGCGACTATGAAGTCAATGGAATCTGACTTCCCGAACTCAACAACCGACCAAGAACTAGCGCAGCTCTCTTCAAGAGATTGCATGGCAATACTATATTCACCTTTATGGGTGCCAGGGATATTAAGGGCAACTGCAGAGGGGATCAGCTGTCAAGTTTACACAATACTGAAAGGTTTCACAGGAATTGGAGCTCTGTTGGCGTTTCCTAGCAACTTGTATGCTTCTTCTGTGTGAATTAATTCAGACGAGGAATAAATCAGATCTCCCGACATTTAATAGCACGCTGAAAAAAACGGCCCCATCAACATATTGCAGGAACCATGTATATGTTTGCAAGCATTGAAGATCTGCATGTTTTTTGTTTCTTTGTTCTTTGCCACGTTTATGATTTCAAACGCTTTCAACAAACAAAGCAACATTTGGTTCACCTATTAATCATTGTGTCTCCAACATATAACATTGAATAGCAAACACAATGTGTTTGGACACAAGTATACTGTATTTGTAATAAGCTACAAACACGTTAAATGTGCATCCAAACAACAACAATAATACAGATTTTTCAGCGTGAGGAGATGATTTATACATCGTGTCTCAAACTCCACCCACAGACAAAAATAACCGAATTTAGAGGTTGGCAGAACCACATTAGACGTCAACACATCCGAATTAGAGGTTTTCCGAACCGTGTTACAGGATTTCACAACATATGAAGAGGTTGCTTCAAGTGAATTTCAGTTGTGGCGACTAAATTCAGTCGCCACAACCATAATTTGTTTGTGGCAAATAAAATTCAGTGGCAGCAGCCAAATATATGGCTGCTACAACCTAATGACTGTAGGCGCAAGGTTTAAATACTTTTATCACTTTTGACAGGACAATGTCTGATTCAATGGCATGCGGCTGGCCGGAAGGTCAGAGCTAATTCATTTTGTAGAAGCTGTATAGATGAGAGAGAATAAGAGTAAAAAACAAATGAACATGACGTCTAGTACACGCTCCTACTTATTTAGAAACCCCAGGGTATTAGTCTCAACTAGGTATGGACACCTTTTCAGGAAAAAACTAAATGTATCGCTAAGTGGTCCAGTGATTAATCTAAAAAGGAAGACTAACTACACGCTGAAAAATCTGTCTTTTTTGTTGTTTGGATGCAAATATAAAGTGTGTTTGGAGGTTGTCGCAAATATAATATACTGCTGTCCAAACATATTGTGTTTGCTATTCGATATTACATGTTTGAGACACAATAATTAATATGTTATAATATATGTATTTGCGACCCACATATGTATATTTATGTTTATGTGTTTCATATATATACTCGTATGAATGTGTGCTACCAACGTGAGAAACGATTTTGAGGAAAGAAACTGGAAAGGGCATGTTTGCCAGTAAACATGATGCACAAGTTTTTGGGATTTAAAGCACAAATGAGTTTGGGACTTACAAACATATTAATGTTTGAAGTGTGTTCCAAACATATACATGGTTCCTGCAGAATAAGTTAGGGAGAAAATGTTAGAGAGGCCGTTATTTTTCAGCGTGTAGAAAGTTTGGACATGTTGCTCAAGTACACTGAAGTAAAGGTTTCGTCACTTTGTCGAATATTTCCATCGAATGTCAGCTGTCGTAGAAATTTATCACCACAACGTAAACATTCATTGCGCCACCGACAACATCTTCGGATGTACACAACTGTTTATTGGTGCAATGAATATTTATTTACATTGTGGCAATGAACTTATCCGTTAGCACCTATGAAACTATTCAAAAAAGTGGCGAAGCTTTTTCTTCCGCGTACATGAGTATTATGTGCAAACTTTCTCATTAGAAATTTCGATGACAATATTCGTCAAAGTAACGTATCTTGTTTGTAGTGTATGTAGAATTGTAATGACTAAGATTTCATTGGGTGTAGATTGAAAATAAATATTAAAATCCTCTACTAATCTTAGAATAACAAAGTAGAAGATGTTTTAGCTGTAAAATCAATTCTCCGCTAAAATATGAACCTTGTGATTGAAATTAACTGTTGGTAACTGCAATCAAATGCTTACAATCACCAATAAATCCCAGAATTTTAAATTAATTCTGAAATACACTGCTTTTAATTTTACATCAAACTAATTTAAAAATTTCCAATCTTATCAAATCTAGCAATACATTTTAAATACCAACGGAATTTTAATCACTTCGTGATACCCTCATCAAAAAAACAAAAAAAAACAAAAAAAAAACAACAAATAAATGTGAATGAATTTGAAATAGATTTTAAAATTTCATGAAATATTCATGCCTACCCCACTGAGTTTTATTGAATTTAGAAATATGTATTTTTTTCGTTTCGTCGTTAATCTCTGGGAAAATTCTCTAAAAATAAGTACAATAATAACAAACAACATTGAGCGGGTGAGCAGCAAAGTGTTAAAATTTCGATGAATAATGAAAAATACCCTAATTCAGTTTATGCCCATCAATAAAACTGGACACAAATCCAAAAATCCCCTCAAATGAATCAAAGACTGGGAATGAGGAAAAAAGCGCAAACACATTTATAAGCCGGAATCGTAAACACATTTTTATGTCTTTTCCTCCTATAGGCAGCCACCAAAACTAAAGGGATATCTCTCATATTTTGTTGATGAAATCATCAACGAATTTAAAAAGGGTCTTGATCTGGGGTTTACTAAAAATAGAACAAAACAAATGAGTGTCACAAAAACGTATGCACGTATGGCATTGCTTCAGTCAGTCGCAACGTAAGCTCCGACAGAACGGTATAAAGAGAAAATAGAAAAGGAAAAGCGAAAGAAGGATAGAGTGGGAGATGAGTCTGAAGTTCAGTGGCAACACATTTCCGAGCCTATTAAAACTGTTTCAAAAAGACTGTATGGTTATGTAAACCCGGCTAAACACAAACCATGGTACGATAAGGTGTCTCAAAGGAGTCACAGTCTTATACTTAAAAAAAAGAGATACGAGCGTACGTGCCAAATATAGTGGAATAAGCTTTATTCCACATACGGACTGTACGCCTGAAGAGCGACTATCCACTAGTGTAGTGCGGTGAACCGGCCACTCGATAAAAAACAAATGAGAGTTCCTGAAATGCCGCGTACTTCGGCTAAATGTTCTCACGTTCATCTATGAGGCTCATTTTTGGCATAACGGGTTTGTTAATAAACAAAATTGCCGAATATGAAGTGACAGCAATCCACAACTGACCACGCAGACTCCATTACATCCAGAAAAATGTACCGTTTGGCGCGGGTATCACGCTGGTGGCATCATCGGAACCTATTTCTTCAAAAATTAAACCGGAGCCCGCGTTACTGTCCATGGATATCATTACCACACCATGACCAATAATAATTTTGTTTGAAAATATGAATGACATTGATCCGAGGGATAAGTGGTTTCAACACGATGGCGCTACGGCGACCGCAACCATCGATTTATTGAAATCAAAATTTGGCGATAAGTTGATTTCGAGAAATGGGCCTGCACGCTGAAAAATTTGTCTTGTTTGTTATTTGCATGCAAATATAACGTGTTTGTAGCTTGTCGCAAATATAGTATACTAGTGTCCAAACACATTGTGTTTGCTATTCAATATAACATATTTGGGACACAATGTTTAATAGTTTCTAATATATGTATTTGTGACCCAAATGTGGTTGTGTTTTTTGAAAACTGCTTAAACACTGCTATCACAATAAAGAAACAAAAAGTATCAGGTCTTCAATTCACGAAAGCAATGCTTACAAACATGTACATGCACGCTGAAAAATCTGTCTTTTTGCAAATATAAAGTGTGTTTGGAGCTTGTCGCAAATATAGTATACTTGTGTCCAAACACATGTTGTTTTCTATTCAATATTACATGTTTGAGACACAATGATTAATATGTTATAATATACATATGTATTTGCGACCCACATATATTTATGTTCCGCCAAATAACTTTTTTTTTGAAAATGCTATAAAAAAAAACTACTGAATATTTTCTCAAATTTCTTTTTTTATTTGAAAGTACAATCCTTCCGGTTAATAATGGAAAATAATTTCATTCAAATGGCTGCCTCGGCTGGCCATGCAGGCACGTAGCGCCGTCCTGTTGAAACCAAATGTTGCCAGTATCCTCCTCTTCAATTTTTGTATACAAAAATTCGTTCAACATGGCCCGATAACGATCGCCATTGACTGTAACGGCCACTCCTTGCTCATTTTCGAAGAAAAATGGCCCAATTATGCCTCTGGACCAAAATCCGCACCAAACAGTGACTCGTTTTGGGTGCATCGGCTTTTCAATGTATGCGTGCGTGCGGGTTTTCTGTGCCCCAAATGCGACAATTTTGCTTGTTTAAATACCCGCCAAGATCAAAATGAGCTTCAAATCGGCATCTTCTGTAAGTCGAGCCCATTTTTCCCATATTTCCCAGCGTTGTTCAAGCGTATACACAACCATATTCGTTCAGCGGAAGGATAAAACTAATTATCTGTCAAATCAGACATGAGCTAAGTGTTACCATTTACGAAATAAGCACTAGTTGAAAAAAAAAAAACGTTAGATGGCGGACCCGTTACAAATACAGCTGTGTCCCAAGAGCAAGAGAATAAAAGGGGGACAACGAGAGAGTCTATCTTGTAAGTGTTTATCTGTATTTTTGCATTATTCTCTCAGTCAGTGACACATAAATATTCCTGAATGTGTGTGTAAATTGCAGATGAAGTGTTTCTTATTTTGCCTTATGTATTGCGTTTTAGTTTCATGTATTCAGTCGTCAATGATTCATCGGACAGAGGATATCAAAAGCGCTTTATCAGAGAAAAAAAGACTAAACGAAGACTCGGACGGTTAAATGGTTTGTGATGTTACTTTGGTTTTTGTGTACGTGATTCGTATATATACGTATGTGTGCCACCAAAGTGAGAAAAGATTTTGAGGAAAAGAAACTGGAAAGGGCAACATCGTGAAACCCTTTGTCTGTCCGCGCCTTTACTGAGAAAATCGGAACGTCGGACCATTTGTGAAATAAGTGTAATAAAAAAAAAACACAAGTAATTAATCCACGCTCGGCTTGCATGAACTTGATTTGTATATAAATGTCTAGTTTGTGTATCAACGCATAGTGATAACCAATGCATAGCTGAAACCTTCCGAAAACAAAAACGTGAGTGGCAACAAAGAAAGGAGAAGCAAAAGAGCAGCAAATTCTCATTTCATTAAAAAAAAAAACAAATAATGCATTCAATGCAAATAAATGTAAAAAGGGCCGTTTTAAATCTATTAATCTTTTGTATTAATTATTTATAAATGTGGGTTTATATTGTTAAATTAAATTATAATAAATAATACATATATATTGAAATCGAAGAATAATTCGTTTCTTTTTGGTTAATGTATGAGAAATTCATACTACAAGCTTACAAGTCATGAACATTTTTCTAATTGAAAAATGGCTGGTTTTGTTGGAAATAATAGACAATTCAGTTCAACACACACTCACTGGCATGACTAGTTTCGAACTCCTTGACAAGTTCATCATCAGATACCTAACTACCTGAAGCCAATACTAATTCGCACATGTGAATTGCAGAATTGAGTTTGTATATATACGATTGATGATCAACCGATGGTATGAATTCAGGCACAGTAGTTAGGCATCTGACGATGAACTTGTCACGCAGTTCGAAACTAGTCATGCCAGTGAGTGTGTGTTGAACTGAATTGTCTATTATTTCCAACAAAAACTAACCATTTTTCAATTAGAAAAATGTTCATGACTTATAAGCTTGTAGTATGAATTTCTCATACATTAACCAGAAACTAACAAAAATCAATCAATAAAATTCAAATTCAAACAAAAAAATCGTTTCTAAATATTATTATACTTGGGAGGAAATTCGTATATGATGAATTTCATGTAAAAATCGAGATGCATTGAACCCGACCCCCTCAGATATCGATGAAATTTTGTTTATAGCTAAATTTGATCAATACAAACAAACCCTCATTTTTAGAAATGACTGTTTTGCGATTTTTTGGGCGTGGCACAGTGGGAAAGTTTTCGAAAAAACGTGAAAATGGTCGAAAAGAGCTCCATTTGAACTACAATAACTCAGAATCGGCTGAACCGATTTCCATGATCTTGGTATCATTAAAAAGATTTAAAAAAAAAAAAAAACACTGTAAAAAATTTTATAACAAAAAAAAAATTTTAACTAACGAAAAAACCAAAAAGATCAAGGGTTTTTTACAGTGTATTATATTTTTAGAAAGGTTTATCCTTCACCTATACCATATCAAAAAATAAAAATGGGTTCTTTTTTAGATTTTTTTATATAATTTTTTAAGTAGTGTCACTTCTAGTAATTGCCCTTATATTTTATATTTACAGGTAAAATAAATAAACATTGTCCCAGGAAAATTATGAATATGTTTTAACCCCAAAAAGTTCTTGCTTGCCTTAAAAATTGCTATATAAATGCACCTGATGAAGGTACCGAAATTCATAATTATAAACAGTTTCGAGAAGGCAAGATATCCCATTACAATTTTTACGCGTATATTTTAAAAATTTGAGTGAATATGAATTCAAACAATAAGTACAGATGCATAAAAATATCTAATAAGTGTTGCGCTTCGCTTCGTAAAATAAGTGAAAACGAGGCTGCAAATATAATTGAATATTTTCCAGCTGTCACCAACATTCATTTGAGCAGCGCAAAATTTCTTACAAATAATTAACTTAAAAAAAATGTAAATACAATAAAACACAAATTAATAAAAACATGGCAAATAATATAAACAATTGTTGATGGTTTTTTATTTGTAAACATTTAAAAAATGTTAGAATTGTTGAACTATTTTGTAAATGTGTAAGAATGTGACCTGATATTTTCGCTGTTATTCGAATTATTTCGAAAACTTTCGGTACGTATTACTACTTAAAAAATGATATAAAAAAAACTAAAAAAGAACCCATTTTTATTTTTTGATATGGTATAGGTGAAGGACAAACATTTCTAAAAAAAATACTACACTGTAAAAAAAACCTTGATCTTTTTGGTTTTTTCGTTAGTTAAAATTTTTTTGTTATAAAATTTTTTACAGTGTATTTTTTATTTTTTTTAAACGTGTCATAAAGCCTGTTAAAATATCTTTTTAATGATACCAACATCATGGAAATCGGTTCAGCCGATTCTGAGTTATTGTAGTTTAAATGGAGCAAAATGAATTTTCCTGGGACAATGTTTATTTATTTTACCTGTAAATATGAAAAATAAGGGCAATTACTAGAAGTGACACTACTTAAAAAATTATATAAAAAAAACTAAAAAAGAACCCATTTTTATTTTTTGATATGGTATAGGTGAAGGATAAACCTTTCTAAAAAAATAATACACTGTAAAAAACCCTTGATCTTTTTGGTTTCATCGTTAGTTAAAATTATTTTTTTGTTATAAAATTTTTTACAGTGTATTTTATTTTTTTTTAAATCTTTTTAATGATACCTAGATCATGGAAATCGGTTCAGCCGATTCTGAGTTATTGTAGTTTAAATGGAGCTCTTTTCGACCATTTTCGCGTTTTTTCGAAAACTTTCCCACTGTGCCACGCCCAAAAAATCCCAAAACAGTCATTTCTAAAAATGAGAGTTTGTTTGTATTGATCAAATTTAGCTATGAACAAAATTTCATCGATATCTGAGGTGGTCGGGTTCAAAATTTCAGTTTTATCTCGATTTTTAAATGAAATTCATCATATGTTTCCACGTAAGTATATGTAGGTTTGGGGGAAACACGCGAATGTGTTCCACGTAAGTATATGGATGTTTGGGATGAAGAACGCATATGTTTCCACGTAAAAGCATACATGTTTTATCAGTAAACAGGATACTGTTTGCATTTAAATACAAGTAAGTTTGGGACTTGCAAATATATGAATGTTTGAAGTGTGTTCCAAACATATACATGGTTCCTGCAGAATATGTTTGGGAAAATATGTTAGAGAGGCTGTTATTTTTCGGCGTGTGGTTCCTGCAATATGTTGCTGGGGCCGTTAGTTTTCAGCGTGTCTTTAAGGTCGAGCGATTTGATTCCTCTCGATTATTTACTGTGGGGCTACTTGAAGTCACTGATTTATGCTGATAAACCAGCAACAATTGAAGCCTTGGAGGTCACAATTGTTTGTGACATACGGCCAGAAATGTTCGAAAAAGTGCCCCAAAATTGGACGCCCAGAATGCGATTCGTCATGAATAGCCGCGGTAGACATATGTATGTCCGAATTCATTTTTAAAAATGTTAATGTCATGTTTGATCTTTGGAATAAGAAACAATTTTTGATTAAAATTTAATTTTTTCTGGTAATTTTTATAATTCCAATTTCTATTGAGGTTAAAAAAACAAACTTTATTAAATGTTAATTAACTTCGTACTGAATTGAAAAATTAAATAAATTCTCGATTAACACAAGTACACATTTAATCGAAAATATTATAAAGAATTGATTCAAGCTGATTATAAATTTAATTAAAATCAATGCAATTACCGACCCATAATTTGTATAATTGAGTTAACAATTTTCTTCATTAGCTAAAATCCTAATATAAAAGTAATCATAGAGTAATGTCATATAGAGCTGCCATATTTCTCATCTGACGTTTCGTTTCACACTCTCCGTGGTGCGGTCGGTGCGATAGAGAGTTATTTGACGTAAATTGACTTACACCAGGTGAAATTATAAAAATTGTTTTGATGAAAAATTGTGAAATTAAAACGTACTTTGGACTTGGATTTTGTTATCTCTTCTTGTTAGTATATGTCTGTGTTGTAAATTGAAATATCGTTGCTGTTTTATTGTTGGTTGGTTTGAGCCATTGCCTCTATCAGGTATTATTATTAAAGCAATTCTTTCCAACATGCAACGTCCATATGCAATACACTTCGTAACTTTACTGAGTCAAATCGCTTTTCTATATGTCATTTCTCTATGGTAATTGAGTTGACAAATTTGGTGTTTGATTTGAGTACTAATTTTTTTCTGTGTAAGTGTTGGTTAACTTAAAAAAACACCACAAAGGGAATGCGGATATTTTCCAATCATTATTAAGCTGAGCGCTGCCAAATTTTAGACTTCCATGGTACCTTCAGTTTTACACCGATTCCGAACGGTTTTACTTCAAAAGATGACGAGGTGACCGTCACCGAAAGAAGTGATAAGTACTGGAGCATTCTCATTTACAAGCCGCGCGCGGTCAACGCTTAAAAATTAAGAAAAAATAAATAAATTCTACAAGATCCGGACACAAAATCCTGATGAAGGTCATTAATTAATTCAAGAATCTAAAGAATTCCAAAACATTTGACATTTAAAACAAAAACCAACAACATGCTATTATGTACCACCCATTGGTTTGTGCACTCCACGTTAAGATACACAGATCGAAACGATGTAGTGGCGTTCCACCATGCCATAATGATGGGGCGCACTCCGAGTTGTCGGTTGTGCTGCTGCTGCTGCCGGTTTGGAAGTTGTGTTGGGGGTATTGTGTGTTGGTTAGTTGGTTGTGTCTATAAACAATAGACTCCCCCCGATGGAACTGAGAGTCAGAACTTGTTTTCTGTTTTGTATGGGCAATTTCTGTAGCTGCTTTCAATTTTTTATATTTGTTGTTGTTGTTGTTATTTTGTATTTAATGTTTAAAACGAGTAAATTTATTTTATTTTTTTTTTAAAGAAAAAAAACACAGCAACACAACGACCACACTAACAACAAAAACATTGAATATATATTCAAATGTACAAAAAACATTAATAAACTTAAGCAAAGCGAAACTAAATCGAAACTGATTTGAACCGAAAGCTCAGAATTTGAAATGAAACGAAACGAACGAAATAGTAAAGTGCCACAAAGAATAATGAATGATCTCTTTGTTGTGTGTTGTTGTGGAGACTTTGAATTTGAATTTAAAATTTGAATGAATGAAATAAATAAATTCACACAAAAGCACAATTGATTTGGTATCACCACCAAACCAAACCACCATCTGAAGTGAGAGTACTCGTAAAAACTAGTTAAGATCATCGGCTGGCTGGCTGGCTGGCCGCAACCAAAAGTGGTCAAGAATGATATCACATGCAATATCAAGTCATCGTGCCGCCACCGCTATTAACTCACCGCGGAGATCACTCTCTGTGGGGGGTGGAGGCTGCGGCGGCGGCGGCGTCGTCACTGGTTTGTAATCCGTAAGCCGTATATTTCTGTAGTGCTAGAAAATGCTTTGTGTTTCTAAGAATCTTGGTTATAATTTGAATATTTGTAATAGGTAAAAAAAATTCTTCTTAAGTGAGATAATAGTTAAAATAATAATACTACCTAGAATAGTGGAAAAAACACATTTGCAATTAACGAAACGTCAAAATTTAAAAAAAAATGTTAAAGGGGATTAGCAAACTATTATTATAATTTGTACCACAACTTCGAAGATGGCAATCGATGGAAACCTGAATTTTACATATTAATTTTCTAGTAAGAATGGGATTTGAAAAACAATATAAAATGCGGTTGGGTGTCCCAGGATTTAACACAAAATCCCGAATTAAATATGACTTAGCATACACAGAAAAATATGAATACTCATAATCAAACAAGAAATTTTTCAATTCAATTATTTTTATATTTGGATTGTTTTCCAGCTAAGAATGCAATATTGCGGCGATATCACCGTCATATGTCCTGGTAGAAAATTTGTATTGCGGCAATAATCAGTTTCATATTGAAGAAGTTTCCCCCGTCGGGGAAAGCCGAAAAGCGATACTTCCCGAAAGCGATACTTCCAAGCAATACGAAAACAATGCATCTAGAAGATAGTATTGCAATATTCCTAGATAATAACTATGAAGACAATTTGGAAATATCACTAGAATATCATATGGAAGATAGAAAGACGATATCGCCAAATAAACTCCCAGAAGATACAGGGTTGGGTCGACAATATTTGTTTATAATTTTCCATGTTGTAGTTTCGTAAGTGACTTTTTGAATGAAACACACACGCAAAGAAAAAAAAAAGTTTATTGTTCGGTTGCCGCAACAATACTTTGATTGATTTGTATTAATTTATTAATCGCAACCGTTCATGTAGTTCTCCTAAATAAACTCATATATCGCAAATGTGTATCATGATGTCGCAAACGAGTTCTCGTAACAATTTTTCTAATGAGATCACAGATTACGAAGAACCATAGAGAAATACTTAAGAGTTTCCATTACTCTCTTCGTTGCCTCTTCATGACGACGAGGTAGTAGGCCATTTCATAGAGTTTTATTTGCTGCGGTATTTTACCAATTTTACACTCTCGTTGGACATAAAACGGACAGAAATCAGAGGGAATGCGTATTTTCTTTTAATATAAACAACATAAAACATAATTTAACTGTCATTAGCATCAATAAACACTATTTAAAATTAGTTCCTGTCTTCTTTGCTCTCTCATTCTCCATCATCGGCCTAGTACCTTTTCGATCAGCTGTACCATAGAATCCCCCTGGAAGAACGTAAATTTCTCTCATTCGCTCATTTTGCCGACCGTCAACGCCAAGGGGTACCGATGAGACAGCTGATCAAGTTAGTACTTGTAGAACAAATAGAGAACGTGCTATCAAAGAAGACTCGGTGATAGGCACTGGGTTGCGTGGTGTGATTTTAAAACTTCTGCCGCCGATTTCCAAGCCACAAGTGCAAAACCCATCAACTGGGAGTAAATTTTCCCAACTAAATCAATTAAAAAAAGGGATATTCAGTGAAAAATATCAAAATGTAATGAAGTGTTAGAGTAAAGTTATTTGTGTAGATCCCAATTAACACGAAAATTGTTAAAATTAAAGATTGCTCTCATTCTCTATATGTTTTCCTCGTAGGTCTCGGAACACGTTAGTACAAAAATCAACTAGTGCACACTCTTAAAGTATTACTCGGTGGTCTACGCAGTCTTATCCACTCGTTTGGCATACACACTCAAAACTGATCACACACTCTAACTCAATATATCTTGGATGGACAATTGACGCGTTGTAGTTTGCTCAGCTTTTAGTTGTTATTTGAATGCAAGGCGAGACAGTCGTGTAAGTAGATTGTGAAAAAATAGAAAAAAATTCCACTTTTTTTTAAAACAAACTTTATGGGTAAAACCAAAATCATAAAAGTTGGCAATTTAAAAAAAAGCTTATAGGATAAATACATAAAAGTTTTAATTACAACTCGGTTGCTGTGACTAAAAGAACAGTTGGTGGAACCGTTTTTCATTTATTGCAAACGTTTTTTCAGCTCTAATTTTTCATAACTCGTTTACTGCAAACGTTTTTGAGTTCTCGCACATGTTTTTTTTATTTTGGAGCAACTAGAACTCGGTTGCTGCAACCGAAACAACAGTAGGCGGAACCGTTTTTCGTTTCTCGCAAAAATTTTTTCAGCTAATATTATTCATAACTCGTTTGCTGCAAACATTTTTCGGTTCTCCCACACGAAATGACATGTATGGATTAACAGAAGTTCGTTTCTCCCAACTGCAGTCTCCAAACGAACTTCAGTTATCTGAGATTTCATTTGGGAGGAACGAGTTTTTTCTTTACATGCAGTTTTTTTTCTTTGGAAAAAAAAATATTTTACAACATTTTGTTCCATTTTGTTTTTCCATTCTAAAAAATATGATTTTCGAGGTCCATAAAATAGGCATTTGTTTGATCAATAATTTCATCGTTGGAGCTAAATCTCTTTCCACCGAGCCATTTCTTTAGGTTTGGAAATAGTCACTGGTGGCTAAATCCGAAGAATATGGCGGATGAGGTACCAATTCGTAGCCCAATTAAATAACTCCAAACAATCCTTTGAAGTTGTTACACGATTACGTTTATGGTCAATTGACAGCAAACGCGGCACCCATCTTGCAAACAGCTTTCTTAAACCCAACGGATTATTTAAATTGATACCACACTGCCTTATGAAATGCCTATGGCATCAACAATTTCACGAACTTTATACACTACGATCGGCCAACACCATATCGTAGATTTTTTTCGACATTTTCGGGTGTATTGACCTCAATTGGCCGTCCAGAACGTTCAACGTCATTTGTACTTGTGCGACCACAACGAGTCATTAAACCACTTTTTTACCATTGAAATCGATGGTGCAGTGTCCCCACAGTATTTATCAAGCTTTTCCTTGGTTAGATTGACAGTTTTTTTCGCAAAAAATAATGTTTAATGAGCACTCGAAATTCACTTTTTCCATTTTAAAAAAAAATACACGAGGTTGTATGTTTTGAACAGCCGTTAAACGCAAAGTAAATGACGGAACTTGCTCAAAATTTGACAGCAGTCTACTCTAACAGGTGGTGCTTGATGGAAGCAGTGTTGCATTTCATATAACAACGAGGGAGGTTTGAAAAGTCACGGGCTTATTGATCCGCCCTCTATTACAAAGTAAAATTATGCAAAAATATGAAAACTTATTATAACAAATTAAACTAATAGAAAATATAGCTTTCGTGACTTTCTGTTTTTTTTTTATTCTTCCCCCCTTGGGTAGATCTAAAACAAAGGCTTCACAGTTTCTGGTCGAAGAATTTGCTTCTCTGTAGTGGGCCCAAAACGGGCTACTCGGCTGCACATAGATTTATCTAGCCCACCATTGTTTTTCGATCTTGAAACGTATTTGTGAACTTGATGTTGTGAAGTTTTAGGGGGATTGATCTGTGGCATTAAAAAATTGTGTCCCATAACATCCCATGAAGAGAACCCACGTTCTCATGTACAAGAGCCGCGCACACTAACCATTGCCACCACCCACGGCAGACATATACACACTGAAAAAACGGCCCCAGCAACATATTTTAGGAACCATATATATTTTTGCAAGCTTTGTTTTCATGAATTGAAGATCTGCAATCTTTTTCTTTGTTGTCTGTCACGGTTTCGTTTTCAGCAGTTTTCAACAAACAAAGCCACATTTGGGTCTCAGAAACATATATTAAACTAATAATCATTGTGTCTCCAACATGTAATATTAAACAGCAAACACAATGTGTTTGGATACAAGTATACTATATTTGGTACAAGCTACAAACACGTTATATTTCCATCCGCACAGCAAAAAAAAGACCCAAATTCGGGTCGCGAGAGGTATTGGATTGGGTCGCGGAAATCCCCCAAACGACTCAGCAGTTGATTAAACCAGCTGCAATAGCCATGGCAAGAACTGTCTGTGGAGATGAAATTGCGAAGAAGCTGGAAATGGTGTCAATTTCAAACGATACTGCGAAAAAGAGAATAGATTTAGTGTCATTAGATATTTTAGAACAATTAATAACGGATCTCAAAAAAGCCATGAAATTTTCAATTCAAATCGACGAATCAGTTGATATTGAAGATTTCCCAAAGCTGTTGGTGTACGTAAGATACAGAACTCCTCAAAATTTCAATGAAGAGTTCCTGTTTTGTGAAAAGCTCTCTGGAACTACAGCTGGGGCTGATATATTTCTTTTAATAGAAAAGTTCTTTGTGGAACACCAATTACTGTGGGACAATTGCCTCGCAGTCTGTACAGATGGAGCACTGGCAATGATAGGAAGTCGCATCGGGTTTTGTGCCAAAGTCAAGGAACGAAATCCAGACGTTGTTTTAATACATTGTTTTTTACATCTAGAAAACTTGGCTACACGTGATATGCAGCCAGATCTACATCAGGTGTTAAAGGACGTAATACAAATTATAAATTTCATAAAGGCGCGCGCTATGAACTCTCCGATATTTCGACTGATGTGCGAAGAAATGGGTTCAGATCACCAGAATTTATTATACCCGCGCAAAGATTCTAGCTAGAGTTCTTTCACTTAAAACAGAAATAGAATTATTTTTGACAGATAAAAGACACGAATGTGCTGTTCACTTCAGTGACAACAAATGGATGGCTAAATTGGCATATTTAGGTGATACTTTCCACCACTTGAATCAGTTGAACATAGAAATGCAAGGTCAAAATCGCACTGTAGTAGACATTTATGAGGAAATTACTGTTTTTAAAAACAAAATAAAACTTTGGCAAAATAAAATTGCTCAATGTCAATTGGCAGCGTTTCCAACATTAAACTTGTTTTTGGAAGATCTTAATCTTAATGGCAACCGTATTTTCGTGGAGACCATGCCTATTTTTTTAGAACATTTGACAAAACTTGAAAATGAAATGGAAAGATATATTCCACAAAATGTCCATACCGTGAAATACAGTTGGGTAAGAAATCCATTTGAAGTAGATGTAATGGGCGTTGAAAAGGATTCAGCTGGATTACAAGAAGAATTGCTCGAAATGCAAGGTGATGCAGTTTTAAAAGATATATTTGCCAGAACGAGTCTCACAAAATTTTGGGCACAATTATCTGGGAAGACTGTTCTGAGCAATGAAGCTGAAAAAGCCCTGCTACCTTTCCCAACTACTTATTTATGTGAAGCAGGATTTTCATGCCTTGCTGTTATGAAGAATAAGTACAGGAGTAGGTTGGATCCTCAGCATGACATGCGGTGTGCACTTTCTATAAACAGAAGTCCACGTATGCATGATCTTTGTTCAAAAATACAACACCAGGGTAGTCACTAATTATTTTGCTGTAAATTTGTTAACTGTTTTAATGCTGAATTGTCTGATTTTAATACATAACATTTAAATAAAGTTGTTTATATCTAATTTTACAACTACATCCTATAAAATTACATAATATATCATTTTAGTACCTGTAACTGGAAAATAAAATAAAAAATTAGATTAGGGTCGCGTACGTCAAATATATACGTTCCTTGGGTCGCGAGCCAAAAAGGTTAAGAACCACTGGTGTAGAGAAATCGTTGGCTGCTAAGGGGTATGCATTGCTAGCCCTTCTTGACATTGAAGGTGTGTTCAATAGTATTACGCCTAATTAGATAGAATTGACGCTAACGATCCTTAAAGTGAACGTGGATATTATGGGGCTTGTATGCGAAATATATGGATGTTATAGATGAATTTGGCATGTCAACCGCTGTCAGGTATTCCAACGGAGGCACAGTTCAAGGAGTCTTGTCTTGTCTCCATTTCTATGGAACCTTGCGCTGAAGGGAATACTGGATGCAGTCGAAAATGTGGTTGGAGAAACTGAAACGGACGACATGGAAATAACTATAACGGGTAAGTATTCCATTACCCTCAGAGACATTGTGTAGGCTAGCTTGCTGACTTTGGGCTGATGGGTCGGTTGAAAGTGGAGTAGGTGTACACCCGGTCAAGACCGATCTGTTACTTATTCCCCGAATGTATAAAATACCTATCTTGAAATCTATCACTTTGAATGGTTCTGCTGAGTGTGTCAAATACCTGGGTGCTATTTTGGACAACAAGCTTAATTTCAGACTGAATTTCTATCATCTGCTTCGATTTTGCTGTTCTTGAAATTGGTAATAATTTTATGAACTTGAAGTCAGTGACGGTCTGAAAAAAGCGACTCGAACTCCGACTCCGGTCAAATTTCCTGAACTCCGACTCCAACTCTGACTCCATGCTACAATGCACTCGAAATACCCCACACATGAGTGCAGCCCAGTCTCCTGTCCAAGGACTAGACGCAAAAACCGTTTTTCTTTTAATACTGTTGATTACGTCAACCAATATCGAAATCATGTCATTACTTTAACACACCCTGTGCCACTACGAATTGGGCAGGCACCCTTGGCAATCGTAAACCCAAAAACCTGGAAACCAAATTGATATGAAGTTTTCTTCACAAAATGTATGACAACATCACTGGCAACAACACAAAATGACTTTGTTTTCCAGTGAAAATAAAATAAAAAACCTTTAAAAAAGGAACATAAAAATGCAATCCAAGGAAGAAAAAAATGCTATAACTCGAAACAAGTAAATGTGGGCTACATGCACGAGATGAAAGGAGGAGCGAGAGTAAGTTAGACCATGACTGGGGTTATGGCAGAGGTGCAGACTAAACAAGTTAAGAGCACACGTTGTTGCTTTGGTGTCTTTTTTTATACATTTTTTGCGCGCTTCTTAACGTGGCCATTGCAAGGTAATGAATGGTGGCTGACTGACTGCCTGCCTGTTTGCCTGTTGGGTTGTGACTTACCTAAATCAGCTACTCGTATACCGAAACAATTCATATCCTTATTAAGTGGCTGCGACAAAGGCAACGATGAGGAACTCGTTAAAGCTGACGAAGCAGGTGGTGGCGGCGGCGGTGCAGTTGTTTCCTGTGGCCGCTTACGAGCCACCGCAATGCCAATTGGTACAGTATTATCTATGCAAAAAAAAGAGGGTAACACGAAAGAGAGAGAGAGGGAAAAATGCAAATTAGTAAACAGCAAAAACATTTAAAGCAATATTTAATGAATGCCAGAAGAAGAAAAAATAAAAAGAACTACCGTCGGTTATTTGCAACTATTATTCGATAAACAATAATCATCAGCATCTTCCTTTGCAGCTTCTGCTGCTGCTTCTGTTTTTTTTTGTGGGCGCTTTTTTGTGCGCCCATTTTCCCAAGTGGTTGTTAAGTGTCCACTTTACTTTCCACTTGTTTTATTTTCTTCGTGTTCGTTGTTCTGTTTTGGAGAATTTAATTTTAATAAACCTTTTTTTTTAATACAAGTGAGTTTCATTAATTCTACTGTGCACTCGTTTTGCAGCAGGGATGGTAAGTTAAAGATTTTTTGTACTAATTGTAGTACATACTTCAAAATAGATAACTAGTTCCATCCCATGAAAGGACAGTGGAGAGCGTCTCACAATCAGAGAGGTGTGCGCTTTCTACTTGTGCACTCAGTTATTGGGACCAACAGTTTTACACTGATCCCGAACGGTTTTTAAAGAACCTTTTTCATGGTTAATAACTCGATAGTGTCGCCGTCACTAAGTGCGGTGATAGTCGACGAAAGAAATGTTAGGTGGTCAGAGCACGGATCGAACACACCAGGGATATCGGCTAGTGGTTCATATTTTTGTTTTTTCAAATTGTGCCAAACTTTGCAAGGCCCTTATTCTCTAAGGAACATCTCCACTCATATCTCGAACAAGCAGAGTAGGAAGGGATGCATACCAGGTAGACATCTGCACAACACGTCTTGAATCATCATTCAAGACATTCGCTTTTTTTAAACGACATATACCGTAGCGATGTCGCGACAGCCAAATACTTCAGTGTTCTGGAAAAAAGGCATTCGTGTATACATGTGAAGCTTTAGAGCACACTAATAAAATACTACTATACCAACTTCGCTTCACATCGTTTTGTGTTTTTGTGTACACACACTTGCACGAATGATTTGTCGATAGTACCTCAAAGTACTTGGTTGTCGCAACTTCCCTACTATACATGTCTTTAAAAAATCAAGTGTCTTGAATGTCCATTCAAGACGTCTTGTGCAGATGTCTAATACCAGGTTGTAGAAGGTATTTATGTTTCTACACTGTTGGCTCCAAACTAGATGGTTATGTAGGATTTGTAGTTTTATTCCAAGGAGATTGGTCTAGACCTCGTACAAATGCTACCAGACCACTGTAATATCTTTCAGGTAGAAGTTGTGGCAAGCGGTGAAGTTTCCCTTTGGCTGGTACGAAAATTTATCACCGCCGGGAGTATCAACATCTACTCTGGCAGTTAGGCTGCTATAAATCCTATGCAATCTGCCTTATTTATTTCAAGAGATGCCACAGCTGGCAAATGAGGTGTTATGGGTGCCGGAACAGTGGAGCATTCCAAGGAACCATCGTTCAGATGAGCAGGCTATATTTTGGACTACTATTTCTACTCCACTAGATATGGAGCAAGTGGGTATACCCCTTTATACATGCAAGCTCATACTTAAAACCTAAGTTCTCAGACATGCGGATCATAGATGGTTTGGAAGCCCAAACTGAAGGATCTCTAGGCAGGTATGGCCAAGTTATAACCTGAATAGTACTCTCAACTTGATATGCAATCTTAGACAATATATTTCTATGCTAGTAGCTGTGATCGCTGGACACTGATTAATAGACCGACACTCGTCTCGAATTGGAATCTCAGCTTATTATTACTGCAGAATCTGTGGGGATGAATAAAAGGACGAGAGCGTCGAACATCTCATATGCTACTGCCCGGACTTTTGTATTAATAGAAGACAATATTTAGGATCTTACACCATTTTGGATCTAATAGGCATTCAATGAGCTAAGCTGAATGATCTTATAACCTTTTTGCAGAGTACTAATTGGTTCACCAGGGACTAATGTACGTATCTTCGTCAGCCACATTCTGGAAAATCAGAATGAGGTATCGTATGATTTAACCCACAGAAATAAAACCGAATTAGCCGTAACTGAATTTAGAAGTTGTCAAAACGACATTAGATGTCAGAGGTTGTTGTCACAACTGCATTAAAAGTTGTTACAACCGATTAGAGATTAGCTTCAACCGAATTTCAGTTGTGGGGACTTAATTCAATCGTGATAACAATTCGGTTGTGACAACTGCAATGCGTTGGCAAAAGCCGAATTTGCAGTTGCTACAACCTCTTTTCAAACAATGAGTTCTGTGAGTGTACAGGTGAAGTTACAGGTTTAACGATGGGGACGGAGTATGTAATTCCGTAGTATCACAATGATCTTCATTCTACTAAGTCTGTATATTGTAAGAGCCACTTCTCCCTAATCCATGCTTTGGAAAAATATACTTCGTGAATATTATGTAATTATCCATAGATACTACGAATTCCTGCATTCATTTTCAGCCAAATAAACATTACATAGAATCTATTAAACATGTTCATAGAATCAGTGAAACAAATTCCTAAAACCTAGGAAAACGATTGTAGGATAAGAAATCTGCGAAATTTGTTCAAATCATCTATGAAAATTTTTAAAAGTTCAAAGCATAGAGTAATGAGGTATAGAGACGCCAACTCTCAGTAAATTGATGACATTTGGTGTGTTGCAGATGGGCGGTTGGATGTTGGAAAATATTGCTTTAATAATACTAGATAGAGGCAATGACTCAAACCATTCAACAATAAATCAGCAACGGCATTTCGATGTGTGCATTAAAATTTTTGTATAAATACACCACAAATACATATATACTAACAATACAATACATACGAGTATAGAAAAAAAATTTAAAATACGTTTAAATTTAATAAAAACGACATGAACAATTGAAGTCAAAAATTTTTGTAATTCCACCTGGTGTAAGCCAATTTACGTCAAATAACTCTCTATCGCACCGACCGCACCACGTATAGTGTGAAAGGAAATGTCAGATGAGAAGAATGGCGTCTCTATACGTCATAACTCTTTGTTCAAAGTTTCGAAGTTTAAGAAATTTGTTCTTAATATCTAGGAAACATTTTCATAGTTTATGATATTTGTTATAGAATTGTAAGGTAGAAATACACTCAAAAAAATGTCAGTAAACACAGCAGAATATACTGCTGAAAATGGGAAAGGCAAAATGTTTGTTGTTTTAGCAACCGCCGCGAGCGGCAACAGCGGTTTAGTACTCTCTCATAAGAAATACAATTAGAGTCGCCCGTCATTGTCACTCGCGACGCCATTTGTGTGGCTACACCAAGAATCATAATTTTCGACAGTGTTCTTAGAGGGTAATAATTCAGATGTGTTGTAATAATATATGAGCGCAGATAACCGCATCTGTTGCGCATGTGCGCCGGTGTGGAGGATGATGAGGAACCCACCCTCATATGAGTTGTCGTGAAGTTTTTTTGGTTAAGATTTATTAGGCGTGTTTTCGTTACAAGTTAGCGATTATCGCTTTGATTGCTCTTAAGGAAAACGCCAAACTAGCGATTATTTGTAGCTGCATATATCGTAATCATCGTGCTCTAACCCATGGTATACCACCCACAGCAAAAATAACCCAACTAACACTAACCGAATTTAAAGGTTGCTACAACCACTTTAGATGTTACCACATCCGTATTAGAGGTTGTCACAACCGCATTAGAGGTTGTCGCAACCTATTAGAAGTTGCTTGAACCGAAGTTTAGTTGTGGGCACTAAATTCAGTCGTGACAACCACAATTCGGTTGTGACAACTGCAATTCTGTAGTAAAGCCTAATTTGTGGTTGCTACAACCTCTTTCTAGACAATTCGTTCTGTGAGTGTACGTAGCCATTATTGTAAATCTTTGTTTCTTCCTCTTAACGTTTAATTCACAATAACACTATATTTTCAATATCCTCTTGATGAATTTTCCAAACTTGCAACTTTGTGCCAGCTTAAGACAGAAAAGTAAGCGATAATTTTAAGTAAGAAGAAAATATAATACTCAAACAGTAGATAAGGGTGTGTTATTTTCATCAATTCTTACAGAGGGCTGAGCGGTTTCTATTATTAAGCCCCGTATTCGGTTCTTGGGAATTTTGTATTCCCATACGTAAGTGTACTTGTACACGCTGAAAATGTTTTATTTTTTTGTTGTTTGAGAGCAAATATAACGTGTTTGTACCTTGTCGCAAATATATTATACTTGTGCCCAAACACATTGTGTTTGCTATTCAATACAACATGTTTGGGACACAATAATTAATGGGTTATAATATATATATTTGTGACCCAAATGTGAGTTTGTTTGTTGAAAACTGCTGAAAACAGAAACGTGACAGACACTAAAGAAAAAAAGCAGCATATCTCCAATTCACGAAAGCAATGCTTGCAAACATGTACATGGTTCCTGCAATATGTTGCTGGAGGCGTTATTTTTCAGTTTGAACTGAAAATGTCGCTGACTTTTCATTTGCTTGGCTATTTGCGAAAAACAATTACAGGGTTATTATGACACAGTTATTTCGTACAGAGTCAGTTTTTAAATAGATTCCTTTAGATCCGGGATGGTAGACTTTAAAATTTAACAACATCGATCAAAATGCTGATACAACCGTAATACGAATTGTCTTCCAAGCTTGATACTTTCGGCCACAGAGTCTACAAATCGTGACCGATATCACAAAATTTGGTTCGTAAGATTTCGTCAAATCAGTGATGGTAGGTTTTAATATTACAGGACAGAACATGTACGTTTTTATGCAGTTGACATATAACGTAAATTGACATATGCAAATAAAAGGTTTTATTTTCCAACAGTGTCTCCTCGCCTCGATACAGTTAGCCCATCATTTCCCAAATTTGTTTATTCCTTCCAAATAATTGGTTTGTCAAGGTCCTCAAACCAGGCGTTGGCTTCAGTGATGTCCTCTTCATTCGACCCATATCTCTTACCTCCGAAACATTTCTTCAGGTATAGGAATAGAAAGTAGTCACTGGGGGGACGTTAAATCTGGAGAATATGGAGGTTAAATCCGGAGAGGAGGTAACAATTCGTAGCCCAATTTATAGATTTTTTTACCATGACAACTAATGCGGTCGCCAAATGCCAACGCTTTTACTTCAAATCAATGTCGAATCTGTACAAGAGCTGTGAATATTACTCGTCGCGGATAATTTTACACCTTGCATGCATACCAAAAAACGGTCTCCCTGACCTTATTGGCCGACAACCCCACCTTGTCCTTATTTAATACACGTTCGTCCGAAGAAGTTCACTGCTTTGACTGTTCCTTAGTTACTGGTGCGTTGTGATGAATCCATGTTTCAACCACGATTACAAAACGGAGCAACAACTCCTTCGGATTGCGCTTCAACATCGCTAAACGCTCCTTTGAAGTGGTCACACGGTTGCTCTTATCGTCGAGCGTGAGTAATCGCGGCACCCATCTCCCGGATAGCATTTTCAATGCAAAATATTCATGTAAAATGTGATGTCCGCTCAGTTGAGATGCCTACAACCTCTCTGAACATCCAATACCATTCCCTCAGGGTAATTGGAAAAATAATGGGTAGATGCCCACGACAATGGGCTACGAATTGCTACCCATCCACATTGATCGAAAATATGAAAAAAATTTCTATATCTCGGAAACGGAGCTTCCAATCGAAAAAAAAACAATTTTTTAGAGTTTCTAAGGGTTTCTCATAAAGTGGTCCAATTCGTATGAAAATTTTTTTTCTTCAAAATACGAAAATCGCTAAAATAAAAAAGTGGCTACAACTCGGAAACGTTTCCGAGATATAGACATTTTTGTCTAAGTTTTTCATATTTCGATAAAAAAAATGAGGAAGCGTTACCCTGGGTAACCCATTACCCATCGTTGTGGGTAACTACGTATTATTTTCCCCATTACCCTTAGGGTAATGGGTAATCGTGATAGGTAATTCCCTATCGTCGTGGGTAGCTACCCACTACCCACTATTACCACACAGGGTAATGGGTAAACGTTTATCACACATTCCCCACGGCGATGTGTATGTGTTACATATGCGGGGGAGGGGGTAAATACGAACTCTGGAATTCAGTAACCCACTTGCAGAGTTGCCATAGTTTTTATCAAGCTTTGCCTTGGTTTCGGTGATGGTTTTTTAATTTAATTCCACATTGTCGTGGGTAGCTAGCCATTACTTTCCCCATTACCCTGTGGGTAACGGGTAATCGTGATAGGTAATTCCCCATTGTCGTGGGTAGCTACCCATTATTTTCCCCATTACCCTATGGGTAATGGGTAAACATTTATGACACATTCGCCACGGCGATGTGTATGTGTTACACATGCGGGGGAGGGGGTAAATACGAACTCTGGAATTCAGTAGCCCACTTGCAGAGTTGCCATAGTATTTCTCAAGCTTTTCCTTGGTTTCGGTGACTGCATCTTACGTAAAAAATAATGCTTGATGAGCACAGGAAATTCTCATTTTCCCACGAGCTTATCTGCTTTCACTGCATGTCGAACACAAACTAAATGGAACAGCTTGTTTATCATTTTACAGTAATCTATTAACAGATGGTACACGCAGAAAAAATCGGCCCCAGCAACATAATACAGGAACCACGTATAAGTTTGCAAGCATCATTTTCATGAATTGAATATCTACTGCATTTTTGTTACTTTGTTGTTTGTCACGTTTTTGTTTACAGCAGTTTTCAACAAACAAAGCCACATTTGGGTCCCAAAAACATATATGTATTATAACCTATTAATCATTGTGTCTCCAACATGTAATATTGAATAGCAAACACAATGTGTTTGGACACAAGTATACTATATTTGCAATAAGCTACAAACACGTAATATATGCATCCAAACACACACAAAGGGGAGGATTTTCCAGCGTGTAGTTCGCAGAATCTGTGATGATTTTAAATTAACTACAAGTGAAGTTCAAAAAGTCACAGAGCTTTCAAACCGCCTCGTATAGTGTAGGGTATAATAGAACGGGCGAATTTGACCGCCTGTATCATTGGTTACATCCTGTCCACGTGTGTTAATTTAAAATATAATTTTTCCATTTAAAATCGAATTGTTTATTTGAATTATAAACCAGTTTTTTTAATAGTATTAAATTGCATCAGATTTTAATTTTTCCTATCTGTGAATTGAATAAAATTTCAATAAATTGTGTTATTAAATAATGATAAGAGATTGGAAGAAAACTAAAAACATAGTTTTCAAAAACTAGGAACAATCTTGGATTGTGTGCAGAGACCTCTAGGTACGCTTTATTTTCCAACACAGTACGTTTCAGTAAACAAAAGTACGTACTTTTGCAAACCCTGTGAAAATACTGCACTTTATAGCGTTTTATTTTCATTTCATTTCAACTTTTTCATACCATTTTCCTTTGGCATTTTTTTTAAACCATTTTTTCCATTCCGCCATTACCAAACAAGTGCATTTTAAGCTGAATTGCCGTCGGCAAATTGCTCTTATGTGAATATATTTTCCCTGCTGTTTGTGCTTCCAACAAAGTGGCGAATGGAGAATGTTGTATAGAGAGGAGGAGAGATTGGGAGACTGGGGTAAAGACAACAGCACCACCATAACCACCACCACTACTACTTCTCACAATATGATGATGAACTTGTTCCATTGGTTGTGTCTCCAACCAGGGGAGAGAGGGGCAACACCAAACTAGAGGCGGAGTATGAAGGAAGTGTGGTGAGGTGAGGTGACGAAGAAAGAAGCTGATGTGAACTGAAAACGACGTCACGAAATTTTGCCATTATTTTTGTTTTAGCTTTTTCGCGATTTTATTTTGCCTTGTTTGCTTTTAGCTTTTTTGCTGTTTTCTCTCAACACAACTTCAGTACAACAACGGCAACAAAGCGTTACAATTGTACAAATTCAGTGATTTTTATCTAAAAATTATGTACTGAACGGGTTAAAATCAAAAAAAAAAACAAAAATAAAACAAGGCAAAAAGTAATGTAATGAAACGAATCGAAACGAAACGAAAACCACCGCAAAACTGTTGTTAGAAACTAATTATGAATTCAAACAAGACTCTGTCCGATCTTTTGGTTTCATGTAAGAAAACAATAAAAAAAAAATAAAACAAATCACATGAAATTTTGCGATTTTATGGCGAAAAAACCCAAATTGCGAAATATAAATAGTTGGCATGCGAGCGAACGTGATTGGTTTGAAAATAAAAGGGCAAAGCGGCGCAAGATTACTTAATTTTTGTATAGAAAGAAACGCTGTCTAAGTTGTTGCTTTATGTACGATCTTTTCCAATAAATTTGCTTATTAAAAAACGTAAATCAAAAGGTTCGCTACATACCAATCTGTAGAAAAATGTAGTGAAAATGTTGTGAAAAATTAAATAAAAAATGTAGTGAAAATTAACTTATTACACCAATGAATTTAGCATGGTGTTGTCATTGCACGGAAGTACTTCCAATTTGACTACTTTTCAGCATAATGCTTAATAGGTCGATAGATCGGCATGTCGGAAAATATAACGGAAACTAAACTACCCGGGAAGTGGTATTGAAAGATTCTGTTATATCAATGAATTTTACCCAGTGTTATCACTGACGGGAAGTTAATCTAATTTGACAACTTTTCAGTACATTTTCAGCTGCTCATTAGATCATTGGTAGCAATTTCGACCAGTAAAACGGGTGTGTTTTCCAGTAATCAATGGGTGTTAAATTATATTGTGAGAATCTCTGCCCTGTGCCTTCGTGGAATGTGATGGACAAATTATTTATTTATTTATTTTAACTGAGTACAAAATATTGAATATTTATCACTATAACTTTCAACACAACTCTTTGGTTAGAGGTGGTGGTAATTTCTCAAAAAAGGTTTGCTAGAAACTCTGAATTTGTCGAGATTTTCCCGAATTTTGGCGATTGTCCAGAGCCCAGACTACAGATGGGTGAATCGACTTAAACATACCCTCCTCTTAGAAACTCTTAGTTATCCGTTGGGTCCAAGTTCCATTAAAAATTCCATACATTATTCTTCAGCCAACCAACCTTCAGTTACCCGAATAGGTGAGACAAATTCGACCATACAAAATAATAGGTTGGCACTGCGCAAAATATTATCTAATTTCCAATTTAATTACGACCTGCATATTACCAAATTGCATTAAGATTGCTTTTAGTTTACGGGAGATATCATGTCGTCCAAATTTTGTAAGACAGGTACAGAAGTGAGTATGGCAAATTTGATAATTTTGGAAAGAAGTTCCTTATCGCACGTTGCGGTTTGGGGCTCAATGAGAAAACATTAAACAACTTTTTTTTAACACTATTATGCTACAACCCAGAATTATCAACTATATTGGGTACTTTTGCTTTGGTTTGTGTCTAGACTAATATATGTTGGGAATTTTCTTGTTTAATGGGAAGTTTTCTAGGAGGAGCTATAACCAATATTTTGTATATCCGGCATGTGATGAAAATCGACCGAGTCAAAATCGAATACGATTTGACTATTTGATGAATTATATTGACCTGATTCATAATATTGGCAACCAATATTTTATACATACATTTTCTTGTGTCAGAAAAAGGGGAATAAAATAATTGATATCCATTATTTGCAAAACTAAACATCATTGTATTCGATTTAAATCGAACGATTTCCATCACATACCGGTATATTGTAGTTTTGAACCCAATAAGAAGTAAATTTAAAAAAGCCAAAGTGAAAGTTTAAAAAAACATTTTCTTAAATAATTAATTAATTTTTACAATTTTTCAAATTTATTCAAGCTCAAGACCTTTTTAAATAATATAAAGCTTATTTATTAGCTTTATATTACTTTCAAAAAAGTCGAGCATAAAAATGTTCCAATGATACCAAGGCTGTCGTTTTTGAAGAATTCACCGAAAACTTACCAAAAACGTCTGCTGATGGAGATCTTGGCAAGATCCGAAATAGCTATACAGACAAGTATAACTGATGAAATATGGCATTGGGCAATGTTTTGGTAAACACCACTCTGTTACGAAAAATTGTCGCTAGACAGCAAAACCATTCGGAATCAGTGTAAAATATAGGGGGTCCGAAAATTCACGCAAGAAGTTCATGCCATGTGTACGTTAAAGTGTTATTGTTGAACAAAAAAAAGGCAGCGTGACAGTTGACAGTTCAGGGTTGTTAAAAATGGAACTCTAAATGAACGAACAAGACATTTTCAATATTGAGAAACATTTTAAATATAGTGACGGGTTCTTAAGCGATTATGCTCATTTTCATCTTGATGGATTCATTTATCGTCAAAATTGTCGCATTTGGGGTTCATAAAATACACAAGTGATTGCAGAGAAACAAATGCATCAACAACGTGTTACTGTCTGGTATAGATTTTGGGCTGGGCTGAGGCATAATCAGGTCATTGTTCTTCGAACAAGTGGCTGGTCGGGCCATAACTGTCGCGACATGATAATCTAGTTTTGTTGTTCCTAAATTGCATAATATAGATGTGGACGACATTTGGTTTCATCAAAACGCTGTCACATGCCCTACATCCCGAGAACAATCCAATTACAATACAACCTTGGGACACCCTTTGTATCGCAATATAGCAGTCTGTTATCGAAAAATTACGATAATAGTGTAGTATCGAAAGACTGTTCTTTTTTCCCGCCCATTCTGGTCCACCCACTGAAAAAATAACCGAATTAGCCGTAATCGAATTTAGAAGTTATCACAACCATATAAAATGTCATCACATCCGAACTAGAGGCTGTAGCCACCACATTAAAGTTTGTTACAGTCTATTAGTGATTGTCACAACCGCATTAAAGGTCGCCACAACCTATTAGAGGTTGCTTCAACCAAACTTCAGTTGTGGGAACTAAATTCAGTCGTGACAACCGCAATTCGGTTGCGGTAACTGGAATTGCCGGTTGCTACAACCGCTTTTGAAACAATTAGTTCTGTGAGGGGCCTCCATGAATATATGAATAAAAACAAATGTTTTCCCATTACATCCCATGAAGAAATTGAGGAGAGCTTCTCACAATCAGTGAGATGTGCGTTTTCTAGTTTTATACTCACTGATTGGGACCTACAGTTTTACACCGATTCCGAACGGTATTTGGATAAACTTTTTCATGGCTAAATACTCGATAGTGTCGCCGTCACTACGCGAGGTGAATTCCTCTGAATTCCTCTTTAAACTATCAAACTATAGTCCTTAAAGATACAAAAAATTACACAAATCTACAGAAACGCCCCAAATCCTTTAAAATGAACAAACAAAAAGCATGATGAGTGTAAAGGGTGGGATTGTTTGAATCAGTTCTATAACTTTGCCGACAAATGATTCAACTTTTACTAAAGAGCACGTTCTCGACCCCTTAAATGTTATTGTGTATCATTTCCTTCTTCCGTAAAAATTTAGAATGGTGTAGTATACGAGTAGTACTAGTCTGGCGACATGGCATCGCATTGCATGAGATGAATTCCATATTGATTGTTACCTTAGAAATTGTGACAGTTGTGGGTAATCCACGTGCTATTGTGGGCTGAGTGTCTGCCTGCATCGTTCTATGTACATTCCTAAAAATTTGTGTTGTATAAGGCATTTTTGGAAATAACGCAAAAAAATCCAACAACCACTTTGTTGTGTAAACGGAAACGTAATGGTGGGTATTGAAATTGAATCATTTTCATTTTAGGTTTTTGAATTAAAGAGCAAAAAAAAAATTATCATATAAAATTTCATTCAGTTCATTCATTTTTTTATCATCACTTTAATTTCGAACTGAAGTTGAAACTTTTCCCTAACCCTGCAATTTAGATGGTAAAAAAAGATAACGATCGCAAACAAAAAATTAAGAAACTCTTTGCCAAAAGGTAACTCTGATTCGACAACATTTAAACATATTCCTTCTTCGAAAATCTCGTAGAAATTAGTTGTCAATTTTTTAACTAAAATTATTTTGAAACACAAAAACATGTGATTTTTCCTGTATCTGTCAAAAGAAAAAACGTTCGCCGCAACCCGTTTCTTTTGCTACGTATACTCAAGATTAACCTCAACAGTTTAAACGTTTCCCCCAAACAAAAACGCATGAGACGTCATGTTTTACACTGTTTATGACAATGGACAGGATTCTTCCCAACGCTAAACTAATTTGTTTTTCATTTACGAGGGCGGTTTTTGAAATATGCGTAACATTTGAATTTCACACGCAGTTAATTAAAAATCAACACAGTTCCTATCAACTACCATCGGTAAAAAGGGTCATTCAGTTTGTGCCAATTTTGACGAAAATGAAAAAACCTAAATTTCGTTTGCTCATCCAGCATTATTTTTTCCTTTAAAGCGCTATTACCGAAAGACTTGACAAATACTATGGCAACTCTGCACCATTAATTCCAATGGTTAAAAAGTGGTTTACTTAATTCAGTTGTGGTCGTACCAACACAAGTGACGCCGAACGTTCAAGTCGCCCAAAAGACGTCATCGCACCAGAAATTGTCGATAAAATCCATGGAATGATATTGGACTACCGGAGAATAAAAATGCGTGAGGTGTCTGATGCTGTAGGGTACATTACATTTTACTGCAATATTTGGACATGAAAAGCTATCCGCCTTATGGGTGCCACGATTACTCACAATCGACCACAAGCGCAACAGTGTGACCACTCCAAAAGAAGTGTTTTGGGATGTTCAACCGCATACGGAAAATGTTTTTGTGCCATTTCGTAATGTGAACGAAACATTGATATGAATATACCAGAAATTAAGGAACATTCAAAGCAGTGGACTTCTCTCGGTGAAGGTGTATCAAAGAAGGTCAATGTGGGTCTGACGACCAACAAGGACATGGCGACAGTTTTCTTAGCATTCACATCGATTACCTTGAAAAGGGTAAACGACCACCGCCGATTATTACACGCTGACAAAAGCCGGCCTCTGTAACATATTCTCCCAAAAAATATTCTGCAGGAACCATGTATGTTTGGTTGTCAGACTCCAAAAAAAGATATACTTGCAACTCCCTAAATGCACATATATTTAAATCCAAACATTAGCATGTTTACTTGCAAAGATGCATACTTTTACGTGAAGACATATGTATGCGTGTTTCGTCCCAAACATACATATACTTACGTCGAAGCATTCGTGTGTTTCCTCCCAAACGAACGATATACAACTGAATGCATGAAACTAAAACGCAACAGATCAGTCAACATAAGAAACACACAATTCATTTACAAACGCATTCAGGAATATTTATGCATCACTGACTGAAAGAATAATGCAAAAAGTTATACACTTGCAATAACATTAACGTAAACTGAGAACAATCTCTCGTTGTCCCTCTTTTTGATCTCGGCAGAGCATCTCGACAGAGACAACAAATTTTGTAAAAACTGCACCAAACATAACTATATTTGTGTCACAAACAAAGCTGTATTTGGATCACAAACACATATATTATGACATATTAATCGTTGTGTCTCAAACATGTAATATTGAATAGCAAACATAATGTGTTTGGACACAAGTATACTATATATTTTTTTTTATATCAAACCAACACTCAGGGGATGCCCCCTATAAATGCAGTGCATTGTGTTGGCGAAGGAAAATTGAGGTAGTGGAGGGTGGAAAGAGGGAGTAGTGTATGTTGACATTTGCCTTGAATCTTTGTATGTCACAATTGATGTGAAATACACTAGCCGGAAGTTTATTCCACATACGGTCTGTACGGCTGAAGAACGAATATTCTCTATAGTGTGTAGTGCGGTCAACCGGGCACTCGATAAAAAACGGATGAGAGTTCCTGGAAAGGCGCGTGCTTCGGTTAAATTTACGACAAGATGAAAACACTCGTTATATTTACACTCAAACAAGAAAAAATAAAGATTTTTAATCGAGCATTCATAGCTGTTGGGCAAATTTGACATTGATTTTAAGCAAAAACGACCGCATTTGACGACGAAAAGTGTTCCTTCCACCATGACAACGCACCGGCACAAAGGTGTGTAGCTAAATAAATAAAATAAATAAATAGTTTCCCATTACATCCCATAAAGGGACTGGGGAGAACTTCTCACAATCACTGAGCTGTGCGCTTTCCAGTTTTCACTCACTGATTGGGACCTACAGTTTTACACCGATTCCGAACGGTATTTTAAGAAGCTTTTTCATGGCTAGATACTCGATAGTGTCGCCGTCACTATGCGAGGTGACCGCCGCCGAAAGAAAATTTGAAGGTGGTCAGAGCCGGGTTCGAACCCAGGATCTCATGTACAAGAGCCGCGCACACTAACCATTGCACCACCGACGGCCACAAGGTGTGTAGCTGCCATGGTAAAAATCTATAAATCGGACCAAGAATTGCTCCTCATCCGCCATATTGTCCGGATATAGCCCTCAGTGACTACTTCCTATTCCAAACCTGAAGAAATGTTTCGCCGGTTAGAGGTTTGAATCCTATGAAGTGGTTATCACCAAATCAAACGCCTATTTTGACGACCTTGAGAAAATCTATTATTTGGATGGTATACAAAATTGGAAAAACGATGGACTTAATGTTCGAGCTAAATGGAGGAGACTATGTTGAAAAATAAATGTTTTTTTTGCCGAAAAAAATATCGTTTATTCAAAAAGTCATGGCTTTGTCGAACTGCCCTCGTAGGTTTGGTTCGGTTAGATTGAAAAAGAGGACTCACTTCATGAACCATATCTGGGCATACACTTAAGCCAGTAGAGGTCGGTCTGATGTTCGCTATTCATACACGTTGAAAAAAAACTGTCCAACAACAACAACAAAAAAGAGAGATTCTTCAGCGTGTAACCCCGGGAATACCTCACATTTTTTCATCCGAAATTCATACTGCGTACACATTTTGTCAGTATTCTGTCAGCTCTTTCCATGAAATGTTCGTCAATCATAAAAAAAGGTGTTGTGTTTTAACCTCGAGCAATTGGTACAATGACAGAAAGTTTTCCATCGATTCGATGTATATCCCCACACGCCCTGAATTCGTTTATATTGCGTCGTTTAAATATATGTATTTCATCTCATTCATCCCACCCATAGGAACTCTGATATTCTGCTCCCTTCTGATACGTCCCATATACCATTGTGAGTTACACTTGTCCATTGTTGAAAATCTACTTGTATTGCTTGGAAAGACTACGTTAACCAGATAAAAGGTACGGTAGTTGGAGTCCATACTTGGTTGGTCTTTCATTTCCTAAAGTACCGCAAGGCCGAGTAGTTCACATGATCAGCATGCGCAGAAAGCGATCACAGTCTTTGTAAGAAGTCGCCTTGATCTACGCTTCGCTATCAGTGAAGACTTTCACACTAGTGTGTCGACTATCGTTTTTCGGTCATCTCACAATATCCCTAATCGTCTTAACTTTGCTTGAAAGGAATTGTTATGATCAGGAAGAAGCAAATACTATAAATAAATAAATAAATGGTTTCCCATTACATCCCATGAAGGGACCGGGGAGAACTTCTCACAATCACTGAGCTGTGCGCTTTCCAGTTTTCACTCACTGATTGGGACCTACAGTTTTACACCGATTCCGAACGGTATTTTGAGAAGCTTTTTCATGGCTATATACTAGACTGGTCCTTATTTTGAAAGTCGTCGGAACCTGCGGGCCATGGGCTCATTTTGTTTATATTTATGTCAAATATCACCGTGCAAATTTTGAGCGCGATCGATAAACCTTTACCACTCTCTCAAGAGCCTTAAAGTTACAAAAATAGTCTATTTTTGAAAAATTTTCCAATTTGGACCACCCAAACGGAAAAAGGATGCACCCTAATTTCCAGACTATATTTTTCCTGATGCAGGAATTCATTACGAACAAAATGACACCTCACAAGCTAAAATCGGAGTAAGACTCACGAAGTTATAAATGATTAAAAAAGGTCAATTTAATAAAATGGAGGAAATTTTCTCTTAACCCTTATTAAGGTCTGTTTGTTTGACTGAAAACCTTTAAATCGATTTTTACCCCATTTCCCGTCATCCAATCGAGTTGAAATTTTGCACACAGATTTGTCGCTGCGACCAAGAAGGTCTATCAAAATATGGGCAGGATTGGATAAAGGGGCGTGGTAAATTTCAACTCGATTGGATGACGGGAAATGGGGTAAAAATCGATTTAAAGGTTTTCAGTCAAACAAACAGACCTTAATAAGGGTTAAGAGAAAATTTCCTCCATTTTATTAAATTGACCTTTTTTAATCATTTATAACTTCGTGAGTCTTACTCCGATTTTAGCTTGTGAGGTGTCATTTTGTTCGTAATGAATTCCTGCATCAGGAAAAATATAGTCTGGAAATTAGGGTGCATCCTTTTTCCGTTTGGGTGGTCCAAATTGGAAAATTTTTCAAAAATAGACTATTTTTGTAACTTTAAGGCTCTTGAGAGAGTGGTAAAGGTTTATCGATCGCGCTCAAAATTTGCACGGTGATATTTGATATAAATATAAACAAAATGAGCCCATGGCCCGCAGGTTTCGACAAACTTTAATTTTCTCCATACAACATAGGTCCAGTCTACTATATACTCGATAGTGTCGCCGTCACTATGCGAGGTGACCGCCGCCGAAAGAAACCATCACTGACCCACCCCCATGTTTAACAGTCGGCTTTAGGTTCGTCAAACGATGTTCCTGATTTTTGCCTCTCCAAACCAGGTTTCCATCTGCCCCAAATATATTAAATTCACCCCCTTTAGTAAACAGAACGTTCCTCCAGAAAGAAAAATCCGTATTTTCGCATTCCACTGACAAGTTTAATCGAATCTCCCGGACACGCTCATCAATAAGTGGCTGCTGTTTGGCCCTTCCCCCATTTAGACCCGCCCTGTGAATCTCATTTCGTATCGTAGAGACTCTTGCTTTTTACCCAATTCATTTTCAGTCAAGGAAGTAAGTCCCTGTGCAGTTAGAAAGGTATAAACCTTAACCCTCCCCAAAAGAAAAAGTTTCCCTGCTTCGGAAAACATTTCACGATGGGCCCGTTCCAGCCTTTTTGCACCCTTTCACAGGTTCCGAAGCGTTCTACGATATCGTGTACAGTTGAATGGGCAATGTCAACAATTTTCAAGATTTCGCACACAGTTTTGCCCCCTTCGACATCAGCAACAATCAATTCGCCGATGTCAATGCTAGCATGACACCTTTTGTCCAGAACCAATAATCTTATCAGCGTGTAGTCTGCGCAATGAACACAAAATGACAACCCTGTTATTCTCCAAGATTGTCCTTGTGTGCAGAATGAAGTTGGCCGCATAAACAATACAGCATTGCAATTATCGAAGTGATTATTGCTATCTGTCCAAGTTTGGCTTGGGCGGTAGTTATTGGTCATTGTCAGTTCTCCCTCTGTAATGTTTTGTACTGTTCATGAAATCTAGATTTTTTTTCGTTGTGTTTTATTGTGCAAAATATCGACATTTATAAAATCTATTTGCATGTTAAACAAATGCAAATATATTCTGACGTATTAAAGAAGCAAAATATTTTTCCAATGTGGCCGAGTTTGGCTTGGGGTGACTGTATGTAGCCCCTGCGCAAAGTTGGTTTGGATATTTTCCCTTAAAATGTATCGCCGCATCGTCTGCGAAACAAACGGGCTTGAGTCTGTTGTTGGTCAAAATATGTATCTTAGTTTTGTATTTTAATTGATGGGGTTTGAATTTCAATTGACGTCTTTTAAACTTCAATTGATGTGTTTTCAATTCTAATTAATTTCTTTTAAAGTTCAGTTGATATTGTTTAAATAGCAATTCAGTTCAATAAAATTTTAGTTTGTTTGAAATTTTAAATTTTTTTGAATTTCCATTGACGTCTTTTGACTAACATTTTTAAATTAAAACGTTTGTTTTTTGAATGTGTTGAAACAATTCTCATTAAGATGAGTTTTGTTTCTCCCTATAAGGTGGTAAGATATAGCCAAATATTTTTTGAGCATCGAAATAGCGAAGCAAATATTGAATTGTAATTAACAACGTAATCGAGTTGGTTCTGCATGAAATTGAAAATATGTATATATAAAGTGTTGATTAAATTCGTACTAAATTTGATTACGCAAGTAATTGAAAAAAAGTAACGGGTCCGCCAAATAACTTTTTTTTGAAAATGCTATAAAAAAAACTAAAACTACTGAATATTTTCTCAAATTTTATTTGAAATTACAATCCATCCGGTTAATAATGGAAAATAATTTCATTCAAATGGCTGCCTCGGCTGGCCATGCACATTATCGATTGTGTGCAGCTGTATTTCACCAATGGCTTCACGAATATTGTCCTTTAAAGCGTCAATTGTCTCTGGCTTGTCGGCGTAACACTTATCTTTGAGGGCACCCCACAAATAATAGTCAAACGGTGTCAAATCGCAGCTCCGAGGTGGCCAAACGACATCAGCTCTGCGGCTGATAATGCGATCTTCAAAAACAGGGCGCAAAACACGCAATTTTCGCACACATTCTGCAACATTAATGTCGCAATATTTACCAGCGTTGTTCAAGCGTATACACAACCATATTCGTTCAGCGGACGGATAAAACTAATTATCTGTCAAATCAGACATGAGCTAAGTGTTACCATTCACGAAATAAGCACTAGTTGCAAAAAAAAACGTTAGATGTCGGACCCTTTATTAAATGTTGATTAAGTTCGTACTCGAGTTGATTTAAAAAAATTAATAAATTCTTCAATTAATTTGTGTTCAACACAAATACACGAAAGTATTAAAAAGGATTGCTTAACTTTATACTGAAGCTACAGAAAATTTAGTTGAAATACATATATTCAATTACCGACCTACAAAAGTCCAAACATAAAAGTAGTTGAGTTGACCAATTTCGTGTTTGATTTGAGTATTAATTTTTCTCTGTGTAGGTCAGAAGGTTTCGTTCGACTTATTTTATTTTTGATCGCAAATGACAGGACATTCGAAATAGATGAATTTTACATTTTCGTTCGACTTGAAATGACAAGATTGTGGAACACACATCGAATTTCTTACGACTAAAATAAAAAGCAAGCTTTCATTCTAATTCGAGGAACAAGCATTTAATGCATTTTGAATTTCAATTGATTACAGTCAAATTTTTTATTGTTGTCTTTTAAAGTTTAAATCGAAATTTTTGAATTCGAAGGAAGACGAAAAATAGGAAGACCAAGACTCCGCTGGAGGGATCAGGTTGACGATCGGGTACACTTGGTATTGCCAACTGGAGAGATAAGTCAAAAGATCGAACTGGTTGGCGAAATATGTTATCTTCGTTTTGTAAGGTCCCTGACCCCTCGGAGTAAGTAATTTAAATCTTTCGAATGCAATTTTTTAAATCTCATTTGATTTTGTGTGAATTTAAATAATACTATTTCGTTTTAATTTCAATTGGTTACATTTCTTACTGAATCAAATGATATTTTATAATTATGTATGTCCGCATTCGCTTTAATGTGCTCATCCTCACACAGCAATCGATTATAAAATCTACCCCCCTCTAGAGTTCCTCAACAACAACAACAGAAACTTTATTCTGTAACGAGCTGATGTTTCAAAATACTTCGTTACAGTTTTGTACAAATTGAAGCCTTTTCGTGTAAGCGTGAAACTATCATTCATCATGGTAATTTGTCACTGAAATATTCGATGCGGCTCCGATGATACTGGAACTCCTGCAACGGACGGAAATGATAGCAAAGAAAAAAATGAAGAGAGAAAAACAATCATCCCCTCAAATGTCACAGCTCGCTACTATTACGCCTCAAGCAAAAGGATAAAACCAGAAAAGAAAAACAACAACTTCAGCAACAACAAAAAATACATGTCAGCCTGCTTGTTTTTTGCTGTATGCGGGTTGAATTTTAAATTGTGTAAATTAACCAGGAAAAATTTCATGTCAGAATATTAAGTGCATTCGTTGTTGGCAGGCGGGTGATGGTGATCAATACCCTTTCCATGGATGGCTAACACTTCTGGACATAGAACACAACACATTAGCAGCAACAGCAGCAGTAGACCCTGCACTGAAGAGCGTTAGATCATTAGCATGAAATTGATTAGGAAATTCAGTGAAACACGAAGACCGCCAAGTCGAATAGGCAGTGTAATAACTATTTTCTTTTTTAATTTTCCAAATGTTTTATCATTAGATTTGGCAAAATACGTAATTGTTGTACCCGCCCCGGCTTTGTGATTCTGGAAAATATTAAAGTTAAATTTCGTCCGAATGCGCAGCAGTCTTTGTCGTTTGTGGCGCTTTGAAATTTCGATATTTCAACATGGAGAGATTTCGAGATTTCAATATTTGTGGAAATGAAATCCCGAAAACTGTGCGCCAAAAAAGGTCGGTGTACCTGATCTTTCACTGAAAGAAAATCTTTACATCAAATGGATGATAAATGTTCATCCATTGCTCTTCGTTGAATTGATGAAAAATTTCTTCAAATCAATGAATAGGTTCTTCAATTTGATGATTGTGCGTTTCTTCACCTTTATCAGCTTCATTGAATTGATGATATTTTTTACATCAATAATTTTGGAAATATGTAATAGGTTCAAAATATGGAAGTAATATTGAAAAAATAAAGAGAACAAGAAAAAAAGTAGTAAAAAAATTTAAAATAATTAAATAATAGAAAATAGTGCAATGCACTGAAAACATTATCCACGCTATAAACATTTTTTATGTGGTCTTATTATCTGTTCTTGTGGATTTTTTACAATGAAGAATTGCCCAAAGAGTTTGGCTACTCATTATCAAACAAATTACATCAACATGATGACCAATTTAAAATTGATCAAATTTATGACAACCATACATCTAATTGAAGAAAAATGTACAGCAAACTGATGAACAATTGACATCAAAATTATGAAAAATTCATTTCAAATTGATGACAAACTTTCATCAACTCATGTAACATTGTCGTTGAATCAACGTAAAATATTGATTAATTATGGATCAAAGATATTGATTAATTATGGATCAAAGATTGATGAAATGTGTCGTAGGTTGGAAACTGAGGAAATGTATCATCAAATTGATGAAGGAATTTTTCCTTCAGTGTAGCTTAGTGCAGATTTTGATCGAGTAAATTTGGGAAGAAAACACAGTAAGTAATTTCGGCTTTTTGTTCAAAGTAATTTTAAATTATTTTAAAAAAATAATTAATTTTAACATATATAAGTAATGTAGGTGCTCTTTTGTTCAATGACTTTCTAACATCATTCATACAACTTATTGATTCCAGATTCATACAATGACTGGTCCGTCCCACAAATAAACTCGGTTTGTAGGTCCTCTTCTCTACTGATGGAATTCCCATTCAAAAAGGTTTGCAGACTCCGGAATAAATGAAAATCGAAAGGTGAGACCTAGTGTTGTCGTTATGGAAACACACGCCTTTGCGATTTACCAATTCAGATCGTGTTTCTTTCAGTGCCCCATTAGGGTCCGTCAATTGCTGACAATACACATCAAAATTGTATGGTTTGGAAGCAGTTTAAAATAAATTAATTCCTTAAAATTCCATCAAATGGACAACATAACCTTCTTTTGTGCAGTTCAGCCTTTGATGAGGTTTGAACGCGTTCATCGTGGTTCGACCAAGATCTCTTTCGGTTGAGATTGTTATAAAGAGTCAATTTTTCATGTCCAATCAAAATGCTTTCCAAAAATGAATCGTTTTTGTTGTGTTTGGAAGTGGATTTGCCTAAGCTCGTGTGGAACCCAAACATCATGCTTTTTAAAAAGTCCAAACCGTTTCAAATGATTTCAGCTGTGAATAATATTCGCCGCTGATCGTTTTAAACTTTTCAGGGTAATCGATGTGAATTACGCCTCATACATCCCAAAAAACTGTCGCCATGACCTTTTTAGCCAACAGACCCAACTTGGCCTTCTTTGCTACACATTCGCCCGGAGAAGTCGATTGCTTTGACTGTTCATTGGTCTCTGGTGTCTTGTGATGGATCCATGTTTCGTTCACACTTACGAAGCGCCGCAAAAACTCCTTTGAATTGCGGTTGAACAACGCCAAACACTCTTTGAAGTAATCACATGGTTGCGCTTACGGTCGAATGTGAGTAATCACGGCACCCATCGCGCGATTAACTTATTGTGTTCAAATATTGATGTAAATTGCGACGTAGCCGCTCAATTGGAGATGCCTACAGCCTCAGCCAGCCCAGCCACTGATATTATTCCATTGATTTCTGGTGTGACGACCTCTTTTGCGCGATCTGAACATTCGGTGTGACTTAGGCTGGTACGAGAACAACTGAACCCATAGAGTAAATGTACCTAGAGATAACATCCGTCGCATCTGACGTATCATTGCAGTCTTCGCGGTGAAGTCGGTGCGATAGAGAGATTTCGATGTAATTGACTTTGAATTGTTGATTAAATTTGGTTGGGAACCGTGAAATTTAAACGTATTTTCTACGTATTATGTGATGTATTTAACTATAGAGCAGTAGATAAGACTCGCCATCCTTTTCTTTAGGTTCTCTCGATGACGACGAGGTAGTAGATCATTTCATCGAGTTCGAGTTGCTGTTGTATGTTACTTTTTGGTTGAACATATAACTGACAGACAGAAAAGAAAATGCGTATTTTCTTTCAATGCATGGCGCTTATTCTTATTCCAATTCTTTAATTAAATGTTCGTTCTGACATCCATTAGGCTAGGATTGTGATCAACGTTCCATTCAGTTTTCAAGATGAAAACAACGGCTCTAGCAACATAATGCACGAACCATGTACATGTTTGCAAGCATTGTTTTCATGAATTATAGATCTGCTGCTTTTTTGTTTCTTTGTTGTGTTTTACGTTGTTGATTTCAGCAGTTTGCAACAAACAAAACTACATTTGGGTCACAAAAATGTACATTAAGTGTGTTTTTTTTACCCCGCTAAAGTTAATTATAGCTTAATTTGTACGGGACAGCTAAGCGATATTAAGTGGCATTTCAATTTACCACTTAAATTCCAACTTGAGCAATGACAATGTTGCCATATGTTCAATTTCAAGAAATGGGAACAAAAAGATATCTCAAAAGCAGAAATTTGCAAATTGGCTTACACATTTTAAGTTCATTAAAATTATTTTATTTAATGGAAGACTACGTGTACTTTTATATCTCTAAATTTGGAGGATAGATTTTTATTTGTGATTGAAAACAAAATTGAAAATAAAGTGTTCAAAACAACGCGCGCTAAATGTTATACACATTGAACATGGTGAAATGATCTATCAGGTATAGTCGTTTAACCAGCTGATGTAATGTTTTCCATGTCATTTTTCGTTTCATTTGTCAAAATCATATGTATTTTGATTTTATACTTGCTTGTATTCTTGTATTGTTGGTATATATTTGTGTAGAGTTTGGCAACTGAAACGAATGAACGAAATTAAAATGTCTGTTGTTGCTGCTTACAACCACAACACCATGTGCTGCTACCATGTATTTGTTCGCAATGTGTTGGCACGTGTTGCCATATCGAATTCTTTTTCACCCATTACAGCAAATGTTGCCACATTTCGCAGTATTAAGTGTAGATCGTTTTATTTGGAAAGTCGTAAGTGGCGATAGCTTAATGGAATAAAAAAAAACAGCCTTATTATAACCTATTAATCATTGTGTCTCCGACGTGTAAAATAGCAAACACAATGCATTAGTACACAAATACAATATTTTTGCAACAAGCTACGAAACACGTTATATTTGCATCCAAACAACAAAAATACAAATTTTTTTTAGCGTGTTTCAGAAATTGTAGTAACCTGTACCTCATTTTCTAACGATCGAACAACCCGAGAATAGGCTCCGACTTAAAACGTTCTGTACGAATTTATTGTCACTTGAATAAATCGTCACCTGAATAAATTAGGCTTAAATGAATTCCCTTGGTTGATATTTATTTTTTTTTGTCTCTTTTTTATCGGAACTGATAGTTTGTCAGTTTATTTATTGCAGCTCTAGACCACTCTATATCTACATTAATAGTGAAGTTTTGCAAAATGCATCCTCATGATTCTTGACAAACCGTGCAGCTATTTCAGATCTAGCCAGAGATCTTCATCAGTGGTTGTTTCCAAATGACTGGATTTTGAATAAATGAAATAAAGCATTTTCAGTTCTAAAATGAATTTCCATTATTTCTTTTCTATTGTGTGTTGTTCTGTTCTGTTCTGTTGAATCGTCTATAGCTTGAAATTAGTGCCAAACCTGCAAAATATTTTTCCCCTATTGACCAATCCATGGTGTGAACTTTGTCAGGAGCAGATGTGAGTGGCGTTGGGTTGGCTCTTTCAAAAAAAAAATGCAAGTAGTTCAGTACAAGGCTTGAACACGCATTCTCATCATGTTGAAAGTTGGATCTAGCGACTAGGACCCCGAGAGCTGACAAGTAAACATTTACGAGCCGGCCTGCAAAGCTCGAGCCAAGATATTGAACTGCAGTTCCTAAACTAATCGTGGTTCTCTTGCAATAGCCACGCAACCTAACCATTGCACCTCCGATGGTCACGATGGCTTTTATTAAAAACTGTTTTTGTTTTTCTTGTAAACAAACCAGCATCGTTTTTCTCCAACGATCTTTTAATACACAATTTTTTGCTGGATCTCATTTTCCTAAATCTTGTTTAAAATATTCTTTGTAGAAATATTCTCCAAAAAATCCATTAGCTTTCCCATTTCCCCTTTTTATAACAACATACAAACATAAAAATATCGTTTATTTGCCCAGCCTAATTGTATTGAACTCTTTTTTACCTCCATGTCAACGACCGCCTGCCTCTAAGTCAGAGTCGGCTCGACCTCCTCCTGCCATTTCGCCACTTCAAATCGACCGTGCGTCACTTTCTTACAAAGCAGCAGCAGCAGCAGCACCAGGTCACAGTTTATACCGAGGGCAAATGCTATTCAAATCTTGACTTGATCTTTTTAGAAGAGTGCGTCCGTCGTTAACTGAACACACAAACTCACTCAGGCACACACACATATGTATATTTGATTGCCATAAAACCCCCCATCGAGAATTCACCACCATTGCAACCCCTCGCGTGTGTGAGTGCGAGTGTGTGCGTGCGAGCGCCTTAAAGCACCACAGGTGGCGCGTATTTCAGGTATTTGCTGAGTGGCAGCAACAGTCGCAGAGAAACCCAAACAAACGCCAGTTATAGTGTTTTTTGTTGCTGTTGTTGTAGATTGTGTTTGAGATTTAAGTTTTTGTTAATTTTTCTACGCATATCTAGAGTTGCCCCCTGGTTAGAGGAACAAATCCGGGAGATAAGCGATTTTGTGTCATATTGACAAAGTTTAAAATTGTTTGCCACCATTTTGGGATTTCGTTGGGTTTCAAATATAAATTTAAAAAATAATACATAAAAATTCATAGAGAAATACATAGATAGAGAAAATATATCGCTCAGCAAAATTTCTGACATTTGACCAGGTGTAATTTGAACGTTCGATGTTGGAAAGAATTGCTTTAATAATACCAGATAGAAGCAATGGTTCAACCAACCAACAAGAAAACAACCACGGCATTTCATTTTGGGTGTTAAAATTATTGTATTAAATACAACACAAACGTATACAAACAATAAAAGATGACTCAAAAAATCCAAAATACGTTAAATTTCACGGTTTTTATCTAAAATGACATGACAAATTTAAGTCAACAGTTGTTGTAACTGCACCTGGTGTAAGCCCACCAGCTCCTATCACACCTTTTGCACCACGGAGAGTGTGAAAGAAATTGTCAGATAAGACAAATTTTCTCTCTTTAAAGAATTACTCTATGGATGGAAACCAAAACAAACTGAAAAAGAAAAATGAGCAAGTTTCTGATAACTCGCTTAAGGGGCCCTTAGGCCTGTGGATAAGTTGAGCGACTTCAAGTTGACCCCCACTTCCATTGATTTACGTCAACTTCAATTTTCGCCTAACACAAGTTGAAGCAACTTCATTTTCTTGCCAAACGTCAAAAGGAAAAGTGATGAGCCCAGTGCGAAAATCCCATCCCATCCCATTTGTACATTGTATTTTTATTCTTTCTAAATATTTATAAATAAAACTAAAATTCATATTTATTTAATTACTATTTTTCCGAAAATGTTTATGTTACTTATTTTCTGTTTTATTTATTTATATTTTGCGGAAAATGTCGCCACATGAACATTTTCCTTCGAAATCTGTATGATAGTGTTGCAACTTCCCTTACACACCTGGATAAGTTGACATCAACTTTGATGCTACCTCAACTAGTTTGTGCAAACCGCCAACTTTACCTTACACCATCGATAAATTGTTGTCAACTTGAAGTTGTTTCAACTTATCCACAGGTCTAAGGGCCCGTTTAGCTACAAAGTTATCGGAACTTTTAATTTTGAAAATCGATAAGTTTATTCTCTAAACAAATGCGAACACCTTTAAAAGCCATGTTAGACTATCAGTGCAAATAGAACTATTCGTGCAGAGAGAAATGGAATGAAATTCACTTCCATTTAAAAGAAATCATACAAGCATTCTGCTTTCAGTTTACACTATCCGTTTTGAAGAATGCAAAAACAGCTGCCGGCAAAGTGACAAACAAAATACAACAGTTATAAAGTAAAAAAAAATATGGTAAAAAGATATTTTGAACAAAGATTTAGCATTTGAAAAAAGGGAGTATACACTCAGAGAATTAATTGTTTGAAAAGAGGTCGTAGCAACCGTAAATTCGGCTGTTACCACCGAATTGAGGTTGCCACAACCGAATTGAGGTTGCCACAACCGGATTGAGGTTGTTACGACCGAATTTAGTCTCCACAACCGAAATTCGGTTGAAGCAACCTCGTTTCATAATTGATTCGGTTGTGACAACTGAATCTTAAATTATATTCGCTCAGTCAACAAAATTTTTTCAAATTTCGGTTGACACAACCGAATTTCAAATTAATTCGGATGCAACAACCGAAATTGGTACCTAATTCGGTTGGTGCAACTGAATCTGGTCATAACCAACCTCAATTCGATTGTAGTAACAGAATTTGACATCAATTCGGTTGTAGCTATCGAATTTGGTTCAATTCGGTCGCAATAACCGAATCTAGCCTTAATTCGGTTGCAACGACCGAATTTGGCGTTTTGGCGCCGGATTTCTCATGAATTCTGTAGGTACAACCGAATTAATTTTCAATTCGGTTACCACAACATAATTCTATGTATTTAAAATCTGACGTTTACAATTTTATAATCAAATAATATTTTAAAGAGGTAAGTAAAATATATTTTGTATTAAACAACCGTCTTATTTTCCAGATGTTATTTAAGCAGATATTAACAACAGATATATATGCGGTAATCTGGATACAAAACGGCTTTGGACCTAGAGCAACCGATACAACACGTCAGAATTAGTTCAATAAAGGTTGGAAGAGGCATGTATGTAATTATTATTATTCTACTTATATAGATTATATAGAAATCCAAGAAAATAAATCATCACTTAATAATAAAAAAACTTTAATAATTCATTTATGACAGTATCTAAATTCGGTTGTAACAACCTCTAATTCGGCTGTGACAACCTCTAATGAGGTTGAGTCAACCTCTAATGAGGTTATGTCAACCTCTAATGATGTTGTGTCAACCTCTAATGAAGTTGTGTCAACCTCTGATGAGGTTGTGCCAACCTCTCATTCGGTTGTGCCAACCTCTCATTCGGTTGTGCCAACCTCTCATTCGGTTGTGCCAACCTCTAATTCGGTTGTGACAACCTCTTAATTCGGTTACGGCTAATTCGGCTGTCTCAACAGAATTTTTCTGTGAGTGTATACATAAGTAAAATACATTATTTCCGATAGCTTTGCTTTTGTGCGTTTCATTCCAAAAGCAACCCTGATCGCTTAGCCTTTTGAGGAAAATCAAAAATTGTCGCCAAGTTTACACCATTCCATTCGCTCTTATCAAATATACATTTTAACATATCCAACGATTTCTCTAACAGCTTAATATGGCCTTCTCGTGTAAAAAACTGCAGATATGTTAGGATCTTAGCGGACCTAAGTAGATATTATTAGATCCAAAAAAAACTGATCTTCGCAGTCCTAATTAAATGTTATTGGATCCGAAAAATTAATATATTTAATGGGATCAAATTTGATCAGAATTAATCGGTCTAATTAGATCTAATTCGATATCAAATTTATCCTGGCAAGATATAATTGGATCTTACGTGAGATCTAATTAGATCAGTTATGATATCGGATTATATCTAGGTGTAAATATAGCGGTGGTGCAATGGCTAGTGTGCATGAGAACGCGGGTTCGATCCCTACTCTGACCACCTTAGATTTCCTTCGACGACTGCCACCTCGTTTAGTGATAATGACAGTATCGAGTACTTAGCCATAAAAAAGCTTCTCAAAATACCGTTCGGAACCCATGTAAAACTGTAGGTCCCAATCAGTGAGTGAAAAAATAAAGAAAGCGCACATCTCACTGGTTGTGCGAAGCTCTTCCCAATCCCTTCATGGGATGTAATGGGAAACGGTTCTTTTTTATATAATCGTATCTCGGCGCAGCTATATGTACACGGTTTTTTGTTGATACGAGGCCGGTCCCAAAACTAGCCGACCTGACGTATAGATGGTGTCAGTAGTTTGAAAAAAATATTTTGGTGAAAAGTGGCAACCTTATAAGTTTCCTTGGTTTAAAAGTTTCAAGAATTTGAACCATCAAAAGTAAACGATCTCAGTGAATTTGCAAACATGGAAAAAAAATCGTCACCGTTATGTAATTCTATATTTCCATTTGAAAAGTCTCAGTCCAAGCAATATTAAAACCGAACTAGATTCTACTCTGGGGGAGTCTACTCCTTCGTTTACGACTTGGAAATTTTGGTAGCAGAGCTTAACCGAGACCGTACGAGCTGCCAAGACGAACACCATAGTGGTCGGCCAATTGAGGTCGACCAATTGAGGTCGACCAGCCACGGTTAAGAAAATCCACTAAATGGTATTGGATGATCGTCGGCTGAAGGTACCGGAGCTAGCTGAAATCATAGGCATTTCAAAAAGTGCTATAATCGTATATTGACCGAAGATTTGAAGATGAGAAAGCTGCGCGCAAGATGGGTGCCGCGTTTGCTTTCAATAGAGCAAAACCAGCGTCGTGAAGATGTTTCAGTAGAGTGTTGGGCGATGTTTCACCGCAATAAAGCCGAAGTTTTGCGTCGATTTATAACCATGGAAGAGACATGGGACCACCACTCCACACCTGAGACAAAGGAACAGTCAAAGCAGTGCACTGGAATGGGAGAATCGTGCCCAAAGAAGGCGAAGACGGTTCCATCTGCAGGCATGGTCATGGCGTCTGTTGATGGAGTGCGTATGGGATAATTGTTATTGAATATCTTCAGAAAGGAAAAACCATCAACGGAGATTACGACATTATTTACATTACATTGGTAATTTATTACAGCGTTTAAGTGATGATATTGTGGAGGAAATGCCGCATTTGGCGAAAAAGTGTTGTTTCATCAAGACAATGCTCCAGTTTACCCATCCACTATTGCAATGGCCAAAATTAACGAATTAAAGTTCAAATTGCCAAAAAAAAAAAAAAAGATTTTGTATTTTTTTTTTTTTTTTGTATTTCGGCATAATAATTATCTAAGAACATAACACAAATGATTATTCACGACCGCCATTTGCCTTCCAGCACGACCGAAGTATGACCATCCAATAGTCTATTGCAGTACGCACCACAAAATTATCCACTGCACGAATAAGTGCGCGCTTTACAGATTTCAAATTTGGAACTTCCCTCTAAAACGGACCACAACTTATAGGCTAAACAATTCAGGTCTGAACAGGATTCAGGTCTTGTTAAATTGTTTTTTAGCCACTCTTGATTTGTTCCTGCCTTATGGACTCCTTTCGAAAGGTCAACGGCTTTGTGCTATTTAATGGCTTTACAACTTTTCCAAAATGTCAGATTGGTACACCTTTGCCGAAGTTTTAGCACCTTTTTCGCAGAAGCAAAATCGTGACCTCTTTGAACTATAGGAACCAGTTCTGATGCTTGCCAAGATGACTGAGCATAGACTATCATTCTGTTTATTCAACGGCTCTTCAGTAAAAATTTTCTCATCGGTAAACATAATTCTTCTGTGGCCGTTATTGGCGTACTGTCGAAGTCGAAGCTCCCGTCAGTAGATGCTCCGTATGACTTTTACAGGTCGCAAATCCCACGTCATATTTAATGATGTCAGCAATGGATACCTTCGATGTGTTCATCTCCCGCGACAATAGTCTTTGATTTCGGAGTGGATTTCAACGAAATCGATAATTTACGGCTTTGACGGCTCTGTGAGTTTGCGCACTGCTCGGGCGGCCAGATCTCAGACTAGCTAGATCTAGCGGGAGATGAACATATCGAAGGTATCCACTTCTCGCATCATTAAATATGACTTGGGACTTACAGCTTACAAAACACATACGGGCAGGCACGTATGCCGGTGCCCGATCCTTTCAGTGGTGATTTTTGAATGTAGTGCTGTTGTCAACCTAATTTCTAGAGGTCACCATCCTATTTCTGTTCTGGTATAGTTGGGTGTAGCCTACGACGGGGTAAGGTGAAAGTAAAAGGTGTTAAAACTTCGGCATAAATGTACCAATGCACAATGGGGGATTTCTCGAAAAAAAAAAATGGAAATATTTCAGCCGTTTCTAAACTGCTAGGCCGATCAAGATGAAATTTGATATAGACATAGCTGAGGTGGAGTGCTATAGAAATTGACATATTGGAACACCATATACCCCACTGGGGCCGCACAGTGGGAGCACAAACCTGACTACCTCGGTCATCCAAAAAAATGTTAACCGTTGTAAAATTTTGAATTTAATTTTCAGTAGAAATATATTTTTTATACTTGTAGCTCTGTTAAATACCTACAAAAAACATCTTGGATGTTCTCTATGGTTCTCAAGATATTTGGGAAAATATTTTTTTTATCTTGACTAAGTAGCTATCATAATTTTGAAAAAAGCTGTATATGTATATTACTAACAACATATGTACATATGTATATTAGAAAATAAGACAAAAATCGTTGGAATCCATAGGGTTTTTCTGGAAACGTTATGCATTTAAAATTAAAATGATATTTTTTAAATTAAAATAACTTTTTTTTGTTTTCTGGAAATATGTGTCACCACATTTTTATCAATGCCAGAGGAATTTGTTTCAAAACATATTAAGTTTTTATATGAATTTGAAATACAACTAAACGTAAATTAAATTTTGCATATCAGAACTTCCTATCTTTCACACACACAGCTTTCTCGAGAGCCCTCAAAATCTGGTCAATTTTATATAAGAAAATAATATTTGACGAAAAATATCTCAACTTGCAAAGCTGGCTCGCGATTTCTGTAACCTAATTCTGATTTCTACATGTGTTCCGACAAAGTGGGGTGGATATCTAAACTACCTAGAAAAATTTGTGGCAAATTCGTACAAATTTGTGAAAAATCCCATTATTGGGGATTTTAGTTGTTTTTCACAGAGGATTTTGGGATTATGTTTGAAGGAATTTTCAAGAATTTTTATGGCCTTGAATCTTTATTACATTAGTAAGGAAACTGCTAAATTTTGATATGTCTCATTGCTTTCTATATTTATTTTTACTCAACCATCAATTAATTCAGAAAATAAATGTGATGTTCCACAGAAAAAGGGCCCTTTACTTCCCAAACCAAATTTTACAGGAGGACGGACTAAAAATAGACGTTTAGGTAATTTTTATCGGTTTTCAGGTTTTGGGTGGTAACACTGCCCAGACTCGTTCCAAGCGCTTTACAATCGATTTAAAGTCGATAATTACATTCGTTTCTTAACCAGCTTGTCATATTTCAGGAAAGCATTTTAAAAAATGCCAATGTTTGAACCTCATAATCTCGAAACTTGAGATTATCATACTAGAGTTTCAAAGTACTATAACTAATCTAGTTTTTAAAATTTTTTAGTTATTGAGGTGTCTTTTTATTCCGAATAATGTGCAATTTTAGGAAATCCAAAAAAATGGAATTTGATTGTGGGAAGCTAAGGATCCAAAGGATGTTCAATATGGAACATCACAAATTCGTTTTATAAAATGTTGTACTTAATATTAATTTACGATTCGTGAATTAGTTTTATTATTATTTTATTGAGTAGGTCAAATACTGGAGGTAATAGCGCGTCCAACGGTACCAATCACTTATGTAAAATTGTATACAATTACCACGTAGATACGTCTCAAACTCAAAATTACGAATTATTTCAATTTTTTTCGTGAAATACCCTCTGTGCAATGTGACCTTTTGAAAATGTTGTAAAGCCATTAAATAGCACATTGTTCAAAAACGAGCCGTGGACCTTTCAAAAGGACTCTGGTCCAACCCATGGGGCAAAAGCAACACAATAGTGGTTAAAAAAACATTATACGAAACGTTATTTCAATGGATTGGTCATCGGGTATTCCAGTCCTGAATTCTTTGGACTATAAGTTGTCGTCCGTTTTAGAGGACATGGCCTGCACTGCTCGTTACCCAAAATTTCTTAAGAGTGCACTTATCCGCGCAGTGGACAATTTCCCTATGGATAATTTCCCTACTGCAATAGACGATTTCGTCGTACAGACAGACGTCAGTCGTACGAGAATGACTGTCATTTTTGAGAAATCTTTTTTGTTAAGTTCTTAAATATTTAATAAACCAAAATACAAAAACAAAATATTACACATAGTTGGTTGTTGGGATGTTATCCAGAAAAAACCGTGTACCAGAACATATGACTTACCTAAGTACCGTATACAGGTGAACAAAAGAGTGGATGAAATGCCTACATTCTGTAAGATTGCCAGATTGGAACACCCTATATATTCGGCAGAAAGCAAAGCTCGTAATGCATAATTCGTGAGTCGGGAGGGATGCAGAAATTTAAGATACAGTAATTAATAAAAACACACTCCAAGCTAAATATATTTGCTGCACAAACTAATATATATGCAACCAAATCCTAAATATTGGTATTTAAATATGTCACATATAGTGGGACTATTAGGGTAAAATATGGTCATATGAAGAATTCTCCACGAACCAAACATATGCCAGTCGATAGTCCCTAAGGAGTGTCATCCAAATATAAAATCTAGAATTTCCCAAGAACCTTTAGAAATTCAGAATTTGAAATTTTCTGTGTGAGGTCCCTGTGCAAGATTTTGGCCCACTGTGGTCAAACGAAGAATTCTCCAAGGACCAAATATGTGCAGTTGTTAGTTCTATAACAGAGCTCTGCTAAGTAAATTGGTTTGTGTCTTTGCTATTTTAAATACGAATTTATCTTCACGCACATAGTTCAACATGTTTCCGAGACGGCTGATTACAGCAAGAGATGTAGGGATATCCAGCCTCCAGTGTTAGTTCTAAATTCGAATCCGTCTGTGGTGAAATGGTTAGTGTGTGCCGCTCTTTATACATGAGAACGTGAGATCGATCTCTGTTCTTACCACTTTACCGTCTTTTCGATGAAGTCACCTCGCATATTGACGGCGGCACTATCGAGTATTAAGCAATGACAAAGTTTATCAATACCCCGTTCGGAATGGTTGTAAGTTCCAATCAGTGAGAGTAAAACTAGAAATCACACTGCTCACTAATTGTGAGAAGCTCTCCCAATTAGAATTTTGTTATCATTTAAATAAAAAACTAATTTCCAATTTAAATTCCATAAAGAGCACCCCTACACTAACGGATCTGCATGAACGACAAAGACGTCTGTACAACTTTTGTATTTTCCCGTGCACTACGAACAAATCGGACCAACTTTGGTTTTTATCTTGTTGTCAATGTGGAATGACAAATGTTGTCAGACCGACATGTGAAACATCAAAATCGTTTTGATTTTGTCCGACTTGTTGGTTTTGATCGTAAAATTCACCTTTTGCACCCCTACGGATAAACCCAAACAGACCTCTTGTTAGTCACGCAGATCTGCTTAGGTAAGGTCCACTCAACGTCCAATCACAATTCTCAAGTATAAAATTAATTTTGAATTTTTAAAATTTTAAATTTTAACTCTATTACCAAGTATGAATTTTAAATCAACTTTTAGATCTGATTTCTAAACACACATTTTTAATTTATTGTTTTTTTCGTTTCTTTTTTATCGAAGCGACAAAGTTTCACTCTCTTCAAACAGCAAAATAACCGACGGTAAAAAATAAAATTCAAAATATTTAGTTGGATTTTGAAATCGTTAACGAAAAGTATTTGTTGTTTCTATAAATACTCACTTGAGCTATTAAGCATATTTCCTGACCCCATCGATGACGTCTTATCCATCTCATGCACCTTGGGCGATGAGGCCTCAATTTTAACCAATGTCGTTAAAGTTGACGAGGACATAGTTTTTGCCGCCGCTGCGGAGGCCGTCAAAGCGCCAGCCGCCGAGGCCAACGAACCTATAGTATGTTGTTGGTGATGATGATGATGATGCTGTTGATGATGTTGTTGTTGATGATGCTGCTGATGATGATGATGATTTGTATTGGAGGTGGTTACCTCCGATACTTGACAAGGTTCACGTTTGATCTGCACAAATGTGTACGAAGACGATGACGTCGATGAGGAGGAAGAGCCCACATTCGCGTGATGATGGGAATTCAAGGTGACCGGCGATGTGGTGACAAAGTGTGGCGAAGCAGCAGCCGATAGAAAGGTTGTTGTATCCAATGAATTCAAACCGGATGAAGTGACAGGCACCAGGAAAGTTGTAGTAGTAGCCGAGGTGCTACTGCTTGATGTAGAACGTTCAAAATGCTGTTGAGCAGCAGCAGCGGCGGCGGCGGCAGCGGCAGCGTTATTGAGGGAAGGCGAAGAAAGGTGGTTTTGATGGGGATTGTGAAGCGTCGTATGCTGATGATGATTGTGGTGGTGGGCAAGAGGTGGAAGATGATGTTGATGCTGATGCTGATGTTGTAGAGCGCTTGAGCCGCCGGCGGCTAAAGTTGCAGAAGAATTCAAAACATCAGCAGCATGGGATACGACGACGCTGTGTGGGTGGTGATGTTGATGATGGTTGTGGTGGGTATTATATGATGCCATCTAAGTTGAAATTTCGGAAGGACGAAAATCCACTAATATTTATAGTTGTTTGGAGTTTATTTTAGTTGATTTTCTCCGTTTTTTTTAGGACCTTGATTTTGTTTGTTCTTTTCAAGAATTCTGTTTTACTAGTTCTGTATTTGCTAATCGCCTTTTCTAGTAAGGTTTCATGCTGTTTTGTTGGTTGTGGTTTAATTTTCTTTTTTGAATCACCCTTTATCAGGGTTATTTCTGATTGTGCCAATTTACATGTTTTCGACGTTTATGAAACTTTGTGGATCCTCTTAAATATTGCTTTTTTGTCAACAACTTTTTTAAATAACATTTTGTTTTTAATTTGTTTTCGTTTCTTTTCAGGGAATTTCACGGGATTCCTTTAATAACTTTATTGTTTTCCACTGGAATTTGTTTTTTATATAAAATTGTTATCTTTACAAATTTTCACTTTTTTCACTGATCTGACATTTTTTTAAGTCTTCGTTAGGGGCTGCAAGAAGTTAAACGGAAGATATTTGAATTTAATATAAAAAAATATATAAACTGTTTTTAAAATTGTCGTATTTTGTTGAGTTCCTTTGTTTTTTATTCTTTTTTTTGCCGGACTGTAGTTTCCGAGTATAGGCCGTCGGTGGTGCAATGGTTAGTGTGCGCGACTCTTGTACATGGGAACGTGGATTCGATCCCTGTTCAGACCACCTTACATTTCTTTCGCCGACGGTCACTTCGCTTAGTGACGGCGACACTATCGAGTACTTAGCCATGAAAAAGCTTCTCAAAATACTATTCGGAACCGGTGTAAAACGGTAGATCCCAATCACTGAGTGTAAAACTATAAAGCGAACGGCTCACTGATCTCTCCCCTACCCCTTCATGGTATGTAATGGGAAACTATTTATTTATTTTATAGTTTCCGAGATATAGACCATTGAAATTCACGGTTTAGAGTAGTAATGGAACACGATAACTTTTGTATTGCTACTAAATACTGGTAAAGGTGTAAATACTGCCTGGTCAAATTCAACGATTTGCGTTGCATCTGCCAAAATCAGCAGACATATGTGGAAAGCAATAGTTTTGACACATCTAAGGATTGTTTTCAATAGCCTGTGTCTGTCACCACCTTAAGCGGACAACATATTTCTTAAGCGAAACACAGACTTGTTATTCCAGAGCATGAACATCAGCTATCGTTGATGTTTATTGTCGGTTTACCGCCCTTCGTGATAACAAGTAAGAATTTAATCGAAATTGGTGCTCGCACGAATGATAAGCCGACCACATACTTGCCATTCATGAGCTTGTTAGATAAATTGGGCGCTCGTGGTCGTGGATGACAAGTCTGTGGTTCGCTTAAGTTTTAAGCATGATAGTGATGGGAATAACATCGGTTCTGTTTTTTATTTTAATCATATTTGATATTATTATTAGAACGACATTAAATGCCAAAGAATCATTTTGCGTGTATTTCAGCCCAGATTTTCATTTCTGTTGTAAGGTCAACATCAGGACACGTCACGTCACCTCTGTTTCTTTGCCAATACCTTCGTCAAGTTAATAATTTCACTAACATTCACTAACACTAAGAAAGGAAAAGCAATTTCTAAATTTGAAAATCTAACAGATCAAAATATTTCTAAAAATCCTTATAGTATTCCCATAGAGTAAAGAGAGAAATTTTGTCTCATCTGACGTTTCGTTTCATACTCTTTGTGGTGCGATCGGTCTGATAGGAGCTGGTCGGCTTACACCAGGTGCAGTTACAAGAACTGTTGACTCAAATTTGTCACGTCATTTTGGTTAACCATGAAATTAAAACTATTTTGGACTTTTTTGTCATCTTTTAATGTTCGTATACATTTGTGTTTATTTAATACAATAATTTTAACACCCAAAACGAAATGCCGCGGTTGTTTTCTTGTTTGAACCGTTGCCTCTAACTGGTATTACTAAACCAAATCTTTCCTACGTTCAACTTTCATAGCACACCAGGCCAAATGTCAGAAATTTGCTGAGCGAGATACATATGTTCTCTATATAATTATACATACATATATCTATGGGCCTAACACTTGCTTCAGCACAATTTTCGTTTCTATTCATCTACTGCGAAAAAAACATAGATTTTTCTATATTGAAACCTCAATATCTCGATACCTAAACGGGTTATCTTGCATCATACCGGAACGGGGGACTCGGATATCGTACTCTCCCCCAGTTATCGGAAGATTAGGCTTTTTGATAGCTTAGCTTCCACTTAGCTGGAAAAAAGTTCAGATATACGGGAGGTTATTACGTTTTAGTATCCGTCATAAGTGATTTAACTGATCGCCAGCATGTTTTTGTCGAAAAAAAAACAAAATAAAGGAAACAAATTATATAAAAAATTTCGATAACACGCATAGTTGTCGTATATTGAAATTTTGAAAATTATCGAAGTTTTATTTATTTTTTTGCCAAAAAATATTTTAAATATTCGCGCGATTTACTAAGCGAAATTGATTCGAAAATTGAAGAAAACACAGAAAATTTGTGCAAGTGAAAGAAGTGTTTTGTTTGGATCGATAAATCAATGTATGCCATTAACTTTTTCAAGATTAGTTCATGCTAATGTTGCCCACGGAAACGCTTCACGTGGTTCATTCTGAAATTCCAATTTCGGCACACTTTTCCAATATTTCGTCCTGTATATCTCATCAATGACACGTGCAATGTTGTCTTCCAAGGCAACAATCGTGACTGACATGTTTTTCACGGGAGACTTCCCGTGCTCCCACAAAAGATAATCTAGTGGGGTTAAATCGCACAAACGAGGCGGCCAACAATTGACAGAGACACAACGTGTCGAAAATACATATCAAGCAAGTCCATTTCCATTGGTTATGCGCTATCATTGCCTTTGATGAAGTACGGTCGAAAGCAGCCGAATTAGGCAATTCCGATTATTGAGGTACACATTGAGCCAAAAATTATGACGACCATAAATTGCACGTAAGTAAATTTTTCACAGTGTACGAATTTTGATAACAAAATCCAGTAATTTGCAAGCGTTGTCGTTGTCGTGCCATGGAAACCCATGTCACGAATCACGCGTGAACTGGCAAAAACTTAACACTGAAAAATCAAATAGCAAAAAAGCTGCCACAAATCGCTTAAGACGGTTCCTTAAACATAATGGAACAAACATACTTAGTTCATTCCGCTCCCACTGGCCTAGTAAAACAATTTGCCAAAAACTCACTTGGACGGCCACTCCTTCAAAATATTTTTTCTAAAAGCGAAATTAAAGAAGAATATAAGGACACAAAAATTGGGGGGGGGAGGTTTTAGTCCTGACACATGGAGCCCTCAGGACCCAAAAGAGGAGCCTGCAGGTGCCTTTCAAAAACTTTGACTTTTATTAACTTTTTTCCAAAAACTTCCAAACTGTAAAAGACACATTACACCAGCGGATTGTCGGCCCGACTCATCTCCCAGTGAAAGGTGCAGTCGGCCGACTAGTCGGGCAAAAATCAGAACTAGGTTGATTTTCAGATTGTCGGTTAGTATAAAGGGTACTTTAGACCTAGGGACTAGTCGGCCGTGTATTGGTCAGGTCGACTTTTGTATTGGGCATTGTTTCGCCTTAAGGGCACCTTAGACTTGCAGAGTGGTCGGCCGACTTTGTGTTGGGCATTGTTTCGCCTTACACTAACCGACTTTCTGTAAATCAAACTTGTTTTGATTTTTGCCCGACTAGTCAACCTACTGCCCGATCGCACTTTAGACCAGAGGATTGTCGGGCCGACTCATCTCCCAGTGTAAGGTGAAGTCGGGCAGTCGGCCGAGTAGTCAGGCAAAAACAAAACTACTTTGATTTTCAGAAAGTCGGTTAGTGTAAGGCGAAACCATGCCGGACACAAAAATTGCCCTCACTAATAGTCGGCCAACTGGTCCGCCGGCCTAACGTGCCTTTTAGACTTGCGGACTGGTCGGCCGACTTTTGTGTTGGGCATTGTTTCGGCTTACACTAACCGACTTTCCGGTCGACTTTCTATAAATCAAACTAATTTTGATTTTTGACCGGGCACTTAGGACCAGCGGATTGTCGGCCCGACTCATCTCCCAGTGTAAGGTGAAGTTGGGCAGTCGGCCGACTAGTCCGGCAAAAATCAAAATTAGTTTGATTTTTAGAAAGTCGGCCGGAAAGTCGGTTAGTGTAAGGCGAAACAATGCCCGACACAAAAGTCGGTCTGACTAATAGTCGGCCGACTGGTCTAAGGTGCCCTTTACACTGGGAGATCAGTCGACCCGACTCGAAAGTCGGCCCGATAATCCGCTGGTATATGGTGCTCTTTGCACTAACCGATATTCTGAAAACCAGCTGGTTTTGATGCCCGACACAAAAGTCGGCCAGACTAATAGTCCCCAGTTATAAGGTGCCCTCATTTCAAAACAGTGCCCGACATAAAAGTCGGTCCGAATAATAGTTGCCCGACTAGTCCGCAGGCCTAAGGGGCCTTTAATATGGGTTTAGGTGTTTACTCCCATGGAGAGTGTCAACACCGTCGGCTTCGTTACAGTGTTTTTTGTTTTAACGATTTTTTCGTGATAGGCCTTCGGCCGGGCTAGTGATTTTATCTTCTGGGTAGGGTCAAAATGTGGCTTCACGGCTTAAGTGAACCACAAACTTGTCATTCATAAGCATAAGCATGGTCGATAGCTTTTTATCTGACTGAAAATTTACAAAGAAAAATTGTGAAGACGATAGCGATGCGAACAACTTTGATTACATTCTCATTTGGTATCAAGAATGGCGGTCGGCCGACAATAAACATCAACTGAGGAATGGCAAGCTGAGGAATGGCGAGTGTCTGTGGTTCGCTTTAGGCTATTTTTGTTTTTTTTTTGGTTCACAGCTCTCCATTTCTTAGTGCCATGGTAGAATGAGAAGGTAAATTCGGTAGACAGCTGATTTCAATTTTTTCTCGCTGTTTAGTTGGCCCGTTCTGTCAGATTCAAAGGCTTTGTTTCTGTTTACATTCATTTGTTGGTATACGTATGTATGTGTTGACTTTGACATGAGTAGAGCCTAAACAAAAACAAAATGCCTGTTGTTTTTGTCCACAATTGTTGTTGTATCTACTGCGACTACTTGGTATTTTTACTATACTTAGTGCTTTGTTTTCCGATACTCAGTACATCATTTCATATTCCTCGAAGGGATTAGATTTCTAATCTAGGGATTCTAGTTTTACACTCACTGATTGGAACCTATAGTTTTACACCGGTTCTAAACGGTAGTTTGGGAAGCTTTTCATGGCTAAATACTCGGTAGTGTCGCCATCAGTATGCGAGGTGACCGCCGTCGAAAGAAATTGAAGGTGGTTAGAGCAGGGATCGAACCCACGTTCTCATGCATAAGAGCCGCGCAAACTAGATACCATTGCCCCACTGACGGCCACCCTTATAATATGGTAAAAATTTGATTACATTTGACCCACAGATGTCGCACCACAAAAGTAGTCTCCATTAAACCTGTCAGAAGAATATCATTATTTGAACGCCCACTCTTGCCTATCCGACTAAAAATATTTTGGAAAGGTGACAGCCAATTCCATTTTAGCCAACAGTTTTGTTGGGGGTTGGTGGTACTCACTCAACTAGGTGTAAGCCAACGTAGTACCCTCCCATATATCCGAACTTTGGGGCTCATAAATCTGAAAACATTAGTCTGCACAAAGTTTTGCATTTAACATTTTTTTAAGTCTGTTCTAAACCCCAAACCAAAACCTGTTTGGTAGGACAGTGGGAGCTCCGCTAGGCTTGTTCCCATCTTTTAATTTTTCACAGCTCTTGCACCATTCCTTTCAAATTATTGTGCACCGAATTTATTTTTTAATTAATTTAGTTTTCTTGTGTTTATCAAAATTTATGAGCCATCAAAGTTTTATATACATATGTATGTATGTACATATGTATTTATTCTTTTTTTTATTGCAAATTCCAAATGGCGCGACAAACGTAGACTGCGGACGCCTTAACGTTTTAAAAATCACTCAAGCAAAGAGGATTTTGTAGAACTTTTAAGAAGACGTTTTTGAGATTTCTTTTTTACTTTGCACTTTTGAATTTCACACTTCTTTTTCTCGAAAAACTTCGATTTCATCTTCCTTGTGGCATCACCACATTCTGTCTCAGATTTCTTCCTTATCAACTCACAATATAACTTCACAACTTGTGCATGAACCAACCAAATACACCAGGGTTTTTTTTCTTTTCATTCTTTTCGTTTGCTAAATTTCACGGTTAAAACTTTTATCTTTACCTCGATTTTTTCGATTTTCAACTTTTGTTCAAAATTTCTTAGAATTCTATCGAAAAAAAATCACATTTTTTATTCTGTCGAACAAAAGCAAACAAAGTGAGCGAAGCAGTAACAACAACTATCTACTGCTACACTAAAATGGTATGATTGGGGTTGTGGGGGGTATATTTGTTGCAAAATGTATTGCGACGGCTTTGTTGTTTTAGCACACACGAAACGAAATCACAAACTGACGGGGAAAAACAACACACAAATTAAACGACCGACCGACCAACAACGACGACGGCCGCGGCAGCAAAAAAAAAATACAACACCAACGACGGCAACCACGAGATACAAAAAAAAAAATGCCGAATGAATGTAGAGAAAACAAGTTGTGTAGCTGCGTGTGTATGATGGCTCTTATGTATTCCACAGCGAAGACAAACATCAACACTACAAGCGATGACGACGTTTTATACACGAACTCGGCGACGACGAGCTGGACGATCCCCAACATAGACGACGGCGACAACAACCACTAGTGTAAAACAAAACAGAAAAAAAACCCAAAAAAAAAGCAAACACAATAATAACAACACCAACAGTAAAAAGTAACTTTTCAAGTTTTCACTTTTTGTTTTAAACACCTATTTTTCTCCGTTTCTTTTTGTATCAACAATCAATTCTTGTTTTTTACAGAGACTCCTCTTTTTCACACATATGTACACACACCCTACCACCAGTAATGCACACAAATTATTCTTCTGGCGTTTACTTACAACGTCACAAACTGCTCTCCCACTTCTTTATCATTCCTTACACTTTTTCTTATATCATATTCTATTCCTCGTTGTCGACTTGATTTTCTTCTTTCTTGTTTGTTTTTATTTTATATTATGCGCATTTCTAGCTTCCATGCATTTCTTTTTCTCACTCATTTCATATAAATTTTTACTATTTTCTTCTTGCAAGTTGTTTTGTTACACATTGCTGCTACGTCCCCTTCGTGTCCTACTAGTCTTCACACACAAACTCGCTACCACCTTTTTTTCTCTCTACACATTCAACAAACACATTACCATTTCTTTTCCACAGCATTTTCTTTTATGCACTATTTCCGTTTATCTTGGCAAGTTTCTGTGTTTTTGTTACACTTTGGCACACTTTTTTTTTCAGATTTTCTGAAAATTCTTACTTGTTTGCTTAAATTGTTGTCACTTTGTTATTTCTTTTTATCAAATTCTTCTTTATTTTCTAGAAAATTCTTGGATTTTTTCAATTTTGTTTTTTCTTTTATTCTTCCTTTATATTAGTTTTATACATTTATATGCCGTTTTGTTTTTCCGACAATCCGTCGTAACTGGTTGCCATTCATCTCGTTCGGTGTAGTGTTTTCTTCTGACGAACCATGTTGCCAAAGAAGCACATTTTGACAATCTTGTTGTCACACACTAATCGATCTGGCAACTTTCGTCGCCCTTAGGGATGGCAAAATTATTGTTTTCAACGTTTGCTATAGGAATAGTTCATTACAGTACATAATAAACTGATGATCATAAATCAACGAATAATTTGGATAAACTGTGTATTTTTTGTGTAAATTGTAGACAAAGAATTAGAGTAAAGTTGGTTCTCACTCTCTTCAGTGGACGATCTGTCGAATCTGAAGAAAAATTGTCAATGTGAACAGCTATCGTCAGATAAATCTGATGGTCTTCAAAACAGTTTAAAAACCAAACGATTTCATTAGCGGCATTCATGCAAACGTGAAAGCCGAGAACTTTTGCTCAGCGCATGTTTCCCTCGCACCGTTGCATGAGGCACGAAGTAAAGTTGCTCAGCGTATTTGTGCTCAAAACCATATCAGCTGACCAAGATGGATACATAAGGTGGTAGCAGTAGCAATTGCATGTATTATGTATGTGTACTTTTTCTACTGTTCTAGTGTCATCACCTTATTTATCCATCCTAGTCAGCTGACAACGAAATGTCAAAAGTTTACACGTTTCTCCATCCCACGTTTGCGCAGCAAATCTGACTTGAAGACTTTCCACTTTTGTGCAAGTCGCTTTGTATGGGAAATTTCTTTGTTTTGACGTTTGCCTCGTAAGTTTGTGAGATTTACGCGTTTACCAGGCTCTTTCAAGTTTGCATGAGGACCACTATTATAGTTATCGAAATAACAGAGAGAATAAACGAAGAGAAAGCGGATAACTACAAATTATATCGAATTTGAGCCTGTGCCAATCGGTATCAAAGTGCACAGTTTAGTAAAATGTGACATTTGCGTGGTGAGTAAAATTTCACTAGCGCATTGGGCTAGGTGAATTTTTGACAAGTGGATGGAAAATTTTGACGTTTAACAAAAACACACCAGCCGACAAACAAGTTGTGTAGAGCGAAACTGAATTGCCGCCGCCAACGATAGTTTACTTGCGGTGAGGCGCAGCCGAAGTTTTTTAGATACTAATTTAGATTACGATGACGCAATAAATTTTAAAAAATATTTTTTTTCCCCCTTCATCCTTCACCCAACGCAGTTAGAAGTTTGTGTACGGAGCCGCAGCCAAGTTTTGTGTCGACTTGAAGCACTGTTCATTATTTATTTGTAAACAAAACAAAGAAAGTTACCACAATATGAATATCCATGTGCGTGTTTTAGCCATACCCTCAACAATCGTTTTATTTTGGATAGATAAGTGCAAAATAATACTCAATATGATGAAAATATCAAAAATATAAACGAAATGACCAAACCAAAAAGAAACAAATATCAAGGTATTCTCGTATATTCTCAATTTCACCAACACATACTTACATTAAGAGCAAAATCTTTCTATTAATCTATTATCAAAATCTATTTTTTATATTTATTAAACACACATTTCAGTGAAATGCAACCTTGTAAAACTGATTGTCAAATTTTTATATTCTGTAAAATTTTTGAGTAAAATTATATTTCAATAGCATCTTAAGTCCTCTTTTTATGATGAAGCTGTCAGCATTTACTTTTGTCAAAAAAAATATCGATTCTCGATAAATTGTGTAATTACATACATATGTATATGTATAAAAATGTTCTCAGCAGTTGATTATCTTCCATTTCGCTTTCTGTGCCCAATCAAGTAATTGTTGCATAACATTTGCAACTGCAAACCATAGAATAACACATACCATAGAAGGTTTTATTCGCTCAATAAATTAAACGTCATAGGTACGATGGAAAGTAAACATTGGATGGTAGAAATATGGGTTCAATAATACCAGATAGTGGCAATAGTATACAGCGATCAACAAAGGAACAACAACCGAATTTCGTGTTTTTGTGGCAAACTAGTTGTGTTAAATACAATACAAATGTATACCAACGATAAAAGTCAATAAAAAAGTGCAAAATATATTTAAATTTTTCAGTTCTACACCAAAACGACAGGAAAAAGTTCAATGAACATATTTTGTAACTCCACCTGGTGTAAGATAATTTTAAATTTAATTGCCCTCATTTCCACAAAGCTTCGATGAGAGTGTGAAATGAAACGTCAGATGAGAGAATAAGTTTATCTAGGTATGTATTAGTCTATGCTGCAAACCGTTGATGTTAACACTGGTATCTTTCTTCAAATGAAGTCTATCTGATAAATCTGTCTGTATCGATAAATCCTTCGGATATGTCTGTCAAATCTATCTGATAATTGATTATTTTAGCCACAAAAAATTAGCAGAAAGCTTTATAACATAAAAATACTATGCCGAAGCCGCGAAGAGCGGTCACACAGAAAGCTTTATAACCCAAAAATACTATGCTGAAACCGCGAAGCCTGTGTTGGGCCTACCCGAGGAGAAGATCCCTAAGCCCGACCAAAAGGCGGGTACGCAGAAAACTTTATATCACAAAAAAACTATGCTAAAGGCGCGAAGCCGGTGTTTGAGCTACCAGAGAGGAAATTTTTTCGCTAATATTTTGATCACCTATCAAAAATACTGAAGTTTTGGGAAAACATCTAATGTTTACATATTAATTTTTTAATAATCAACATTCGAAGCCAGGTATCGAAAGAAGTTATTTAATTTTAAAAGTTTATCTTCTGATTTTCTATCAGAAACAATAATTGCCTTGCGGAAAATGTAAAAAATATATTCGATAATTTTTGAAAATTTCAACAACCGATATTTCGATAACTAAACGAGTTATGAAAAATTTTCATTTAATTTTTTTGGTTAAAAATTTTTAAAAATAGAATCGTGTTGGTTCTCTTTTACGAGGGTTGCCAAATTAGCGCACAACTTCTGGTCATCTACTTCTTGACCGTGTTTTGGCTTCACTCGTTTTCTTAGTTCTTTGTATTCCAATCCGTGAAAAATTTGTCTCTTCCTTTCTTGATCTTCTTTGATTCACCTAGACTAAAATCTGTAAATTGCCCTTTCTTCATTGGGTAAATCTACAAATATACAAACGAATTTTCTTTTGGCTTGACAGTGTAAAATTGCAAACGTTAATTTGAAATATTCCCGAATTAAATAGAGGACCAAAAGTTGTGCGCTATTTGGTAACCCTGGTAAAAGAGAACCAAAAAGTGGTAGCAATTCACTCAAGCGCATTTCTCTCTCCCGTTAAATCTTGATTATTTCATACTTTTTGCATAGTTTATGTAATTTTACTTCAACATGGTTGGAGTCTGTATAGTTATATACAATAACACTATCAAACACTTTCGTGTATTGAAATATTCTACGAAATATTCACTCGTTTTCTTTTTTGGCATTCCACTCCATATGTAAATTTTATTCTATATTTCAAATTCCATACTCTTCGTTGCCAGTATGTTAAATTATGAAAACTCTATTTTGGTTCGAACAAAAAGTGGTTTGCTCGAAGAAAAATATGTACCCGCATTTTGTTTACAAATTTATTTCATTTAGAAGTGGGTTTTTTAGTCATAGTGAAAATGTGTAATGTTTTATTAAAATAAATGTTTATTGCATTACAATTTGGCAAAATAAATTAAAAACAATATTAAGTGTTTTTTTTACCCCGCTAAAATTAATTATTGCTTAATTTGTTAGAGACAGCTAAGCGATATTAAGTGGCATTTCAATTTCCCACTTAAATTCCAACTTGAGCAATGACAATGTTGCCACATTTTCAATTTCAAGAAATGGAAACAAAAAGTTATCTTAGATAAATAAATTGTGTTATCATTTCTTTTTTTTGGGACATGGGACTGTCCGTGGAGGTGAAAGTTTCTGATAGCCATTCACTTGGGAGTGGCCAGAAATGATTCCTTCATTGGGCAGTCCAAGCAGCTCACTACTTCCACGCAGTATGTCCTGGGCAATGGCTTTTTGGAAACCTCCGTTAGCTAGCTACAGTGAGAAGGCGAAACAAATGAGCGGCAAATCAGGTTTAGTAGGTGACTGATGTCACTGAAGCTCATCAAACAATCGGGCATATTCTTTTGTCCTTAGAAGGCGGATGAGCCAAACATACGGGCCAACGGCGGATAGAAACTAAAAGAAGAAAATCCAGGTTCGACATATCGTATCCTGGTCAGCGTCTAATCCATAATGGGCAGCTGCAATCAAATATTCTGGCAGTAGGTAAAATACAAAAACACGGTGGGCTGGGTTTGCCTCCCGCCACCGTTCATAATGGCAGTGAAAATACGTAAACGAACAAGAAAACATAAACAACCCCTATTTGTTGACGACCCCCGCAAACGTTATAAGGACCACGATTTACGGATATGCACTTGGAATGTAAGAACTCTATATAGATCCGGTGCAAGTATCCAACTGGCAGATGTACTCGAAAGTTATAAGGCTGACATTACCGCTATCCAGGATATGCGATGGACAGGACATGGCTGCACAAGAAAAAGAAACTGCGATATATACTACAGTTGCCATGAAAAAAACATGAATTGGGTTGCGGATTTGTAGTTGGCAAAATACTGCGACATCTAGTCTCTAGGTTCAATCCTGTGAGTGAACGAATGAATAGCCACAATCCGCATAAAAGCAAAATATTTTTATATTTCCCTAATTTGTGTGCATGCCCCGACAGAAGAGAAAGATGATGATGCCAAAGGCATATTCTATGAGCTCCCAGAGGAAACGTATGACCCCTGCCCTGGCCATGACATTAAGATTGTACTAGGAGATTTTAATGCCAAAGTAGGAAGGGAGAATGTGTTTAATCCAACTATTGGCAATTTCGGTCTACATGCTGACAGTTCCGACAACGGTATGAGACTGATTGGCTTTGCCGCGGCAAAAAACATGGTCATTAGTGGTACAAGATTCCAGCATAAAGACATCCACAAGGCTACTTGGGTATCTCCTGATCAAAGAACTAAGAACCAAATTGATCACGTGGTAATTGATGGAAGGCACTCATCCAGTGTAATGGACGTACGAGTGATCAGAGGAGCTAACATCGATTCTGATCACTAGCTGGTAGCAGCAAAGGTTCGCACAAGATTAAGTAGAGCGAAAATCGTACGAAACTAGACGTATAGGGAGATGTAGCATACAACGGTTTGATTTTTTTTTTGAAATTGAAAAGACAGCGGATGCACGAAGCTTTGCAAGCCTTATTACTCGTCGCTGGGGTGGGATCTTGCTATCCATCAATTTGCAATTGCTACTATAAAATTTTAAAGATATCCTTGCGTGCGAACTTAACAAGTGAAAAGAAATCAAGATAGACAGAAAGAAAATAGAAAAATCAAATATTTACCATCAACCAAAGCCAAAGTTGGCTTGTGCTGAAGGTGGTTATCGCACAAACAATTTGCCCGCGCATCCTGTTTACTTAGAATCCAAAAAAAAATATCTACAGTAAACCCAATTCAAAATTTCTTTACTCCGGCTTCCGGTACTACAAAACTAAACAACTAAATCCTTAGTGCATCACAAACATTACCGCAATTGGATTAAAACAAATTACCAAATTGAAGATTTCCATAATTCAAATTAATATTCACATTTTATTCTTCATTATTCTAATATACTGTAAATGTTCTTTAATATTATCGTGATACTACATCTTACGTGATAGTTAAGATAAACAAACAAAATCTCCGAAGGGAACCGAAAGGATCTTGAAACTGAGTTTAAATATCACTGAAGTTTTCAAATTTATATACCGATAAGCACTAGAGAACATCAGCTGTGAGGTCAATGTCCTCTTCCGTATATAGTGTGAACAGGCAATGAAAGAAAACAATTTAGGTATATGGTTTTCTTCTCTATGACTGTAAGAAAACGCATGCACATGAAAATATTCGCCAGCCAGAACGTAATTTACCTATTTATTATGAGGATAGACACCTCGTAATACTCTATTAATCGTAATAATTGTTGAATACAATTAGCAGAAATAACAAATAATTTACTTAAAAATCAATTCAATTTACAGCAGCATCTGAGGCGTGCTTTTCAAACTAGGAGATGGTCGAACATAGACAGCCGGTGCAACTTAACACTCTCCTGCAATCATTTTGGTATTGTATTCGACACTTATTCTTTGGTTTGCATATTGATTTGCATTGCATTTACATAAAGAAAAAAATTGTTTTTCTCTTTTTCTTACTGAGACAACAATTCAACCGCTCATGCACTGGTTGGGAATAATTAGCTTTGGGACAAATTTGCTCAGAGGGATAACGGCTTTCTAGCTATTCTCGGAGTAAATGAGTTTGGCTTTATGTCATTTCGAAATAGAAGAACAAAATAAATAAGCACTTACTTGTTAATTAGGTCCAACGATGAAAGGCCTTTCATGTAGTGACGCTAAAAGGTTGAAATGAAAATGCAATGTGTCCCAAGAGCAGCAATATGTCAGGTTGGTGTTGGTTCTTGTCTTGGCTAAGAAATGTTTCAACACTCGATGTACATACAAACAAACATTAGGATTCGTACCACAACAGAACTCATTTCTTTCACGAAATTCATGTAAATTAATTCATTTAAACATAAATTCATATTTAAACACATAGAAAGATTACGTTTCGATTCACTTCACTTCCGTTCCAAGATTTGTTTTAAATAAATAAATTAAAATTAACTATTAGAACTTCACGATTCTGACATTAACTAAAAAAAATACATATTTAAACGAACTTAACACTACACAATTACCGCGATGGAAAATAAGTATTAAGTTAGAAAGGTATACCGAATATTGATTTAACTTTAATAATTCCAGATTTTCTTCTGGAGATGATAAATTCAACGAACACAATTTTTTTCTGTAAGTTACCGACGGACTTTTCAAGATCAAGAATCAACGAGAGTCTATACGCGTAGAAAACCGCGACGATACTAAAGTGGCTTTGTCTTGTTAGGTGTCTGCAGATCTCGTTTGGGACAAAACTTTCGCTCCATAAAATTATGATTCAGTAAAAATGTAAATATGATGGATATTTGGTGCCAAAGCATATACGTTTGGCACCGAGGTTTTTATCGAATTCTCATAAAAGAAAATAAATCTGATCCAGCAATAATGAATTCCAATTGCCTCTCACTCAGAAAATGTTTCCATTTTGCCCCACAATCGCAAATATGTAGGTACGTGCCAACCAGTATAACAAAAAAAGAAAGAAAACCTCGCTTTCGGTCACGATTCAAGCCCCTCTGTAATGCCTGCAGTTGTGTCTATATCAAAGATATATTCCACCTGAGTGAAGGATACAAAGAATGACATGACAACATGTCCATGCAAGGATACTCACTCTGTATATCGACTAATTAGGTTTCAACAGGTTCAAGTATTTTGTCCGAAATTGGATATCACTTTTTGCACAAAAAAAAACTTCTTCACAATTAGAAAGCTGGATCAGACTGCCCAACATGGATTCAAAAACCGCCAATTCAAGCGTCGGTTCATTCCAAAAATCTAACAGTTTTGCAGACGTGCGGCCAACCAAAACTACAAACATATTTCCAGGGAAAATATGTTTGCCACAACAGCAAGTCTCGTAATGACGACAAGCAAATGATACTTTGCTACATTCGTCAAAAGGGATTCAATGTTTCAAAAAAAAACTTCATTATGACCATAATCAGTATATCCAATACAATTTTGTATAGCATACGTTAAGGAGCTGCATTAACAATGACGTATCTTCCATCACTAATACCTCTAAAATTAAGTAGGAAATTGCCTCACCAACACACAGGTTATCTGATCTCTGATAACATTGACAATAACTCTAACATCTACATGCGCCACTACAAAGAAAAGAAAGGAGTTAAACCGTGTCGTTAGGCGTAAGAAACGGCAGTGGAGAAAGTGCGAGAGTGAGAAAATTGAGACATATAGAAGGAAGAACAAAGCCCGAAAATTCTACCAAAAAAATTAAAAACGGAACTAATCGACATGGTTCAGGTCCCCCCTTCTGTAAAGACAAGGACGGAAATCTCGTCGCAGATGTGCAGAGCATGTTGGGAATATGGAGAAGGCATTTCTCCGCGCTACTAGTACCTGAGATATCCAATGACGATGGGACAATCGATCACAATATGGACGACGACGTCGATTGCCCCCTCCTAACCAAGACGAGGTCAGAACAGCTATTGCCCGGCTTAAGAACAACAAAGCCGCAGGAGCCGATGGATTACCGGCGGAGCTGTTTAAGAATGGCGGCGATGAGCTGATAAGGTGCATGCATCAGCTCATTAGCAAAATTTGGTTAGATGATGTATGTCCGGCGATTGGAGTCTCGGTGTACTATGTCCCATATTTAAAAAAGGTGACCCGAGTATCTGTGCCAACTACCGTGGAATAAGCCTTTTATCCATAGGATATAAGGTTCTATTTAAGTATAATGTGCGAAAGACTAAAACCAATTATCGCTGACCTGATTGGACCATACCAGTGTGGCTTTAGGCCTGGAAAATCGACAACTGACCAGATTTTCACTCTACGCCAAATCCTGGAGAAGACACACGAAAAAAATCGACACCTATCATCTATTTATCGATTATAAGGCGGCCTTCGATAGTCCGATACGGGAGAAACTCTATGAAGCAATGTCTGAGCTTGGTATTCCTGCCAAACTCAAACGCCTTTGCAGGATGACCTTGACGAACACCAAATTCGCAGTGGAAGTTGGTAAGGGTCTTACCGAACCTTTCGAAACTAAGCGAGGCCTATGGCAAGGCGACACCCTATCCTGCGATCTCTTTAACATCTTAAAGGAGATCATTATGAGAAAAGCTACAGTCAACATGAATAAAACCATCAGCAGCAAAAGTCACATGCTGGCTCGCGTATGCTAACGATATAGATATCATTGGGCGCACAATTAGAGAAGTTACTGCGTTTTTTCGAGAATTGAGAAGGAGTCAGCAAAAGTGGGTCTGACGGTAAATGAGGACAAGACAAAATTAATGGTTTCAACGAACAGGGCCTCCACGCGATTAGACCAAAGCGTGAACGTTGATAACCGTTATAACTACGAGGTAGTGGACGAATTTATATACCTCGTATCTGCCGTAAACAAAAACAACGTCAGCCTTGAGATCAAGCGGAGAATTGTGCTTGCGAATATATGTTATTTTGGGCTAAGCAAGCACTTTAAAGATAAAGCCCTCTCTCGAGTAACAAAAGTCCAGCTGTACCAGACTCTCATTCAACCTGTCTTGCTTTATGGCGCAGAATCCGAAGGAAGACGAAAAATAAGAAGACCAAGACTCCGCTGGAGGGATCAGATTGACGAATGCCTGCGTACACTTAGTATTGCCAATTGGAGAAATAAAGCAAAAGATCGAACTGACTGGCGAAATATGTTATCTTCGTTTTGTAAGGTCCCTGACCCCCCCGGGGACAACCCGGATAAGTAAGTTATTTATCATTTCTTGCGAATGAAAATGTTATCAAGGAGACACTCAAAAACAGATATTTGCAAAATGGCTTACACATTTTAAGCCCATTAAAATTAGTTTATTTAATGGAAGACTACGTATACTTTTATATCTCTAAATTTGAAGGATGTGTTTTTATTCCAGCTTGAAAATAAAATTAGAACTAAATTGTTCACAACAACGCGCGGTAAATGCTGTACATATTGATCATGGTAGCATTATATATCAGGTATAGTCGTTTAAACACGTGATGAAATTTTTTCCACGTCATTTTTCGTTTCATTTGTCAAAATTATATGTATTTTGTTTTTATATTGTTTTGTATTCCAGTATTGTTGGTATATATTTGTGTAGTTTGATAACTGAAACGAATGAACGAAAATAAAATGTCTATTGTTGCTGCTTAAAACTACAACATCTGCCGCTACCATGTATTTGTTAGCACTGGCTACACACGTGTTGCGGTATCTCATTTTTTTTCACCCATTTAAGCAAATGTTGCTACATTTCGTAGTATTAAGTGAGGGGCGTTTTATTTGGAAAGTCGTTATTAATTATTCACAAAAAGTTATTTTACCTTTTTTGTGTTTATGCAACTAAATATATCAATTCCATTTACAACACCATAATAGTAAAAAAAATGCACTTAAGTAGTAAGAGCATAGTAGGTAAGCGCCATCTATACGGTTTCACTGCATTGTTTCTCTATGGTTGCTGGCTAAGATAAGCTACATTTGCTCTATTCCAATTGTGTCCGACTCACTAGCCCACCGAATTTTCAAACACCAAATGTTACAATTGCTTGCGCATTTTGGAAGTGTATGAAGCCAATTGAACTTAAATAGTAGGTTTCATATTGAATTGGTCAAAGTAACTACAACTTCCAGAAATATTTCTGCGGCTGTAACTAAATATGGCTTCCGACAAATTAAAGTTTCTTAATTTTTCTTGTATTTGTGTGTGTGTGTACTTTATTGTTTATTGTAACTGCACTAATGATGTCTTTGTCTTTAAAGCCTAAAGAAAGTTATATATATTTCTATATATATTTCTATAAATACCTAATATTATAGCCAAAAATATATAAATAGAGGGATATAATACTACTCACTAACTAAACGAAATCAAAAAAAAAAAAGGAAGGGAAAGACATTTAGACACGGAAGAACTTAAAACAATGGAAATGCGTTTAAAAAAATTGTAAAGTGGAAACTCAAGGCGTGTGAAAACCTATGCGCTTCCTCCTAGGCCTACATATAAATACGTCGCAGATCTTTGGGAGTCGTTATCAGATTACACTGAGGACACAGCTTACGCGCTCCCAATGAACGTAACCAACACTGCTCACAATGTACGTGCCAACAGGCAACCGATATCGCTGGATTGCGATAATCATCCAAACATATGAGACACTTATATTTGCCGGGCACATGTTGCTGTTCGTAGTGTCGGAGTTTGGCCTTTAAAGAGTCTATGATTTGCTGATAGTGAGCAGGCGTTGAGGGTGTACCACTGGACGCCGTTGATAATAGCGGTTCCTTTGCAATGTCATTGTTTGTAATACACGAATTTAAATGTACACTATCAGTGGTCGTAGTGTTGGTTTCTCTGGCTGTGCTGTTTGCGGAGGACCCCGCCGTTATCAGACGTCGCATGTAGGATGTAACATCACTTTCATCTTCATTCAATATATGCGATGGTATAACGTCGCTTTCGCCATACTGTGCTGGGCCATAGATCTGTGTATCGTCCTCATCGACATTGAGATCTTCATCATCATCGTCGTCGTCTGCGCGGCCATTAAGACGATTGCTACCGCTGCTGCTGCTGCCGTTTGTTATTGTCTGACCAATCCCGATGGCAGCATAGCCACCTTGAAGTAAACTTGAAACTCGTATACGTTTCTGGCCGGCCCATTCGTATTCCTCGTACTCCTCACCACCACCGTCGTCCCCATCGTTGCTGGAATGATCATCACTATTGCTGCGACCGTTTGCCGTACGATTACTGCGTCGTAAACAGGCTTCAGCATGCTCTTGGATCTCTTCTTGTGGAAAAGTTATATTACACACGGGACAAGGCTGCTCGGGAGCAGTTGGACGTTTACGTGTACGTTGCTGAAGTAACAAACAAATAAAATTGCTTTAGTAAAGATCTTTTCTAAGACTACAATATTATTCTTAGATAAGAAGCAGTTTTTGTATAAAAGTTTCCTCAGATCTCAACTGATACATTTGTCATATAGACACATGGTCATTGATGGTAATTTTCTTTGACAAACTGACTCAAAAACATTTTTGTATTTGGAAAATCTTACTCCGCTGCCAATTGAGGCAACGTTAGTATGGAGAAACTGCTTAGATACCACAATATAAATATATGTAGCATAAACAAATGGAAAATCTAGCTCAGTGTCCACCCAAAATCTGGTTTAGTTGTAAAAAAAATGTTTTTCCTTTTTGGCAAAGATGCTCTTCTGCCAGAAAACGTACCTTACAATAGATGCTATTATATGAATATTCTATAAAGAAAAATGTTGCGTTGTTTTTTGTCTACAACAACTAGCTGTCATATTGACATTTTTGGTATAGAAAACTGACACAGTTTCGTATTACAAATGTCTCATTCGGGGAATTACAGTTTTTGGTATAAAAACAAGTTCAGTTGCCAATTGAGGAATAATAAGTATAGATAAACTGTCTCTGTTACCGAGCGACACATTTTTCGTATAGAAAAACTGGCTCAGTACATTTTTCTTATAGAAAAACTGGCATAGCTGACAATACAAATATTTATTATAGAACAGACTAACATAAATAAGAAAAACACATAATAAAGAAACACAAATTGCTCAGCTCCCTTCCAAGACAATTTATGTAAAAAATCTCATTCAGATTTTTAATATAGAACAATTGTCTCAGTTCCTATTTCGGATAGAAAAACTGTATCAGTGGTAAATAACTAGCCGAGTTGTTAACTATTTGCACAAAAAATGCTGCTAGACATCGTTAACTGAGCCATTTCTTGCATTAAAAAGCTTTCATACCCAAACTTATCTAAACAGGTACTAAAGGAAGCCATAAATAATATTTATGTACCTACATACACATGTATTTGTTTTACCTTCATGCGAGACTGACGATTTTTCTGGACTTTTTGAAACACTGACCACGGCTTTCGTCTCTCAGCCGCTTGAATATTCCCCGACGTAGTACTACCCTCTTCCACCAGTACCTCATTAGAATTTCCTACATCAGTAGATGCTTTCGGATTTGAAGACATTTCCTTCAGACGCTGCATTTCTTGTTCACAATGGGAGGCCACTTCAAAACGATGTAATTTTGTGTCACAAGTTGGACAATGGATGAGCGTATTATCCTCTGAAACTGCTAACGGTTGGTTTTGTATCTTCGATACAGAAGTCACGGTTGCCGCTGTTGTTGTGAACAAAGCCAAATCACATCTTGAGAATGTTTGAGATGAAGTCGTCGCCATTTGAGGCCATATATTTAAGGGTTAAATACTAGCACACAAGATAAATTTTAAGGATTTTGTGGAGAAATTTTACTTTTCTCCAGGCCGGTTGTATAAACTTCATGCACTTCCCATCGATTGTTAAGATTTTTTCTGATTTTTTTCGGGGAATCAATTTTCTTACTAGTTTTAAAGAAAAACAACAATGACAGCTGTGTGCACAGAAAGAGATGCTACTTGATGACGGCCAAATACAATAACAAAACATATAGCAAGACATATTTATTCAGGTGGTAACAGTAGAACAACAAAACTAACTATATGTTGTTGTAAAAAAGATGCCACATTCAAGATTTTGCTTACTTTCAACTTCACATCAGGGTAGAATTACCTATCGGGTAAACGCGTCAGCCCAGCTGATTTATGTTTTTTTTTAATCTTTCCGCGAGTAAGCTGTCAAATTTGATTTGGTTTCGTTTTGTTAATAAAATTCAAAGAATTTGGCAAAAATGCAGTTGGCCGATCCTGGTTGAAAAAACCGAAAATCGAGTAAAATATGGCAATTTCAGAAACCAAAACATTTTTTAACGATCGGACCCACAGAAACTAAGTTTAAATAGTAGTGGTCTTCATGATAGCTCGAAAGAACCTCGTAAACTCGGAAACATCGTAAACTTGCACAGCAAACGTCAAAACAAACAAATTTCCCATACAAAGCGACTTGCTCAAAAGTGGAAAGTTTTCGAGGCAAATTTGCTGCGCAAACATGGGATGGAGAAACGTGTAAACTTTTGACATTTCGTTGTCATCTGACTAGGATGGATAAATAAGGTGATAGCACTAGAACAGTAGAAAAAGTACACATACATAATACATGCAATTGCTACTGCTACCACCTTAAGTATCCATCTTGGTCAGCTGATATGGGTTTGAGCACAACTACGCTGAGCAACTTTACGTGGTGCCTCATGCAACGGTGCGAGGGAAACTTGCGCTGAGCAAATGAGCAAAAGTTCTCGGCTTTCACGTTTGCATGAATGCCGCTAGTGTTTATTGATACTAATGACAGCTAAATTATGTTTTATGTTGTTTGCATTGAACGAAAATACGTACTCCCTTTGATTTCTGTCCGTCCGTTAATTCTGTCCGTTTTATGTCCAACCAAAGTGTACAATTGGTAAAATACAGCAGCAAATCGAACTCCATGAAATGGCCTACTACCTCGTCGTCATGAATAGGCAGCGAAGAGAGTATTAGAGGCTCTGAAGTATTACTCTATGGTTAAACTCCAGTTACACCTACCAAGATTATCGCTTTTCGAATTATAAATGTCAAACTCCATAACGCCTTATACACCCTGCCGCGAAATTGAAGTCTTTCTCAATTTGGGCCGAAATTGTGTTGAATTCGGCCCAATATGCGAAAAATTTCACATATATTTTGACAACTACGAAATTGAGATATTTACGACAGTTTCATTGAAATTGACTTGAAATTGTCGTATACAACGTTGTTTTTACTCAACAAAATTAACTTAGTACTCTTTTTTGCACATATGCAAGAGAACGAGGCTGACAGATAAGTTTTTGCCTCCGCCGTATATAATTTTTTGAAGTTCACGCCGCCGTCACTAAGGCACGCTTCGACTTACAATGTTAGCCGATATTATCGGTTAAGCCACCTTTAAAGGCCCGGATTACTAAAAAAAAAGATCTAAATTGTTTACACAACCAACGAGATGAACCTAAAAGTAACATCTGTCGACAAATCGCATTTAATTAAAACTCAGTTGCCGCCGTCGATACGTTATTTAAATTATATTGATTTTGTATATTATAATGGCAGAATGTAAATTAGTATACAGTTATATAAAATTAAAAAATGTGTGCACGTTGAAATAGAAGTCATATATTTCCAAGAAGCACTTATTTTGTAACCACAAGTCACTAATTGATATATATCACTAATTGATTATATTTTATTGCACAAAGGTTTATTAATATTGCTGTCTCTAAATAAATTTATTAGTAATTACTAAAAATTTGTTCTATTCCCAAATGACGCGCTATTACTAAAACGTCTCTGTATTTGTAAATTACGCTCACATTATGAAATTTCATATTGACGACATTTTGTCAATTTAACAAAATTTCGTCAATTTGAATAAATAAATTAGTTAAAAAGTTACTAAAATTGTTTGTTGATTTCACCTACGACAATTGGTTCAGTGCAGGTGATTATTCATACAATTTTAATCTGTAACAACTGAAGTTCAATTTTTAACCGCATTTTAAACTGATTTACAGTTTGACTGATTTATGTGGCATTTGGATCGCAGTTAATCACGGCCTGGTTAGCGATAACCTTATTCTCTAATCTTTGCCGTTTGCACCAAGGGGTATCGATGAGACAGCTGATCAAGTTAGTACTTGGAGAACAAATAGAGAATGTGCTATCAAAGAAGACTCGATGATAGGGACTGGGTTGCGTTGTGGGATTTTAAAACTTCTGCTGCCGAGTGTCAAGCCAAAAGTACAAAACACACCAATTAGACGACCAGAAGATGTGCGCAATTTGGCAACCCTGGTAAAAGAGAACCAAAAAGTGCTAGGAGTTCACTCAAACGCAATTCTGTCTCGCGTCATATCTTGCTTATTTCATACTTTTTGCATAGTTTATGTAATTTTACTTCAACATGGTTGGAATTTGTATAGTTATATACAATAACACTATCAAAAAGCTGTTCGTGAATTGAAATATTCAATGAAGAGAGTAAGAGAGAGAGTAGAGAAGTACTAGGGTTTCACTCGTTTTGTTTGTTGGCATTTATGTGAAGAGAAGTTTTGACTGTCTACTTGTACATCGTTTTTGTCGATGAGACAGCTGATCAAGATAGTACATGGAAAACAAATAGAGAATGTGCTTTCAAAGAAGACTCGTTGATAGGGACTGGGTTGCGTGGAGTGATTTTCAAACTTCTGCCCATAGACTAATACATACCTAGATAAACTTATTCTCTCATCTGACGTTTCATTTCACACTCTCATCGTAGGTTTGTGGAAATGAGAGCAATTAAATTTAAAATTATCTTACACCAGGTGGAGTTACAAAATATGTTCACTTAACTTTTGACGTAGAATACGTCTTACCTTACGGTATGAGGAGTCATGTCAGGTTTTTATTGTTGTAATCTTTATTTCATTGAATTTGAGGAAACGGCTAAAAAGTGAAACAAACAGTAAGCTAACGTAATAAAGCTTTTTTGCGAAAGCTTCAATAAAGCTGTTGTAACATTAATTTTGAATTGTAAAGCGTAAAGCTTTCACACAACGCTCGAATGCTAATGCGAAGACTCGATAAGGTAAACCTTTTTTAATATTAGGGCGGCCCTCTCAACATTCGCAGAACTTATTTCAATAAAAATATTAATTAAAATACATAAATTAAATTAAGTTTAAAAAAATCGAACATAATATTTTTTTTTTTAAACGGACTTGAATCAAATGCCGTTGGTAATAAATGATAAATAATATAAGCAAATGAATTTATTGTTATATATGTTTTCTGTCTTATCGGATGGCGTATTCTACGTTAAACTTAATGGCCGTGTCTCTGACACAGCCTGCAGGGACAGTCCGTGGCCGAAGGTCTCGGACAACTGTCTGCTGTAATTTTTTTTCCTGTCGTTTTGGTGTAGAACTGAAAAGTCTAAATATATTTTGCACTTTTTTATTGACTTTTATCGTTGGTATACATTTGTATTGTGTTTAACACAACTAGTTTGCCACAAAAACACGAAATTCGGTTGTTGTTCCTATGTTGATCGCTGTATACTATTGCCACTATCTGGTATTATTGAACCCATATTTCTACCATCCAATGTTTACTTTCCATCGTACCTATGACGTTTAATTTATTGACCGAATAAAACCTTCTATGGTATGTGTTATTCTATGCGTTTTGACAGACGACAAATCGGGTATTTTTTCCCATTTGTTTAGGAATCAGGAAAAAAGCTTGATTTGCTTTACAATTAGACGACCAGAAGATGTGCGCAACTTGGCAACCCTGGTAAAAGAGAACCAAAAAGTACTAGGAGTTCACTCAAACGCATTTCTCTCTCGCGTCATATCTTGCTTATTTCATACTTTTTGCATAGTTTATGTAATTTTTCTTCAACATGGTTGGAATTTGTATAGTTATATACAATAACACTATCAAAAAGCTGCTCGTGTATTGAAATATTCAATGAAGAGAGTAAGAGAGAGAGTAGAGAAGTACTAGGGTTTCACTCGTTTTGTTTGAGTGAAGAGAAATTTTGACTGTCTACTTGTACATCGTTTTTGTTTGCTTTATGCAATGCTGTTTTATCTTACACTATGATCGAATAGTACGTTTGTTTACAACCACTTCAATCACGACGCATCGATGTGGTGGTACCACTAAAATACACGACTTATTTATTTATCGCATTTGTTAGGTAATTATTGTTTCTCTAACATATTTTTTTTGTTTATTTTGGCGTAGAATACGTCTTACCTTACGGTTTAGGGAGTCATGTCAGATTGTTATTGTTGTAATCTTTATTTCATTGATTATGAGGAAACGGCGAGATAACTTTTTTTAAAAATTTTTTTGTAGGTAAATGAAGATGTTATCTTTCGTTTGATATACATTTCATATTGGTTGATATCTTCCTAATATTTAAATTTCTCAAATGAAAATTGTTTAAACACATACACTCAAACATATGTGTGGTGTTTGGTTGAGTGTTTGAGTTTGTAGCGTGAACACAAACTATGCTGCTGTTTCAGTGTGGACACAAACTTTCGGCTGTTGTTTTGATTGATGAAATATTGAAATTTCGTATATTTACTTATGTATTTAAGTGAAACAAAATGTTAAATGTGAATTTTAATTTAACATGGATATATAATTATAAAAAATATATGGAAAAATTAATTCATACATATTTATGTTAAATGAAAGCGCTGCCAAGTAAGCAAAATAACAATGCTGCTTGATGCTGTTTGACAGCAGCTGACAGTTGACGTTTAGTAAATTAAAATAAAAACTACTAATCAAAATGGCACCTACACGAAATACAAGAAAGCAACGAGTGGTTGTTATGCAGAGAAATAAATACTCAGGTAAGTTTTGTGTTCCCTTGTTTATATATATTTTTATTAAAAATGTTAATTTATTTGCAACATCTACAATGTATATATGTTTTCTGTCTTATCGGATGGCGTATTCTACGTTAAACTTAATGGCCGTGTCTCTGACACAGCCTGTAGGGACAGTCCGTGGCCGAAGGCCTCGGACAACTGTCTGCTGTTTTTTTATTCCTGTACCTCGTTTCTGTAGTTCTCGAATCGAAAAAGTTTACACATTAAGCATGAAACAAAAAATTTCATCGTTTCTCGATTTGTGAGTAAAAAGTGTTTCTATATATCAATGCGAAGAGGCAACACTGATGAAGTTTTGATTGGAATATTCCAATAAAGCTGTCAAGTAAGAAAAAAATATAAACAAACAAAATAAACTAGTGCGAAAAAGAACAACAAAAAGAAGTAAAGACGTGTATTCAACTGCATTTCATTTTTGCTTTCCTGATTTTTCTGTAATATTTTGGAAAAATTAATTGAAATACATAACAGAAAAGATATAGTTCTTATCTTCTCCAAGTTTTAATTTCTTAAAAAACCTTTTTGTAGAAACAACATCAAAATCTTGCACCGTTTTAATTTGTGAGTATTTTTGACGTTTCACATTTTAATTTTTTTGACTCACTACTTTTTAGAAACAGATTTTCTGGCATTTTTCCAATAAGAATGAAAAAGGCAGTACGTCACAGAAAGTTTTCGCAAAACAAACGTTGTAGAAGCAGTCACATGTGAGAAGCGATTTTTTGTACCGATTCCTAGCGTTTTTGTTTCAATTCACATGTTTCATGTGAAAACTTTTTCGATTAGAGAACTACAGAAACGAGGTACTGGAATACATTTGTGCTGAATTTGATCAAAAACGATGTACAAATAGACAGTCAAAATTTCTCTTCACTCAAATGCCAACAAACAAAACGAGTGAAACCCTAGTACTTCTCTACTTTCTCTCTTACTCTCTTCATTGAATATTTCAATCCACGAGCAGCTTTTTGATAGTGTTATTGTATAAGCCATGCAAATTCCAACCATGTTGAAGTAAAATTACATAAACTATGCAAAAAGTATGAAGTCTTTGATTTGATCGTGGAAAAGTACCAGGCAAAGCAAAATGCCTATTGTTGTAGGCTTGGAACAAGATGTATCTATCACAGGTGAAAGCGATAGAACAGCTGATTTCAATTAATTCTTGTCCTTGTGGTCCGACCTTGTCAAATGTGGTTTATACTAGTTCCAAATTGTATCTAGTACAGGTGGTAGCGTTAAAATAGCAGACGAAATGTTTTCTTGTCCTTGTGGTTGGTGCCGAAAATTACAACAATTCCTCCTGATATAACCTGAAATAAATATCTTGACAATTTTGATCAACTGAATTTGACAAGGTCGGCTCCTAAAATAAAAACAAAATGCCTTCAATACCTACTGCTTCTACCTTACTTATTTTGCCATGTGCGAACACTTCCGATTTTCTTAGGACATTTGATACGAAATCAGGAAAATATTTTCCAGTGCGAATGAGCTATTAAGTACAGAAATGAGAACAACACTTATGCGATTACCCCCACTTATTGTATCATGGTGTAGTCAAACAACTCTGTGTCGGGAGTGTTGTATTTTTATTAATTTTGTTTTGTTTTCCCCATTCTCTTTTATTGGAAAATATCCCACAAATCAGATACGAAAGAGAATCGAAAACAAAACGAACCATCTGGAATGGTTGTTAGCAGAGATGGCAATCAATAAACGTACCTTTTAAATATTAATAGTACCGGTTTTTAAATATCCATCATCAGCTGGTCGACATGAAGTTGAAAAATCACGGGGAACAAAGTATATACAGATAATGCCTGTTCACGCTGCCGCGAAATTGAAGTCTTTTTCAATTTGGACTGAAATTGACTGAAAATTCCCAATTTCGCAAACATTTTGACAACTACGAAATTGAGATACAGTATGTCAAGAATGAGTTTAGACATTGAATAAGAGTTTACATTTTCAACTTCATTAACAAGGGAATATCACTTTTTATGTTATTATATGTAATTTTTTTTATTTCTTATTATTATGAAAAGTATTTATAACGATTTAATACAAACAAGGTAAGTTCAATGTAGAAAGAAAGAGGGAAGAGAAACAAACATTATTATATTTTTGAAAGTGTCAATAAACTCAACGTAAGCATTAAGTACTGTATTTTTTAAGATGTATCAAATAATATTTATGATATTTGGGATTTTTAAACTTTATATGGCCGCCCTTTGCTTTTACAACGCATTATAACTGATTTTTCATAGAGCTGAATAACTTTTGCATGTCTTCCATTATACAGATTTCAAGTGCTGTTCGATTCTTTGGTACCCATTTAGCGACATTTTTTGGACATAAGTTGGACCCACAAATTTTCAACAGGTTTTTGGTCGGGTCTTTGAACCGGTGTATCCATAACTTTGTGTCAGTATGCTTCTTGGGTTTAGGGTCATAATCCTGATAAAACTTCAATGCCGGCTTATTGTACCTGATGGTGGTCGTCAAACGCTTTTCCATATCAAAAAATTCTTTATTATAGTTTCATTTCATAACTTTTTAGTTTAAATTTTCTTTTTAGTTTAAAATTTCTTCTTCAATGCCGGCTTATTGTACCTGATGAACTCAAATTTGTTCGCACTGTTAATCAAATGACACTACAAAATATTTAAATATTATTGTGCGCTCATAGTTGTCTCAATAAAGGCTACATCTAACCACCGAGTAATACTTTAAGAGTGTGCACTAGTTGATTTTTGTACTAACGAGTTCCGAGACCTACGGGGAAAACATATAGAGAATGAGAGCAATCTTTAATTTTAACAATTTTCGTGTTAATTTGGATCTACACAAATAACTTTACTCTAACACTTCATTATATTTTGATTTTTTTCACTGAATATCACTGTTTTTAATCGATTTAGTTGGCAAAATTTACTCCCAGTTGATGTGTTTTATACTTCTGGCTTGACACTCGGCGGCAGAAGTTTGAAAATCACACCACGCGACCCAGTCCCTATCAACGAGTCTTCTTTGATGGCACATTCTCTATTTGTTCTCCAAGTACTAACTTTATCAGCTGTCTCATCGAAACCCCTTGCATCTAACACTCCTTTGCTTGAAATGCAATCCCAAGCCATAAGCGGAATTTTTCCAAATTTAACAGTTAATGTTCCGCTTTTCTAGGTCTGTCAACGCCTGCCACCAAACTTTAGTTGGTCCATCGTTGTAATACAACATAATTTTGATTTAGTCGAAGAATATAACGTTATCCCAGTAGTAGGGCGGTTTCGAAATATGCATGAAGGCGAAGGAAAAATGTTCGATTTTTGCGCGCTGCTCTTGATGAGTTTTTGTTTCTTTTTGTGGCCTGCCGAACTGTTTCATGTGATAGGATTGCAAGGATTCTAAGGGGTTTGATCAATTTTTCTGATCATTAACCGCTTCATGCGATCAATTATTTTCAGGTGAGGGTCACCTCTACGTTTTGCTTTCAATCTACCCTCCTTTTCAGCACGATTCAGAACATTATACATTGAATTCCGTGTATTCCATGCCAGCTCCTGCGTACCTTTAGCCAACTAACGACTATAATATATTAGCTAAACTTATATTAAATTATAAAAGTTTTCTCCAAAATTCCCAAAATTGTCATTTGAATTCCCAATATTTCCTATAGTGTAAAAAAGCACGCCATAATTTCACCAATCATAAGATGTATCAATGCCTTGGCCGACCATTGATAATTTACATATGTACATATGTATTTCACATGAATTTTAATTTGAGAATAACTTTTATTCAAATTGAAATTCTAGTTAATATTTGTGACAACAAATGACATGTTACATTTAATACTTAGTTATAGATGATTAACGTAGTTAATTTAATTATTTTTGAAATCAATTACGAATTTATTTAACTAAAGTACTACGGAATATAATCGATGTGGTCATCGGACGCCTGGTAATGTCATTGGTCAGTCTGATAATTTTTCCGTTTTAATATTTTGTCTCTAATCTTTGCCGTTTGCACCAGTCAATATGAGGTTAAATTGACATTCAGTTGTCAACTCCGTGCTTAGACAAACTCTGCGCCGAATCAAAATTATCAAATACGGCGGCACAACAGAAAAATTAAGTTGGCGGCTATTGGTTTTGCCAGTTTTGTACAAATTTGGGATATTTTGAAATAACTGAATCTTTAAATTGGATCAATGAGTCAAATCGGGCCAGTCGATAAAATCTTTTCGCAGGTTAAACCAATTAGAGCCATTTATAGTGAGCTTCCAAAAAGTGTTGCCAGCGGCGACGCGTTGGAAAATTTTCCATCGGCTTCCATCTATTAAACCGTTGATTTTTTGTGCATATTTTTGTTATGGTTGCATATTTTTAGTAACTACCAGTGTTGCATCAAAATGTACACCAGTTTAAAATGAGGGTAAAAATAAAACTTCAGTTTCTACAGATTAAAATTGTATAAGCAAACTTATCGGAGTTAACCTTCGAAATGTGTTAAACTTGGATGGCGGTACAAGACATTCTTCGCGATTAATGAATATGGGCATGGGAGGATTCTAAGGAATCTGCGTCAATGCACAATAGGACACCCACTTCTATCTTTGAGATTCTAGAAGCTTTTTAGGCTTCTATACCGTTGGCTCCAAACTAGATTGCAAAGTAGGGTTTGGAATCTATGCTAAAGAGCTGAGTTTTGACCTTGCACGAACGCTACCACATCATTTTAATGTCTTTGAGGCTGAATTCATAACAATCTGAAAAGGTGCCCTTTTTCTGGGTCGAAACGTCATCTCCGCCTGGGGTGTCTACATCTATTCTGAGAATCTGAATTCCTGACCTCAAGAACAGCAGCGCATCTGCACCATGCATTTCCATATTAACCTCATATGGGTCCGGGGCATATAAATAGTCCAGGGAACTATAAAACGGTTTAGCTGGTGAGTTTAGGGACTATCTCTCCATAATATAACTCTTGGGAATTGAACCATGCCGTCGCCGATTTCTACATAATCAGGCGGCGGCGCAGCAAAAAAGGTAAAAAAAAGCGGCGGCAGCGTATAGGTCTAGTGGGCGTCAAAACTTTCTTGTTTTTCGGTCCCTCTAATTTTACCTTATTTTTTTACCCCTGGCCCGAAATTTTGCGTGCCTTTTCCTCCTTTAATGTCGGTGTATTTTTTTTAATTTTGGTGCACTTTTATCGAATTTATTCTTTCGATACCTCGACCACTAAGAGAGTTACCGAACACTTTAATTAGCGTTTCTGCTTTGTTTGAGGTTTGACTTTATAAATATAACCGTCAATTTTGTTTGCATAATTTACTTCATCTTCTTTTCTTCATTTTCTATGGTATGGTACTAAAAATAGCGCTGCAAATTGCATTGCCATCCCCGACAAACTGTATCACTGACAATGGCACCAGCAGCAGTAGTTCGTAAAATTTTCTTGAATAAGTTAGACGACACGGTGATAAAAAGACACGGAATCGCAGAGAATCGGGGAGAATTTGTTCGTTCGTGGTAGTCAAACGCTTTTCCATATCAAAAAATTCTTTATTATAGTTTCATTTCATAATTTTTTAGTTTAAATTTTCTTTTTAAGTTCGAAAAAACGTGACAAAAAGTAAGAAATCTATGTGAAAACATAGCGAAAATATTAAAGCGAAAGTTAATAGTGAATCGAAAGCAAAAAAAAAAAATTAGAACAAAAGTTGACGCCATTTTGGTGTATGTGTTTGTGTGTGGAGACCTTAAAAAAAACAAGTGAGAAGAAAATTTGAAAAAGAAGAGCAAAAAAGTGCGTGCACGAATGTTTTAAGAAAAAAAATAGCAAAATTCTATTTTTAATAACATAAATTCCTAAAATACAATACCACCCAGAGTAGACATTGAAAAGGGCTTGGAATCTGTTTAGTTTCCGGATAATTCATGTAAGATTTTTGTGTCAAAACGAAAGAGTGCGAAGACGAAACGAGTACACAGAGTCAGTCACAGCAAAAGGATACAAATAAACAATGGCCAAAGTTTACGAAAAATCCATTTCTCAGCTTAGCAACAATTCACAGCCGTTGCAACAGTCGCCACCCACGACCCCTCAACAGCATCTTTTGGGAAGTCAACTTCTGCTACAACAGCACCCACCATCATTGCAACAACAACAAAACTTATTGTTAGGCAACGGCGGCAGCGGAACCACCAACAACTTGAATACCCTTGGTACTGCTCAGACTGTTATCGGTGGGATGAGTTCGTTTGACGATGATTCTCTGCCTGATTATTCTGAATTCGATTCGGAATCAGTAACACTGGATTATTTCAAGGAAAGGTAGGCTGTTGCATGTGCAACCCCAAAACCTGTCCGGGCAGACAAAAGCAAAAAGAAGTGTCGTGCCCAATTGTTGTTTTAAGCAAAAACAATACAATTTCGAGGCCTTCTTGTTTCATGCGTCCTGTTTTTATGTTTGTCGCCTTTTTGTTTACTGCGCCACTATTTGTTTGTTATTTGCTTTATTGTGTTGTTCTATTAGCTACTTTTGTTGTGTTTCATTTTGTTAACCTGTTTTGTTTTTGTGTATTTATTTTAGTTTCATTTACTTTTATTACAATTTCAATTTTATTTCCAATATTCTTCTTATCGAACGCGAAATAAACAACAAGATAAATATCACCCACTTTGTGCCTCATTTCACCACCCCCTTTCCATTTTATTGTTTATTTTCTTCTTCTTGATCTCATTATCTTGTGTTTATACTGCTTCTTCTACTTGGTAAACGTCCCTGTTCTTATTATGAAAAGATGTATTGAAAGGAACAAGCGTGTCTTATTCTTCCTTCCCCTTATGTTGTTATTGTTTTCATTTTGTTGTTTCTGCTCCCGTTTTTTTGCGTTTTTCCTGTTTAGTTTTTCTTTTGCCTCGTGTCTTATAAATATATGTAACTCGTCTGCCATCGTATCTACTTTTTGTTGTTGATTTTGACGTCGTCAACATCATCATCGCGATGTCCACTCACTGGTGTACAACAAACAATAATGCTGAAATTTCCAAAAACATGGTTGCGGAGATGAAGCCCGGTATCTGTTTTCTGTAGAACTGAATATGGCTTGGTTAGTGATATATTGAATGTGGCATTTTGGAGACTTCTATGGAAGAGTATCTACAAAAATAGAACAATAGTTTGCCGTGCGGTTTCTTTTTTTTACACACACTGAATTTAACACCTGTTTCGAACGGTATTTTTCCTTGAAGTTTACAATATCAGCCCCGTATTCAGTTCTGAAATTTTCGTAAGAAATTTTATCAGTTATCTCTAAGCGGAATATTTTGTTGCAGAGAGTTACTACCTATGTCTGAGTTACCGGCTTAATTCCAGCACAGCCCAGCTTATCGTAATAGCACCAAATTACTATAATGAACAATTTTTTTTTTGTGGGAGGCCCATATTTCCCGGGGTACGGGCCCCCAAAGTTTGAATCTATAACCTTTAATATCTTCTAAATTTTCGAACGAACCGGAACAATATGGGTATCGTTGGAAAGCTTTGTCTTTAAAACTGCGTATTTGTATCCACGAATAATTAACCCATTGCGAGCCAATTCATGATATTCGACTTTTATAACCCTACTTGTTCTGAAAAAATGCTATTATCTCAGAATATTGTCTATGTGAAGTTGGTAATTTGACGATGTCGTCAGATAGGTTGGTCCTGCAGCTAAAATACGACACCTTATTTGTATTTGTAACCCTTTAAAATCCTGAGAAATGAAAAGCAAGCGACAGCTCAGCAAAAAAAAATATTTTTTCCTCAAAAATAATTTTTTTGTCAAAAAATAAAAATTCTTTTTTCCTCACCCCGTCAAAAAGATAAAAATTATTTTCAACAGAAAGTAAAAACTTCGCCATAAAATATTAAAAAATTGAAAAAACCAACCCGCCAAAATGGAACTATAAAAATAATAACAGCTTCTCTTAAAAAAATGTAAATTTGACTTAAAATCAAATAAAACTTATAACAATTCATTATATAACAAACGAAAATAAACTAAAAATATGTTTTTAAGCATCTCCCTCATTGTCAGATAGTAGAAGCGACTTGCAATCAGAATCCTCCTCCAATTCCTCGTCGTTGGCTATATTTCCAATTTCATCCACATTTGCGTTATTTAGAGGGTTGTAAAATGGAAGAATTCTTTAAATGGTGGTGACAATTTGGCTTTACACCATCGCAAAAATATAATTTTTGTACGTAGCCATTAAAGTACGTTTTGCGTCGATTGTCGAGTATTTCAAATGGCGCCATAAACCTTCAATGTTATTAGTATGTTGGCTCGATTCCTCATCTACAAACGCCACTGAGTGGTTAAGCCTACGGTGGGGTTACATTTTGGAGGTTGTCATGTGTGAAGATAAATTCCGAATTTAACTATCCAAGATACAAACCACATCGTTTACAGAATTCTGTTGTTGAGTTAGCAGATCAATGTTAATGTATTAAATACGATGAGTAGGTATAGAATCCCGATTTTTGGACGATCTGTGAACACAAAGGCAGCGAAATTTATAAAATAAAAAGAAAACAGTTTGAGGTTGATATATTTGTAAAAACTAATGCCAACAACTTTCGAGATGCATTTAGGGCGTCAATAAAAAAATGGTATTTCTTTCTAAACATACATATATAGCTGATATACATAAATATAACTTTCCTCGTCAGCTAAACCTATGTCATTATCTAAGGCCCGACATTAACTCTCCGTATTTTTTAATAAATAACTTAATAAACTACGCAATAATACATATATATGTCACTATATCCAAACGAAACAAACCTCGTCAATGAGACTTATGTTCAGAAGTAGCCCTTGGTAGTAGATTTAAACTGGCTAATCATTTAATCGAAAACAACAAGTCATATGCCTGGAATATAAAAAGGGTATTAAAAAAAAAAGAATTTAATATATGTACATACATTATAAATCTTGCCTTCCAACAATCTGAAATTATAACTGTGCCGGGCTTAATATCCGGAACGGGCAGCATAAAACATTTTGCGCTGCCCCTTTCCACTCCGCCGAACACCCATTGGCCCTATACGCGGTGCCCCCTGTTGTATTTTTTTTGCCCAGCTTTGATTCGTCAATTTAAACTGTAATATTTGGGCCCCCTATTATGTTTTGTTGGAAGGACCCAAATATTACAACTTCCCTATAAAAATTGTTGCAGTCTACCGCAGTTTTTATTTGGATAGTTTTTCTTATGACTGTCTACGTCAGAATACAGATGATATAGCTCTTGTTTCCAACGAAGTCGGTATTCGCCGTTTTCTTTAACAGAACCATATATTTAACGGAGAATTTTTCTCTCGAATACTCGCAGGTGTCTTTCATCCGCTTGCGATATAACTCAGGTTTCGGAGCCATATGTCCGGACAGGTAAAATGAGAGTCTGGTATAGCTGGACTTTTGTCTGTCGAGAGAGGGCTTTGTTCTCAAACTGCTTGCTGAGCCCAATATAGGATATATTTGCAAGCACAATTATCCCTATTTCCCAAGGTAGATATATTCAACCACCGCTTCAAAATTAGTATGGTTGTCTAGTAGATACCATAAATTTTGACTTGCCCTCATTAACATCAAGATTCGTTTTCGATTCTTCAAAATACTGCAGTGACCACTCGCAAATTTTGCCCAATGATTCCTATGTCGTCAACATACGCCAGCAACTTTTCGCGTTTATGGCCTCCTCGCGTTTATGACCTCCTTACTGCAGTTTTTGTATTTATTATCTCCATTAAGACGCAATGCAAAGATCTATAATCTACACTGTCTTCCACAATCATTACCTCCTGATCTTCAGTGGAACAATCTGAGTGGAGTAGTGCTGAAAAGTGGTCTCTTCACATATTAAGCATATGTCATCCAGATTCCCGATCTCGTACTTGCAGGAGGGTAGGTAGCCCATTATTTGGTCCGTTAGTTGATCTTCTTACCGTCTGGAAAAGTTTTGGGGATTCATTATTCATACTGCACATTTCGGCCTTTCATCCTCTCTCTGCTCCCACTCCCATTTTTTCCGCCTAAAATTTTGGTTTTCCTACCTTCTCAGCCTCTTGTACCGCTCATTCGCATTACACGTTGTAACTGACTGTTTCGTTACCATATGTCAATTGTCAATATATCATCAATTGCAATGCGATATTTTTCTTCGTACCATGGTTATCCTTCTGTGGTTTTTGATAGCCAAGTTCAGTCCTTGCAGCGGTTTCCAAAGAATGGGAGGTGTGCTTCTACTGCGCATCTGGGTCCTCAGGAGGGGGTATTCTGCCCTAGCAGGAGAGTGAGCCTTTGCCGATAGGACAATAATATCTCCGGTATTTGCAGCTTGCCAATATCTAGCTTTTCCCTGTTTGGCTTCATACGTTTTTCGCCCTGCTCAGTCTTTTGCGAACTTTCGCAGCCACCAGGCAATGATCCGAGTCGATATTGACACCTCGAATCACACGTACATCAATTACACTAGAAGATTTCCTGAAATCTATTACCAAGCGATCAATCTGGTTCTTCGTCCTCTGATCATATGATAGGCTTACTTACTTACTTATCCGGTCTCGGACAACCCCGGGGGGTCAGGGACCTTACAAAACGAAGATAACATATTTCGCCAACCAGTTCGATCTTTTGCTTTATTTCTCCAGTTGGCAATACAAAGTGTACGCAGGGATTCGTCAACCTGATCCCTCCAGCGGAGTCGGTCTTCCTATTTTTCGTCTTCCTTCGAGTTCGGTTTCGAAAACCCTTCGCGCTGGTTCATCTTCATCCATTCTACTGACATGGCCTAGCCAGCGCAATCGCGTTATCTTGATTCGCTTAACTATGTTGTGCACTATAGGGCCATAAATTTTTCGGAGTATTTTTCTCTCGAAGACTCCTACAGATGTTTCGTCTGCTTGCGATAGGACCCAGGATTCTGCGCCATTAAGCAAGACAGGTTGAATGAGAGTCTGGTACAGCTGGACTTTCGAGAGAGGGCTTTATCTCTAAAGTGCTTGCTTAGCCCAAAATAACATATTCGCAAGCACAATTCTCCGCTTGATCTCAAGGCTAATCGCGTGGAGGCCCTGTTCGTTGAAACCATTAATTATGTCTTGTCCTCATTTACCGTCAGACCCACTTTTGCTGACTCCTTCTCAATTCTCGAAAAAACCGCAGTAACTTCTCTAATTGTGCGCCCAATGATATCTACATCATCAGCATACGCGAGCAGCATGTGACTTTTGCTGCTGATGGTTTTATTCATGTTGACGGCAGCTTTTCTCGTAATGATCTCCATTAAGATGTTAAAGAGATCGCACGATGGGGTATCGCCTTGCCTGAGCCCTCGCTTACTTTCGAAAGGTTCGGTAAGATCCTTACCAACTTTCACTGCGGATTTGGTGTTCGTCAAGGTCATTCTGCAAAGGCGTATGAGTTTTGCAGGAATACCAAGCTCAGACATTGCTTCATAGAGTTTCTCCCGTATCGGACTATCGAAGGCCGCTTTATAATCGATAAATAGATGATAGGTGTCGATTTGTTTTTCGTGTGTCTTCTCCAGGATTTGGCGAAGCGTGACAATCTGGTCAGTTGTCGATTTTCCAGGCCTAAAGCCACACTGGTATGGTCCAATCAGATCAGCGATAATTGGTTTTAGTCTTTCGCACATTATACTTGATAGAACCTTATATGCTATGGATAAAACGCTTATTCCAGGGTAGTTGGCACAGATACTCGGGTCACCTTTTTAAATATGGGACATAGTACACTGAGACTCCAATCGCCGGGCATGCATTCATCTAACCAAATTTTGCTAATGAGCTGATGCATGCACCTTATCAGCTCATCCCCGCCAGCCTTAAACAGCTCCGCCGGTAATCCATCGGCTCCTGCGGCTTTGTTGTTCTTAAGCCGGGCAATAGCTATTCTGACCTCGTCTTTGTTAGGAGGGGGCAATCGATGTCGTCGTCCATATTGTGATCGATTGTCCCATCGTCATTGGATATCTCAGGTACCAGAAGCGCGGAGAAATGCCTTCTCCATATTCCCAACATGCTCTGCACATCTGCGACGAGATTTCCGTCCTTGCCTTTACAGAAGGGGGGCCCTGAACCATGTCCATTAGTTCCGTTTTTAACTTTTTGGTAGAATTTTCGGGCTTCGTTCTTCCTTCTGTATGTCTCAATTTTCTCACTCTCGCGCTTTCTCCACTGCCGTTTCTTACGCCTAAAGAGACGGTTTACCTCCTTTCTCTTCTCCCTATACCGCTCAGTTGCAGCCCGCGTTGCAATTGACTGAAGCATTACCATACCTGCAGCGTTCTTTTCGTCATTTGCTATGCGCCACTCTTCATCGTACCACGGTTTATTGCGAAGCGGTTTTTCGAAAAGCGGTGGGTTCTGTGCCAAAAGTTGCGAGAGCTTCCTTGAGTAGGCTGTGGCTACCTCTGGTAATTGCAGCTTTCCAATGTCCAGCTTCCTCTGCGTCTGGTTTCGTACGATTTTCGCTCTACTTAATCTTGTGCGAACCTTTGCTGCTACCAGGTAGTGATCAGAATCGATGTTAGCTTCTCTGATCACTCGTACGTCCATTACACTGGATGAGTGCCTTCCATCAATTACCACGTGATCAATTTGGTTCTTAATTTTTTTGATCAGGGGATACCCAAGTAGCCTTGTGGATGTCTTTATGCTGGAATCTTGTACCACTAATGACCATGTTTTTTGCCGCGGCAAAGCCAATCAGTCTCATACCGTTGTCGGAACTGTCAGCATGTAGACTGAAATTGCCAATAGTTGGATTAAACACATTCTCCCTTCCTACTTTGGCATTAAAATCTCCTAGTACAATCTTAATGTCATGGGCAGGGCAGGGGTCATACGTTTCCTCTGGAAGCTCATAGAATATGCCTTTGGCATCATCATCTTTCTCTTCTGTCGGGGCATGCACACAAATTAGGGAAATATAAAAATATTTCGCTTTTATGCGGATTGTGGCTATTCGTTCACTCACAGGATTGAACCTAGAGACTAGATGTCGCAGTATTTTGCCAACTACAAATCCGCAACCCAATTCATGTTTTTTTCATGGCAACTGTAGTATATATCGCAGTTTCTTTTTCTTGTGCAGCCATGTCCTGTTCATCGCATATCCTGGATAGCGGTAATGTCAGCCTTATAACTTTCGAGTACATCTGCCAGTTGGATACTTGCACCGGATCTATATAGAGTTCTTACATTCCAAGTGCATATCCGTAAATCGTGGTCCTTATAACGTTTGCGGGGGTCGTCAACAAATAGGGGTTGTTTATGTTTTCTGTTTCGTTTTTGTATTTTCACTGCCATTATGAACGGTGGCGGGAGGCAATCCCAGTCCATTTTATCTACTGCCAGGATATTTGATTGCAGCCGCCCATTATGGATCAGACGCTGACCAGGATGCGATATGTTGAACCTGGATTTTCTTGTTTTAGTTTCTATCCACCGTTGGCCCGTATGTTTGGCTCATCCGCCTTCTAAGGACAAAAGAATATGCCCGATTGTTTGATGAGCTTCAGTGACATCAGTCACCTACTAAATCTGATTTGATGCTCATTTGTTTCGCCTTCTCACTCTAGCTAGCTAACGGAGGTTTCCGAAAAGCCATTGCCCAGGACATACTGCGTGGAAGTAGTGAGCTGCTTGGACTGCCCAATGAAGAAATCATTTCTGGCCACTCCCAAGTTAATGGCAATCAGAAACTTTCCACCTAAACGGTCAGTCCCATGTCACCATATGATAGGCTAGTTATCAATAATCCGTTAGAGGAACATGACCTGGTATTGTAGATTTCGATATAAATGACAACCCTCTCCATATATCTACTTAGGAAAGTCTGAGTGAAGACTAGTAAATATTCTTCAGTGTATTTGATATGGCCGGCAATATTCCATTCGGATCGAGATATTGATTTTATTATTTATATAAACTGTTTTTATTATTAAAAATGTTTCTATCTATCCTATACAGAATGTACTTCATTCCTGGTGAAATCACAATACTGTAAGGAGTGGAGTTGTCTGAATGATGTTCTGTAGCAAAATCTACTGTATAACAATACTCGGTAGTATAGCAAACATACTTTGTTTGACCGTTTCATATAGGAAAGTTCTTATCTGGATACCTTGCAGTGAATAAAATCTTTTTACATTTATAGCGAAGATTTGAATGTTGTACCGTCCCTGATAGACGTATTTTATATCTTTCCCAAAGCCACATCATCATCGTTAACTGAGAAACAATGGCGGATTCGTCTCATTGTAATTTTGTTTTGTTTTAAATTTGTGGAAAAAATCCCATAAATGTATAAAATTTTAATTAAATATACGTATAATATAACTAAAATTAGCACATACTTTAAATTGCTACATTGGCGCTCTTTATGTCATCGTGTATTACGACGCCACGGCATAATGTGATAGTCGTCGCGAGACGCGACCCCAAGGTTTATGATTTTTTCGTTTGTGTAATGTTTTGAGAAAGTTCAGTTTTGTTGTTGTTGTTGGTTTTATTGCAGATTGCGCTGCTGTGTAAAGGCATTAATTTGGTTTAGAGCTACTTGGTATTTTTTTTATATTAACAATAATTTTCTCTCGTGATTTCACTGACTTTGTCTAAGTGTTGTTATCGAAATTGCGTTGGAGAGATGTTAGACGGAAATTCTTGAAATATTGCCAAAATCTGTGCGATGAACTTGAAACATAGTTCCATTCATTTTCAGACATACTTATGTACTAAGTAGATAGATACACGTGTATGCGGATGTCTGTGTTATTGTCTCAAATGACAGCAAAATGTGTAATTTGAAATTGTAATAAAAGGCGTAATCTTAGAAATGAAGTCCAAACAAATTTAAATGAAAAGCACTACAAGGATACTTGTCTATTTGCCGCATGAGATTTCTTAATACATACTATGTATTAAATAAATGAAATTACCAACATTAGCACAGTTGTGTGACAGTACAGAGTACAGTGGTTAGAAGGTTATATGTATTCGATGATTCTACACTATTGACAAAAACATTCCTTTGCATCCGCTGGGTATGTGTATAGTTTGATTTTAGAATGCCACATGTTTTCTTTTATAGATAAAACACAACACATGTTTTTACAGTGTTTTATTTAACTTGCTTTGTATTGTTCAAATCAGTCTGTATTGTTCAAATCTAGTAACTCATTTTTAACACAGTTGAAGTTGAACAATCGAACTAAAATTTTGCACACTTGTCAGATTTGGATGACAACACATGAATATGAAAACAAAATTAAAACATTAAAAATTTATTAACTAACAAATTAAAAATAAAAAAATTATTAAAAAAAAATTAAGTTAGTGTTTTATTTATAAATGCACTAAAAACTAGAAAATAATTTTTCTCTTAGCCTCAATAAGTATATACTTCTTCACGATGGGGTTATACAATGGTCCGCCTACTTAGCACTTCAACAACAATGGTCTAGATACTTTCAATAAAAAGCGTAATTAAAATGAATTAGTTAATTAATTTTCTAGGAATCTCTCAAATAAAACGCTTGCATTTAAATTAAAAATGGTGACATTTAATTTTGACACTTAATTTGACATTTAATTTTGACATTTAACTTTGACATTTAATATTGACATTTAACTTTGACATTTAATTTTGACACTTAATTTGACACTTTCTGTGACATTTAATTTTGACATTTAACTTTGACATTTAATTTTGACACTTTAACTTTGACACTTTAACATTTAACTTTGACATCTAATTTGACACTTTATTTGACAGTTAATTTTGATATTTAATTTTGACACTTAATTTGACATTTAATTTTGACACTTAATTTTGACACTTAATTTGACATTTAATTTTGACACTTATTGAAAGTATCTTATTGAAAGTATCTAGACCATTGTTGTTGAAGTGCTAAGTAGGCGGACCATTGTACAACCCCATCATGAAGAAGAATATACTTATTGAGGCTTAGAGAAAAATTATTTTCTAGTTTTTAGTGCATTTATAAATAAAACACTGTAACTTAATTTTTTTTTTATTATTTTTTTTTATTCCATCAGGTTTTATAGTCTATGGAATTTATGTATCACAATATAAGCACAACTCCTCTGGCGTCACAGGATGTGCGCATTAAAATTTTCCCTGAGTTTTTGGCATAGTTTGGGCTTTATATATCGCTTATAATATGTATGATTTAGTTCTTCAGTTCAGGAATCGTCTCGGGCTTAGTTTGGTTTTCGTGGTTGCTAAGGATACTATTTAGCATCAATTAGTGTCTTGAGACACCGTATTGCATACCACATCACTCCGGACAGTACAAAGTACCGTGTCTGTATACAGCCTGTTAATCGGAGATGCCTCATTAGATCCCCTAGATCTATTTCGTGTATCTCAGTGAGGTTATGCAGGAAGGGACGTCCCATAGTCTTCAGGCGTCTATTCATCAGAGCCGGACAACTGCAGAGGAGATGCCCCACGGTCTCCTCCTCTTCCGCGCCATCGCAGGCACTGCAGTGATCATTATATGGCAGCTTTAACCGCCTTCCATGATTACCGATTGGCCAGTGCCCGGTCAGCACGCCAGTTAGCCTAGATATGTCTCTCCGATTGTGCCTAATCAGGGAGTTAGTTCGGTGAATGTTATATTCTGGCCATGTGTTTCTGTACATGCGGCACGTTTCCGTCCTATCCCATCTGGTCTTCGCTCGTTCTGGGTAATGCAGGAAAATACCTCTTTTGGCCAACCCTATAGGCGTTGCGACTGACACCATGTGGAGTTCGGTGGAAGAGGATCCTTCCCTAGCTAGTTAGTCTGCCTTTTCGTTCCCTAGGAGACCTTTGTGGCCTGGTATCCAAGTAAGAACCACATTGGCCAGCCGGCCCAGCTCGACAAGTTTTTCCCTACATTCACTAACGAGTTTAGATGCAGTGTTGTAAGATTTAGGTGACAGGAGAGTCGCTTGGCTAGTTCGGCGCAGGCTTTTTTGATGGTCAGTAAGTGGTCAGTACCACTTGCCTGGGAGTTTGAATAATAAATTGAGGCCTGCGTCTTCGGAGAATACACCCGAGCCGGTTCCACATTCCATTTTGGATCCGTCCGTAAATACTTTGATGGCAAAATCTGTCAGTGGTTCCCCTTTAACCCATTACACTGCTGGGAAACCTGACATCGACTAGGTTATCGAATGCCAATGAGGGGGTGCAGTAATCGGTGGTTATATTGAGTTCTCTTGGGATTGTCTGTAATATACTCGCATGTCCATATGCGTTGCTCTTCCAGAGTTGGTATAATATGAAGCATTGCATTAAGGGCTTCAGCTGGACACGTCCTCATTGCACCGGTTATGCCGATGCCAGCTGATCTCTGTTCTCTATTCAACAGTTTCACGGTGGGCGTCTTCCCTACGACAGGCCCCCATACCACTGCTCCATAGGAGAGCATTGGTATAATTATGCTAGTGTACATGCATAGCACCATTTTCGGTCGGGGACCCCACCGGCTTCCGAACATTTTCCGACAATCGTAGTACGCAACGGTTGTCTTCTGTGCGCGGTGCTCTATGTTACGCTTCCAGGAAAGTTTAGTGTTTAGAATCACGCCCAAGTACTTGGCGTGAGTTAACAGTGGAATCTCTATTCCAATTAGCCGAGGAGGATTAAACTTTGATATCTTGGTCTTCGTGGTAAAAAGCATGACCTCAGTTTTCCCTGGATTCACTCCAAGACCACACCCAGTAGCCCAATCGTTAAGTGATTTCAAGGCCCCATTCATGATTTCGCTTAACACGCATGGGTACAAACCAGACACCATTATTACCACGTTATCCGCATACGCCACCGTTTTGATCCTCATATTGTCCAGTTTCAGTAGTATTCTACTAGTAGTATTCTAACAAAGTAGGGGAGAGATGAGTCCACCCTGGGAAGTTCACCTATTCACTCGCTTTGATGACTCGCTTTGATGACTCGCTGTTTCCCATAGAGGCATTGATAATTCGGCTCTGTAGCATTGTCACTATCCAACTCTTGAGGAATTTTTCCACGCCTAGATCTTCAAGTGATTCTTCTATAGCCGCTGAGCTCACGTTATTGAATGCACCCTCTATATCCAAGAATGCCACGGGGTATATTGTTTGTGTTCCAAGGACCTCTCAATAGTTCTGACGACTTCGTGCAGGGGGGTGTCGGTTGGGCGGCCTTTTACGTTTCTTGGGATAATGCATCCTGGGACTGTGATCGCAATAGATCCTATTGTTTCATGCGCTGTGTGTTAAGTGGCACCATTCTGTTGAAAGCCATAAAAAGTTTGTTACCATGTCACGATAAAAATCACCGTAACAGCGTTACCCGCATAATTTTTTGTAGAAATACAGTCCGATGACACCGCCAGGCCAAAAACCACACCAAACAGCAACTCGTTATGGGTGCATAGTATTTTCTTGTATGACTTGAGGATTTTCAGTACCCCAACAGCGGGAGTTTCAGTTCCTGTGCCAATTGAATTTTGTAGGCGTGTAAAAATACACACAAAGAAGAAATTCGTTGTCACAACTATATTTACAGCCAACTAAAATTTGGCCAACTGATTATTCAGTCGTGATTACCAATAAATGTATTCCATATCACCAAATGTTGTGCATGTCAATTGATTTGCAATTCAGTTATAGTTACAAGAACTGAAATATTTAGTTGAAGCCACAGCAACAAGAAATAAATGTGATCTGTCAATCGAGTTTTAGTTTTATCAATAAATTTATTCTGTAGTGGTGAATATTCTGCTTGTTGGATCAGCGCAAAATTTAAAATCTAATTCGGTTGTACCAAATAATTTATTGGCATTCTCAACTAGTAATTACTTTAATTTAATGGCTGTTGCCAGGGTAAGTAAATGGTATATGTGGTGAAAAACTACAAATAACGAGATCATTAGTATGGAATGATTCGGTTTAGAGGTCGACTAATAATTGAAATATAAGTTTAAATAAAATTACTAAAGGCAGGCCAAACTTTGTTTTGGACACTGACTGGAGATATATTAATTATAGTGTACGTGGTTAAAAAGAGCTACAAATTGGCAAAAAAAAAAGAGTTAGACTTCAAAATGCAGTAGGTAAAAAGGGGGATAAATTGGGAAAGATAAATTCATTTTAGATAAAGTGAATAAGGCAGAGAAATTCCTAAAAAGTAGTAAGGATATTTTAATTGTTAATGCTGATAAGGGAAATGCAACAGTAGCTATAAAGAAATGTGACTATAACTCGAGAATAGGCAACATTGTTGGAAATACATCAGAATACAAGCTAGTGAGCAAAGATCCTACGAGTACACTAGAGAGGAAGAATAATAAATTCGTTGAGGAACTTCAAAACGTAGGAATTATTAATCAAACACAGAAGAATAAACTTAAAACAACAGTATCCACGTCACCGTGATTATATGGAGTTCCAAAAATACACAAAGAAGATTTTCCATTAAGATCAATTTGCTCTTTTATTAACTATCCATCATATGAACTGTGTAAATACATTACAAACATCCTTAAAATGATAACGGAAAATTCGAAATATAATGTAAAAGATGCAATACAATTTAAGGACAGGGTAAAGAACCAGAAGATTAATAGTAACGAAATTTTAGTTTCGTTTGATGTAGTATCACTATTCCCGAGTGTTCCCGTAGACTTGGCTATCAGTATCATAGAGGAAAAATGGAACACATTAAAGCAACATACAGACATTAATAAATCTTTATTTTTAGATATATTAAGATTTTGTATAGTGGGTAACCGATATTTCCAACATGATGGGAGGATATATTTGCAACAAAAGGGACTCCCAATGGGAAACTTTACTGGACTCTTGTATCGAAAAATTGGATATAAAACCAAAAATTTTAACAAAATATGTAGACGATTTATTTTGTGTCGCTTCAGAGGGCGAAATAAATACAATTTTGGACGTTTTTAACAATTTCCACTCCAGTATTAAATTTACAATGGAAAAAGAGTCAAATTCAAAACTTCCCTATTTGGACACATTGGTGGTCAGGAGAGGGGAAAATTTATCAATTAATTGGTATCAGAAACCAACGTCTTCAGGAAGAATAATCAACTTCCACTCGAAACATCAAAAACGTGTTATTATAAATACGGCGAAAAATTTAATAGAACGCGTTTTGACTATAAGTGATGTAGAATTCCACAAGGTCAATAAGGAAAGGATAAGAAACATTCTCAAGGACAACAACTTCCCGAACCATCTTTCCAACAGACTGATAAGGCAATTTGAGGATAAAGGACAACCGAACAGGGTTACTACAGATGAGGCGAAAATTTACAAGTCAATAACGTACATACCTGGAATAACAGATAGGTTGGTGAAGTCAAAAATATTTGACGACAAGAATTATAGGATAGCACACAAAACATATAACACAATAGCCAGAATATTTAGTAAAACAAAGGACTGTTTGGACAAATTTGATATGTGTAATATAGTATGTAAAATACCATGTAAAGGAAATGACAACGAGGTTTGTAACAAAGTATTTGTAGGGACTACAAAAAATAAACTAAAGACACGAATTGCAGGACACAAATCAAATCAGAAATACAGGCACATTTCTACACAGAAACAGCATTAACATCCCATTGTGCTAGTTTAAATCATTACCCAAACTTTCAGGATACAGCGGTTTTAAATAAAGAAAACAATTATAAACGTCGTTATTTGTTAGAAATGCTACAAATAATTACTACACCAACATTGAAAAGAATTAACTATAAAACAGATACAGATAATGTAGCCCAAATTTACAGACATTTAATTAGTAAAAAGTAGAACCATTTAAGCACAAATTGTTTATCAATCTTATATGTATATTTCTTTGGGTTAATTTATATGAACTTTTTACGATCATTATTTTTGTTTGTGTAACTTCAGAAAATTTTGAAAAAAGGCGGAAAATTGGTTTAAACATTTTTAAATGACATAATTTTTTCACAATTGTTATTTTGTTTTAATTGTTAAATATAGTTTATATCTCCTGATGATGCTACACAAAGAAGTAGCGAAATATCGAGGAAAATAAATACAACAACATCAAATCTGACCTCAAGCTCGAAGAATATTGATTAATGTGTAATGAATATTGTGTAATGTGTGTGGGTAAAAAGCTGTAGAAGGGTCATAGAAGGGTACAACTTCAAAATGCGAGGAATTCCGTTTGAAATGATTTGCAATGTGTTAAATATAGTGCACATGGGCAAAAAATCTATTTTCGGGCATTTTGCAATTTCACCTCATCATTTACTTTTTTCACTCGCAAATTTCCAAACGATTTGGTCTGGTTTTTGGATTTACCCATTTTGCCCCCCCCCCCCCTTACCGTTCTTATACACATTCACAATTTTTGCACATTCCTAACCTTTCCAAAAGATTTTTCTCGCATTTTCAAGTTTTACCCTTTTTGCCTGGCTGTTATTATTAGAAAAAAAATCTAATAATAATTTATTATTAAAACTGCTTATTTTATATTTAAATATAAACAAAATTAATATTATTTGTAAACAGGATTCGTATTAAGTGGTCAATGGGTTACACTGAGTAACCCATCCCCAATTTTTGATGGAAAAGATGAAAAATATCTATATCACGGAAACGGATCGTCGAATCGAAAAAATAGTAATTTGTTTTATTTCGGCTTTAACCAATGGATGTCTTCAATATGGCATAATATTTTTTAAAAATGACTAAAACTAAAATTTTTCCGTAAAAAAAATCGCCCTCAGTTTGGAATTTTGGAAACGTAGCGTCAAATCAAAAAATAACCAATTTTTGGGGGTTTGCAAGGGTTTCTCATAAAGTCATAGACTAATACTTATAGTAGACCCAATAGTTCTCCCACCAAATTTATAACATTTGGCCTGGTGTGATATTTACGTTCGATTTTGAAAAGAATTGCTTTACTAATACCAGATAGAGGCAATGGTCCAAAACCACGAACAAAATAACAACAACGGCATTTCGTTTTGTGTGTTAAAATTATTGTGTTAAATACAACACAAATGTATGCTAACAATAATAGTCAATAAAAGAGTTTAAAACACATTTAAATTTCACGGTTTTTCACCAAAATAACATGAAAATGAAATCAAGAAGTTATTGTAATTCCACCTGGTTATATGTCACTTTTCGTCAAACATCTCTCTATCACACCGACCGCATCACGAAGAGTGTGAAAGGAAACGTCAGATATGACGAAGAGTGTGAAAGGAAACGTCAGATGAGACAAATATTCTCTCTAGTCTGAGATTACTCTATGCATAAAGTGGTCCAATTCGTATGGAAGAAATTTTTTTCAAAAAAAAAATCGCAAAAATAAGCAGATCGTTAAAATAAAAAAGTTGATATACATAACTCGGAAATGGTAATCGCAAAATTAATAAATTGTTTACCTTGTTAACCAATGGCCATCACTTTTTTTTGTAAAACATCGCTAACACATATGAGCGTTTTATCTATTTTGTATTTGAAAAATGTTAGTTTAACGAATTTTTTAAATACCAAAATTGTGCCGTATGAAAGACATGCATATATTGGTTAAAGCCTCATATGGATGTAAAAAATTTATTATTTTTGCGACTGGACATACCGTTTCTGAGTTACAGCCACTTTTTATGGCTAAAGCCTCTCATGGAGGTTAAAGCCTCCCATGGAGGTAAAAAATTTATTATTTTTGCGATTCAACGCTCGTTTCCGAGGTATAAACTTTTTCTTATTTTTTCATATTTTCGATCAAAAATGGGTAATGGGTAATCGTGATGGGTAGCTACTAGAGTGCCCAAAAAACTACAGTTTTTTAAAACCCGGTTTTCGGTTTGTTCGAATATCAATTTTTCAAGAAACCCGTTTTCGGTTTTTAATTTTTGCAAAAATCGGTAGAACCGGTTGTTTGCTTTAAATTAAATTACACATGTAGCGTAGGGTGTCCCAACAAATTTTTCTTTTTCGATTTTCATGGTTGCTCAAGCTTAATTGGAAATCTAATAGGGTAGGGTATTTTTGAGATTTTTTCCATATTTTTCGGAAGAGGTTCAGAGGTCGCGCAAGTCGAATTCAACCAAAAAATCAGGTATTTTTTTGAATTTTACTAAACCTCAGTTCAATGCTTATTTTTCGGAGTAATTTGAAAACAAATATTGACCGAGTTTTATGTAAAATTCAAAAAAAAAAACCTCCGTAATATCCGATTTTTGGGGGAAATTTGGTTTACGTTTCTTAAAAAACCAGCACATGGTTAATAACAAAAAACCTGGATTCGGTTTTGGACGCTTTAGTAGCTACCCATTATTTTCCCCATACCCTGTGGGTAATTCCCCACGGCGATGTGTATGGGTTACACAAGGGGGGGGGGGATAAATACGAACTCTGTGAACAAGTATTTCTTGAACTACAGAGTTTTTACTTAAACCACTGTGCCTAGATAAGGTTATAGTTCTTTTGCATTTGAATAAGCATTTATTTGTTGAAAGATTAGAAAAAATTACCAAGATATAATATTTTGTTTGGTCTGCTATTTTTCTTCTACGTGTGTACTCGTAGTTTCTTTATACCATGGGCTTCTTCGTTTTTTTTTTTAACTTATTGAATAGTCTAGGATGTTGCCAAAAAATTTTAATATTTTTTGTATTGCTTTTTATTTCGTTTTCTTTATTCTACTATTTTGGTTTTTTTTTTGCTTACACTGCTTCCTCTTTGCACAAACACACAAAAGATGTTCATAAATTTCTTCCTTTGTGTCTAGAGCAACATCAAAAATTTGCTTCATATTCAAAATGTCCAATCTAAGAAAAGAAATATTACTCGACGTCTAACAAAAGTTTCATTGTTTGTGGTTGTTGACTTGGCTGAGTCGTTTCGACACTGCTTGCAGCAGGAGACTGGGGCGGTTGTCATCCATCGAAACACATCGAATATTTAGGGGTAAAGGGGAATGGTGGAATTATATGTTGAAAGATGTGAATGATTCAGTAGTCATTGATGCTTAGCCAATGATTAAATATGTAGTATGAACGAATGTGTAATCGTTTGTTATTGTACCACCCCCAGCCGGTCTCTTGCATTTCTCAATGGCAGGCCATTAGCACCATCAACATCAATGATATCGTAAAAGTTCTCTTAACAAATTTTTACGATGAGATCAAAATTTCGAATAATTTTTAATTCTATGGAATTGTTGTTTATATACTAGATCATTTAGTATATGAGACGGTTAACTTTTTGTATCGAATTAAGAAAATATTTAGAATGATCTGATGTAATTTTTAAATTGGATTGACTAGTTTGTCAATGCAAAAATTTGTTTTCAAATTACTCTGAAAAATAAGCATTAAATCATTTATCCACCGCTGTTGCAACACAGTTCTGCTTTACTCATACATATGTTTTCACCCAAAATGGTAAAAAGAGAATAATTAGTATTTTTATGTTGAAAGAGCTGGGAGAGAGAAAATGAAGAATAATTTTGTTATATTCTCTGTATACAAGTCGGTCCTTGGGCGATAGCAATTAAATATGAAACCAATAACCGAATTTAGATTTGAAAAAAATTGTTTTTGTGGAACTGGGTAGCTGTCTCTCAGTGCCAAAATCGTGGAAAGGTGTTCGTTGTGTTTGTACCCTTTCGGCGTGTATATTTCCTAGTACTTATGATATCAACAAGTTTTAAGTCAAACATCAACAAACACACCTTCTACTTCAGAGATGAAGAGATGTTTCTCGATAGCTTCTGACGTCTGAATGTTTTCTCGATAGCTTCTGACCAGGGAAAGTCTAGTGTACAACACATTTTGTTGATGTACAGATAAATAGAGAAGAGGGCCAAACGCGAGTTAAAGAAGGTTAGAACATTCTCTAATATAACCTCAAGAAAATTTTCTGAGTTATACCGTGACTACGAGAACATTTTGATAATGCGTCTAGTCGACTTTTTGAATAAAAGATAATTTTTTCGCAAAAAAACCTGCACTACCTGACTACCGACTAGGGTTCAGATAATGGCGATGCTCTGTATCACCGGTGATCTGCCACCACTCCCACTGATGTAATGAATGTTATCGTATGTTATATTTGTTGCCGTTATACACTCGGCCTTAGTACGAATGTCGTTCTCGTAAGTCGACTACGACAGTTTTGTAAAAGATTAAAGACAAAGTTGGCGTGTTATCTTTAATCTTTTACAAAACTGTCGTAGTCGAAATACGAGAACGACATTCGTAATAAGGCTGACAGGTAGATTGCTTCCTCGTCAGCCATCAGGTTAAGGCAACTCTCGCAAAAGTGGCATGGTCAGAGTCCGTCATTGAACAGTGTTGGAGGGTACTCCCAACATTCCTGCATTTATCGACTACTCGAAAGCTGAACCATTATTCGATCGGAAATACCACAATCTCATACCGAAAGAGATTCCTGGAACAACGGACTTCCTGGTAATGAGGGATATCTGAATTTCTACATGGATGGTTTGAAAATGAATTTGTTGTCCCATTCTCGTATACTACACGCTGAGAAATAACGGTCTCTCTAACATTCTCCCAAACATATTCTGCAGGAACACACTTCAAACATTAATATCCACATCGATAAGTCCCAAACTTACTTGTGTTTAAATGTAAACAGCATCATGTTTACTGGCAAACATGTATGCTTTTACGTGGAAACATATGCGTTTTTCCCCCCAAACATAATATTTAAAAACGTATTATTCATTGATTTCAATATATGTATATGTATGTACTATGTACTATTTGTTATAATTAATTTTATCAATATAAATCCACATTTATAAATAATTAATACAAAAAATTAAAAGATTTTATAAGGCCTTTTTTACATTTAGGTGCATTGAATGCAATATTTGTTTTTTTTAATGAAATGAGAATCTGCTGCTCTTTTGCTTCTCCTTTCTTTGTTGTCTCTCACGTTTTTGTCTTCGGAAGGTTTCGGCTATGCGTTGGTTATCACTATGCATTGGTACACAAAGGATATATTTATATACAAATCGAGTTCAAGCAAGCCAAGCGTTTATTTCACAAATGGTCCGCCATTTTCTCAGTAAAGGCTCGGACAGACAAAGGGCTTCACGTTGTTGCCCTTTCCAGTTTCTTTCCTTAAAATCGTTTCTCACTTTGGTAGCACACATCCATATGTATGTGGCCGTCGGTGGTGCAATGGTTAGTGTGCGCGGCTCTTGTACATGAGATCCTGGGTTCGAACCCGGCTCTGACCACCTTCAAATTTTCTTTCGGCGGCGGTCACCTCGCATAGTGACGGCGACACTATCGAGTATCTAGCCATGAAAAAGCTTCTCAAATTACCGTTCGGAATCGGTGTAAAACTGTAGGTCCCAATCAGTGAGTGAAAACTGGAAAGCGCACAGCTCAGTGATTGTGAGAAGTTCTCCCCAGTCCCTTCATGGGATGTAATGGAAAAACATTTATTTTATTTTATCCATATGTATACGAAACACATGCAAAAATAAAAGTAACATCACAAACCATTTAATCGTCCGAGCCTTCGTTTATTCCTTTTTCACTGATCAAGCGCTCTTGATGTCTTTTGTTCGATGAAGCATTGACGACTGAATACATGAAACTAAAACGCAATACATCAGCCAAAATAAGAAACACTGACTTCATCTGCAACTTACAGCACATTCAGGAATATTTATGACTTACTGGCTGAGAGAATAATGCAAAAATACCTATACACACTTACAAGATAGACTCTCTCGTTGTCCCTCTTTTATTCTCTTGCTCACGAGCGAGCATAGAGAGTGCAACAAACACAGCTGTATTTGTATAACAAACATAAATATATGTCGCAGATCTCTTAACGAGATGTCCCAACAGTACAATATTCAACTCATGTAAGTTCTAGAACACGGGCACATTTTGGCTAACTGCAGGGCGGATTAGATTCCATAGGAATTGGAACGTGTTGCTAATCCCCTAGTGACTTGTAAGCATATCATTCAAGAGCTCTCGTATACATATGATGATGCAGGAGAGATGGACGATGGCCACAAATTGTGTATGCTCAAGACAAATTTGGACCATAGTGGATAGCAGGAGATACATAAACATTCTGTCTTTATCTAGGCCCAGGGTATCAATGTTTGTTTCGATTTTGACGAGACACTGTCTGACTGGTAGACATAATGATCAGGGGAAATTACTTCAGCAGAAGCTGTAACAATGGGGAAGGAGAAGAATCCACTACATAACGTCTTTGCATGTGCCCAGCACTAGCCGGCTGGAAGATGTCTACTATGAGATCCTACCTATTTAGGGAACTGGGAGTATTCTCAGACAGTCGTAGACAAAATATTAATCTTCTTGGAGCAAACTATGGTTATCCAGTGGGACTAACGTTTAATCTCATAAGCCCGTTGTATCATAATGGACTAAGTCTAAGTAAGTCGTTCATCGAGTGCCACCTAACCTCTTTTTAGCTCCATACATTTTGTCCATCGTTTTTCACATTGTGTTATTTCTTCCAAATAAAAAGTTTTCCCAAGGTCCTCAAAATAGTTATTTGTGTCAGTGATGACCTCGTCATTCGACCAAAATCTCTTACCGCCGAGAAATTTATTGATGTTTGGCAATATAAAGTATTCACTGGGCCTATATCCGGAGAACGAGGCTGATGAGGTAGCAATTCTTAGCCCAATTTATGAATTTTTCACCTTGGCGTAATTGACAAATGCTGCCAATTTTTGGTTCAAATCACTGTCGAATCTGACAGTAACCCTTTTCGTGGTAACCGATGGGAATGAAATCGTATGCATTCCAAATAGCAGCCGCCATGACCTTGTTGGCCGATAGACCTACCTTGTTCTTCTTTGATATAAATTTACCCGGAGAAGTTCACTGCTTTGACTGTTCCTCTGTCTCTTGTGTTTTGTGATGGATCTATCTTTCGTACACGGTTATGTAAGGGCGTAAAAACTGTTTCGGATTGCGGTTGAACATATTGAAACCCTCGTTTGAAGTGGTCACACACACGGTTGCACTTATTATCGAGTGTGGGCAAGTGCGGCACCCATAGCGCGAGTGGGTCTTTCATGTCCAAATATTCATGTAAGATGTGATGTAACGGCTCAGTTCAAACAACTACAGCCTCGGCCATCGATAGTCTAATGTCATTCCATGGATTCTATCTACGATTTCTGGCGCCACTTGTGCATGTCTTTCAGCTGCTGCACTTTCTGGTACCAGCCAAGTTTGAGACGATTATTGTGTCTCATGACAACCGTGTCCAGATATGGTAGTTGACTGTAGTTTCCCGGTCCATTGTAAATTGTATTCGTATACTATACGAATTTAATATCTCCAGTGTACGTCTACTGGTTCTTAGATTATGGTTCAAAATACATCGTCGATTCCAAATAAATTGGCCGTGACTGGTTGAGGTTTGTTATAACCGAATGTAGGTGGTGTCACAACTGATGAACTATTTAAAAAATGGATTCGTAATAAATATCCTTTTATTTTCCACCGCCTAATGTAAAGTCAACAGATAATCATTTGCTATAATATTTAAGCCCTCAAATTGGCTTTTCTAGGTCGCTATCCTAAACACTGCACCGAAACACGAGCGACATGACCGGCAAAAGTTGGAAATATCGATTTTCTCAGCAACATTTTCTTGGAACGTTTAAATGGCCAAAAGTTTCGTTTTAAAGTACTTTTTCAAATTTCTCGAAATAAGGCAAAGAGGACACGAAAGTAATCGAGATAGAGGAATGAAATGTCCTACAAAAAAAGTCTCATACAATTTGAATGAAGAAATCTAGTCTCGAAAATGAGCTAGGGTAATGACAATCATAGTTTTTTGGACATTTTTCAAATACTATTTCAGCTAAAAATAAAAATTTCATCAGACCATAAGAGACTTAGGAGGAGTGTGTACTTCTGGGATTTTAATATACTCACCTACGGCTTTCAATTCATAAAGGAATCATTCATCCCCAAAAAAGTTGTTGCACTGTGTTATTAGTGATTGTCATTGTATTTTTGCTACAAATATGTCGTTATAGAGACTACCAACCGAATTGGAAATACCCGGAGATACGAAATTGTTCTCCCCTAATCTTCATATTGCCAGATCCCACTAACCAACGATAGTCAAATGATTAGCGTGTGGAGCTCTTGCATATGAGAGCGTGGGTTCAATTACCGCTCTGATCACATTTCAATTCTTTGGGCATCTATATCTCCCTTATTGACGGCGACAATATCGAGTAAGTAGCCACGAAAAAGATTCTTAATGTATAACAGATCGGATTCAGTGTGCAACTGTATGCACTGATCAGTGATTTTTGTATCCCTTCCAAAAAATATGATTTTTCGAGGTCCATAAAATAGGCATTTGTTTGATCAATAATTTCATCGTTGGAGCTAAATCTCTTTACGCCGAGCCATTTCTTTAGGTTTGGAAATAGTCACTGGGGGCTAAATCCGGAGAATATGGCGGATGAGGTACCAATTCGTAGCCCAATTAAACAACTCCAAAAAATCCTTTGAAGTTGTCACACGATTCCGTTTATGGTCAATTGAGAGCAAACGCGGCACCCATCTTGCAGACAGCTTTCTTAAACCCAACTGATCATTTAAATTCGAAACCACACTGCCATATGAAATGCCTATGTCATCAACAATTTCACGCACTTTTACTCTTCGATCGGCCAACACCATATCGTGGATTTTTTCGACATTTTCGAGTATATTGACCTCAATTGGCCGTCCAGAACGTTCAGTGTCATTTGTACTTGTGCGACCACAACGAAAGTCCGTAAACCACTTTTTTACCATTGAAATTGATGGTACAGAGTCCCCATAGTATTTATCAAGCTTTTCCTTGGTTTGATTTTTTCGCAAAAAATAAGGGAGAATATTGCCCGATAAAATGGCGGAGATTCTTTCCTTTTGTATGTGTTTCCACCTTTTGTGGGGAGCGCTATGCTAATCTCAGCGGTTTCAGTTAACATCGCTTAAGTCTCAAACAAACTGGTCGAACTTTTAGTTAAGCGGGAATAACAAAAAATACCAATTGCATTGGTACTGTAGACCAGTTTGTATGAAGAATCGCTTAAATGACATAATAAGTCTCTATATATACTCGCTGGGGAACCAGAAAATGCAATATAGAGAAACCAGAAAATGCAATATAGGGTGATCTATCTAGAGGTATTTCTTTTCAAAATAAAAAATAAAAAATACAAAAATTCAAATCAAGTGTGAAATCTTTATTTTTTTTCATTCGAAAGGATATTTTATGCCATTTATTTTTTGAGTATAATTTCCTTCAAATGTTGGCCGCAACTACGCCTCAGGGTGTCCAGTCTGAGGGTGCAATTTTGGATGACTCGTTCGAGAATTTCGACCGGTATGGCGTTAATGACACGCGTAATGTTGGCTTCCGAAACCTGAATCGTAGCTCGTTTGTCAACATAAACTTTGAACTTTATGTGAAATTAGCTGCTCTTCGAAATGACCTCTCAATAGAGCCATTGTTTGAGCAGATGTATGGCAAGGGGCACCGACCTGTTGAAACCAAATGTCATCAAGATTATGGGCTTCAATTTTAGGTAGCAAAAAGTCCGACATGGCGCGATAGCGAGCACAATTCACGGTTACGTTCCGGCCATCATAATTCTTGAAAAAATATGGACCGGTGATTCCACCAGCCCATAAGCCGCACCCCACCGTGGTTTTCTATCGGTATAATGGCAGCTCTTGAAGCTCATCTGGTAGCTCTTCAGTCCAAATATCACCACTGAGCAAAATTAAAAAGGCCTAAGCGAACGAAAAACGTTACCACCATATTGGAAGATGCTCTTATTTTTGTAATGGCGGCCAATGTCAAATCTGTTTTGACATTTGTGGACTAGACAGATGTAGAATACAAGTAAACAAGCCATGGAGCGATACACTCCCAAGAACGCGGAATAATCGTGTCTATTTTTTGCGTAACAATTCGTCTGTGAGACGTTGCCAGGAGTGGCCGACCCCGGACCGCCCGTTCTGCCGAGAATATCGCCGAGGGTGTCGAGCTATCGCCGGAAACATCGACCAGACGCCGTGCCTCGCAATTAGCCATCAGCCGATCGTCCCTATGGCGAATTTTGCGCATGTTCCCATACAAAGTCCAGTCCGTGCATCAGCTGCTGCCTGTCGACCGCCAAACGCGTGTAACCTACGCCCAAGCCATCCTCAATTTTGTGGACGTAGTGGACGATTTTTCCACCAAAATCATAATGAGCAATGAGGCTCATTTCAACCCCAGCGGGTATGTGAACAAGCAAAACTATCGCTTCTGGGACACCGAAAATCCACGAGTGATGCACGAGGAGCCATTACACCCGCTCAAAGTGACTGCATGGTGCGCTGTTCACACTGGAGGAGTCATCGGGCTATAGGACCATGTTAACCGAGTTTTTTCTGCCGCAATTCGACGAATTAGGACTGGCGGCATTCCCGGGTTGCCTCATCTCTCGTTTTGGCGATTTGCACCGTTCCAGACTTTTTTGTGGGGTTTTTTGTAGTCCCGTGTTTACGTGAACAAGCCCGAGACCGTGAAAGCCATCAAGGTCAACATTCGACAAGAGTGCGAGACTCTGTCGCCCGAAGTTCTCGCCGAAGTGATGAAAAATGCCACAAAACGAGCCCGTATGGTAATCAATTGTGATGGCGCCTATTTAACCGATATCGTCTTCTCAACTAAAATTCTAAAGGTTCAAATAAACATAATCAAAAAACAGAATCGAAGTTTTTCGTTTAGAAAAAAAATGAGAGCCGAACAACATCGGGATGACTTCTTTTGAAACACCTTGTGGTAGGGTTGCACTTTTTTCACAAACGAATACAAAAAGGTACGTTTAGGTCAAATGGCAGAAAAATTTAGATTTTTTTCTCATAATCGAAATCGCCATAAGTGACCGAATTTTCAGTTAATTGGTACCTTGTCGCCAGGTACGAAGAGTCGCTGTAAAAGTGATAGTGGCTAGTGTGCGCTGCTCGTGTGTATGAGAACGTGGGTTAGATCCCTGCTGTGACCACCTTATATTTATTACCATATTTCAAAAAATGTCTTAGGGTGGTGCTTGCAAGATTTTTCGGGCATTTGCGGCACGCCTTAGAGTTATCCGATCGGGAAAAAAATTTTCATATACCAGTTTTTGGAGCAAATGAACAAAACTGGGGGTGGGAACTTAACTTTTCCAAAATTGAAAAATAAGGGCTACAATAGACAGTTTTTTTGTTATTTTTTTTAAGAACAATCAAGAAGAGAAGCCGGAATTAATAGTATATAAGATGATAGTGTCATACATAACATAGACAATTATATAGTAGCCTGGCCCGATAATTACTTATGCATCGATGCGTAAATGTTATTATTATTCTTATACTATCAATACAATCGACAATGGAATTTATTGACTGTTGCGCAGTCAAGATTCGCTTCTTTTCAGTATCTACATGCATAAGATTTAAGATCAGCTCATCATCGTGTACATTGCAAAACTACATTAATCAATTGATAACGTCAAGATGCTGCTACTGCTGATAATGAGGCTACACTTTTCCAATCCATATTAACCTGTCAAGGACTGTCTTTTTATTTCTGTCACATCATCTTTATAAAAATAAAATTCTTTTTTTAAATCGAAAAGGAATGAAAACATATTATTTTATTGTTTGCCCCTATTTTGCAGTTTACGCATTTGAACGTTCCAACAACTATCGAACCTTATCATGGAGTGCACTTGAAGTACACATTGAAACGTCTAAAATCGATTCCAGTGGTAATTAGCTTAATTCTCCAATGGTAATTTCATAAAATTAAATTAGTCATTACCCCTGCTTAACCTTTCTCCTGATGTACTATATCTCAAAACCACCGAATCGCACTCAAACACTCCACTCTCTAATTAGAAGCAGGTACAGGCACTTGAAAAGTTTGAGAGTGTAGCAGCACACTGTTGTGCTGCTGCTACTGCTCCTGCTGAGTGGTGCAACCGAGAAATGGCGGCACACCATCTCCTCCCCTTCAGTAGCCAAATTAAGTGGAAGTGTAAATGGATTTTTAAAAGCCAAACAAACCAATAACAATGTGAACCCAAAAACAAAGCAAACGGAAAGCGAGTCGCTGTTTTACAACATAAGAAACGCTTTTCATAACGAATTAGAAAGCGCCAAACAACAATTAGAAAACAAAACAAAAATACATAAAACGACAAATGTGGAGGGGAAACAATGTTGTCATTTTCAAAATGTAATTAGATAAAATGCAACAATAACTTGGTTAGTATGAGGGGTTAAGAGGGGCAAGAGCACCATTAATGTTGGGAGTCCGGGAGTCGTAAATGTGGATTGTCGATTTTTCGACAGTCCGATATAGTGGCCCCTAATGTCGACAATGACATAGGCGACAATAAAAATAGCGCAAATAACAATTTTGGCCAAGCAATTTCGCATATGAAACTCGCTACGCACAGTGGTTACAAGTTACAAGTCTTCATATATGAACACGTTTTTATTCAGTTACTTATAATAGTAAGCTGCCGTTCGTTTCTCTTTTTTGGTGCTTTATTGAATTTGCAAATATTCGACACTACAAATATTCGCTCAAAATAGCACTAGCTCCAATGTAATTTCTGTTGTTTGACGTCCCTAATTACATCAAGTTTCGATACAGGAATTGTGCTGAATGTTTTAGCCACGACGAAGGATACAGCGGGTGTGTTTTGCATGTAGCTCTACACTAAGAACTAAGGCTGATGACAGAGTGAGCGCTACAGAAGTTGCTATGATATGTCGCTACAACTTGCTACAAAACTCTGCTTGTGTTTACTTATGTGCTCGCTCAAATGTTGTCAGAGTGAGAGCAGAGCTACAAAATAGTTTCAGTGCTTGGCCGCTATCATGGTAGAAATATAATGGTAGATGCAGTACGACAACAACAGGCATTTTGTTTTTGCTCAGTGTCTGTGTTGTGTCAAGTCAGCTGATAGAAAAATGATGAAAATGTAAACAAATTTGAAAAAAAATGCCATTTAGTAAGTGATTGTGTTTTATTTGATATATTGAAAGTGTTTAAGTGTGAAAATTAAAACGTTTCTATGTAAGTTTTGCAGAGAAATATTTCAAAAACAGCAGTTGCTGGCGAACGGGGGTTGCTGACAAACAAATGTAAACAAACTTTGACATAAGAGAAAAACTTACATTCAGTCCAGAAAAAAGTTCAAATCAGCTGGGCTAGTGCTTCTACCATTTCTTTGTACCACGGCCGCTAAAGCAGGTAGTGAAATGATTTATAGCAGCGACATATTGAAGTGAGAGAGACTAAAAACAGAGAGAGTTAAAATAAAAAAGTTGGCTTGGGCAATGTGTGGGTGCATGCGTGCGTTGTTTTTTAAACGGTTTTTCGCATTGCTTTTTATTTTCTATTGCAACCGCACTCGTCTATTATTCCTTTTGTTTGTGAAATCAAATTAAAAAAATTGTGAAAATAAATGGATTTTGATACCGAAACATTTATTACGGAAGTGTTTACCCGTCCTGTTGTCTGAGACCAAAGAAATATTTCATGTATTCCTTCCTTTTTTGGGAAAAAAATACGTTATAAGTATTGGTTGACATAAAAAATTCTTCAACCGAATGCATGTTAAACAAATGAGCTCAAACAAAAAACTACATCTCATTACAAAATAAGACACACAAAACATAAACAAATGAAAAATAAATACAAAAAAGATCGTAAAAAAGTTTGCGCTCACATTATCTCTCTCAAAAAAACACACAATGTAGCGGTTACTCTGAAACGTCAAAGATTCAGCTTCAAGCATAGCAACGCCTGTAGCTCTCACTCTGTCATCAGCCTAAGTTAAATATATAACGCTACAACAGTCTTAAGGCAGTAGAATGGACACAAAATATGTAAATTCTGACGAAATAAACCCGACAAAAGTTTTAACGGGGTCATATTGCACGATTTCGGTGGCCAGTTCACTTCACCTCTGCGTGGTATAACCGTGCAATCAGTCGCTGTTAGAACCAGTTGTCGTTCTCCTCCGTATCATCCAATTTTGTCCGAAAGAAATTGATTATCATCTACCGGTAGCTGTCTCCATTGACGGGAATAGATATGTATGCCATCATCGTTTTCGAAAAACTACGGACTGATCGTACCGTTTTTCCAGTACATCCCATGAAGGGATCGGGGAGAGCTTCTCACAACCAGTAAGCTGTGCGCTTTCTAATATTTCACTCGCTGATTGGGACCTACAGTTTTACACCGGTTCCGAACGGTATTTTGAGAATATTCTCCACAGACTTTCTGCGGATGCATTGCCACTTGGTGGATCTCATGTGGATTGTTATCATCCCCAATCGGGCAATTTTGCTTGTGGACGTACTCGTAACTTTTCATGATTATTTTTCTTTATTGTCTGAAAAATAAAAAACAAGTAAATTAACAAAAGATAAAACAACATAACCACCATGAACTGTCAAAATCTACCCGACCCTGTGGGAAACTCGCTTAGAACAAGACATAATAAACTGTCCCATAAATAGTTCCAAGTGTCAGAAAGCGGTCATGTTAATTTCTACAGTTGTTTGTTTGGAGAACAACTATTTCTATGGAACAGAAATACAAGTTTCAAACAACAACGTTTCCAATTAAAGTTAAAAAAAATCCAGTTGAAATTAAAATTACATCAATGAAAATTAAAATATCATTATTCATAATGAAAATTCAAACTACATATGTACATCATTCAAGGAACGTCAAAAACCATTAAGAATGCATTCATTTAAATTAAAAAAACTTTAATTGTAATTTAAAATACATCCATTGAAATTTAAAACATCAATTGAAATGCAAATGATGCCAATGGGAATTTAAAACGCATCGACTGAAATTTATAAAATGTCAATTGATATTCAAAAAACATCAATTGGTATTTAAAACACATGAGTTGAAATTTTAAATTCACCAAATTCATCATATTCATTCAAATGCCATCTGGACCAAGAGCATTGGAGGGTGTTTGATCTGGAGATTATGTCTTCTACCTCACCCAGCTTGAAGCAGCGGCGAAAAAAAACATTATTCCGAACTTTTGGTTCTTCGTACTAGTTAATTTCTGTTATCTTTTAGTTATTGCCAACAGAACTAAGTTGCGCAGTTTTGGCATCCATATACTGAGTGCTATTAGACGTAATATCAATGCTGCGTTTTTTATTCTTGGTACCAGATACTACGGCTTATAGTCATCCACAGACTTTTTGAACTAATCATTTAGATGGTCTGATAGCAGTCGTGATGGCAGTGGATTACGAGACAATCTATGACTGCCGTTAATTGTGTAATTCGTTGGACGGCTGGTTTGCTAGCCCGCATGTGATTGCACTGATTAGCCAGACGTGCCGCATTAGAAGCATAATATTGTAGTTTAAACATTTAAAATAAATGAATAGTTTCCCATTGCATCTCATGAAGGGACTAGGGAGAGCTTCTCACAATCAGAGGGCTGTGCCCTTTTTAGTTTTACACTCATTGATTGGAAACTACAGTTTCACTCCAATCCCAAACGGTTTTTTTGAGAAACTTTTTCATGGCTGTTTACTCGATAGTGTCGCCATCCGGTGACCGTCAACGAAAGAAATGAAAGGTGGTCCAGAGCAAGGACCGAACCCTCGTTCTCATGGACAAGAACCGATCACACTAACCATTGCACTACCGACACTACTTTACTTACGTAAATATTTCGACTGTGTTCAGTTGCACTGTGAAATAAAGTGACAGCACAAAAATACACTCAGTGAAAATGAGTTCAAATTCGTAATAAAAACTAAATTGAAAAGCGCCACTTGATGTAATTCGAACCTCCTCGAAAAAAAAAACAAACAACGAACCCTAACCACGCAATTGAGCTGCTTTACACTGCTCCAGCTTTCCCCGACCTCCACTGCTGGCGTATGGAAATTTGAAGCACTCCCATCTTTTTGGTACGGCATGTGCCGCACCACAATGACTCGAGTGATAACCAACAAACCAGAAAAATACATATTACATTTAGAGAATCTGTTACAAATATCAGCGTCATAGATGCATTCATATTGTTTTTTGTTCGAAACCCCCAGAACCCAAACCTCTAAAATTATTTCAAGTGTTTTTATTTTGTTGTTCATTCAGTTCATACATACTCGTATCCCTCCAACCATTTGTATTTATTTGAATTGTTTTTTAAATGGTTTTTATGTTTATTTGTTAACAGTTTTTTTGTTTTGTTTTTTCTGTTCGTTGCCACTTTAAAAGCGTTTTTTTTTATTTCATTTGTTGTTGTTGTTTTGTTGCATATATTGCATGTTGCTGTTTAAAGATGCTACGTTTTTTTTATTTTAAACTCTACTCTCCAAACATCGATTGTATGTATGGTATGGTATGCCCAGCAGGGTGAAAAGGGCAAATATTATGCGCATTAATATATTTGAAATTGGAAGCAGCAGCAGCCCATTATTATAAGTAGTTGAGTGATTGAAATTCGTGAGGATTTGAAAAAATGTTGGATTATAATGTTCCCTAATAATGGGCGATTAGAAAGATTTTTTGGCATTTAAAATGTTGCTCACCCATCAAACTCATTAATCAGCTACTTAAGGACTGTTCTCACGTTAAAGTAAATTCGTAATAAAATACAAACCAAATATTCAGTTATAGCAGAGAATATAAACTTGAACTGTAGAAATTTAAAATACATAAACTGAAATTTGAAAACAATGAACTGAAATTATAGAGGAATTTAGGATAGAGTATTGTATTTTCTCATCTGACGTTTCATTTCACACTCTTCGCCCTGGGGTTGTGCAAATGAGAGACATTCGACCAAAATTAACTTACAGCAGGTGGAGTTACAAGGACTGTTGATTTAACTTTTTCATATCGTTTTCGTGTTGAACAGTGAAATTTAAATGTATTTTGCACTTTTTTGTTGACTTTTATCTTTGGTATACATTTGTATTGTATTTAGCACAACTATTTTGCCACAAAAACGCGAAATGCGGTTGTTTTTCTTTTGTTGGACGTTGTGTTCTATTGCCTCTATCTGGTATTATTGAACCCATGCTTTCCACCATCCAATGTTCACTTGACGCTAAAAATATTGAGATATTAAATTACTGCATCTTAAATTCCTCTAGGACTGAAATTTGTAAAACGTCATTGAAATTTGAAATATGTAACGGGTTTTTCAACAGAGACGCTACAAAAGTAAATCGATAGGGATAGCAAACGACGCCATATTTTTTTCCCGCTCTTTTGACATTTCTCTTCAGTAAGGTTTGCCATTTCATCAAGGAAAGATATACGAGCCAACAACGAGTCGAAATTATTAAAATTTAGAGTCAGTGGCCTCAACTTTAAGAGCGCTACGTCCAATTTATGGTCGTCATAATCGTCCTACCAGATCAACAATTGAGCGTCTAGTGGAAAAATTTGAATCCACAGGCACAGTACAAAATGTTCCCGTGCCAGTGAGACAAAGAAGTGCCCGTAGTGTCGAGAATATTGCTGCCGCTGAGGCTTCAGTTCAAGAAAGCCCAAATGTGTCTCTCACACGTCGTTCTCAAGCGTTGGGCATCTCTGTGACGTCGTTGTGGCGAATTTTGCGAAAAGATCTTGGCCTACATCCTTACCAGATCAAATTGACGCAAGAACTGAAGCCGCTGGACCACCATAAGCGTCGTATGTTCGTGAATTGGGCTGAGCAACAACTTGAAAATGATTCGGATTTTCATCGGAAAATCATCTTCAGCGATGAGGTTCATTTCTGGCTGAATGGCTTCGTCAATAAACAAAATATGCGTTATTGGTCAGACAGCAATCCACACGTAATCCATGAGTCATCATTGCATTCCGAAAAAATTACGGTTTGGTGCGGCGGCGTCATTGGGCCGTACTTCTTCCGTGATGTTCAAGACCGGCACATTACTGTGAATGCGAATCGCTACCGTTCAATGATAACCGAATATTTTTGGCCCCAATTGGATAATATGGACTTGGAGGACATGTGGTTCCAACAGGACGGCGCCACAAGCCACACAGCGAATGCCACAATCAATTTATTGGAAACCAAGTTTGGTGAACGTGTTGTCTCACGAAATGGCCCTGTCGATTGGCCGCCTCGGTCGTGCGATTTCGAGTTCCAGACATAATGGCATCGAACGTACTTTCACAGGAATAAAGAATTTCATTGGTATCTAAAACCGGTTTTGTTTTATTTAAAAAAAACTTTTGTAGCGCTCTTATTGAAAAACCCTTTACATAAGTAAATTTACATAAGTAAAGGGGTTTCCAATAAGGCCTTGACAACTTTTTTTTAAATAAAACGCAAATCATTTGAGCTATTTCCAAACCTTTATGATCGACTTGAAATACAATCAAAACATTTATGAATGGAACTCGACTTCGTTCATATGGCCACCGCGGGCACGTCGGCAGTGGTCGATTCGTTGGACCCAATTTTCGATGACTCGGTCACACATTTCGGCCGTAACGGCCGCTGTTGCGCGTTCAAGGTTGGCTCTGAGTTCTTCCAACGTCGTCGGCTTGTTGGCATAGACCAATGATTTGACGTAGCCCCAAAGAAAAAAAGTCTAGAGGCGTTAAATCGCACGAACGAGGCGGCCACTTTCCAACAAATCGATTGTAACGTGTACTGTGTAGCTTGTGGCACCGTCCTGTTGAAACCAAATGTCGTCCAAGTCCATGTTTTCCAATTCGGGCAAAAATAACCGGTAATCATGGCGCGATAACGATCGCCATTCACAGTAACGTGATGATCGTTATTGTCGACGAAAAAATATGGCCCAATCTCGCCGCCGGCATGCAAACCTCACCAAACTGTTATTTTTTGTGGATGAAGTGGTGATTCATGAAGCACATGTGGCGTTTCACCAAACCAATAACGCATATTTAGCTTATTGATGAATTCATTGAGCCAAAAATGAGCTTCGTCACTGAAGATGATTTTGCGATGAAAATCATCATCTTGGCGAATCTTCTCCAGAGCCCAATCGGTGGACGTACGTCGCGTTGAATGGTACATTGGCTTCAATTCTTAAGTCAGCTTGATCTTGTCTGGGTGTAAACCAAGATCTTTACGCAAAATTCGCCATAAAGTGGTATTGGCGACGCCCAGTTCCTGAGAACGCCGCGGAATCAACTGTTTTGAATCGTTTGCTACGGACGCCTGAACGGCAGCGATATTTTCGTCACTTCGACCAACCCGTTGTCGTACTGGCACGTCAGCATCACACAATGACTATGTAGACTCAAATTTTTGCACTAAACTTGTTATTGCTTGTCTTACAGTTGTCTTACAGTTGCGGTCACCGACTCCGAATTTCGGTAGTACATTTTTATAATTTGCATACGGTTTTCGTTCGTGTACTTTACCATGATGAAAATGTTGAGTTTACTGAAAAAAGGAAAGTAACAGTTAGATGATCAGTGAAATAGTGCGTTCACAAATTAAATTCAAAGTTGTCAAGTACCTATTGGAAAACCCATTACATCAATCTAAATTTAAACAATTTAAAATAAAACAATTGAAATTTAAAAAAACATGAACTGGAATTCGAAATACATAAATTCATATTTAAAAGACATCAATTCATATTTAAAAAACATCAGTTGAAATTTAAGAGACAACAATTGAAATTTAAAAGACATCAGTTGAAATGTGAAACACAGCAACTTAAATTTAAAAGACATCAATTGAAACTTAAATGACATCAAATATCTTGGAATACATCAATTGAAATTTAAAAGAAATCAATTGAAATATGGAACCCATCCAATACAATTTAAAAGTCAAAAGCTTTATTCTGACATTGAGATAGTTAAGCGGATCAAAATAACGCGATTGCGCTGGCTAGGCCATGTCAGTAGAATGGATGAAGACGAACAAGCACGAAGGGTTTTCGAACCCGAACTCGAAGAAGACGGAAAATGGGAAGACCAAGCCCATCACTGGAGGGATCAGGTTGACGAATCCCAGCGTACACTTGACATTAGCAACTGGAGAGATAAGGCAAAAGATCGAACTGGTTGGCAAAATGTGTTATCTTTGTTTTGTAAGGTCCCTGATCTCCCGGGGTTGTTCGAGGCCGGATAAGTAAGGCCAGAGTGAAGGCTAGAAGTGAAGGGACGATAGAAGCAATAATAGTTGTTGTGAGCTCTTACTACAGGATGTCAGAGTGGCAGCTATTTTGTGTGCGAGCGAGCATAATCACAAAATAAAAACAAAAACAAAGAAAACCCAAGCAAGCTCTAGCGATAAACCATTTCACAACTCGCCTTCCAGGACCAATTCGCTTCTATATTTGCTCTCACTCAGACATCACTCTGCCTAAGTATATATGGAGAGTAACTATTTCTATGATGCCGAAATAGGAACTCCGATCTAGTATTTGTTTCCTACTGCGATACTTTTGGCCCTGCTTCAAAGAGGTCAAAGTTAATATTTGCCTTCCAAATCAGTTTATCATCGGCGGTTGTGTGACGGTTACCCGTATAGCTAGGGAAATAATTTGTATGGCGTTAGATAGGTGACGTATGCCACTAAACAGAAATGTATTTGTGTTTTTTATATCTCTTATAAGTTTCAAGATATCGAATATTAAAAAGTATAATTACAATTTTCCACGAAATTATTGAAATATTGTAAACATTAATTAAAACAAATTTGCAATATATGGACTGTTAATGATTTTTTCTCAAAAGATTTAAAAAAATTTATTTTTAATGCGTTTCCATTTTTGAGTAATCGAATATAAAACCGGATAAATTTCAAATCTAAAATATTCCAATAGAAGGGTAACGCCTTCAATAAAACATGACAACCTTATAGAACGCATTGTTGGATTATGATTATGACCGGCGTCTTTTAAATTTCAATTAATGTTTTTCAAATTTCAGTTGATGTTTTTTAAATTTAAATTGATGTATTTTAAATTTCAATTAATGTCTTTTAAATATCAGTTGATGTATTTTAAATTTCGATTGATGTCTTTTAAATCTGTTAAATTTTTTTACATTTCAATTTCAATTGATGTGTTTTAAATTTCAATTGATGTTCCTTAAATTTCAATTGAAAGAAGATATTAAAAGAATAAAGTTTAAATAGAACAAGAAAAACCTAGAGATCTGGTCAAACAAGCCTTTTAAATTGCAATTGATGTGCCTTAAATTTATATATTTTAAATTTCAAACAGATGTCTTTAAAGTTTCATAATGTCTTTTAAAGTTCAAATTGATGTAATTATTTTAAATTTCAACTGATGCATTTTAACTTTTAAATAGAATTTATAAGTTTCAGTGGATGTATTTTAGATTCATTTTAAATTTTCAAGTTGAAGTTGTAAGTATAGTTGACATTTGTAGTTACATTAGTTTTCAGTTGTTTCGGTTTAAGGTCATCAGAATAAGAATAAATCATTAATGATCATTTTCAAGGATCTGATAAAACAAGAATAAACACAAAGTATTCATAAACATTATTGAACAGTTCAAACAAGAATCAACATAAACAAATATACTATCTTCCACAAAGGGAGAATGATCAACTTCGATCACATTTTGAGATAACACAGAGCGCGTCCAAGTTCTTCCGCAAGCCTATACCAACCGATTTGTCCCCCTCTTGAATCTGTCAATTGTGTGCCCGAAATCAATCCCCTTCTCCGATGGAACGTCAACTATATGCAGCATTTCCTGGAAGAGGCGTCCTGAATAAACTTTCTCTTTAGTTCAGTTAAGTACCGAAATCAAAAAATCAAGATATCCCAGTTCCCAATTTACCCATTGCAGTGCCAACATATACTTTCTGGCATATGTTGGACTTGTCACCATTACATGGAATTTCGCACACAACGTTTGGCCCGTCACCCCCGTCAATAATAGACTTTGCCCCGCTAAATAAACTATTCACGTTCAAATTAGACTTCAACGCCAATTCACATTCTCCGTTGTCATATATATAGGAAGGTTCCAATCTTCCAGAGAAACCCGGAACATACGCTGTGGTTCCACAAATTCTTTCAGATTCAGTACGGCGTTCAGTCGGCTTGCCCGTCTCTGCCCGTGTTATCCGATTGTCTATAATTTTCCTGGGGAAACTATTCAATTTAAGGATTTCCGCCATTTTTCCCCTATTCGTTTTGTGGAATTGGAATTCAGTGTCACTTATCTTCATAACTCTCTTAATGAAGTTGCTCGCAGTGTTAATAATTGTCCCTCTCGGATGTTCGGAATGATAATTTATCAATTGTCCCGACGCTATAGGTTTCTGGTACCAGTCCAGTTTGAGAGCATTTCCTTGTCCGATAACCAAACTGTCCAAATATGGTAGCCTATTGTACCTTTCCCCTTCGAGCGTGAATCGTAGTTGTCCATTAAAAGAATTCAATGCTGTCATCATGTAGGCCACCTCAGTTCTCCTGATAACAACAAATAAATCGTCCACATATTTCGTCAAGATTTTGGGTTCTCCCCCAATGTGTCGAGTACTGTATCCAATAATACCTCCATGATGATGTCAGGTGATGCTGGGGATCCCATGGACATATCCTTCCCCTGTTCGTAGAATCTATCTTCATACTGCAAATAGCGTGTGTCCAATGTCAAAATTTCCATAAAATCCTCAGGTGGTATATTTGTGTACCGTCCCAGTTATCGTCTATAGTCCTCAGATCCAGATTAATTGGTATACTGGGGAATACGTTAACCACGTCAAATGAAACTATTATTTCAATCTCATCAATGCTCATGTTCCGAATCCTCGTCTTGAAGTCCATTGCGTCCTCTACGTTGTATTTTGAATTCTTCGTCACGTTCCTAAGTATATCCAACACAAACTTGCATAGCCCATAACATCTGTTAAACACAAAGTAAATGAAAACTTCACAGTAGTCTACTAACAGGTGGTACTTGATGGGAGCAGTGTTGCATTTCATATAACTACGAGGGAAGTTCGAAAAGTCAGGGACTTATTGATCCGCCCTCGTATTCCGATTCGAATTAAAGACTCATAACTACGCCAGAAAACTAACATAACTGTAGCTTCGAAAGTTATTGCAGCGCGGCTCCAAATGGGTTAATAAAGCGAAAATCTGTAAAGTAAAAACTTACTTGAGTAGAATAAACTTTGCGAACTCAATTGTATAAGTATTTAGTATGTTTAGATCTACCATTTACAACATGCTACGAAATCCAGGGCACGACGCACCACTGCGACTCGGAGTAGTCTGAACATACATATCGCACCCTAAATACAAAAGTGTCACAACTCAAAATTTACAAATGTTCAGCAGAGGCAAAAAACTAGCTTGCAAAGGTAAAAAATGTATGAATAGTCTCAAAAGTAGACATATTGATACAGTAATTCTTTGACGAAAGGGAAGAGAAACTGACGCCAGATTTTTACAGAAGATAGAAAGGGTGCTTGGTGTTTGTTTTTAAGCAAAAAATTAAAATTGAGAAATTTTGAGTTTTGACGCTTTTGTATTTAGGGTGCGATATGTAGATCAATCACGTAGAATCATATGGATATTAAGCTTGAGAGGCCTATATATGCAATAAGTAAAGAACATTTTCCTCGGTAGTTTAAAGCAGGACTCTGTACACACACACACACACTACAATCATCGAACGTATCTTCATCTGGCCAAATTGGGCTTAGGAGCTGCTGTCGAAACTTTTAGCAATGCATCATCGCCTAATTAATATAATAATAGACTATTAAGCCCGCAATGCACCCCTGCTGGAATCAAATCATAATAGTACAACACGCACACACACACACATATACTACCAAATCATTAAAATAATAAAAAATGAATTTTTAAAAAATAAAATTCTTTTCGTTCATTCATTGTTTAATAATTCTTATTTCTTGTAACATAAAAGCAGCCTCATAAACCAAATCTCCAAAGCCTAAGATGTTCAAAAGTGCATTAAAAACATAAACGTTCCCCAACTTAACTACAACAAAAAAGAAGAAGAATCAAAGAAACTGAAAGTTAAAAACATCTGTAAGAAACCCCTAAACAAAACTGTTTTATAAACTAAAAACTGACAAAGAAGAGTTGAAAACAGAAAACAAACAGTTTCAAAACTACAAATTAACAAGAGCCACCAACCACTTGCATTCATTCCCCTATTAGTTATTAAATAACAGACGAAGAAAAAAAAATCGAAATAACGTAACAAATAAAAGCGAACCCCCAATTAACTGAGAAGAAATAAAAAAAAAACAAAAACGTTTTAAACTAACAACTTAACAAAAACTACAAGTCAAAGCATTTGTTTTTTGTTTTTTTTTCTTAATTTATCAATACAAAATCTCTCTAACCAAATAAGCAATTAAGTTATAAATTGAATAATATATAAATACATACATACACGATACAATAAAACCTATACATACTACGTACATAGTATATACTTACAAGTACATATACTATTATATATTATTGAAAAAGAAAAGAAAACATAAAAAAGTTTTTTTTTTTAACTTAACACAACTAAAATTAAATCTTCAAACATTCTGTTACAAACTGGTAAGTTCAACTGATGTCTCATTTTTTTTGTTTTGGTTTTTGTTTCAATTTGCTTTAATTGCTTTAAATTGTGGAATTAAATTGTCAAAAATTTTAAATTTTCTTTAAAAATATAAATATATTTCTTAGTTCACGACGTCCATCACCATCGAAAATGGCGCCCACAACGACTATCGAAACTATAACAATCACCCGACCTTTAAAGGTAAGAAAGAACTTTATTTTATTTTAAGATGTAATTAAATTATATGTTTTGAAAAATTCAATTCACGAAAGATATTCCCTCTCGATGCGAAATTGCGTTTACTCAACGTAAATTCGCCTTCATTTAAACCAGTACAGAAATTTCAGTCGGGTGGACCGACTTAAATATACCCTCACCCGTAGTCATCCATTGTGACCAAGTTCTATTGAATATTGGTAAATGTGCCAATATTCAATAGCACAGTGGTATAGCGCCAAATATTATTCAATACCCAATTTAATTGCGATCCTAAGTGATTATGGGGAGTTATCGTGACTACCACCCAATATTTATATGGGAGGTACAAAAATGGGCATGACGAAGTTGTTCATCTGTTTTACACAATATTACACAAAATATTGATTAGTACCAAATTTTGTTAAGATCGGTTGTGGTATACGGGAGATATCGATTCGGACAGCCGGAAAGCAGCCGATCTTTTGTATGGGAGTTAATCTTTAATTTTTAGGAAAACATTAAGCGTGTTTTGGTTACACCGCTTGCTTATATATTCGCTTGTTTTGTATGAAGCACTTAGCGAAGACTTCGCGAGAACTTAGCGACGCGAATCATTATCGCTAAGTTTAAAAAATTTTTTTTGCCATCTTTTACCGTTTTCAATCCTTATTCATATTTTTTATTTTCATATTTTTCAATGACTTATCGCTAAATTGCCGTTTTCTTTGCAACTTAGCAAGCGACAGTCGGTTGCTTGTAACCAAAACACGACTATTGCCGAGTACCGATTTTCATTAAGATCGCTTGTAGTCTACGAGAGTTATCGTGTCGATCAACCGGTCATCCGCCCAACTTTTATATGCATTTGACTAAATTGTGTCTAGTAACAAACTTCATAAAGAGTGGTTCGAATTTGCGGGAGTTATCTTGCCGAACAACAAGCCGGGCGCACCACCTATCTGCGTAGGGCGTGACAAAATCACCTTTGTTTTAATCGCTGGCTCGCGTTTGATGACATGAAGCCTATAACCTAATTTCATAAAGATCGAAAGTGTTTCACGCGACTTATGTATATCATTGACAACCCGGATGACCACCAAATTTTTGTATGGGAGGTACCATAATGGGCATGGAAAAATGACTAATTTTTCATAGAGGATTGGCATTTGACTAAATTTTGCCTAGTACCAAATTTCATCTAGATACATAGGTTCGGTTTTGCGGGAATTATCTTGCCGAACAACCAACCGGTCGAAAAACTTATATATGAAACTTATATTATCGCATTGACAACCCGGACAACCCTCAAGCTTTTATATGGGAGGTACCAGAATGGGCGTGACAACCTCGCCAACCTTTTCTCCAGTTAAGTAGACATTTTTAGATTATTAACCAATGTTTGAGTTGAATCTACAATCACATCTAGGAGAAAAAAGTTTTAGAAGAAACTTGATTTTGTACTAAATGTGCCGATTTGTATGGGAGGTGCCAGAAGGGGCGTGGCCAAAACGCCCATTTTCAATCCAAAGCTAAGTTTGGACAAATAATGGTCACTAACAAAATATCATTGTGATCGGCAATGATTTACGGGTGTTATCTAGCCGAACGGCCAGCCGGCCGAACTAATTTTGTATGGGAGGTACAAAAATGGGCGTGCCAAAACCACCTTGGTCTCAATCGGTTACTGGCGTTTATTGACATGAAGCGTAATACCCAATTTGATTAAGATCAGAAGTGTTTCACGCGACTTTCTTATCGCATTGACAACCCGTTTTTTTTGCTATTAACCGTGGGCCGGCTTTATAAAAAACGTAATTTTCGAACAAACCGGAAACCGGTTATTTGACGTCGGTTAACCGGTTAATCGGATTTTACTTAATTTGTGTTAATATCCTTAAAAATATTAATAAATTTTCGAATTTTAGTGAAATTTAGGAATTAAGAAACATGGTTTCTATTTTGAAATATGATCTAAATGACATGTCCAAATAATTTTTTTTTCAAAGGGATTTTATAACTTGAAATAGAAATAACTAAAAATTATTTAAGAATTATTGAGCTTTCCAAAAAGTTTTTTTTTCAAATTTCAAAATTAAAATTGTTTGATAACTAATTGATTTAAACTTAATTAGATTTTCATACACGAAAATCTTTTTCAAATTTTAGTATGATTTCGATTTTAAATCAGTTTAACGCAAATTTGAATATAACTTTTAAATTTTATATTAAACACACATTCAAAATTGCACTGTGATATATTGTTCTTTAAATGTGATGATTTATTCGACCTTTTGTATTATATTTAAAAATAAAATGTTCGAGCGTTAGGTCTATTTTAAATTATTTTGTTCTTCAATATTTCGCTACCCATTGGATAGCATCGTCAGGAAAATAAGCACAATTATTAATTAAAAATGTCATTTTAATTTTTAATTTCATTAGTTTTTGTACATTTAATTTTTAATTAATAATCGTGTTTATTTTCTCGACGATGGTACCCAATGGGTAGCGAAATATTGAAGAATGAAATAATTTAAAATAGACCTAACGCTCGAATATTTTAATTTTATATATATAGTTATATATAATTATTAAAACATAATAATATTTGTTCCCTGAAGAAGCCGCCCAATGTGGAGACGAAATATTGGAAATAAATAAGCAACACATATAATTGATCTTAAGCTCGTTTAAAGAATAAGAAGTATATAGTTTTTATTTAAAATTAAAACGTAATTAATTAAATACAGTTGTGCAATTTTGAGTTTTCAACACGAATAATACGAATAAGTATATGAAATGGTCGCTAAAGAAATGTATTGTAAGTTCAACATGTGTAATTTAATTTAAAGCAAAAAACCGAAAAAACCGGTTCCACCGGTTTTTGCCAAAATTAAAAACCGAACACCGGTTTCTTGAAAAATTGATTTTTCATACAAACCGAAAACCGGTTTCTAAAAAAAGGCGGTTTTTTGGACACTCTAAGCCAGACAGACGGACATGGCTCAAACGTCTTAAAAAGTCTTAAAACGAATTTCGTCCAAAGATACTAAGGGTCTAATATGACTCCTTCTGTGTGTTACATTTTTTACGTATTAAATTATATATACCCCCATCCCTATGGGTGAGGGTATAATTAGAAAAATTTTGAACATTGCGGTTTAGAGTCATATTCATTATATAAGTACTTCTGGCAGGTTTATAAGGCCATTATTATATGAAATTTTTACAATTTGCAACAATGTTTATATGATGTAGCCTTGAGAAAAGTGGGAATTTTAGTAATCCACAATCCCCAATCGATGCGTAGGAATGTAAAACGTGTGCAAACACAAATTTCAAATAGTTATTGTCTGGGGCAGGGTTGTGGAGTTTTCCAAAAATGTTGAAAACTCTGACTCCAACCCGTCAATTTTAAAATTCGGAACTCTGACTCCTACTCCATGTCCGACTCCCAACTCGACAAACAAACCAAACCTATTTAAATGGTCTCCTTTGTTTGATTAATGGTATCATGTATGAAGGAAGACATGAATATACGAATTTTTCATTCTACTAAATAAATAAATAATATTTCACAACTCAGCAAAAAAAAACCCATTGCCAAAAATGGTCCTGAACTAACTAAACTAAAGGGGGTGATACATTTATTTTTAAAAACAAAGTTGCGTTTTACTCATTACGAAACACCCCTTTGGAATAAATTCAAGAGTATTATGGTTTAATAAAAACTTCAATAACTCATTCAATTCATACCGGATTTATAAAACAAAGTTGCGTTTTACTAATTAGGAAACACCCATTTTAGATAAATTCAAGAGTATTATGGTTTCTTTATAAAAAAGTGTGTGAAACCATCGCCGAAGTTGAAAAATGGTGAAAATTTTTTACAAATATCTGTTTGCTGGACAAATCCACACAGACTTCTCATATTTTCTTAAAGAACGTATATATCGATTGAAAGGCCTAAGTTTCTTCTTTTTAAATCCGTTGAGAAAGTGAAAATCGGTTGGTAATCAACTAACTTACAGGCTTATAAGTACGCAAATGTACGCAAAACCGGGTTTTTAACCGGTTTTCAAGATTTTGGGGGTGTTTGGGAAATTTCACAAGCAGATTCTTGTTTCACTCGACAACACCTACAAGAAAAATACCATCACTTCGGAGGTATTTCTACTTTAGTCTTTTTTGTATCACTGTGTTATATGTACGTAGTCACTATTTGAAAAATCTCGAACAGTCTTTACCAAACCTTATGTATCTATTGATCCCATGGAGATCCCATTTTGAAATTTGGCTATGATATAGAGAAAAATATGGACTTTCTTTTTGGTGAGGGGAATCAAAAATTCAAGGATAAAGGATACTTTGGAGTTTTCAATATCATTGAACTATAACGACATGACTATTGTATCGACTGTTATTAAATCGGCTATTGCAAGCTATAAAATGATGTCCAACATTTTGAAATCCATTAAGGCATTCCGAAGTTATACCATTTTTGAGTCAGGTAATTTTTTAGAAAGTGCAATACAATACCTACTTCAACGAACGAACCCTAAAGCAAAAACTATTTTGAATTTTGACTCAATTCTGGTGTCATAGAATATTTACCGATATGCACTTGGAATGTGAGAACTCTAATAGATCCGGTGCACGTATTCAATTGACAGATGTCCTCGAAAGTTATAAGGCTGACATTACCGCTATCCAGGAAATGCGATGGGCTGGACATGACTGCACAAGGAAGGAAAACTGCAACGTATACTACTGTTGCCATGGTGGAAAAAACATGAATTTGGTTGCTGATTTGTAGTTGGCAAAGGGCTGCTGTGAGTTAACGTATAGAGCCACAATCCGCATAAAAGCGAAATATTTTTATATTTCCCTAACTTCTGTGCATGCCAAAGACATATTCTATGACATTAAGATTGTACTAGAAGATTTAATGCTAAAGTAGGCAGGGAAAACGTGTTTCATCCAACTATTGGCAATTACAATCTGCATGCTGACAGTTCCGACAACAGTATGAGACTGATGGAATATTCCGCGGAAAAACATGGTCGTTGGTGGTACAAGATTCCAGCATAAAGGCATCCACAATGCTACTTGGGTATCCCCTGATCGAAGAACGAAGAACCAAATTGATCACGTGGTAATTGATGAATGGCACTCATCCAGTGTAATAGACGATCACAGGGGCTACTTAACATTGATTCTGATCACTACCTGATAGCAGCAAAGGTTTGCACAAGATTAAGTAAAGCTGCAATTACCAGAGGTAGCCACAGCCTACTCAAGGAAGCTCTCGCAACTTTTGGCACAGAACCCACCCCTTCCCGATAACAATCCTGAAGCGAATTTGAAACCCCTTTCCGATCCTATAAAAACTGCCGCAACAACCGTACTTGGTTTTTGAAAAACCGATTTGCAACTAACCATGATACGATGAAGAGTGTCGCATAACAAATTATGAAAAGAACGCTGCACGTATGGCAATGCTTCAGTCAATTGCAACACGAGCTGCGACTCAGCGGTATAGGGGAAAAAGAAAGGTTGTAAACCGTCTTCTTAGGCGTAAGAAACGGCAGTGTAGAAAACGCGAGAGTGGGAAAATTCAGACATATAGAAGGAAGAACGAAGCCCGAAAATTCTAACAAAAAGTCAAAAACGGTACTAATGGACATGGTTCAGGGCTCGTCTCCGTAAAGACAATGACGAAATCTGATCGCAGATGTGCAGAACATGTTAGGAATGCGGGAAGAAATCATTTCTCCGCGCTTCTGGTACCTGAGATATCCAATGACGATGAGACAATCTATCACAATTTGGCCGACGACGTCGATTGCTCCACTCCTAACCAAGATGACGTTAGAACAGCTATTGATTGGCTTAAGAACAACAAACCCGCAGGAGCCAATTGATTACCGCCGGAGCTGTTTAAGGCTGGTGGGGATAAGGTGCATGCATCAACTCATTAGCAAAATTTGGTTAGATGAATGCACGTCCGGCGATTGGAGTCTCTTTGATAAATTCGAGGTAGTGGACGAATTTGTATACCACGTCACCCTTGAGATCAAGAGGAGAATTGTGCCACTTCAGATATAGCCCTCTCTAGTAACAAAACTCCAGCTATACCAGACTCTCTCACATTATGGCGCAGAATCCTGGGTCTTATCGCAAGCAGACGAAACGTCTTTAGGAGTTTTCGAGAGAAAAATACTCCGAGAAATTTATGGCTCTATAGTGGCTCTGTAGTGCACAACGGTATGAGCTTTATCCTGACATTGACATAGTTAAGCGGATCGAAATAACGCGATTGCGATGGCTATGCCATGTCAGTAGAATGGATGAAGACGAATCAGCAAGAAGGGTTTTCGAAACCGAACTCAAAGGAAGACGAAAAATAGGAAAACCAAGACTCCGCTGGAGGGATCAGGTTGACAAATCCCTGCGTACACTTGGTATTACTAACTGGAGAGATAAGGGAAAAGATCGAACTGGTTGGTGAAATATGTTATTTTCGTTTTGTAAGGTCCCTTGACCCCCGGGGTTATAGAGACCGAATAAGTAAGAGTATGCGGTATATTCTAGGAAAATTGGGTAATCGTATTTTTTTACAATTTGATTATTGTACCGTTTATCTAAAAATTTGCCGATTAGGTAGGTAAGTTGCCAACTGGGTAAATGATAATGGACCTACAGTGTCAGGAATCACACTTTTCGCTGAATGCCAAGCGGCTACCAAGTGCCTGGAATCCGACTTCCTGAACTGAGAATACCTTTTACCTTATATCAAACAGCGAAATCCCAGGAAATGTCAAAGCATATGAGCTGCTAAGACTAGGGGACTAACATAAACATTTTCTGCCTGATTATTCGTTCGTGTTGATCCAGGAAAGGTGGACGAACCGCATAACCAAGGTCTCAATGTTTGGTCTGTTTTAATGTGGCACTGTCTTATTTGTAGATAAAGTGAAGTGTCCAGCACTAGTCAATTCGAGGATGTCTTCTATATGATTCTATTGTTTTATGGGCTTTGTCTGCGGATAAATTTTAAGTTTCATGGAGCGAACGAGCACCATTGCCTTACCCTAACAATATGGCAATTTCCACGTTTATATTCTCTCGTTTCTTTATTTCTATTTCTAATTTTGATACTCGTATTTTAATAACAATTCGTATACATATGTACATATTTTACAAAAGCTCTTTGATAATACCTCAAATTAAATGGTATCGTTTATCCAAAGGGGACTTAATTTAAATATATTTTGACATTAATTTTCCATAAATTATTAACTAATTTATATTTTTATCTTACACTCTCTTTCTCCCCAACCACCCTGCCGACGACATATTTATAAATTATAGGTCATTGCATTTATTTGTGGCGTTATTGTTATACTATTAATGATTATGGCATTGGCATCTACCGATTGGCTAATGGCTGAAGGCTGGCGTCAAGGTCTATTTGTACATTGTATCGAAGAAGATGTATTGCCACCACTTCCATTTAATATAATCGATCCTCCAGGCTGTTATCCCAGTCGTGATGTTTGTAAGTATTTTGGTCCCCACCTGTATTAAAATTGTTTTTAATTGTTTTAACTTTAATTTTATTTATAGTTTACATTAAAGCAACTGCTGTTCTATGTGTTATAACGCTAATAACGGACGTTATTGCGACAATATTAACAGGACTTGGTTTAAAAACCCAAAATCATACATTAAAATATAAATTTTATAGAATTGCGGTATTAGTAATGTTATTATCATGTAAGTATATTATTTATAATATATAGAAGGTAATTTTAAAGTAAAATTAACAAAGAAAAATCAATTTGCAACAAGTTCCTGGCAAACCGTACAGCTGTTTCATACCTAGCCACAGATCTTTATCAGCGGTTGTTTGGAATGATGCTATTGAAAAGTTCGTCTAACTACCCTGCAGGCAAATTACCAACAAGTAACATTTTGGGACAGTCATATTACTAGTTATTGCAAGAACTGTAACAAAATCGATTGGTTGAGATTAGTTGAATAAGAACAAGAATAGACAAAATAAAAAACGATCGACTGCGCTGATTTAGAAACAATCACCGCTCTCCCTCCCTTGCTTTGTTTTCTCTGTTTACAACAAAAACAATCAAGCAATCATATATATAATCTAATAATATATAATTAGGGAATTCACATGGTCTCCTAAAGTCATAAGTCGTAAAGTCATATTTAACAAATTAGTACATATGACTTATGCATGGAGCAGCATAGAATAATACATACCATAGAAGCTTTTATTCGCTCAATAAATTAAACGTCATAGGTACGACTGAAAGTAAACATTGGATGGTGGAAAATATTGGTTCAATAATACCAGATAGAGGCAATAGTAAACAACGTCCAACAAAGGAACAACAACCGAATTTCGTGTTTTTGTGGCAAACTAGTTGTGTTAAATACAATACAAATGTATACCAACGATAAAAGTCAACAAAAAAGTGAAAAAAATATATTTAAATTTTTCAGTTCTACACCAAAACGACAGGAAAAAGTTAAGTGAACATATTTGGTAACTCCACCTGGTGTAAGGTAATTTTAAATTTAATTGCTCTCATTTCCACAAACCTACGATGAAGAGTGTGAAATGAAACGTCAGATGAGAGAATAAGTTTATCTATGTATGCATTATTCTATGGTGAGCAGCATGTTGTATGTGCTAAATCATAAGTCATAAAAACGTCAAATAAACGTCAAGCAACAAAAAAAAAATTAAAAAATGCCAACAAGAAGCGACAAAGATAAAATTTTTACGGTTTTGTGTGAAAAGTTTGTGCACAAAAACTTACCGAAGTAGTTTCTTCTCCTTCCATTTGTGCAATTTCATTTTTTTTTTATTATTTTACCAATTAAAATTAATTCTTGAGTTAATGTTGTAGAAAGATGCTAAATTTCTTCAAAACACAACAATATATCTGAATAAATAGTTAACAAAAAACAGCTGACACTGAACATACAACATAGTACACTGGAAAAACAGACATGCTCAGCTTGTATAGTCGTAAAATATATTTACATGAAGAATACCAACAACATATTTACAACTGTTGTATTATTTTAGCATATACGATAAATACAACACAATAGTACACCATGTGAACTCCTTAAATATATATATAATATAACATATAATCAAACAAGAAACTAGCTAACTGCTATACAAGTGGTATAAAATTGAATCGACTACAGTAAGAAACTAACGAACTAGAATAGATACTAATGTAAACAACTAGTATGAAAACAGTTGTGAAAAAACTACTCTCCAACAAGTTTAATAAAAGATATAACTATTGAAAGCAAGTAGAATTTTAACTAGTATATAACTATATATAAAGCAACTAGTAACACGCGTATGACATCCCCATGTAAAAATCGATAGTTCGTCCTATTCAGAATGGACAGATGTGCAACTAGTATGGTGCTCGAAGCAACTAGTATGTTTCTGTCTACAAACTAGTTACTTTGCCTGCAGGGTAAATGCAACCGAAAACTAATTTTAATTGAATATACCCCACTATGCAAGTGATCGAAAAATACCTCAAGCAAAATACATAAGAAAACATTTGCAAAAATATCTATAAATTTTCTTACAGAAAATGAGAAATCTATACCATATTTGGTATTGATTAAATTATTTTCTGTTAATGAACGTAAAATAGGCTCATTCAGAGCATAATTGCTTTGATCCATAGGAATGATAAAATATTCATTGGAACGAAGATATCTAACAGGAACGTTGAAGCCAAAACGACCGAGAATTTCGTGCCAATCAATACTCCCGGCGATTTTGTGAAGTATCCATATGTACCAATTTACATCTGGATATGTATGAAGGCAAAGGGATCGAAAAATCCAAAATAAATAGAGCAAACTCTATACAGTAATCTCTTTACGCGATCTATATTAACCGAGTACTAGGGATTCGAAACTATAGACATATTCAACCTTTTATCTCAATAAAGTTGTATATAACAACATTCAAGTATAAGCATCCGTAAACTCCTTACAATTTCGTTTGATAAAAGCAAACATAGAATAAGCATTAGGCATTATGTGTTGATTGAAACATAATTTAGCATCTAAAGCAACCACAAGATTAAGAACAACATAATCGATAAATGTCTTCGGTTAGTGACTTGTGTAAATACACACCGCAGTGGCTTAACGGGCTAGACGCTGCTGAAGATGATGCTTCACAAACATCGAAACGATCGTCCAGCGAATGTGAGTTCGAATCCCACCCGCGGCATTTAAATTTTTTTCACTATCCGGAGAAAACATGATCTCTTACAGCCTTAAAGGAAATTACAACTTTAAACATAACGAGGATCTAAAACAACTAAATTTGACGTCATATATATTTAATATAAGATTTAGACTAATCACTTAACCCGTCTGTGAATCTTGAGATACAAACATTTAGCTATCTTAAGAGGCAAATAATTTAATTCACACCACTTAAACAACCTATCAATATCTTCCTATAGAAGGATACACTGCCCTGTATTCGCATTATGGCGAGTCGTTCAATAATATAGTATAAGTACGAGTCTTGGAATAATATTCATTCAACAATGCTAACAGCCGTATTAACGAAAAGTTAGCTGTAGGCTATACATCACAAACACCAAGCTGCTTGCTAGCATGTGTTGTGACATTAGCAGCTAGATAACACGAAGTTTATTCATAATGAATGGGTCTATTCGCAAATGTATCATTGCTCTGCATCTGATGAGCGTCTGGCATCGCTGATGCCAATCAGGTGATGCAGATGCTTTTTTTTATGCGTCTTTTGTTTGCAATAAAGAACACTAAAATGTCAATTTTCGTGGTGAAATAAATTTGTGAATTAGATGAGACAAGCCCAATAAAATAAAATTGTCCAGGAAAATTATATATCTGCCAGTTCCCTAAAGCAAATATGATAACACGAATTAAATTAAACAATAAATAAAATTAAACATTAAAAAGTAAACAAAACTATTCACATTCTGTGTATCAAATATTTTTATGATGCAAATTTAAAGAAAGTTTGCGCGTCAGGAGTTGCAGTTTCCCTGGATATTGAAAAAGCCTTCGATCATGCGTCACACCAGGGCATTCTATTTAAAATGATTCAACTGAGGTTCAGTGCAAGTGTAGTTAAATTGTTTCATAGTTTCTTTTCAAACAGATTCTTTTGTGTTCAATTTAACAAATCTTTCTCAAATTTTGGAAATGTCCACTCTGGTGTTCCACAGGGATCCATTTTAGCCCCACATCTTTATAATATATTTATGTATAACTTTCCTCACGTTGACGAAAATTCTTGCGGTTTGCTTTATGCAGATGACTCTCTTCTATATTCCCATGATGAGTCCCCTCTTATTGCTTTAAATAACGTGAAACAGCATTTAACAAAAGTTAGACACTTTTATGATACTTGGAGTATTAAAATCAATATTTCCAAATCTGAGGCAATTTGCATTAGAAATGCTTCCGGAAAATGCAAGTCCTTTGTTGTCCCGGAAAGTAGAAAATTAAAATTAAATATTGACGGTACGGACATACCATTTAAGAATAGTTTAAAGTACTTGGGCATCCAGTTCGACAAATTGATGAAATTTAATAAACATGCGCGATGTGTGATTAAAAAAACTTACAGAATTTTAAATTTATTCTCGAGGATTCTTTCAAATAAAAATTTACCTATAAATACAAAATTACTTTTATATAAGACGAGTATTAGACCAGTATTTCTTTACGGTTTTCCTATTTGGTTTAGTATTTCCCCAATAGTAATGAAGGAAATGGGTATCCTAGAACGTAAAGCCTTGCGCCATTGTGTGGGGAAATACTATGCATCTGAGAATAAACGATATTCGAATAGTACAATTTACGGGGAATCCGGTATAACCCCCATAGGTCTATATGTTTGCGATATTTTGAATAGATTCATTTCTAGACTTCCTGATCACACGAATCGGATAATCGTCAATATTTTTGACGAGGAGAAACATTTTAGTTGGACGAATACTAACTACTTATCACCAATTGGATTCCTCAACGAGAATTCTCCAAACTTTAACACAAATGCAAATATTTGTTATGACTTTTATTTAAAATCCGTATTGGGTACTCATAGAGGTTAATAATTATTATTTACTTTCCATTTATTTTTATATGTCCATATATATTTTTTTAAGCAAATTTTTTTTTATACTTTTTTTTACTTAATTTTATCCTGTCCCGTTATTTATATTTTTTTATATAATTTATTTATTTTGAGATCACATACACTCTCACATCAATGTAATCCCGGGAGCAAGGATGTACTTCATTTATTAATTATTGTTTTAAAATAGCATTTCCATTACATCAACAAAGTATGTTACTGTCGGTCTAAATTCATGTTTTTAAGATATTATATTAGTCTTAAGTATACTCTCCTCTCATATGTTTCAAATTCTATCATTGTATTTAGTAAGGCTCAATAAATTATTTGAAATTTGAAATTTGAAATTTGCGCGTCAGATAATGCATTGTTGCATTTGCGAACATTGAGTCGTGCAATGTTGCTAGAGTTTTCATTTACGAACGTGCTGTGCATCAAATACCGAGCAGTGCTGTATTGACGAACAGAACCTATTTGAATCTGATATCTAAGAGGTTTATAAACAACTGTACAGTTGTATGATGCTAAAAAAAAACAACTGATTTTGATATTTACAAATTGCAAGAGTTTTCCCCCTTCGATACACTTCTTTCAAAATTCTCTATCAGTATACACAGAAAATGGGGTTTTTATAAGCTCGAAATCGAACACAAATAATTTTATTTTTTGAACGTTAAAACATAAATTCGACCTTATTCAGAAAATGTTAATGATAATTCTTCCAGTTGCATAAATCCTTAATGAAATGAAATTAAAACTTTAAACTATATACACCCCATCTTGTTTCCTTTCAGTATTAGCTGTATTATCGGCCTTAATTATTTATCCTGTATGTTTTGCTGGTGAATTAAATCTGGGTAAGATTGTCTGGTTGTCTTTGCCTGTCTTACGTTCCCTTATCATACTATTTTTTTATTCTACATTTTCAGCGAATCGACCAATTTGGGAATTTGGTTGGGCCTATGGCGTTGGCTGGGGCGCAGCTATTTTCCTTTTTGGAGCTGTTGTACTTTTATTATGCGATAAAGAATCAGAGGAAATTTACTATAAGGAAAGAAAAATTGTACATGAAAACCAAATGCGCGCCTAGGCCAGGCCGCACGACCTGCCTGACGTCGTTCTTTAGACATATAAGTATACTTTTTGAATTGAAAACGAAACAATTTTTTTTAAAAAAGATTATTGTTATTTTTATTACAATTATGATTGATGATTTATTTAAATTAGTTTCTATTGTTTTTTTTTTTTTAAAAATTCAAGAAATTACTTAGAGAAAATATTATTCTTCCATTTCACAATCTTCAAAACCAACAAACCCCACTCAAATCCCTACCATAAATATATTGTTTTTTCCATTATTTTCCAATCCTTCACATATATAATCAAGCATTGTATTCAGCGTATAAGCAAAATTGTTTCAAATTGAAGAAAAATTAACACTTGTAATGCATTAATTGAGATAAAAGTAACAACAACAACACATAATAACACAGATATTTAACATCATATAGACATCATATTAGAATTGCATATATACAACAGACATATATATATACTATATATATACAAAAACAATATATATATATCTGAATCATATATACACTCAGTACATACATACACCATCTATATATACATATATATAAAACCTTATAATATCGTATATACAAATGTATACAGCACCCCAGGTAATTTATTTTTAGACATTTAGTTTTATTGTTACTTTCTCCGTTCCGTCATATTTTGGAAACTGTTATACTGTGTTTTTTTTTGTTTTTAAGAAAACATCTATTCATCATCTTGTCATCTTTTATTTATTGCTGATTTTCAAAACCTTGTTGTATATTGCAATTTTGTGAAACTCTAGTTGTAATTTTGATAAATTTGCTTGATTAAGCATTTAATTTGGAACTCTTTCCCGGATTTTTCAGTACCAAGAAAAGACAACATAAGAGCTCGACCGAATTAAGTTTTTTTTTAGTTAGACGGAAGATGCGACCTTTCAAAACGTACGTTTTTCACAAAACTTATGTTCTCCACAGGAATAAAATGTCCTCATTCATATTGTTGCCTCTAAATCAATTTTTTTACATAATTTTTGGAAAATTCACAATGACCTTAATATTGAAAAGTTTGACAGTCAAACTAAGAGCTAATTAGGATTTGTTTTTTAAATGTTATAACACTTGATTGCCCATCGCAGAGTCCTTAAGTTTTTCCTAAGTACGTCCAAGTTTTATCTTGTGTCTTGTTGAAACTTTTTCGTATTTAAGTTGTTTTTGAATTTTTGTCAATCAAGCATTACTGTAACATCCAACCTAGGTTTACAAAGATCTTTTTTAAGTATCTGTTGGAATCAATATTTGAAGTTCAGAAATTCGGCAAACAAATCTCAAACTTTCGAGAACTTTCTACCTTTTCTAACTTTTTTTGTAAATAAATAAAGACCAATTTATTTGTCTGAGCTACAACAGTATTTATATTTATGTGGATCTTCATTAATAAGCCGATTTTGGAAACTTCAAATACAAACATATTGCCTAGAATTTTGCAGACAGGGAGAAAGTTGAAAGTTTCTGAAATTTTCGGTCAGTATTATTTATGGGTCTTTTTCAAATAGTATTCTTTACTCAAGACTTTTGTAACGTTTTCCGTTTCAAGTCAATTATGATTTTAATTATTTCTGGAAATTTTATTTTGTAACTTTTTGCGAAATGCAAAATGTTTATAGATCTTTACAATGAAATTTGGGGAAAAGGCAAATATTTTAAGCATTTAAAACAAAAAGTTAAAATTCTGTCGAGCTCTCTAAACACAACCTCCAAAAAAGTATTACATATTTGGCTAATAGTTAATCGTACATGTAGTATGTGTGTATGTGTAATAGTAACATTTGTAGAAATTTTGATATCTCTCCAGCAAGTCTACAAACATAGCAGTTTTGCAGAAACAAATCCCCTACACATGGAATGTTAATCAAAAACCACAATTTTAAAAAAAAAATATATTTATTTCAATTCCTTGTTTCTTCCCTCCCTTCCATTTGTAATGAAAATCAAGGAACCATTAAAGTAAACAAATATATACGAAATTATAACCTCATTATCAAAGAAAGCATAAGTATTTAGATTTGTCATTATTATTATTGTATAACAAAAAACCAAAAAAAAAAAATACTTAAAAATCAAACCGAAAACACGAACAACAAAAATCACAACAACGAAAACGTGATCGCCCACCCTTCCCTTTTATATGTGAGTATTTTTATATATGTATGTATGCGCTCTCTAACTTCAATCCCTCCACCAACCAAAACCACCACTTTATGTTCTTAAGTTTAGATTATTTGGAAGCTGTAAAAACAATTTGAAGGATTTGCATATTTTAAAGAAAATTGTTAACGACATAACTTCTTAGTTCCACTGAGGCAACTCTAACTAAGTATATACAGGAGATAACTTTACATTTCCTAATCACAGTGTGATTTTCAATAAGAAATTTTGCAAAAGATTGTTTGTATCTGCAAAAAGAGATGATAATACACTCCCAAATTATAACCGGTAATGCTTTTAATGGTAACGGCGACAAATTATATTATTGTAAGATTTAAAAGATCTTTTTTTGTATACCATTTTTTGTATCACAATTTGTATATCATTTTGTTCATCACTAAGTAAAACAATATTTCCATCAAAAGTTATGTCTTTTTAAGTGTTCCCAAAAATGTAAAAAAAACATCATTTATCTACCTATAAAAGTAGACAAAAAATGTAAATTTCAAACCTACCTGACTTTAGTAAAGAATTTCAAACTGTCGTGGCATTTTCATTAACAAATCCTTTAAAAACGACAGTCATAATTATTTTATGCTTCCGATACTTTAAAACACACACAACAAATAACGAACCTTTTATTGTTTATAACTTTAATTACGAAATTAGTCAGAACAAATTGAAATCTCAAAAATTTAGTTTCGTTTTTTATTCAAAATGGTAGTTTGAAAAACTTGTTCTTCTTATACATTAATTATTGTTTATAATATTATTTATTACAAAAAAGAAAAAAACAAAACTAGAAAAAACACTAAACGTTCTTCGTCGTTAACCTTTACACGCCTCTTTATTTGTCTTTATAAAACAGCATATACGGCCCTGTTCTGCAAACAGAATCCAGACAAACATAAAACGTTTCAGAATATTTGGGTTTCTGTAAAACAATTCAGAAGAAAAATATCAGTTTTGAATTAGAATGCAAATGCCTTGTGATTTTAAAAACAAACAATTCCGAACAAAAATATTTCATGTTTTAAGAACAAACATTTTAGACTTTTAATTCAAAGTGATTCTGTATGCAGAACAGGGCCGATACTAGTTTATTATTGTATAACATGTGAGATTTTGACTTTATTAATTATTTTTTGATTTAATTTATTTTATGTTTTTAATTTGTATTATTTTTTTTATTATTATTATTAAAATGACCAGACTTTTTTTTACAAAAGGGCAACTCTATATTTACAAAAAGTATACTAAATTTGGCAACTACTTGTTTTTATTAATTTAAAAACACTTACTACTACTTAATAAACAAAATCCCCCCAAATAGTAAACATATCATGATTACAAGCAACAACAACAAAAGTAAATATTATTTTTGGATATAAATTGTTTGGCCGCCATTTGTCCGCTTGTAATTTGTTGTAATTTATATTTTTTTATACACATTTTTTAATAATTCGTTTTGTTAAAAAGTTAATATTTGAAAACTGAAAATGATTTTCTAAATCACTTTGTTTGATTATCATTTATACTACCTGAGAAATTGTTTTATTTAAGTTTATTGAACTTCTTCACTCGAATATGATGATATGTACAATTTTTATTAATTTTATTATTATTATTATTATCATTTTTTTTATTATTATTTGTTTGTTCTTTAAATAAACGTTTTTATTTAAACAACATGTTTCAATTGTGTTTTCTTTTGTTATCGTTCATTTTGTTTGTATACTTTTGGTAAACCATTTCTGAAGTTGGCATTATTCTGAAACTCATTTTTTTTTACAAGGAAATCCTGTTGATGCTAGAAGTTGTTGGCAGAACTTTTGTGTTGAAATTCGAATAAAATTACATATTTGACTTCAGGTGACAACATTTGTTGGATGTTAAAAATTATCAGCCTGTTTCTCTATCTCGAACGAAAGCTTTCGTTTGTGTTGTAGACGAAAGAAAGTTGATTTGGGTTTCACAATCTTGTCATTCAAGTCGATTGGAAACATAAAATTTTTCAGTATAAATTTTTGTTTCACTATTTCGAATGTGCAATCACTTAGGAACAAACATGAAGTCAGGCGAACGAAAATTTCGACTTAGATAAACCGAATTTTAGTCGAATGTGAGTGACTGATTTTCGTTCGGGATAGAGAAACAGGCTGTAAATTTTCACATTGGGTGTTTTTATATGTGGAGAGAAATTGTTCCGTTCTTGGGACATATGAGATATACCTTACTTAATCTATACTAATATTATAAAGAGGAAGTGTTTGTTAGTTTTTATGTAGTGGGTAATCTTCTACACTACTCATTCGCGGGTTTGCTAGTATACAATAAAGGCCAGCGCAAGTATAATTGCTTGACATCACGACTTGTGCGACAGCAATTCATGTTCGGCATAGTATACGACACAGTGGTTGAGAGTCGATTTCAATCTGCCCAAATTCAATATCTATTGGTTTGGTAAACGTGTTTTAGGTTCTGTAAAAAGCCGATTGTAGGCAAAGAGTCAACGATTATTTGAAGATATTGAAGTTAAAAAATAATTCAAATTAAAAACCGATTTTGAATAAAATTGTAGGCAGAATGAAACGAAAATAAAAGGAGACCTAATCAATATTAAAGTTTGCGTTAAGTTAAGAGTCAAGGATTATTTGGAGATATTAAAAGTATATTTTAGAAAATATTCCAAAGTTGACAGACTACTTTTCCTATTTTTCGATTTTGAAGAAAATAAAAAATCTGTTTTTAAATCAAAATCAATTTTTTAATATAATTTTTTGGAAAATTCTCAATGGCTTTAATATTTAAAAGTTTGACAGTCAAACTAAGAGCTAATTCGGGTTGGTTTTTTAAATGTTATAGCACTTAATTGTTCACCACAGAGTGCTTATGTTCTGCCTAAGTGCGGCCAAGTTTTATCTTGTGTTTTGTTGAAATTTGTTCGTACTTAACTTGGGTCAATCAAGCATACTGTAACATCCAACCTAGGTTTACAAAGATCTTTTTTAAGTAGCTATTGCAATCAATATTTGAAGTTCAGAATTCCGGGCATGAAAATCTCGAACATTCGAGAACTTTGTACAATTTCAGACAGTTTTTTCTTGTATATAAATAAAGACCAATTTATTTCTCTGTGATACAACAGTATTTATATATATGTGGATGTTCATTAATAAGGTCATTTTGGAAACTTCAAATCCAAATATATTGCCTAAAATTTTGGAAACAGGGAAGAAAGTTTCTGAGATTTTCGGTCAGTGTTATTTATGTTTCTTTTCATTTTCAAATACTCGTAGTATTCATTACTCAAAACTTTTGTATCGTTTAGAAAATATTCGGAAGTTGACTACTTTTCTCATTTTTCGATTTTGAAGAAAATAAAAAATCTGTTTTTTTCTTTCTATGTTTTTAAATATATTTTGACGTAATTGTTCATAATGCTATTAAACAATTTTAATTTTTTTCATATTACAGATTTTATTGAACTGTATCTCATAGAGTTGTGGAGATATTGCACTCAAATTTCAGTCAATAAAAGTAGTATTTTCTTGGCTTTAACAATTTTAGATACAAAAAAAGTTTTAATGCAATTTTTAATAAAAAGAGGCAACACATTTTTGGAAATTGCATTAAAACTTTTTGTTGTATCTAAAATTTTACCGATTTTATTAAGTTTTTTCCTTCTCCTGTCAAGTAACAAAAAATCGAATTAGGGACTTTTTATATTAAGCCATCGTGATATAGTTTGGCTGTACTAAATATTTTAAAAATATCATTTGGGGAAAAAATTTTGGTTTTGGACCAAGATAAGTTTTGTGGATCAGACGCCTTCAATGAATACAATACACAGTGGTAAAAGCTAATGTGTTCCCCAATTTCATAGGGTAACTTTTGCCTGCACTAAATTAAATCCCCAGAAGATAGCGTCAAGTTAACGAAAAATATTTTAATTTTTTGTCCCAAAACGCAAATAACTGTTTTTTTCTCTCCAACTTTTAAAAAGTAAGTACGCAGCTAAAAATGTGATGAAATTCTCTTTCTAATAATGGTATACTTAATCGCAATCGCAGTTTATTTACCGGAGTTATACCCAAAAATCGCTCATAACACGCCATTTAGCAGATAAATAGAAGTACTGCATGTAAATTGCATGCAGGTAACTGAAATTCATCAAAGAGCAAACATTGGCGTCCGCGCATGTTATTGAGATATTTGGCATATGGAAATCGATTCTGAACCACTGAGCGATGGCACACATCTTGCACAACTTCTTGGACAGCTAAAAAGTATGATGCGTTACTTAATTGATGCAATTATTAAGCGTTGTAAGACAAATTGATGTCGTATGTGTTGAATCTCTTGTGCGTTTGAAAATTAAATTAAAAATTAATTGTGGTAAACTCTAAGTACCTATTTCGGAAACTGAGCATCCAAAATTATTTCATTCCTAAGAAATATTCAACACTCAACACAAACTTATTCAAAAATATATCCCATTTATGGCTTGTATTGGAAGCTAATAAAATTAAATTAATATATATATATCGGAAAAGAGCTTCCTTTACATTTAAATACTTGTAACGAAAACTCGTAAATATTGTAAGCAGTGATTAGAACTCAGCTTTGATTGGAATCGATATTGACTGAAATTTCGCAGATGAGATTAAACAATGATCAATTTAATATCCACATGGATTCTGTTGTTCTATTTTAAGGTAGTCCCACACCAATATATACAATCCTATTTCTACAGACCCGAAACCCAACAATTTTGAAAGTTCCTTTTTATCCACAAATCATTAACCAATACTTTAAATAGTCGGTAACTTCGAGGGGGTATTTGTCAAACCAATTATATGAATTTTCAAAGAATTTAAACTGTTAAAATAAGCTTATTAGAATAAGGTTGAGCTTCACAATTGCCATTTAAAAAAGCTCACAGAAAATTTGCATATTAAATGGCAATCATCGGTCATTTAAAGTTAATTTAAGTGAAGAATTTTCCACTGTGAAACTGAGCCTAAGACATACATATCTTTGGCATACAAAAGTGAGCTATAAAATCCCACCAAAAGATCTTAAAATTTTCAACACAACAACAAAGGATGAAGTTCTTAGAGAAATGGTATATTTTTTATATTTTCTTTATTACTGAGTTCAGTTTTTATTTTATTTATTTCTTTCTACAACAGAACAAGCATGTTGATTTGCCATTATTGAACACATTACATTTTTCATATGCTTCGATATACATATTTTTAATACAGTTTTTTTTATATGGATCTTCATTAAACACTAAAAGAAAATATTTTTTTTAAAACTACATCAACTATGACAACTCAATGCAATTTGTGTTCCAAGCAATTAATGTTTTCCATTTTTTTACAAAACGAAAGAAACAAAAAAACTTAAAACTACATACATACATTTACTTACAATAAACTATGGAAAATCTCTTAAACATTTTTCACAAAATATTTGACAACAAATTAACTATCTCATTATATTACAACAAACAATATGAAATCTCATAACACCTACTACTATCTATAATCATGTTAAATTTATAGTTTTTCATTAATTTCCAACAATATCAAAAATACAAGCAAAAATGTTTGAATTGAACAGGAACTTTAACTTATCAAATCGTCATGTTCTCTAATTCGATACAATTTCAATACTATGAAATTTTTTCATTAATTTGAAATGTCGCCGGGATAGTGGAAAACCAGAAGATGTCATTATGACACTGGAGTTTCAAGTGAATTTATATATGCTTATTGTATATAATCAAATCTGTTCGAAAATATTCGGAATTAAATAAAATAAAATTCCCCGGGGAATATTTTGTCCGCCAGAAAAAAAAAATAAATTGAGGGAATGTTTTGTGCACCAGAAAATAAATAAATGGTTTCCCGTTACATCCCATGAAGGGATTAGGGAGAGTTTCTTACAAACCAGTGAGCTGTGCGCGTTCTAGTTTTACACTCACTGATTGGGACCTACAATTTTACACCGATTCTGAACGGTATTTTGAGAAGCTTTTTCATGGCTAAGTACTCGATAGTGTCGCTGTCACTAAGCGAGGTGACCACCGTCGAAAGAAATTGAAGGTGGTTAGAGCAGGGATCGAACCCACGTCCTCATGCATAAGAGCCGCACACACTACCATTGCACCACCGACGGCCACTCTGTCGGCTATTTGTATGAAAATAACTACACCATTTCCAATTGAAATTTGACAAAATCAATTGAAATTTAAAAATTCTATTTGAAATTTGAAATACATCAATTGAGATTTGAAAATTCTATTTGAAATTTGAAATACATCAACTGAATTTTGAAAAACATCAATTGAAATTTAAAATACATCCATTAAAATTTGAAACACATCAATTGAAATTTGATATACATCAAATGAAATTTGAAACACATCAATTGAAATTTAAAAGACATCAATTGAAATTTAAAACACACTAATTGAAATTTAAAATGCACCAATTGAAATTTAAAAATCTAATACATAAAATCGGTTAATAATTTTTAAATTTCAAGTGACGAATTTTAAATTTCAATTGATGTCTTTCAAATTTCAATTGATGTGTTTCAAATTTCAATTGATGTATTTTAAATTTCAATTGATGTGTTTTAAATTTCAATTGATGTGTTTTCAATTTCAATTGATGTCTTTCTAATTTCAATTGATGTCTTTCAAATTTCAATTGGTGTTTTTTTAAATTTCAATTGATGTATTTCAAATTTCAAATAGAATTTTTAAATTTCAATTGATGTATTTCAAATTTCAAATATAATTTTCAAATTTCAATTGATATTTTTCAAAATTAAATTGATATTTTTCAAATTTCAATTGGAAATGGTGTAGTTCGGCGGTACCTAAATACTAATTCCAAACTAGTATTTTCCCTACTGAGTATTAATGCCACAATATACGATTGCGAATTAAATTCCACGGGGAATGTTTTGTGCACCAGAAAATACAAGGTGAAAAGGGGAACAAATTCCGAGTGAAAGCTATTTTTATAAGATAATTTATGTCAAAATCTGAGTGTATTCGCGAGGAATTTGTTCACCTTATATTTTCTGGTGCACAAAACATTCCCCGTGGAAATTTTGACATTTCGATAATTTTAGAGGAATTATAAATGAAATGTATGCAAGGTAAATCAAAGATAGGTGATAACTCTCCGCAACAAATTTGTCCGTTTAGAGATAATTGACGAAATTTCTTACAGAGATTACAATTGAAACACAAATGTATTAAAACAAAGATTTTTCTCATTCTCTGTGGGTTGCCAAGTTCGTATAACTCTGTGCTCCAACTTTTCCAGTGACTTTTCTTGGTTTCCGGTCCAAGAAAAAAGAATCTGTTGCAAACTCTTAGTATAGTATATTACTCTATGGCTTGCTTACTGACGAAGAACGTCACTCATATCGTAAGCCCTATTCGTTGTATTCAAATGTTATTATATAAAATTGTGCCCTTTTTTGTTTTCATCTTGTGAAGGAAATTAAATATGATTCCGCCAAAATCATTTAAAATCCATACTGGCTTTCACGTTCGTAGTACCCTGATCTTATTTTGAACTTCTTTCAAAAACCTTTTTTAAATGTTGCCTTTTTGCTGGGTACTTTTACTGATAAACTTTTATTGATAATATTTGGAAGAGTTCAGTATTCAATTCTTAGGAAAGTTCCATTCAAGTACGTGTATAAAAAGCAACGAATATTTTGCATACTTTTCATTTGATTGGTATTCAGCTCTGTGAAAATTTCGTAAGCACAATCTATTACAGGGTTGTAATGCCAAAGTTATTTCATACGAAAACAATTGTTTGGGACCTGAATTTTGACATTTAGAAAATATTAACAGGTAAACTAATACCACATGATTTAAAAATAAAATGGAGTAGGAAGAAGAGGAATAGTTAATGAAATGTTTGCAAGGTAAACCAAAGATAGATGGTAACTCTATGCAACAACATTTCCAACAAATTTCTTACGAAAACTTCGGTAAAACTGAATACGGATACTGAACAGTTCAGAGTTGCCAAAAATGGAACTTTAAATGAAAGAACAACGCGTTTTCATTGTTGAGAAATATTTTAAAAATGTGAAGGGTTTTCGAACAATATCATTTTCAGCGATGGGGCAAATTTTCGTCAAAATTGTCGCATTTTGGGTTCAGAAAATACACAAATTCATCCACAACTTTGTTATAGATTCTGGCCTTTAGGCAGCATAATCCGACCAATCTACTTCGATATTGCGGCGGGGCGGGCAATTATAGTTAATGGATCTTTGTCGCGATATGATGATCTAGATTTGTTGTCTTCATGAGATTGTTGGCTTAGATTTAGTTGCAGACAGAGTCTGCAAACCAACTCACATTCTGACTTTGTTCATATCAATGAAATCTCAGTGAATTCAAATAGGGTTTGCCGCGTTTTTACCTCCATTCAAATTATTGTAGACACACGTGTAGATAAAAATTATTAATAACACAGATTAATTATTAAGCTGGAAAAGAAATATTTTTGAACTCTTAAGAATGTTATTATAGCAAAAATTAAAATGTAAATATTGTGGATGAATAAATAAATTGAATTGATATGGACGTGGATGCCATGTGGTTTCAACAACACTGTGCGACATGCAATATATCCCGAGATACATGCAATTACAATTCAATGTGCGTGAATTTTCGGACACCCTATATATTGTCTAAATGTAATACGAATCGATTTGCGCTTTTCGTGAAATACTCGTGTTTACCATTCGTTTTACATTATAGGGTGGGTGGCGCTTGAAAAATACTGCCCAGCGCAGAATTTCATTAAGATCGGTTGAGTTTAAAGCCCAGTTTCAGTTCGAGCAAAATTTTCATAAGAAATATTGTCATTTATCTCTAAACGGAAAATTTGATTGCGGAGAGTTACCACATATCTCTGATTTACCTTGCAAATATTTCATTTATAATTCCTCTACGCACTCTATTTTAGTTTTAACGCATGTGGTGTTACTTGTGGCTGTGAAAATTACCGAAATGTCAAAATTCCGGTCCCACACAATTATCAAACAATTGTTTTCGTACGAAATAACTTTGGCGTAACAGCCCTGTAATTGATTTTGCCTACGACATTTTCGCAGTGCTGAATACCAAGCAAATGAAAAGTGACCGAAATTTTCGGTTCTTGAAATTTTCGTTATTTTTTATACGCGTACTACTTATGGCAACGAGAATTTCATAATAACTGAATACCGGGATTTACGGGTTGAGTATCGCGTCGACCAACCAAACGGCCGCGCCACTTTTGTATCAGAATGGGTGTGAAAATTCGGCCATTTTTAATAGCAGAGAAGTGCCCAAAATCAAATTTCAAAATTGATCGTTTGCTTTTTACGGGAATTATTGCGTCGCCGGGCCCACTAATTTTGTATGGGAGCTACAAAAATGGGAGTGACAAAATTACCTATTTTCAGTAAGAGACTAGAATTTGACTATATATAGATTAATGCCAAAGTTCATTAAGATCCATAGTTTTTTACGGAAGTTAGGAGGTGCCCAGCTTTCGAATAGGAGGTGCCAAAATGGACGTGGCAAATTGCATAACTTTGTCTAGTTAAGTAAACATTTACAGAATATTTACCAATACCTGAGTTGGACATTATCACATATATCGGTAAAAAGTTTTAGAAGAAACAAGATTTGGTACTAAATTTATGATTTGTATGGGAGGTATCAGAAGGGGCTTGTCGAAAACTCTTATTTTCAATCGCAAGATAAGTTTTCGCATCAATGATCACTGACAAAATATCATTACGACCGGTACAAAATTATTAAGTTATCATGTTGACCAGCCAGACAGACATATAGACGAATGAACAAGGCTCAATTGTTTTAAAACGTCATATATTAAATTTGCTCCAATGGTACCTTGAGTCTAATATAACCCCTTTTATGCCTTACAATTTTATCAGTATGAAATGATATATACTGCCATAAACTAAGAGATAATTCAACTTACTCTTTTGTTTTTTGACTGAAGTGATTCGAATTTCTGGATGTTGCAAGGTTTTATTTAGGACAATAGAGAAATTGCGTCGTTGAGGTTTGATAAGCGCAGCTGAAATTGTTGTTGTAACTGCGCAAAATATGTAAATATATTAATATTGTGAATGCACAAAATTAAAAATGGAGAATTTCGTTCGATGCTGGTATAATTTGTTATAATTAATCAGAAAAACAGCTGCCAGAAGTTCGATACCTTTCGCAAGAAGGGCCAAGTGAAACGTCAGATGAGACGGATAACTAATCTATAATACATTAGTCCATGCTATGGGCGAGGGTATATAAATTGAAGACATTCCGAGGACATTTTATTACCCAAAGGGGAATATTGTATTATGTTTCTATTTTACATATTTTTCAAATTAATTTTTGCTTGTATTTCTCCCACACATAAACAATATAATTTTGTTTATTTTTTCATTAATAATTAATTCATATTTTTTTACAACAACAATAACAAAAATATGAAAATATATAAAATTTATGCAATTTTTAGTAGATCTCTCAACAACAAGCGAAAAAATGCAACAAAAGTTTAAAATCAACACAAATGAAAAATATTCAAATAATTAAAATTTTTGATACAAAAAAACCAATGATTTTAGTTTAAAAACAATTATCGTTTAGCATTGTATGTATATTTTTTTTGTGTATTTTAACAAAATGTTTTAACAAGAAGAACAACAACAACAAGAACTAAAGAAATGAAAAGGATACTTTATGTTTTAGGAACAAAAATTTAACAAAAGGATATATTTATATGTGAACAAACAACAACAAAATCGTAGGCAGGAATCGTGCGGTGGTAAAACAGCAACAACAACAACAAAAAAGAAAAGAGTATAATAATTAATTAAAGTTTAAATTTAAAAATAACTATATATATATATAAATAATAAAAACTAATAATAATACTCTAATATAATTATTATGTGGCATAAGAGAAAAACTGTTATTAAGAAACAACAAATACTGATAAATTTATATATGACAAAAAAAAAACAAAAACAAAAAAATAACAAGAACACAAGCAAATTAATAATTAAGAATCTATACATTAAATATTTTAATTATGAATTAAATTGATCAAAAACTGCTAATTATATATGATTAACAACAACAACAAAACCAAAAATTAATTCTTAATAACAACTAAAAACGTATTGTATTGAATTGTATTTTTTATTGTAAATCAATATACGACAACAACAACAACTAAACTAAACTATTCTTTTTAAGTAAAACAAACCCAAAACAAACATATTTCTATGACAAACAAAAAAGAAACAAACAATTTATGATAAATTTTATATTGAGTACTTCAGTGAAAAACTATAATTTTTTTTCAGAAACCTAAATTTTCCTGCTGTCAACTGAATATGTGATCATATTCATCACCGTGAGTGGGTGAGCAAATTATTCTTTATTTTGGGGTAAGACTCATAAACTCAGCGATGGCCAACTCCAATTGCAATTAAAATATTGTTATAATTTCATTTGAAATTTATAATTTCATTTGAATTGTTATAATTCCATTTGAAAGTTTTATTTAAAACTCAAAATGTATCAAATCATATTTTAAAAATCAAGTTCACAATTAAACGGTCACAATTAAAATTAAAAAAAATAACTCATTTGAAATTTAAGACGTCGAAAAAATTTAAAAAAAGAAAAAACAATTTTAATTCAAAAGATATCAGTTGAAGATTAAGATACAGTAGTTTTCAATTCATAGCACAGGAATTGAAATTTACAACTTATCAATTGATGGATATTAGGTTATATGTTGGTGCTAGTCGATGAATAACTCAGACTTTTTAGCCTATTGTGATGCCAAACTAACGAGATTATGCAATAGTCCCACCGGCAAACCATTTGTTGTGCTCTAAGAAGCTCAAAAGTCCGTCGACTACTAAATGAGATAATTTGCCAGGTCCCTGAAGAAAAAGGATTCCGTAGTAGACATGCCTAGTACTGGACACATGCAGAAAATATATTCAGTGGATTCTTCATCATCGTGACAGCTCCTACATAAGTAAATTGCCCTGACTTTTAGGTTATCCGCAAACCTACCAATCAGATAGTGTTCTGTCAATGTCATTACAAGCATTGATACTTTGGGACTGGCTAGATCTACTCCTATCCAACGACTGTCAAATTTGTCTTATGCCTACACATTCTGTGTCTATCGTTCACCTATGCTGCAGCAACACATGAAGTTCCACGGAATCACCATGTGCTCTGGCGCCCATATAAGGTGAATGTTGTCATGCTGACCTATCTCGTTAAGAGATTTGTGGCAGTCCTGGACAGATGTTGATTTCAGGAACACTGATTCCACGGACATGATATCCGCTTGACGGTCAGGGAAGACATTGGTCCAACTGACTACTGGACTAATATCCCTTAGCCAGCCGGCTACTTCCCTAATAGTCAAAATTTCCGCCTGATACACGCTACAATAATCACTTACGTAGTAGACACAGCTTTAGAGCCCTAGAGTAGATCCCATACCCTGCATGTTTATTCGGATTTGTTCCATCCTTGTAGAAACTCATATAATCCTATATACCAGAAACTCCTTTGTTTTACGAATTCCTTTCCAGTAAGAGTATGTGATATCTCCGACCGAATAGTGGTTCCGCTTTCATGTAGTCAACAAATGCCGGATTGTTCGGAACACCTTCCAACACTGTTACATAACCGACTCTGATCATGCGCCATTGTGGCACTTGACTTAAGCTTAAGATAGACATGAAGCCATCTGCTTCTCTAGAATGTTCACCGGATGTAATATAAATACAATGCAATTGATGTACTCTAAATTTCAATTGTTTTTTTAATTTCAAATAGAAGTTTTAAATTTCAATTGATGTATTTTAAAATTCAACTGATGTGTTCAAATTTCAGTTGACGAATTTTAAATTTAAGTTGATGTGTGTTAAATTTAAATTGAGGTCTTTTAAATTTAAATTAATGTTTTTTTTAAATTTCAATCAATTCAATTTCTCGAATATTGTCCATTTGAACTTGTTTTCGGAAAAATTCCTACCGATTTTGAATTTATAGGCAGTGACAATGTTGACACTTATGCGACAGAGGTGAAATATAGGTTACAAACGGCTAATAGAAGAGCTGTAGAACGTCTCCAAAATTCAAAGTTAATACGGGAAAAACATAACATGAACTCCAAAGAGATATACGTATCTGTTGGTGATTACTTTCTAGTCCGACGTCAATTGCAATTTAAAAGACTCCAATTACAATTTAGAGCACATCAATAGAAATTTGAAAGGCATCAATTGAAATGTTAAATTCGTCATTCATCAATTTGTCAATTCATTCTAAATTTAAAAATTATTTACTTATTTTATATATCAGGATTTTAAATTGCAATTGATGCCTTTTAAATTTCAAATGAAGTGTTTAAAAATTCAATTGACGTGATTTAACATTCAATTGATGTCCTTTAAATTCCAATTAACGTTTTTGTTTTTAAATTTCAATTGAATTCTTTTGCATTTCAATTAATGAATTTCAAATTACAATTGATGTTTTTTAAATTCTAAGTTTGATTTTTGAATTTCAATTGATGTTTGTTTTTTAATTTGAAATGGAATTTTTAAATTTCGATTGATTATTTTAAATGTCCTTTCCTGGTGTAGTGAATGGAACAAGGGCTTGCTATTTCATACACTCTGTTTAGGATATGATGTAGAAATTTAGTTTATATGGTATCCGTATAAAAAACTGGTATTTTAAAATTGTTTCCCTATCAAAACTTAGGATCAGACAAGCTTTTATTGACACCTTTCTCGCAACTAAAAACTATGGTTCTACAGCTTTTTTGAAACTACTTATAATAAAGATGTTGATAAAGATAAAGAGATTGCCTCGGCTTCTCTTCTGCAAAGAAAAGTTTGAATGTATCAGATCTTTTCAAGAAGCTTTCCAACGGATATTTTTTGTAAGATATAAGGCCATTGTGTGCATGGCCTTGGATTGTAAAAATATATGTTGGGATTTATCCTTGGACCCACAGCAATATATTAATATCGACTCTTTTTTGGTCATTAGTCATTATTTAATCAATAAATTTGAACATGAATATAACCGCAAACATTTTTGGAATTTTGAATTTCAATGGATCACTTTTGAATTAAAAATTATGATATTTTATTTTGATTAATATCTTTTAAATTTCAATTGCCACTATTTAATTTGACATAAAATTATTAACTTTCTGAAAGTATGCTCTGCATAATCAGTAAAACTAGTCCTTTTAGTCCTGGGACTTAAAATCTCAAGGGCAATTTAAAGTGGGCCATGTGTCGAACTATTCCAGAAGTTCGCAAAAGAATAAAAAGGTTTGCGATTGCAAGGACAAAAGCTTATAACTGCTGACTATTGCAACATAGCGATGCTTTTTTTTGTATTTTTCATTAGATATTCGTTTGGTCTCAAAAATATTCAAAAATCACATATTCAAATATTTCTGAAAGAGAGATGATACAATTTAAATATGTCCTTAAGTAACTTCGTACTTAATCTAAATTTGAAACCATAATATTTCAACTAAACATATGTATGTTTTATTTTTCTACAAAATAACAGCTGTTATGAGGAACTACCTGTATTAACAACAATTCGTTGTACTTCGTTCCTAAATTTTGGTACTTTTAAACTTGAGTTTGAATCTTAGTATTATGCCAGCAACATCAAACTCAACCCAGGGAATTGTTTTGATTTTTAAACTCAAATATAAGGTCTACATTTTTCATCGTTTGGGCCAAAATGTCATCTTACTTTTAACGAAATACCAAGCAAGGAAAGTCTAGTTTTTGAAACTTATTTTTTTTTATTTTTGTTTTTAAATATATAATTGGAAACAAAAAAACAAACAACATAATTAAGACGACAACAAAAAGAAATGTGTTAATGAAAGTAAACTTCATTTAAATGTAGAATTAAAAAAAAAATTAATTAAAATGAGAAAAAAATATCAATTGCTAGTGATTTATAAATAAATACATATATACATATTAACTTATATAAATAATTAACATATACATATATATTTAATAATTATTTGAAACTAAAATTAATAATAATAATAACTAAACCAACACAAATTATATATATTTACAAAACAGAACAAAACAAACAAATACGTTTCAATAAAAATTGTAATAAAAATTTAAAAAACAAAAGGACTTCATGATTGGAAACAAGTTTTTTAAGAATTTTGTTTTTTTTCAATACACTTAATTATATTCTTTTAATACATTGTATTTGATATTGTAACATTAAAATTATTTATACACATAAATTAATTGGAAACGTTTGTTTTACAGTTTTGGCCACAATTTTTTTATGATGAAAATATTAATAACAAATAACTGTAATAGCATTAATTATGTATTTAACTAAAAAACTACAACTACAACAGCAAAACAAACGAAAAAATAGTAAAATTGATTAAAATACACTCACACATACACTCACACATTATATATATATACAACATACATACAACATCAAACATTTTATGTCGTCCCATGAAACAAAGAAATTTGAAAAAAATAAATAAAACATTTTAAATAAAAAAACAAAACAATAATCAAAATTTTCAAGTCTTTTAATCAAAACATGTTTAGGTAAATCAAAAAATAAACTAATCGACCTTCATATGAATGGAAATTTCGGATTTGAAAATACTGCTTAAGTTCCGAGCTAGAGTTAACTTTGCCTTACTTATCCGGTCACGAACAACCCCGAGGGGTCAGAGACCTTACAAAACGAAGATAACATATTTCGCCAACCAGTTCGATCTTTATTGACTTAACTTTATTATTAACTTAAAATCTTAAGACTTTGAAGTAAATGCAAGACAAAATTTCGCAAGAACTGAATACAGGTATTTACTAAGAACAATCATGACAATCAGGGTTGTATTTGACTAAAACAGACATGTTCATCTTAGAATTAGACAGTAGAATAGAAACTGTTATCAATTAACTTTTGACGCCTAAGGAGTATAGGACAATCAGCCTCGCACCCTTTCAATTGTTGAGTGCAATTTAGCGTTTGTTGATCTCACTTTGGCAGACTTCTTGAATATAGAAGGTGACAATGTGTCGTTTATTGTCAGGTGGATTGGTAATATGGTTAAACAATCAAGTCAGCACTGGGGGAGAGCACTGCTCGGAAGCTGACTACTCGGGGCATACAGCAGGATGGAGTGTTATCCCCTGGCAACGATTTACTTCGGGGTTTTGAATTTGGAGGAAAATCTCTGTTTACGATCAGTGACCTAATGCATAATGGGATATGAGTTAGGGGTCGTGGCATGGGTGTTAATCTGACGAACCCGGAACTACTCCTTTTTACGAGTAGCTATAAGATTTCCGAATCTAGGAGACCGAGGCCAGACGGTGTAGAGTTATCTTTATCTTCTGATGCCGAGTAGCTAGGTATTGTCCTTGTCCTAAACTATAAACGGAATACTGAGGAACGGAAGTAGAGCTGACTAAATATTATCCATGCCTCTTAAAATTGGTAAGACTTGTAGGCTATATCCAAAAACCGTATACTGGTTGTATACGATACTTGTTCGTCCAATTATTACCTATGGATGTCTGGTCAGATGGAATGCATTGGGAAATGTTGTCAGTTGAAATTGCTTAGCAAGGTTCAAAGGACTGCGGCGTTGCGCATAAGTGAATACCGTTTTTGGACTCACAACTTTTTGACGCTTACGCGAGACGGTATGATACTCGAAGTATTTATCTTTTGAGAGAATTGGGATACTGCAAACATGATCCTAAGGGACATGAGAATATTATCCATTGGATGACCAGGATGGATACTTGAGTCGATCAAACATGTTGCCGACGATGAACTGTATGTCGGGAAATAATTACTCCGCCCAGTCGCTCTCTCGTAAACTTATCTTCACATATGGCTCCAAATGATCTTCAGTTTACCACTGAGATTGCAGTGTATTCCAGGGTGAACTCGGCCATCTGGTGAATTCGTTATCTGCTTGGATAAAAAGTCGGCACTCAATGCAATAAGTTCGAAAACCTGTAAATCGAAACTGTTTGTGGAATGCAAACAGGTTTTGAATAGTGTAGTAGCCAACAAGTTCATACTCTGCTGGGTTACAGGGAGCGTAGCAGCAGCCTGTCTGTTCTACTACTAATTAGACCTTTTACACTTCTGTTGATCAAGCGATTTACTTGTATTGTTCGGTTGATTGCTGGATGCGAGAACGGATACACATCACCCAGGCGGCGAGGATGAACTGCAGAATTTCAAGTATCTGATTGCTTTTGTTGATATAATTGTTTTTGTTCTGTCATAAACAGAGCGACGGCAAAAATATTGAATAGTATAGAGAACTTATTGCACTCTTTTTCCGCTCTCATGCATATTGCAATCAGCCTTATTACGAATGACGTTGTCGTATTTCGACTACGACAGTTTTGTAAAAGATTAACACGCCAACTTTGTCTTTAATCTTTTACAAAACTGTCGTAGTCGAAATACGAGAACCACATTCGTAATAAGGCTGGATATAAATACTCCATTTCGACAATGTTATTACATAAAACAATACAAAAGGCATAAATGTTTCAAAAGGCATCAATGTTTCACATCAAAATTATGAATTGGCAAGTTATGCCAGTGCTTTTGAGTCATACAATTCGATCCATGAGTTCTCTATAGTATTTAATACTCGTTGACGACGACGACCTGCTTGTTTGTTGCATCAATACCATCATACTTATTTTCAGGCAGAGACTATTATTGTTGTACAACAACCACGTATGTGATGCTAACGCTGTGTGGTGTTTCCATGAGTTCACTTTGATAGATTAATGTTAAATAGATGTTACATGTACAACAATTGCGCATACTTACCATTTCGCATCAGACGACGAATAGATAAACGTCTGCCACAAATATCTAACCTTTCATTCTTAAATAATTAGTTTGCCCACATTTATTATAATAATGTACTTCTTTATTTTTTGCTTTTTTATATAATTTCGAATTATATAGTTATGTGAATATATATATACACTATAAACTAAATACAACATAATAATAGTTATCATTGTTTTGTTTTGTTGACATACGTTATAAAGCTAAATATCGATAATATTACAATTTATACTGATTTGCAAATCGGAATGAAATTGAAAAATCTTAAGCAAGTTTCAATATTCTATCTAAAGATTTCGAAATTGAGAGATAAAATACTCAAGCTTGCTCAAACGTGTCTATTTCAATTCGATTTCGAACAGAGGCATGTGTTAATTGTTTATGGTATGAACATAAATTTGCTGAGAAAATCATCAACGTCCAGAGCATTTTATGGAACATGTGGTGAAAGACGACAAAGGAGGTGCGCACTTTTTAGCAAAGATAAAAAAATAATGCGATCTATATAGGACGAATGAATGAGATTTTTAGTTTATAAATTTGGAGTTTTTCATTAAACACGATACGATTTTTTATTTAGAACAAAGACAGTCTTTTTATATTGTTTTTATAAATTTTGTTTTTGAGAACAAATTATACTTTGTTTTGTTTGCTAGTGATTTTGTCTTTATAGCTGTTGTTTTATATCAATTAATCGTTACACTTATTTGGAGCTTAATATGGTATTTGTTTGATTACAAATAAAATTTGTGTTTGTTCTATAACAATCTTTTTGGCCAACAATGAGAGGAGGAGAGTAGATTAGGTGTACATAAAAATATATTAGAATTTAAATAGAATCAAAAACTAAATCAAGAAAACATTTCTTAGATTTACATAAATAAAAAAAAAATTAGGTAGAAAAAAATTAACTTACGAAATAAACATAAACATTAACAAATAAAATAATACAAAAAATTGCATTTCAAAAAAAAAAACATAGATGAAAATATAATATAAAATACGATTTACATAATTATTGATGTTAATAAAAAAAAATACAAATCAATTAACAAAAAAGGTAAGTAGTATAGAGTGTGTGTAGTATAAATGAAGCATATGCTGTATAAAACAATTGTTCGCGATTCAGAGAAGTCGATTTTAATTAATTTTTGTAAATATATTTTTTTTGCTGTAAAAATTGTTCAACAATTCAAAATTATAGATTTTTGTTTATACGCATTTTTTCGTTTAATTCATAGTGTTATAACGTAAATCACTATCAATCCCAACACCATTGCCATCGGGTTCTGGTCCCAAATCGGAACTAGACTGTGAGAAGCGTCGCCGTGACGGTAAAATATCACATATACTTTCAACTAAACGTTGTTGGAATGTTTTGTATTCCATATCGACGGACTGAGTCTCACCAAAGTTGAAATCGGCTACTTCGTCGGTGAAACTGTAATTATGAAAACAATTGAAATCAGCATTAGGACAACAATTATATCTGATCGGTGATTATTATTTTATTACTTACCGGTTACGACTTTGCAAATAGTAGGAGACACCAAATACTACCAATATTATAGCGACTAATGTAAACGCTACAGGCACTACGACCACTGACAGCTGAGATTGTTTTTTTGCTGAAAAATTACAGAGAATTAGCACACAGTGGTTATCAATTAGCAAATGTAACACAAAAGTATCGACATATCGTCAGCTGAGTACTATAAAGCTCCATACGCCATGAACTTAGTTTCGAGAAAAACAGCATTTAAGTTTAGAGGTAAAAAAAATGTTAAATCGGATTAACTGTTTGTCTAAAGAGTTTAAATATATAATACATAATAATAAATTAAATATATAATAAATATAATTACGTATAATATATATATATATATAATAATATATAAATATAAATATATAATTCTGAAGACAGCGTTCAAAAAAGCAACATTTCAAACTTCTGTTTCTAATCTTAGTTTAAAAAAGTGAAAATGGCGTATGGGGCTTTATAGTACTCAGCTGATGGACAAATAATATTCATAAATAGTTTTAGCTATTTGTCTTATAACAACGTATTAACTTCTCCACATGCTAGGAAGATAAATTACGATTTATGTGTCGGCTGCATGTTTGGATTTCTGTATAACGTATATTGTTACGATTTATTAAATTACACCAGTCTATTTTTAGGAAACAGAGCGAAATTTTTTATACTTTTCTTTTTCTTATATTTTCCTCGACAAAAAAAAAGCGAAAAGGACACGAATATTTTATAACAAGCAAAATAATTAAATTGATCATCAAAACAATCTAATTGGGGTTTTCTATAGAAAGTGTATTTTTTCTTTCCATATAAAAAGATCATCTCTTCACAGAAAGTATATTGCCTTTTCCACAGAAACTAATTCATCTTTTTCAGTGAAAATATCTCATTTATTCTTACAAAAAAAAACATGCATAATTTAAAGATTTCCCTTATAAATTATAAATAAAAATACATTTACAAAAATTTCTTACATGTCTTTTTACAGAAATTAAATTACAGAAACTATACACAAACTTACCTTCATAGATCTTAACTGCAACTTGATTTACTGTCTCTGAGACATCATTTCGTATGAAGAACAGCACCGTTTTGCTCTCACCAAAATATCGTGTATAGCTGAATTGGCAGTCATCAATATTATAATAAAAATTGCATGTCTCATTTCCAGTGGCGTTGTAAGGTGCTTTATGAGGTTAAATCAAAAGTCAACTAGTAACATGACAAATATGTATGTAGTTCAAAAACTTACCATCAAATACTAAAGCACAGTATCGTATTTTCGATGAACCCTTACACTTGATGTCCATTTTTAAAATATCACCGTGTTTTAACCAGCTTTGGCCGCTAAACGTTACATTACTAATAGGAGCTGTAATAAACATAAATGGATGACTAAATAAATTCCAATTCCAATGTCAAAAAACATACATTTCGAGACGATTTTCCTGCGATAATACCCGTATATATTCATTGGATTTCTGGCTACAATGGATTTATTAACACAATTGAAGGGCGGTTGTGTACCATCCAATGACGTTGGTATTAGGTTATAGTTTTGAACAGTTGATGTTTGAAGATCCCGCGTGAGTTTTGGATTAATCAATACAGATGATATATTTTGAGAATTGTTACTCATATTTTGCATTTGCAAGGCGGCGGTTAGATTTAATCCTAACAAAGCTGCATTTGCATGGGCCATTTGAGATATTTCTTTTGAAGCTTCAGCGGAAGTTTCACGCCTTTTCCTGTTTGGTGCCGGCGGTTTGGGCGTGGTAGTAGTAGTTGAGGTGGTTGTTGTCGTCGGTGTTGTTGTTTTCGGTGTTGTGGTTGTTGTGGTCGTAGTACTAGTTGTCGTGGTAGTCGTCGTTGTTGTTGTCGTCGTTGTAGTCACCGGGTCTGGTAATTTCTCAAATGAAACTACTACTAATGCCTCGATATCATATGCGTGCTCAGATTCCTTATATAACGCTTGGTAACTAAGCCCATCGGATACACCCAAATAAGTGCAATTTTGGAACCAATATGTTTGTATATATGTAGCATTTGCCATTATATAACTTTCCTCCGCCGGCGGCAGTCCGATTGTATGATTAACTACCGCTTTTGTGGAGACATATTCTGTATCCCTCTGTGAACCATTCTGTATTAGTTGCAATTTACCAGCCAACGTATCAGTAACATCTATAGCCACAGTAGTTGATGCAACTGTTATCCAAAACAAGTAGTCCTTTTGTACCTCCACTGAGATGAGATATTTGCCCAGCTTCGTTATATTCTTTGGATATTGTATTGTCCATGTATTATTAGGATATTTTGTACGGAATTCCTGTAAGATAGAGGAAAATCAGAAGATGTATAATATTATAAGTAAAGACGTTAAGAATCTAAAAAAGGAGACAGCAGCGAAGGCAATACTTTGCAGCTTTTATAGGATTACTATAAAAATCGGTATTAAAAAACCATTTCTATACGGGAATTTTCGCAGTAACTTTGGAGATAATGTTCTACGGATTAATTTTTCTACGTGTAAAGTTTCTACGAAGCAGAAGTACTTCATATAAACTTATTTATAGGACAAACTCCTGCACATAAATGTTCGGATAAGAAACTTTTCTTTATATTAAGGAAGCGTGTGTATGTAAATGTATTTTAATAAATAAATATTATCCCATTAGATTCCATGAAGTGGCAGGGAAGAGAGAGCCTCTCACAATTAGTTTATGGTAAATTTATTTAATCTGGCGAATTAATAATTCAAAATATTTTGATATAAAATATAAGAAATATTTCGTAGCAGTATATTTTTGATTCCTTATGAGCTAACAGATCAGGATTTTCTACAATTATGGTCATTTTATCAATGTTCTGTTAAAGAGTCTGTTTACTAATCGGTACTTTAATTTATAGGGACAGTAGTATTAGTAGTAGATTTAAAGAGTCTTTGTACTGATATTCACCGGAACCAGATCGGACCATAAATATGTGAGATATGGAAAATTATATACTCAAGCTTTAAAGACCCATATCTCAAGAAGTTGGACCGAGCGCAAACATTTGTTTTTTCTATTTTAATAAGCTTTTTAAGCCCTTTTTGGCCAAAAAAAAAATTAACCTATGGCCGGTAAAATTTGTTTAAATAGCGCAGACTTAGCTATATCCATATATACCGATTTCTCAAAAACTGGCGCCAATCTGACACTTCCAAATGTACTTTCGCACTCAGGGGACTCCCCCCTAATAGTTCGAAAAGGATTCATCGAAGTTCATTTTTTCGACTATCACAGTGTTATTATGGTGGATGGTTGAGAATATAGCTATTTCAATGCACACCAAGGCTTATCATCTTCTTTCTTCTCCACAAGTATTTAGGTATATCAGCACACAGTATAGGGATAAACAAAACTCAAGTAAGCGGGAATTGTATAAACTCCTACTTATGCGAAAACTTCCACAACAATACAATAGATATATTCCCAACCATCCACTATAACAATCAATTTCACATATTTCATTTATAATATTTCTATTAAAATGTACTTTTTCATAGAAAATTTACTTTTTAATAGTTATTGATCTTAAACCAAACAACAATCAAAAACATGAGTTGTTTACTTTATTATTGTTTTTGCACAAAGAGTAATTTATTCAAATTATGGTGGAAAACAATAAAAAAAAAACACCCTGGGAAGAACTTCTCAGTTGCCGAGGAACATTTACTTGTTGACCAGGTGAAAGAACGCGTCAATTTGGAAACTGCTTTGTCTTGTGAATAAGACTGGAAATACTTTGTATCTGCGAATGAATATAAAACCTGGATTAAAAAAATAAATGTTTGAAATAACTTGTTTAATTCTTCTTTCATACATTTATTGTCATATCAAACATTATTTTTATATTCAATCCTTATACGTATGACGTTCTATAACATTTTATACGTGTGAAAAGTGATATTCTAATGTGACAACTTAAGTCTTTGGTATCTTCGGACCAAATAGATTGTATGATGTTTAAAGGTCAACAAGCTTTGGGCGCCCTCTTGTGCCCTACACTTTGAAACTGTACTGGCATAAAAAAACATTTTTCACATTTTCTGTAACAAACAAATCAACTTCTCTTACAAATATTTTATTCAAATTAAAATCTGAATATTATTAATCCTGCTGAATAAGAGGTCATAAGAGTTTATTTTCACAGTAAAAACCTTGCAATGCGACTTAACGTATCATAAGTCTTGCATTAAATATGCAAAGCAAATTAAAAACACAGACACCATAACACATTTCAAAATAAAACCGATTAATTTGCATATAAATGAAGTAGTTAATTTAGCCAGTTAAATGGGGAGTAGTGGGTTCAAAGGAATACATGCGCACATACATGTGTATACATTAATTAGAAGTTAAAATTCGCCATTCAAATGGGGAAATTTAAAAAAAAATTGCTATTAAGGAGTGGATAAATTGTAAGAATCAATGACCAATTATTGTATACGCCAGTCAAATCATTTGATGTCGTATATTATTGTTGCAATGTTTACATTTTGAAAAGCTGAATTCGTCAATAAGTACATTTTATTGAAATTATAAAAGAAGAATAGGTCCACAACCAGGTGTAGCTACAAGTTCATTGTATATTTACTCAGATTACCCCCAACAAAGAAACAAAACGAAACAGTAGACATTTGTTTTAAAAATGTTTATTTCCATACAAGTTTCAACAAGCTATCATATATAAAATTTCGGGGAAGGCTTCTACAAAGTTGGTATGCATACATATACATCCGTGGGATACGCATTGCTTATTAAATACAGCTAATAATACATTAGCAGTAACATTTCATTTGTTTGAAGAGAAATGACGAATTATTTGTTTATCAACACAATTTGTCTGAAGGAACAATCGACATGGTTTCATTTAAAAAAAAAAAAAACACAGAATTTTTGATTGTGTAGAAAAAGTAATAATAAACATATAGGTTATTAGCCTTAAAGATAAAAAAACACAACTTATTAAGAGAGGGTACTAAAATAAATATTTACTGTCACGTTCACGACGTAGAACCAGACTGCACACAATTTCAATTTTAATTATTTAAGGTATTTTAAAGTTCATTTATTATCAAGTATGTGGTTTATTTTTATACACTAGCAAACCCGGCAGACTTCGTCCTGAATTTTAGTAGGGGTAATAAAAAAAATTAGCCTATAGCACCCAGTGATGAAGTAGCATTCTATTGGAGAATTTTTAAAATCAGATGAGTAGTTCAGAAGATTACCACCCCCTACATACAAAATAACAAACTTACAAACACTTCCTCTTTATAATATTAGTATAGATATATGTATTTTCGGAAAAAACACTGGATTTACTCATAGAGTAATCATATCTAGAGAAGCGATTTGTTTCAGTAAATTTATGAAGTGAGGTCTGTTGCATATGGACGTTTTCCAAGAAAACAAAATGTTTTTAATTCCACCTGGTGTAAGTCAATTTACGTCAAATAACTCTCTATCGCACCGACCGCACCACGAAGAGTGTAAAACGATACGTCAGATGAGAAAGATAGCAGCTCTATATGACATTACTCCACGGATTTACTAAGGGTGTAGGACCTTAAAATTCTTATTACAATCGTTATTCATTTATACTTTTCTGTCGTTAATCTTCTATATACATATATAAAAATGGATGTATGGATGTGTGTGTTACGAAGGGACTCGAAAACGGCTGGACCGATTTTGATGAAATTTTAAGACAATATTCAGAATCATCTAGCGGGGACATAGGCTATACAGCCAGGGTGAAAGTGGGCAGTGCCAAGCCCCCTTTTTCAAAAATCGCTCTGACGGCTTTTCTAATAGACCGATTGTTATGAAAATTTCGCAATGTGGTACTGACGACCTGCTGATACTCCCTGGCTATACTTGGTTGTGATTGTATAAAGGGGCGTGGCACCGCCCATACAACTTGAAATTTAAAATGGCTATATCTCATGAACTGTCAGAGTTATGAAGATGACATTTGGTGTATATGTTGCTGGAACTGTATGAATTACAGTCAGGATGACAGTGGGCTTTGAAAGAAACCGTTATAACAGCCATACCTGTAGTTTGAAACGTAATGGAACAACAAATTTTGTTCATCCTTTGCCATTACAAAAACTTTGAAGGCAGAACGTAGTTTGCGGGGTCCAGCTATTTTTTATAAAATCGTTTAGGAATTATTGGCCTTGTTGGGATGGGATTGCGATTCTTTGATACTCTTTTCTAATTGCATTAATTGTAAGTAATTGATAAAAAGCCGAAAATAATCAAGTCACAAAAGTATTCGTGGTTACAATTATAATACAAATTTTATTGTTTATTGGTTCGAACTAGTATTTGGATTAGTGTCGTTTCTCCACTCTTGGTGTAAAACTTCTTCGTCTATGGGTTGCCTTAGACGGAATAAAGAGCTGCCGGAATCTGTATTCCAAATGTGACCATATATCCTCAATGGGGTTGATATCTGGAAATTGGGGTGGTGTTTTTAGTCACTTAGTGTTGCGAAAAAGCCACGTTTTTACTTCCCAGACCGTGTGGTTGGGTTCATTATTTTGTTGAAACATGAATTCTTTAGCTAGGATTCCACTTTCTTTGGGGGCACAGGAGTATGTGTATATTGTCCTTTAAAATCATGAAATACATTGTATCGTCCATTATCGTGTCAATAAACACTAAGTTGGCAACTCCTCGGGTCGACATACAACCCCAAACTACACCGTTGCTCCACCGTTTTCACAGTTGCTATTAAATTGTTTTTTGCAAGTCTTCTCCAGGCTGTCTCCATGTCATTTGTCGACCGTCTGAACCTATAATATTAAATGTACTCTCGTCAATTAATATAACACGTTCCCAAAAATCAAAATTATGTGTTTTGTAGGTCTGGGCGAAGTCTGACCGTTTCGAAACATTGGCATGGGAAATATAAGGTTTTTCCCGAGCAACTCGGCCATGCAAATTGTTTGTCCTGAGCACTCTACGGACAGTTTCATCAACAAGTTTGTATCCATTGCTGTTTGCAAATGCCCCACCATAAAAATGCAACAAAAAAAAAAGAATCGAGAGCGAAATTAAGAATTTTTGGGGGAATATTTATATATTTATTTCATTTTTAATATTTATCAAAAAGATTATATAAATTGTCTGCTGGTATTTCGGTGACATAACGAGCCGTTATAAGAACAAGAATATTTTGTACCGTTTAGCAGTTGTAGCTCAGTTTGGGTAGTGAGCTAATTGAAGAGGTGATAATAAGGACACGTTTATTCAAGTGATTAAATATTTAAAGAATTGAGTATTTTTTAAAATTTGCAAGCGATAAAGATATTGTATATGAGATGGCTCATAAATATGTATTGTGAAATTAAATAATTAAATTAAAATAATTTATTCATTCAAATGGACAGAGCACAATATTGCAGCGCCGAGATTCGGAAACAAATTAAACACATTCACAATCAGGAATTTTCCTACCGGAAAATAACCGAAACGTTGAATTGCTCTAAGAGAATGCCGTAAAATATTTGCAAATTCCAGAAAGAAACGCGTATCTAAAAATCAAAAACATCTCCAACACTTGAAAGGAGTATGTGAGGTTTGTGTAAAATAACTCCTTTGCATCTTCTAATCAAATACAAAAGGAATTTTCATTGGACGTCACAAATGGCTTATTAAACATAATTTAAAAGCAAAGAGGCCCAGAAAAGTAAAAAAAGTAAAGAATACTAATAGATGAAGCACAAACGTTGGGAATAGGTAATTTTCTAGGAACCGTTGCAAGCAACAATTTTAAAATATATCAAAAGTAAAAGTAATTTTCAACGAAAATATCGTTTCAAAATAGGACTACAAAACGTAACTTAAAGTGAAATATCTGATGTCTATCGAATTTCAAAGCCATGTCGCCACGGTGTCTGACCTAATAAAGGGGTTCTTTCTCCGGTTCAGCAACCATTCCTGGTTGAGAGTCCTCCCAGCAGGAAAAAATACTAGTAATAATGCACATACAAAAATGTACACTATATCCACATAACCATTAATTAATGTAACCTGCATGCGCGTTGGTGTTGGACACTTTAAATAGTTTACAGTATTAACATGAAAGCAAATAGCGGTCACATTTAATTAAATGCAGCTTTATATTCTGCAGTTCCTTTAAAAGTTTTTTTTTACCGATTATCAATTTTTTTTAACATATAGTAGTTTTTTTAAAATATAACTGGTTGAGTTCTACCTAGTTCTGAACTAGAGCCACAATAACTAGTACAACCTTCTCTAGTGCATGAACTAGTACTTTTATGAACTAGATTGGCAGATTCCTGCTGGGATTAGACACTCCAACCGGTTTTGCATCTGCGACCACAGAAGTTGCTATGGTTTTGGGCGGAGGAAGTATTTAGATTAAAAGGCGTTCTGGCATATTCAGACTTTGAGCTGGTTTACAGGTTTTCTGCTATTCAAATCTCCAATACCAGCCTCATGGCTTTGAAATTGTTGTTTAGATATAAAAAATATTATTATTTAAAATTTTTCACATTTCCCTTAAATTATTTTTACAAAAATTTCCCACAATTTTGAATAAACGTCACAGAGAATTATGAGAAACTTCAGTGAAAGTGACAGTAGTACAGGACGGGACTTAATGAAAAAATCTGGCAATGATAGAGTTTTATCTATTATTTCCTTTATCTCTGCTTTTGGAAACTCTAACGTTTAGTCAAAGGATAACTGTTTAGAATAGTCGTAAAGTGTAGAATATCTCTGATTATAAGAACTTGTTTCCAATCTTTTTTAAGTTTGTTTGCGACAAGAAATATCGGAGATTATCTAAGTCAGCCCAAGCTTAATGTGCAGATATTAAAAACAATAAATGACGCAAAACAAACAAAAACGGTTTTAGTAAAACACCAAATTGAAACTACCCCCACAAACAGCGTTATGTTATAAATATCGTGATTATGCATTTCTCAATTGAAATACTGATGAATACTGAATTACTAATCCGGAAGTATTTTTCTTCTAAGATTGCAATTTTCTGGGGAAAAATAACTTTGTTCATTTAATAGGAAAACTTTATTCTTCTTAAGAACATACAATTTGAAATATTGAAAGTTTCCATTGTACTACTTTCTACCCTCTTATCTTACTTAATGTCATTATAAGCTACATAGTTGTTTTTCCACGTAATTCTCCTGGACATTTCAACAAATACCCGCATATACATATAATTTGCTGAAGTAAAACTAGATATTACTTACTCCATTATGATTAGGACGGGCATTATCTTTCCAAAGGAAACGATAATCATCCGTTGGCGACAACTTGCCCTTCTCGTCCCAAAGGGTAGCGGTGAAATCGACACCGGAGCCAATTAATGCTGAGGGAGAATTTTTGATTTCCACAAATGTTGACTCCACTGAAACACATAAATAAATACACAGGCAGAGAGAAAATATATCAGGGGCGTTTTAAATCAATTTTTGTTCATATTATTATTTGATTCACTTATTTTACATACCACCGCCACTGCTCCAAATGACGCAGTATAGAAAAATATTTATGAATAAATGCAAACGATATGACTGTTGTTCGAAAACCTGCATGTTTGCCGTGACTGATGCAGCCAAACGGCTAACTCTCAAGGGGTGAGGGCAGGGGTGGTGGTGCTTTCAAATGGTTTTTTTGTTTGTTTGGGTGGATTTTGTTGTAGCTTCCTCTTGTTGTTGTTGTTGTTGGTGATGAAACTATGAAACGGCTTTCATGGATAACTTCTGTTAATATGGGCCGTATGTTTGGGGTTTTCTTTCTTATTTTTATTGTAATTGCAGCAACTTCCTACTCTCTAAACTTCAGCGAAAGATTTTGTTGCTGCTTTTTCTTCTTGTGGACTTTTTTTGCTTTACTTTTCTTTGAATTGGTTTTCAATAGCTTTCATCACTCTTCCCTGTTCACCTTTACTATTGATGATGATGCTGTTGTTGTGATACCTTTGTATTTTTCCTAGAAATTACTGCTTTTGTTGAATTATTTTTATTTTCTCTTGCTAATAAGACTTTTGTTGTACTTAATACTAATTTTGTATGCGGATCTTGTTCGTTTACATTCACATTTTAATTACGTAGTAGCAATTTATTTTGTGAAATTGCGTTTATTTTGCGTTTTACTAATTTACAAAAGGAGTTATTATCGGTTATTTATATTCACGTCTCTTTCGTCAATGATTGTTCACCCAAAATATGTTAATTCTTTTCTTTCACTTTGATTAATGAAAAAAACTTCTTTGAACTAAGCTAGGGACTGGTGAATTTCGATTTTAGTCATAAATCGATATCATTTCAATTGCTACAGTTAAGCGGTGTTCGCATACTAAAACTTTTAAAGCGGCCCTTAAGTGGAGTTCAAATTATCAGCCAGATCTGACAGACATATCTGAAGGAGTTATCGATAAAATATCGATTTTTCGTCCACACAGAAAGATTTATCTGACAGACTTCATTTGAAGCAACACACCACAGAGTTAACATCAACAGTTTGCGCTTGCAAATGTCTCGCAACAATTACTTGATTGCCCGCTGCAAGCGAAAGGGAAGAGGACACACTGCTGAGAACATTTGTTATGCACACGTACCCACATCCATATCGATGCATACAAATTTACTCAGTTGATGTGTTTTGTACTTTTGGCTTGACACTCGGCAGCAGAAGTTTGAAAATCACACCACGCAACCCAGTCCCTATCACCGAGTCTTCTTTGATAGCACATCCTCTATTTGTTCTCCAAGTACTAACTTGATCAGCTGTCTTATAGAAACCCCTTGCTTAGACCTGTGGATAAGTTGCTCGACTTCAAGTTCACATCAACTTCGATTTTGCCCTTACACTCTCAAACTAGTTGAGGCAACTTCATTTTCTTCTCAGATGTCGAAATGAAAGGTGGTGAGCGCACTGCGCAAATATCAAAAATTTTACGAAAAAACGCTACTTTTATTTTCTTCAAATATTTATAAATAACACTATAAATCACATTTATTTAGTATATTGTTACGAATAAGTAAAAGCTTTTGCTTGCTCTTAATGACTAGTAACAGGCGGTTAGTGCTGCGCCTGAAAGTATGCATTGTAACAACGTACCAGCTCGCTAAACCAGTAGCATGAATTCGCCTCAGTTAAGATAATTCTCCACCATTCGAGATGATTCTACAAAGATAAGTAACAACAACAACGACTAGAAGATTCTTGAATTCTCTAGATATAACTTCATTTGAGTATGGTGAGTTGGTTTAAATAGCGGAGGTCTTTGGAATGGAGAGTTCAGTTTGCGATTAAACCCCGTAAAGTAAGCAACGCGATTTGATAGTAAAATATAAGACTTATTAAACTGGTGTAAATAAAGTAAACTACATATATAAGTAAAATAAAAGGAAGTGATACCGTTGTAATTATCGTAATTGTAAACGAACCTTGTTTTATTATTGGGAATAAAACAACGCAAAAAGAACGAATAAGGAAAATCGTAACAATATATTTTTCCGATACTGTGTAATTCATTTATTGTTTGGTTAATTTATTTACATTTTGCCGATAATGTTTCTTCATGAACGTTTCTCATCGAAATGCGTATGAAAGTTGATGCAACTTCCCCTTACACTGATGGATAAGTTGATATCAACTTCAAAATATCAAAATCGCTTCGATTTTACATCAACTTTTGTACAAACCACCAACTTCGCCTTACACCATGAATAAGTTGATGTCAACTTGAAGTCGCTGCAACTTATCCACAGGTCTAAGGGCCCCTTTAAACTCTTAAACTAGTTGAGGCAACTTCATTTTCTAATAATATCTTCATGGAGAAGTCGTTTGTACAGCTGGGTGTCGATTCTGTTTATGTGAAACTGTGAAATAAAAAAAATCTCCAGTGTTACTTTATGTACAAGAATTATCACTGAAAAGTTTTCACAGAACCAGAATTCACTCCCTGATTTAATATTTTCCATGTGATATTTCGCTTCCGTTGTCAAACACATACATAGTTTGTTTTTGTACTCTCTTGGAAACAAATCTAGTGTAGCAACAATTAAACGCTAATAAATATAAAAAAAATTCCGCGGCGGTCCATATTTTCCGAAATATATGCCTCCAAAGCTTGAATGTATAATCGGGCATAACTCAGCCATTTATTACCCGATCGTGTTGAAATCGATTTCAGTGGAAAGGTCTTTCTAAACTTTATAAATCTGTATATAAACATGTTTATATGTATTGACCCATTGGGGGTCTAATTAAAAAAAGGCTTGTTAACCTCACTTTTGCATAAAAATTTACTATTTTCAAACAAATCCCTAGTAAACCTCTTTCCTTGGTAGACTCCGATAATAGACAAGTTTTCAAAATTTTTTAAGGTAGAATACTCACCTGTAACCCTTCAAAGACCGGTCATATGAAAATATATTTCTACACAGATTTATAGAGTTTAGAAAGACCTTTGTAATAACATCAATTTTAGGCAGATCGGATTATAATACCTGAGATGTGACCGATTATATACTCAAGCTTCAAAGGCCTATATCTCAAGAAGTTGGACCGTCCGCAGAAGGTTTTGCCCCCTCTTGCCCTCTTGTGTTATTGGTATGTATTTATGTAGAGTTTGACAACTGAAGAGAATATAACAAAAACAAAATGCCTGCTGTTGCTGTCTACAACTACAACGACGAGTGCTGCTATTACCACAGATATTATTGTACTATGGAAGTTATGTTCAGGTATCTAGTGTATTCAAAAACCAAAACCGAATACCGTTTCACCGGTTTCTTGCAAACCCACCGACCACAGATTTTCTGAAAATTTGCCTTTTTGAACAACGGGTGGAAATGTTATTTTAAATTAATTTTGTGTCATAATCTTACCCATGATAAAATTACTCGTGGTAACCGTAATTGATGGCAAATTGATCGCAGCAACAATAAACCGTTTTGTGGCCGTCGGTGGTGCAATGGTAGTGTGCACGCCTTTTGTGCATGAGAACGTGGGTTCGATCCCTGCTCTATCCACCTTAAATTTCTTTCGATATATTCAAAAGACAATAATCCTCTTTTATCTGCTTTGCCTGCGGGGAAGGCCTTTCATTTTTCAGTACGGCAATGATGTTCAATAAATCTGTATCTTGAATTTGCATAGCAAGCAACTAGCCTTCTCTATCAAGGTTTAAAAGCATTATATGAACAGGATCGTCAGCCGCAACAATCGTTGGATCTGGAGCGCGGCTCAGTGCGTCAACATGACACATCCGGGAGCCTTGCCGATGTACCATCTCACAATCATAGTCCATTATAGTCACCAACCTACTATTTTCGGTATAGATTCTTTGTTTGCCCTTGTAATTGCGGAGCAATCAGTAATTAGTCGAAATGGCTTCCCGAGCACATATACGCGAAAACAATCTAATAACTCGACGACTGCCATCATTTCTAGCTCATACCCGTGGTAGTTGGGTTCAGTTTCGTTGCAATGTCGACTATAATAATGAACATGGCTCCATTTCTTCCCATCTTGAGATTGCAACTATACACCGCAAATTCCAACTGAGCTGGCATCAGTATGTACTTCGTGGTTCAAAGTTATATAATATATAATGCTATAATGTTATATAATGCTAAAAGTGGACTGCTAGTTAAGATGTTAATTATTTTTCTTAAAATCTGCTTTTGAAATTCCCTCCAACCAAATGTACAGTTCTTGCACAACAAGTTCGTTTATGGCTCGGCTATGGTTGCATAATTTTCGACAAATTTACGGAAAAACCCCGGCAGTTTCTTGCTCACATCGTGTCCTAAATAATTTCTGATGTCTAAGTGTTGGACCATGTTGTTTCAGGATGTTTAGAAAATCATCAAGGCGCTGCAACCCTTCTTCCACACATACGAAATACAAAAAATAAAAGTAAACAAACATGTACAATAAAATACATATAATTTTGACATTCCGAAAGAGGTTTGAAATGTAATCAACGCAATTCAGCAGTGCTTATACGTTCACCATCTATAAATACATCTTGATCCTACCCATAAATGATAAAGTTGGTAAATTGCATGAGCTCGGGCCGGGACAAAAACGAAATTAGAGAAAAAATATAGCAAGGAAAATACAAAAGCCAGGTTCATCTAGTGACACATAGGAATAAGCAAGTGTGGGTACTTAAATGAAAGGTATAACCAAGTGTATCTTCCTATGTGTCCCTAGGTGAACCGGGTTGCTTGGACCCTGTGGGCCCAATGGGTCCGTCAGGGGCAATTGTTTGCTGTTTTCCGTGTTGATATAAATTTTTTTAATTTTCCAAAATATTAATTCTACGTGTACTTTTTATGTGCACGTTCTAGGATCAACATTTCACGTAAATTTTACTCCATACAAAAAGACCCAGAGATATATCGACGAAATTATTCCACATGTGTAGTACTAAGTTGTTCACGCGAAATATCAGCAACATATTTTGTAACGACCGATCAAATTGTAGGAAGAAATAATTAACTTTGTCAACTGTCGTTCAATATCTGAAAAAATCTTAAAATCAGGGAAAAATATAGTCATCATAACTGATATGTTGGTCTATTTTGCATGGAAACAAATTGATGTTGTTCCACAAAGGCATACAATTCGAACGGTTTAATTTTTTTCTAAAAAAATCGAGACATTATAATTGTTTGAAATATATGTAGTTATATAAATAAATCTAAAAAAATCTGATATTTTCGCATTTTATTCTCATACATTTTAAAAATTTGCCGAATTTGTACTCATTAATTCTCATATTTGGGCATGGGACTGTCCGTGGAGGTGGAAAGTTTCTGATTGCCATTCACTTGGGAGTGGCCAGAAATGATTCCTTCATTGGGCAGTCCAAGCAGCTCACTACTTCCACGCAGTATGTCCTGGGCGATGGCTTTTCGGAAACCTCCGTTAGCTAGCTAGAGTGAGAAGGCGAAACAAATGAGCATCAAATCAGGTTTAGTAGGTGACTGATGTCACTGAAGCTCATCAAACAATCGGGCATATTCTTTTGTCCTTAGAAGGCGGATGAGCCAAACATACGGGCCAACGGCGGATAGAAACTAAAAGAAGAAAATCCAGGTTCAACATATCGCATACTGGTCAGCGTCTGATCCATAATGGGCGTCTGCAATCAAATATCCTGGCAGTAGGTAAAATGCAAAAACACGGTGGGCTGTGTTTGCCTCCCGCCACCGTTCATAATGGCAGTGAAAATACAAACGAACAAGAAAACATAAACAACCCCTATTTGTTGACGACCCCCGCAAACGTTATAAGGACCACGATTTACGGATATGCACTTGGAATGTAAGAACTCTATATAGATCCGGTGCAAGTATCCAACTGCCAGTTGTCTTCGACAGTTATAAGGCTGACTTTACCGCTATCCAGGAAATGCAATGGACAGGACATGGCTGCACAAGAAAAATAAACTGCGATATATACTACAGTTGCCATGAAAAAAAACATGAATTTGGTTGCGGATTTGTAGTTGGCAAAAGACTATGAGATCTAGTCTCTAGGTTCAAACCTGTGAGTGAACGTATAGCCGTAGTATAATTCCCTAATTTGTGTGCATGCCCAGACAGAAGAGAAAGATGATGATGCCAAAGACATATTCTATGAGCTTCTAGAGGAAACGTATGACTGCTGCCCTGGCCATGACATTTAGATTGTACTAGGAGATTTTAATGCCAAAGTAGGAAGGGAGAATGTGTTTAATCCAACTATTGGCAATTTCAGTCTACATGCTGACAGTTCCGACAACGGTATGAGACTGATTGACTTTGCCGCGGCAAAAAACATCCCCTGATCAAAGAACGATGAACGGAATTAATCATGTGGTAATTGATGGAACGACTCATCCAGTGTAATGGGCGTACGAGTGATCAGAGGATCTATCATCGATTCTGATCACAACCTAGTAGCATCAAAGGTTCGCACAAGATTAAGTAGAGCGAAAATCGTACGAAACCAGACGCAGAGGAAGCTGGACATCGGAAAGCTGCAATTACCAGAGGTAGCCACAGCCTACTCAAGGAAGCTCTCGCAACTTTTGGCACAGAACCCACCCCCTCCCGATGACGATCCTGATGCGCAGTGGAAACCCATTTCCGACTCTATAAAAACTGCCGCAACAACCGCACTTGGTTTCGAAACACCGCTTCGCAATAAACCGTGGTACGATGAAGAGTGGCGCATAACAAATGACGAAAAGAACGCTGCAGGTATGGTAATGCTTCAGTCAATTGCAACGCGAGCTGCAACTGAGCGGTATAGGGAGAAGAGAAAGGAGGTAAACCGTCTCTTTAGGCGTAAGAAACGGCAGTGGAGAAAGCGCGAGAGTGAGAAAATTGAGACATACAGAAGGAAGAACGAAGCCCGAAAATTCTACCAAAAAGTTAAAAACGGAACTAATGGACATGGTTCAGGGCCCCCCTTCTATAAAGACAAGAACGGAAATCTCGTCGCAGATGTGCAGAGCATGTTGGGAATATGGAGAGAGCATTTCTCCGCGCTACTAGTACCTGAGATATCCGATGACGATGGGACAATCGATCACAATATGGACGACGACGTCGATTGCCCCCCTCCTAACCAAGACGAGGTCAGAACAGCTATTGCCCGGCTTAAGAACAACAAAGCCGCAGGAGCCGATGGATTACCGGCGGAGCTGTTTAAGGCTGGCGGCGATGAGCTGATAAGATGCATGCAGCAGCTCATTAGCAAAATTTGGTTAGATGAATGCATGCCCGGCGATTGAAGTCTCAGTGTACTATGTCCCATATTTAAAAAAGGTGACCCGAGTATCTGTGCCAACTACCGTGGAATAAGCCTTTTATCCATAGCATATAAGGTTCTATCAAGTATAATGTGCGAAAGACTAAAACCAATTATCGCTGACCTGATTGGACCATACCAGTGTGGCTTTACTCCTGGAAAATCGACAACTGACCAGATTTTCACGCTACGCCAAATCCTGGAGAAGACACACAAAAAACAAATCGACACCTATCATCTATTTATCGATACGGTAGAAACTCTATGAAGCAATATCTGAGCTTGGTATTCCTGCAATACTCATACGTCTTTGCAGGATGACCTTGACGAACACCAAATCCGCAGTGAAAGTTGGTAAGGATCTTACCGAACCTTTCGAAACTAAGCGAGGCCTCAGGCAAGGCGACACCCTATCGTGCGGTCTCTTTAAAATCTTAATGGAGATCATTATAAGAAAAGCTGCAGTCAACATGAATAAAACCATCAGCAGCAAAAGTCACATGCTGCTCGCGTATGCTGATGATATAGAATTTGTATACCTCGGATCTGCCGTGAACAAACACAACAACGTCAGCCTTGAGATCAATCGGAGAATTGTGCTTGCGAATAGATGTTATTTTGGGCTAAGCAAGCACTTTAGAGATAAAGCCCTCTCTCGAGTAACAAAAGTCCAGCTGTACCAGACTCTCATTCAACCTGTCTTGGTTTATGGCTCAGAATCCTGGGTCCTATCGCAAGCAGACGAAACATCTGTAGGAGTCTTCGAGAGAAAAATACTCCGAAAAATGTATGGCCCTATAGTGCACAACGGCGAGTATCGGCGACGCATGAATCATGAGCTGTATGAGCTTTATCCTGACATTGACATAGTTAAGCGGATCAAGATAACGCGATTGCGCTGGCTAGGCCATGTCAGTAGAATGGATGAAGATGAACCTGCGCGGAGGGTTTTCGAAACCGAACTCGAAGGAAGACGAAAAATAGGAAGACCAAGACTCCGCTGGAGGGATCAGGTTGACGAATCCCTGCGTACACTTGGTATTGCCAACTGGAGAAATAAAGCAAAAGATCGAACTGGTTGGCGAAATATGTTATCTTCGTTTTGTAAGGTTCCTGACCCCCCGGGGTTGTCCGAGACCAGATAAGTAAGTAAGTAATTCTCACATTTGGTTTTGAACGTGTTTTTTAATAAGGGCTTTGATTCTTGTTTGAACTGTTCACAAATGTTTTGTGAATACTTTGTGTTTATTCTTGTTTTATTAAATCCTTGAAAAATTATCAACGAAGTTGGTGAAAATATTGGAGAATATTAATGAAATTGTAAGAAGAAATACTTGATGTGTTTTATTTTTATTCTTATGACCTTAAGCCGAAACAACTAAAAACCAATATATCTACAAAGGTCAACTATACTTACAACTAAGGGTTTTAAGTTTTTAAATTATAAAAATCCAATTCGTAATAGCTCATACGCACTAACAATGATTTCTCTAATTTTTCCCAAACATTTTGACAACCGACAAATCGGGAAGTTTTTCTTGGTTATCTGAGAAAAATACTTAATTTCTTCACCATAAAGCAACTATGGTATAGAGGAGAAAATTTACTCACGGAGTGGAATGCCAATAAAGAAAACGAATGAAGCCCGTCGTTTCTCTGATCTCTCTTACTCTCTTCGTTTAATATTTCAATACACGAGCAGTTTTCTGATGGTGTTTTTGTATTTAACTATAGAAAATCCAACCATATGTAAATAATATTACATAAAGTATGTAAAAAGTATGAAATAATCAAGTTATGACGCGGGAAAGAAATGCGTTTGAGTGAATCGCGTCGACTTTTTTGGTTCTCTTCTACTAATTTTGCCAAATTGCGCCGGTTTTTTCTTCTGTACTTATACATACTTTTTGTCTTCACACTACGCATGAAAAGTACATTTGTTTACAAACATTTCAATCAAGGCGCATTGAAGTGGTGGTATCACTAGAGCAGGCGGCTTATTTTCTTTGCATTTCTGAGGTATTATATTGATTCTCAATTTGAAATGTATTTTGTTTGTTTGTACATTTGTGCTGAATTTGATTGTGAAAAAATACCAGCCAAAACAAAATGCCTATTGTTGTGTTTACTACGACAACACCACCTTTTTAATGCTCCTTGACTTTCAATCAAATCGGTTTCATTGAAGTAAACCCCGGTTTCCACCAGTGACAACAAGTTGCAAAGGCGATTAAGAATTGGATGACCAGAAGATGTGCGCAATTCGCGACCCTCGTAAAAGAGAACTAAAAAGTGGTAACCATTCACTCAAACGCATTTCTCTCACGCGTTATGTTTGTTTTGTTCGTTTGCATTTGAGTGAAGAGAAATTTTAACTGTCTACTTTAGTAAATCGTTTTTGTCACTTATTTATTTTTCTCATTTCTTATGTATTTCTTTTGTTTACTTTTATTTTTGGATTTGATTGAGGAAAAATACAAGACAAAACAAAATGTCTTTTGTTGTAGGCTTGGTATGTTTGTTATCGTGGTAACACCACCTGGTCAATGCGCGTTGACTTTTAATCAAATCAAAAAAAACAATGCGAACACATTAAGGGGCCCTTAGATCTGTGGATAAGTTGATCGACTTCAAGTTGACATCAACCAAAAACGATGTACAATTAGACAGTCAAAATTTCTCTTCACTCAAATGCCAAAATGAGTGAAACCCTAGTACTTCTTTACTCTCTCTCTTACTCTCTTCATTGAATATTTCAATACACGAGCAGCTTTTTGATAGTGTTATTGTATATAACTATACAAATTCCAACCATGTTGAAGTAAAATTACATAAACTATGCAAAAAGTATGAAATAAGCAAGATATGACGCGAGAGAGAAATGCGTTTGAGTGAGCTCCTAGCACTTTTTGGTTCTCTTTTACCAGGGTTGCCAAGTTGTGCACATCTTCTGGTCGTCTACTTTGCATCAACTTCGATTTTTTCACGTCAACTTCAATTCAATTGTTGCAGTTGTAAGCAGCACCAACAGACGTTTTCATCACCTGTTTAAACGACTATATCTGATAGATAATTCTACCAAGATCAATATGTATAATATTTACCGCTCGTTGTTGTGATCAATTTCATTCCAATTTTATTTTCAATCGGAAATAAAAATCTATCCTTAAAATTTAGAGATATAAAAGTATATGTACGTAGTCTTCCAATAAATAAAATAATTTTAATGAACTAAGCCATTTTGCAAATTTCTGCTATTGAGTATCTCCTTGATAACATTTTCCATAGACCAACACATATATACATACATAGATACTTTTATTCTCTCATCTGACGTTTCATTTAACACTTCGTCGTAGGTTTGTGGAAATGAGAGCAATTAAATTTAAACTTAACTTACACCAGGTGGAATTACAAAATATGTTCACTTAACTTTTTCATGTCGTTTTCGTGTAGACCTGAAAAATTTAAATGTATTTTTCACGTTTTTGTTGACTTTAATCGTTGGTATACATTTGTATTGTATTTAACACAACTAGTTTGCCACAAAAACACGAAATTCGGTTGTTGTTCTTTTGTTGAACGTTGTTTACTATTGCCTTTATCTGGTATTATTGAACCCATATTTTCCACCATCTAATGTTTACTTTCCATCGTACCTATGACGTTTAATTTATTGAGCGAATAAAAGTATCTATGTATGTATTGGTCTATGACATTTTCACTCGCAAGTCCCCTTTTCCACTGGCAAATATTTCTTTCCCAAATTTTTTCTTTCTCTTTTGGTATTTTCGAATGCTTTTCCACTCACAAATTATTCTTTGCCAAATTTTGCGAACCAAAATACCAGCGAAAAGAACAAAGCAGACTTTGCGAGAACAGCAAATACTGAAATGACAAAGATTTGTTTCTCTTCCTCCCACCCCTCTCGCCGACAAACTCAAGAATTTGCAAAGAAACATTTGCTAGTGGAAAAGGGGACCAAGAAATGATAACAACATTTTTATCTAAAATAACTTTTTGTTGCCATTTCTTGAAATTTAGCATGTGGCAACATTGCCATTGTCAAGTCAGAATCATGATGGAATTATTAGGTGGTAGCAGGAGGAATGTGTATGTATTAGTAGTACAGAGATCTGTCAAACTCAGTTGATTTTTACATTTTTTTCCATCTTTCTTTAACTGTACAAACAACTTTTCATTTAATTAACAAAATTAGTATATGGTCAAACTGGATTTACATCGAATTTCTTGAAATCTGTTAAGTATTTACTAATTAAACAAACAAATTAGCTAAAATTTGACAGAACTCTGTACAACGACATGAAAAAACTTCGATCAGCTGTTCTTATAACACAACCTCATATTTCAACCATGGTCAGAATTAAGAGTCCAAACAGAACCAGACACGCTTCAGATGAAGACGAAAAAAAATCTCTAGCGCCTAAACGAAATGGAAGAGATAGCGTCTGGCGACTTCGGTTGATTTTTTTCTCTCTGTGTCGTATATATTTGCGGCTCTTTTCTGGAATTTGTTTGAAAGTTTGGAAAAATAATATAGTTGAATAGAAATTAAATTGTTTTTACTGCATTTACAAATGTATTCACTTTTATTGTATTGAGTTTAACAATAAATTATTTTGAACCCTTTTCTTTAATTTTCTTTTTCATTCGTGACGATTTTTCCCTGCCGTAAGAAACCTATGTAGAAAAAACGTCGTCGTCTGTAGCGTGTTTGATTATGTTTAGACTCTTAAGTGGGAAATTGAAATGCCACTTGATATCGCTAAGCTGTCCCGTACAAATTAAGCTATAGTTAACTTTAGCGGGGTAAAAAAAAACACACTTAATATTGTTTCCAGTGCGAATGATCTATAACATATTTGGATGGTTGGCAACATAAATAAACAAATTTTGAACTGTTTCATTTTGTTTAAAAATGTGCGGAACTTGTTTTGGTTTTTGAAAATAATTTTTCGCAAAAAATCATTCTTTTTAATATTCGAAAATTTTTCGCAACTCCAGCATCCGATATCTCGACTACTAAGTGAGTTATCGAAAATTATCTCGATTACTAAGTGAGTTATCGAAAATTATCATTAAATTATCATTAACAGATAAAATATAAGGTCAACAATCAAAGTCATAATAACAAAAATATTTTCCGCGAAAGAAGAAGCGCCGCTGTGAAAAAAAAAAATATTTTTTGGCACATTTACAAATATTTTATAATTTAAAAGACCCTTCATTTCAGTACCCTTGCTGATTTATAGCTAATACCCGTTTTCCGATACTCTGGACCCACATTCTAAAATGGGTTTATCTCGACCCACAGATGTTTCATGGGAAAAATAAATGCGCCATATAATTATTGAGAAGAATACCTTTCATTTGAATACACTCCTTGCATGTTGCTAGATGTCTCGGAGATTAAGGTTACGATCGACAATCAAATTTTAATTTCTGGTGTTCTTTGTTTTTCCTGTAATTTTGGTTTTTTTTGTCCCGCTTGGTATTCGGAAATTCAGTCGAGCTGAATACAATGCTTATAAAAAGTTTGCGAAATTTTTGTTACTTTTTGTAGCGGAGGAATGAATTTTTTTAACACCCTGTCTAAACGGTTGGCGGCATAGATAAAGGAATTACTAGATATCTCACATGCCTTGGGAAATTTCTTGTTCAATGGGATATTTTCTAGATGGAGCTGAATGCAATAATTACAACGTTTAATCCCAAATAAAATATACCTTGCGAGATGTATTTAGAACACGTGATAGCAGTAGGTGTTGTAGGCAACATCAACAGCCATTTTGTTTTGTTTAGTGGACCGATGCTGTACAAGTCAACACAAACGAATACCAACAATAACAGTACACCAAAAAAGCTCATAACCAAAATGCATTTGAATTAGAAAGTGGGGAACACAATGACATGAAAAAAACTAAATTAGTTGTTTGAATAGCATAACCTGGAAAATGATTCTATTTTTGTACTGAAAAAATGTCCCACACTGTTGAATAAACGTCAGTGAATGTTATGAGAAACGTCAATGAAAGTTAAAAAACGACAACACAGCACCTAGTGGCAGTACTTAACAACGCCTGTGGGATATCTAATTATTTCCTTTATCTATGGTTGGCGGTATTAATCGGATAGATCTGGCAGCTTTAAATTATCGAATTATTTATCGATGTAAACTGTCATTATTCTACCCAATCTGGCATTTTAGTTGCCACGAAAACACGACCGACAGATTGAAGAAAACGAGATTTTTAGATTTGTCTTCCGTTTTTCCATAAATAAAAGTGAATGCTTTAAATATTTTAACTCTGTAAACATTATTTCAAACGTCGTTGAAAATGTCAAAAGATGCAAATCAAAAGGATGCCGTTATAAAGGCAGCATATGCCGATGTTAATAAATTCGGTCAGAATAGTGAATTCGACAAGGCTATGAAGGCAGTCAATCGAAGTAAGTTGTACTAAAAATGAGGTGACCAGGTTTAACGGTTTGGTAGGGTCGTGTCGACTATAGTCACGACCCTTTCAAAAAGGGGGGTAGGCACATTAACAACATCGGCTGAGACATATTTTGGGAGTTACGGGTCCCCGAAGTTTAGATAAATCAAGTGGTATTATGTGATTCTCTTCTGTGAAGGGGTTAACTCCGTCTTCAGCATTTTTTATGTTGCGCGGCCGGTCTATAAAAGTCGAATATTTTGCATTGGCACATTACTTTAATGGTAATTGAATTTTTGTATGTTTTTCTTTTGAGAAATCTTCTTAAGCTTTCCAAAGACACTCATATTGCCATATCCAACCGTAAAATATGAACCATTCAGGGGTATTTACATATATTCAAGGTCCGGTGCCCCGTAATCCGAGAAATATGGGCGACCTAAAAAATCAATATCTAACTTTAACTCTCAGCAAGTCCATCATATAATGTTCCTCCTCATTCCTTTAGAAATAATCAGTCATCATTTATCAAGTGGATAACACAGAACTCTTTTTTTTTATCTCCTTCGCCAGTTCTTGGTGTATCTCCCGACGATCCCACTGCCTTGCATTGCAAAGTTATCTGCCTCATACAAATATCGAAGTTTGAAGAGGCAGCTAAATTCATCGAGAGGAATAAACTTGCCTCTAGTTTGATATTCGAAAAAGCATATTGCGAATATCGTCTCAATAAGCCGGAGATTGCATTGAGAACCATCGATGAGGCCCGTTTGCCCTCATTGCCTCCCAATATCAAGGAATTACGCACTCAGGTCTTGTATCGTCTGGAACGTTATGAGGAATGCTTTGAATCGTATAAGGAAATAATCAAAAACACCAGTGATGACTACGAAGATGAGAGGCGCACCAATTTGAGTGCTGTTGCTGCCAATTTGGCTCTGGATGAATCAAAGGATATTCCCGATATACCCGAGGAAACATATGAGCAGTATTTTAATGGGTCATGTATCCTGTCGAATCGTCAGGTATACGCTGATGCCGAAAAGAAGCTGCGGTTAAGTGAAAAACAATGTCGTGAAACGTTGGAGGATGATGGGGCTGCAGAAGAGGAGATTCGCGAAGAATTAGATGTTATCCGTGTGCAGATTGCTTATTGTATACAGATGCAGGGCAAGGCCAAGGAGGCAGCTGCCATTTATGCTGAGGTTCTAAAGAATAAACCAAAAGATCCTGCCTTAGTAGCAGTCGCCAGTAATAATTCGGTGGTTATTAATAAGGATCAACATGTTTTCGACTCGAAAAAGAAAATACGGTCAGCCATGGCTGATGCATGTGAGCATAAGTTGACTGCGAGTCAAAAGAAGGCAATTGCTTTGAACAATTCCCTTCTGGCTTTGTTTACAAACTCTGGTGAGCAGGTACAACAAATCTGTTCTAAATTAGCTCATCAGTATCCCGATTTAACGTTCCAAACGTTGCTTATTAGAGCCTCCCAAATGGCAAAGGATAAGAAGCACAAGGAAGCGGTAGATTTGTTGCAAAAACATGCGTCCACGACTGCAGATAAAGATCAAGCATTTGCCACTAACTTCGCTATTGTACAACTGTTGTTGTCGCAAGGTGATCGTAAAGGAGCTGCCGATATTTTGTTGTCTTTGGGAGAGGCAAAATACAAGCCCGGTGTTGTGTCTGCCTTGGTTACACTTTACTTGGGTCTCAACAACAAACCCGCTGCGTCGGAGCTGTTGAAATCCGCCGTCGATTGGTATAAGAAGAACAATGTAAGCAGCGCTGACTTGTCGGACATGTGGCGCCAGGCAGCCGAATTCCATTTGCGCGGCGGAGCTACAGAAACTGCCGCCAGCTCGTTGGAGGAATTGCTTAAGCTTAAACCTAATGACATGAAGGTATTGGCTCAATTGGTTATTGCTTATGCTCAATTCAATCCTAAGAAAGCTCTGGAGATAAGCAAGAAGTTGCCCAAGCTTGAGACGCTTACAACAACTTCTGAAATAGATGCCCTGGAGTCTGCCAATTGGGTAATGTCAACTAAGGCTGCCAAGAAGTCGGCCATTGCTAAAATCGATCAATCTCCTGGAACCCCGGTGGTCGATCGCAAGAAGCTCAGCAGACGTAAACGGAAAGGCAAATTGCCCAAGAACTATAATGCAGAAGTGGCACCAGATCCAGAGAGGTGGTTGCCTAAATACGAACGCACCGGGTACCGTAAGAAGCGAGATCGCAGAACCAAGGAAATAATCAAAGGTTCTCAGGGCATGTCTTCGCAGGCGGCAGAACAATAGTAAGTATTTTATATCATAATATAAACCATATTTGCCAAAATTGATGTGTATTTTTCTTTAGCGACATGTCCAATCGTGCCAATTTGGGCAAAAATTCTCCAGCTACACCGGTTTATCAAGAACCCACACCAGGACCTCGCCAGCAACATCGCAAAGGTGGTGGCCACAAAAAGAAAAAAGGCAGTCGTTTCTAAGCTGAAATCCCAAAAGTTGTTTAACGAACAAGTGGTGTTTACGTCGTATTTTGTTTTATTATTTTGCTACTTTTTATAAATAAAGTAAACCCAGAAATATTATATGGAACTTAGTAAACCAAAGTGTAAATTGTTTATTTTTTAATTCGTACAAACTATTCCTCATTATCATCATCTTTGGAGTTCTTACTAGTCTCAGCGGGCTGTTCTTCTTTTCTCGCCTCATATGAATGCAATGGTAATGTCTCCAACCAATCCAGTAGCGGTTTCTGTTCTGCTTCTGTGCGATAAATATTAGTCAAGATTTTCGTTTCTATAAAATCACGTATCTCGGGTTCCTGTTTTTCCCACGTCAGCGGATTGTGAATGCCATCTTTGCCATAACGTTCATTATACCATTCATAGTGGACAGTACCTAAAACCAAACCCAAACCAGGAGCCATTGGCAAGTCTAAACGTTCTTCCGTCAATGCTTTTTCCAGTGTGGATGCATCAGTGTGGCCTCGAACTATAGCAATGGTGAGACCCACCATTTTACGTATTTGATGCAACATAAAACTTTGACCTTTAACCTTAACCGTCACAAACTCGACACCCTGAGGGCTGACAAATGGCTCAGTGCAAGTGAAAGACATAATAAAACGTTTAGCTGAAGGATCCAAAAAGTTCCTGCAACAAAAGTTGGTAAATCGAATATAAAGATTTAGATTTATGTGTTTCCTCTTGTACTTACTTCCGGCTGGTAAAATTATGGAAATTTTTTGTTCCCTCGAACATTTCTAGGACTTCCTGGGCTTTTTTTAGTCTCTCCTCCGACAAACGGAATTTCTCATATTCTGGGTTTTCGTTGAAATCGGAAAATGCTATGCTAGGCATGGTATAGGTATAAGTGCGGGCGTTACATTGATCTTTGGCATTGAAACCCTTAGTAACACGTTCCGTGGCAAATAAGCGTATGTCATCTGGAAGGTCTTCATTTAAAGCCTTAATGTCCAAATCATCAGCTGTAAACGTAATAAAATCAATTGATGGATTTAATTCAGAAGGGACCAAATAATTTATAAATATAAAAAATAAATAGCTTCCCATTACATCTCATGGAAACAGCTTCTCACAAGCATTGAGCTGTGCGCTTGTTTTACACTCACTGATTACGACCTACAGTTTTACACCGATTTAGAATAAGAAAGTTTAATTTTACTAAAAGGTATTTAAATTTATTACGAGAATCCACTTTAAATGAAGGTTTGACATTGTGGGGAAAAAATTATATTATTCAGAAACAACTTTGAAATGGATCAAAAATTTTGGACAATTTATTAGTTAATCTCTATCAAGAAAAGAGTAAAGCGGCAAAGAAGCAGAACCTACATCATGGTGGAATTATCTATCGGGTAAAAGTGTCAGCCCAACTGATTTGTGGTTTTTTCACCTATTTCGTGGTAAGCTGTCAAATTTGATTTTGTTTGTTGATAAAATTTAAATAATTTCAATTAAAATGCAATTTATAGCATAAACTTTGTATCAAGACAAAAAAAATGTTTTCCTATTACATAATTTGGGGAGAGCGTCTCACAGTGAGCTCTTGGCGTTGTAGTTTTACTCCCACTGATTGGAACCTACAGTTTTACACCGGTTCCGAACGTTATTTTGAGTAGCTTTTTCATGGCTAGGTACTCAATAGTGTCGCCGTCACTAAGCAAGGTCGCCGCCGTCGAAGGATGTTAGGTGGTCTGAGCATGGATCGAACCCACGTACTCATGTACAAGAGCTGCGCACCCTACCATCGCACGACCGACGGCCACATCAAGTAAGACAAGTTTATTACATTTTTCACATTTGGTGTACATAGTGTTTTTCAGTATTCAACTAATTTTGACAGCTTACTACGAAATTTCTAATGCAACTACCTAATTCTACCATGACCTACCTAATTCTACCATGACCTACATTTAATAAAAATTCGAAATAAAGCGGGAAATGAAATACGGCGTTTAACTAATTTGTTTGAAATGCCAGATTATGAGGAACAGAGCTCCGAACCGCATTTTCACGACTTATTATCCGATAGTGTCGCCGTCACTAAACGAGGTGACTGGGATGGAAAGAAATTCAAGGTGGTCATGGCGGGGATCGAATCCACGTTCTCATAACCATTGCGTCACCGACATGCATATAATAAATGTATTAATTTATCACATTTCCCTGATATCTTTGTTATATGTATGTAAATTTGGCTGAAAACAATATATTCTTAGTTTTGTCCAATAACAACTTTTTAAAAATGAGTTCGAGAACAGACCATCGTCGTTTGTCTCTAGTTTTACTTACGTAGCTTAATTGAACACACTTGTCTGGCAGCCGATACTCCTTTATCCGTTCGCGCAGCTCTTTGGAAGCAACAATGCTGTGCTTGTTCGAAACTTTCGTCAGTTATCCATTTATGTTTATGCATAGCCTTGAACAGTTCCTCCTCTATAGTTGCTATTCCGGGATTACGTTGCATACCAAAGTAATTAGCCCCCGAGTAACCCAAAAGCATCACGGTCTTTTTCCTTTTCACTCTTTCGGCAGGATCAAATGGTGCTCTCTTTGCATCACCCCTTTCCGAATCCTCAGTCTTCCAGTCAACCCATTTGCGTCGCTTTAAATTACTTTTCAATTTTTTAATTTCTTTAGTAGATGCAATGGCCTCCTCTTTCTCTTGACGTATTTGTTCTTGCCGCTGTTCAAGTTTTTCCAAAGCTTCCGACATGGCGGCAGCAAACCCTTTAGTTCGTTTTGACGAGATTATAAATAGTCGTTGTTGTACCGGCTGTTGGTGATTCTGAGGCGTCAAAGTAAACAAAGACTTTAGGCGTTCTGCGAAAAAAAGTGAGGAAATCTGTTACGCATTGTGTCCAAGTCATTGTTTTAATGTTGTACCTGTCTTAAGGCAACTTAAGAGTCTAGTAGCCAATAACATTACTTGGTGGCTACTAGTGTTTAGTAAGAAAATATATATGTACAAATTACGGAGATGGACGCACGTGGGTTCAATGTTACGTTAATTTCGTCGGAATCCCTATTTATTCAATTAAAAAGGTTGTAACTATGATACAATTCATAAAGGTAGTAGCAGTAGGTGTTGTTGTAACAAGAGGCATTTTGGTTTTATTTCATTCGTATTAAGTGGAGTTCAAATTATCAGACGGATTTGACGATCTGTCGAATCTGAAGAAAAATTGTCAATGTGAACAGCTATTGTCAGATAAATCTGACGGTCTTCAAAACAGTTTGAAAACCAACCGATTTATTTGAGGTTATCGATTAGACAGAGAGCGAGAGATAAAATGGCAGAGAGAATAAGCGAAGAGAAAAGCGGAAAACTACAAATTACATAGAATTTTAGGAATTTAATGTGAAATGAAAAAAATACAAATCTTCAGTGTAATTTAATTTAATCAAATGAAATGTTAATTAATGAAAAACATAAATGCTTGATAAAATAAAGAAATAGAAATTGATAAAATAGTAAAAAATATAGAAATGCTTAGTTTTTTTCCTAGAAATTAGTTTGTGTAATTACCCAGCAAACAATATGAGTCCTAAAAGAGTCTTTTAGGACTCCTTCTTATGAACAAAACCCTCAGAAAAAAGCTCCTAGAGCCCTCAGATATGAGCGTGTTTTCCTATGAAACCGTCAAAAAAGGTGGTACTGAATATGAGCGTTTTAGGACTCGTAAATTTAACGATTTGTATGGAAAATTGTGAGCCTTTTTGCTCACAAACCAATCATAAAAGCCTCTTAAAAGAGTCATAAAAGAGGGATTTCGGAGCCAAAAAAGAGTGATATAGGAGTGTTTCGTTTTCTTGAAATTAGGGTATTCAGCTTCACTTTCTTCATTTGTTTCACTTTGCAGATTCGTTGAATTCAGTTTTCGTTTTTTTATTTCATTAATTATTTGGGCTGAACGCCTCTTTTCGCCAGTTGTTGGATACATTTTCCCTTTTTATTTAAAAACACAGAAATAAACTTACTTTTTGCACAACTTTTCTAAGATTTTATCAAAACCACAACCGAACAGCGCAAAATGATCACAATAATGACAGACAAACGCAGAATATTGAAATTATCAAGAAAAAGAAAACAAACTACCGTTGCACCTCAGAAATCCTTATAAATAAGAGTTTTCTAGGAGTGTGATCCTAAATTGCTCATAAAAAAGAGTCTTTTCAGAGTCCTAAATTCTGCAGGCTCCGAAATCAATCATAAATGCTCATAAATTAGGAGGGTAATCATAAAATCCTCAGAAAAAGGATTCGTTTTAGAGTCATATTTAGGAGCGCTCCGAAAATTGTTCGCTGGGTAGATATATAATTGCATATGTGTGTATAGGGATGTGTTTACGTGTGCATAACAAATGTTCGCAGCAGTGTCTCCTCTTCCCAGTCGTTTGCGGCGGGCAATCAAGTAATTGTTGCGAGACAATTGCGAGCGCAAACCATTGATGTTAACACTGTGGTATGTTGCTTCAAATGAAGTCTGTCAGATAAATATTTCTGTGGGGACAAAAAATCGATATTTTATCGATAACTCCTCCACTTAAAGTGGAGTTCAAATTATCAGACAGATCTGACAGACATGTCTAAAGGACTTACCGATAAAATATCGATTTTTCGTTCACACAGAAAGATGTATCTGACAGACTTCTTTTGAAGCAAGCCACCAGGGTTAAGCCCCGTATTCAGTTTTTGCGAAATTTTCGTAAGAAACTTTGTCATTTATCACTAAAAGGAAAATGTTGTTTCCGAGTAGAAACAACTAACCTTGATTTACCCTGCAAATATTTCATTAATAATTCCTCTTCGCACTCCATTTTATTTTTAACTCACGTGGTGTTACTTTTCTTTGTTAATATACTCGACATGTCAAAATTTCGAGCACAAACAATTATCAAACAATTGTTTTCGTACGAAATAACATTGGCGTAACAACCCTGTAATTAATGTTGCTTAAGTTCCGTATTCAGTTCTTACGAAAATTTGTCATTTATCTCTCAACGGAAAATTTTGCTACAGAGTTACCATATACCTCTGATTTACCTTGCAAATAATTCATTAATAATTCATCTTTGCCTCCATTTTATTCTTAACGGATGTGGTATTACTTTTATTTACTAAAATAATCCGAATGTCAAAATTCCGGTCCCAAACAATTGTTTTCGTTTGAAATAAATTTGGCCTAAGAAACCTGTACTTGATTTTGCCTACGAAATTTTCACAAAGAGCTGAATACCAAGCAATGAAAAGTGTGCGAAATTTTCGGTTCATGAAATGTTTGTAATTTTTTATACACGTAATTCTTATGGCAACGTAAATTTCATAAAATCTGAATACCGATCCTGGTTTGGGTTTGGTGTTTTTTTTATAAGGACAAGAAAAGAGGCAATATTGCCAAAATCGAACGTGCAAAAAACACTACTAACGACAATGCTGAATTTACATACCTACGTTGGCAACTCTACATGTTGTTACTAGAATGTCAAGGTGAGATAAATACCACATCTGAGGAGATTTTTCTTCTTCAGAAACTACAAAACTTCAGCGATTTAACTCTTAAATTCCACGACAATTCATAATTGAAACCACATCATTTGGTTTATTTTACTGTTTTGGAACAGAAATGTGAGGAAGTAGACGATGACTACTAAAACTGTTCGAAGCCCATAGACGTACAATAGAAATGAATCGACAGCAAATTGTAATGGTGAGTAAAGTAATCGACGAGTTTTATGTCGAAAGAGTAAAGCCTTTCCCCATTCTGTTTTTCAGCTACCTACAAGTCTAAACGTAAGCCGGAAATCAGTTACTTTAAACAATGGCGGCTCCACAGTCAGTGCAGCAGGTGGTTGGTTAATACAACAGCTAAAACGTATTGTGATAGGTGACAATATTCCGAAAAACCTCAACAGCGTAGTTTGCAGCAAAATACATACACGGGTTTACCTCGTCCAGTATTGCGGCGACAAGCCTTATAACCGTGAAACAGCAGGTAAGCTGAACAAAATTTACACGTGTAAAACGAGCATAAATAAGACGAAAACATCGGTGATGGTTATAATATCTTTTAAGAAATCAACTCAACAGCAGTAACACATCGCTACATACCCTTTTGAAAAACTTTGAAAGGGATACAATAACAACAAAGAAATATGTTAGTTTGCTGAGCAGCAAACAATTGCCCCGTATTTGGAGATGATGGAGACTGTTTGGCAGGCATTATGCTGCCATTCAAACATCCATAACGCAACAGCAGTCAACAGATTCACCTGATACCACCACCATCATAGTAAATTACGGTGGCCCTGATAACTCCTCACCATTGTGGTCAAAGACAGTTCAAACTCCAAGATAAACTATGGTAAGATTATCTTAGAAGTTCTTAGACGATATCCCCATCTGGTGAATAGTAGTAAGGTGCAGCAGCAGTCACAATCGCACAGATTTTGTCCGTTTTGCTGAAGATGGAAGAAAACGAAATACTACTAGACCTTTCCTCCGGCTAGCAAACGTTGATATAGTTTCCGACACGTCGATGATTTTCAGAGGCGCCGGAATAAACCCGTTGATAAAATATGAGATATACACAAAATCTATTAAAGTTTTATGTGATTTTGTTAATTTGCTCTAAATAAGTTTTTATTTCAAAAGTTTTACATGTGATTGTCTTTTACATTTTATAAGCTTAACAATATGTTTATGTATGTATAAAATAAAAAAAATATGTATGTATAAATAAATAAACAAAATTAAAACATATATTTGTAGCTGGCTGCGACCTGAGATAGTGCTGCAGGGATAGCAAATTTAACGCCAAAAACACGGCAGTATGCGTTTTAATTCCGGGTAGGGTTTATTTCCAAAAAATAATTTAATTAATTATTATTAAAAATTACAAACAAAAAATTTAAATCACACAACTACTTATCGCAGTCTTTATCCCCAGCAAACTGACTTAACAGCAGAGCACGACTTAACAGTTCCAACACAACAAGTACAATCCAGGGACAAGGGTATGTCATAAACAAATGACGACACAAAAGGGACTTAAAAAACCCAAATAAACCATATAAAATTAATGATCATAAACAAACCAAATGCTAATAATATGACAAAAAATAAGGCAAATGAAATAAACAAAAATATAAGTAAATACAATAATAAAATATGAGCATCAGCGACATCCCCATCCCCGTGGATCGACTCGATTCACTCTTCGAAATCCAGGACGGCAAGTTTGGATACGGGTCACCTAAGGACACCAGTAGACGTTCAGACATCAGCTCGACGTATGACTCCATCACTTCCCTTGAATACTTCTTCTACACGGCCTCTCTTCTATTCTCGGCGGTAAACAGCTGGATCGCATATGAGGACCAAATCACCAGTAGTCACAGGTTTTGTATAGTCGCACCACTTGTACTTGCACGTTAGTGTAGGGAAATACTCAACTATCAGCCTTTTCAAAAAGAGGTCTCGTAGCTGACGGGATATTCGGCAATCATTTTTAAACACAGCTGGCTTATCGACTACCGTTCCCTCTGAAGTTTGCGCATGTTGTATGTTGTCCTCGGCAATGGGGACACTGTACCTCTTTCCGTTTAGCATCCGATGAATAAAGAACCACTTTATTTTTGACTCACTGTTGTTCGAGCGACTGGTACTTACACTGGTTGTCTGAATTCTCCGTATCAAACTAGCTACACCTTGGAGCCAATTGCTAAAATCCACAACAGTGGGCCACTAGCGTTTATTGGCTGCATATTGGGACCAATCTAAATGACTAATGAGGAGCTTCTGCACCAACTTATCCGTCAAAGTTGAATTTGACAAATGCTGATGCCCATTTGCATTTTCTAAAAAGGCGGTTAAATGTCTCATCTTGGCAGCAAATGGTATCAGCTTATCCACAGCATTCTCTTCAAATGGCAAAATTTCACGTACTTGTTGCAGATGGCATCTTACCAGCAATTATGGGTGATCATATTGAAATTTCAGTTGCTCAATAACAGTGGCAACATTATTTTGATGGATAAGTAGAGACTTGACGCACTCCCAGGTCTCACCTTTCAACTCCGTTTGTAAACGAAAACAATTTTCAAAATTGCTGTACAAATATGCGACCGTTGAGTGATCAAAGACTGATGAAAACATCGGTCAATCTTCTGGGGCACCAATGAATTCAGGCAGTTCAACAATATTTCTCGCTATCGGCACTAAATTCAGCATCTGATACCGCGCTGCCGGCATCTGATACGGCTACTGTACAATTAGCGACTGCACTGCTAATCGATACTGCTTCTTTCCATAGCATGGAGCCACTGTGGCGCACAATTATGTAAGACTATTGAGAATTATTAAAGTTTAAACCAATAAGAGTCCTTCATACGCGACCGAAAATTTTGATACGTTTCCATCTATCAAACAGTTGATTTTTTTGTGTATGTTTTGATTATGGTTGCATTTTTTCGTAACTAACAGTGTTGCATCGAAATGTACACCAGTAAATAAAAAAATAAATGGTTCCCCATTACATCCCATGTAGTGCTGCGACATCGACCTCAAAACATCGATGTTGTAAAATAAGAGACATCGATGTCGATAAAACATCGACCTCAAAACATCGATGTTTTCCAACATCGACGTTTTTGGGGATGTTTCATTTTTGCTGGCTTTTTTTTTAGAAATCGAGGTACCAAAATTGAAACAGAAGAGGTAATTTACACCACTGGTCACAAACATCGATGTTTATTCGATCATCAATGCTTCCACCGAATAACCGTATTGCATCTAATTTGTTATTAGTGGTCTTCATGAAAGCTCGAAAGAACCTCGTAAACTCGAAAACATCGTAAACTTGCACAGCAAACGTCAAAACAAAAAATTTCCCATACAAAGCGACTTGCTCAAAAGTGGAAAGTTTCACTAGAACAGTAGAAAAAGTACACATACATAATACATGCAATTGCTTCTGCTACCACCTTATGTATCCATCTTGGTCAGCTGATATGGTTTTGAGCACAACTACGCTGAGCAACTTTACCTGCTGCCTCATGCAACGGTGCGAGGGAAATTTGCGCTGAGCAAAAGTTCTCGGCTTTCACGTTTGCGTGAATGCCGCTATTATATTTTTTGTTAATTTGATCACTTTTTGCCACTTTTTTAATACAATATTTCACAAATTAAAAACGCGCCACGAACGAAAAAATCAAAACAAAAGTGAAAACATTTTTGCTGAATTCCAGTCAGCTATCACCATTTCTTTTCTGAAAGCATATTCTCTATCTGTTCTCCAAGTACTAAATTTGAACAGCGGTCTCATCGGTACCCCCTGGATTACACCTTTTCACTTCGACATGGGAATTAATATGAAACAAAATGGCAGAAATAAGAAAGCAAAGAGAGAGGAACGTCAAAACTCCCCACAAATTTTCGTATCGTGCGTGAAAGTCTACCCCGCCACCAACACCACACCTCTCACCAACAAAACGCGTTAGGCACGCGTCGAACACGCGCGTGAAAGCCATAGTGTAATGCAGATCTTAGTTCCCATAGAATAATACATACATAGATACTTTTATTCTCTCAATAAATTAATCGTCATAGGTACGGTGGAAAGTAAACATTGGATCATAGAATAATACATATATAGATACTTTTACTCCCTCAATAAATTAAACGTCATACGTACGGTGGAAAGTAAGCATTGGATGGTGCAAAACATGGGTTCAATAATACCAGATAGAGGCAATAGTAAACAACGTTCAACAAAGGAACAGCAACCGAATTTCGTGTTTTTGTGGCAAACTAGTTGTGTTAAATACAATACAAATGTATACCAACGATAAAAGTCAACAAAAAAGTGCAAAATACATTTATTTTTTTCAGTTCTGCACCAAAACGACAGGAAAAAGTTAAGTGAACATATTTTGTAACTCCACCTGGTGTAAGTTAATTTTAAATTTAATTGCTCTCATTTCCACAAACCTACGACGATGAGTGTGAAAGGAAACGTCAGATGAGAGATTAAAAGTACCTATTTATGTATTGGCCTATGCTTACTTCTTATGGTAAAGAAAATTTTATAAAAACTGATTACCAGGCGCATAGACCAATATATACATAGATACTTTTATTCGCTCAATAAATTAAACGTCATAGGTACGGTGGAAAGTAAACATTGAATGGTGGAAAACATGGGTTCAACAATACCAGAGAGAGGCAATAGTAAACAACGTCCAACAAAGGAACAACAACCGAATTTCGTGTTTTTGTGGCAAACTAGTTGTGTTAAATACAATACAAATGTATACCAACGATAAAAGTCAACAAAAAAGTGGTAACTGCATTTAAATTTTTCAGGTCTACACGAAAACGACATGAAAAAGTTAAGTAAACATATTTTGTAACTCCACCTGGGGTAAGTTAATTTTAAATTTAATTGCTCTCATTTCCACAAACCTACGACGAAGACTGTGAAATAAAACGTCCGATAAGGGAATAAAAGTATCTATGTATGAATTGATCTATGACCAGGTGTGATAGCTGATTACGCGAACTCCGCTTTATTTGAGAGGTACACGGTGCACCATATAAACATAAAACTAGCGGAAATCGAAGTTGACACTTACGATAGTGGGAGAAACGAAAATAACAAAAAACATCCAAAATTTATCAAAGAGAATATCAACATTTCAATAAATCACTGTTTACAATCCGTGTATATTACGATATTTTGCAATATTGCTGACCGGAATAAACATCTATGACTGATTCAAATCTCTGTCTGGATTTTTTATTAGCCGCATGCCGCATTTGTTTACAAAAGAATGAAGATCAAGACATGACCCCAATATTTGAACCACCAGGAAGCAGTGGGTTAACATTCAGTGAAAAAATAGAAAATTGTGCTGGAATCCAGGTACAAAGTTAAATAGCTTAATTTGCTATATGTGTCAAAGTAATTGGAGTGAACCTTTTTTTTAGATTATACAACATGAGAAACTATCTTCGTCGATATGCAGGAATTGCATAGCTTTCCTTAATATGACCTATAAATTCCGATCGATTTGCTGGAACTCGCAAAATTACCTCCACGAATATGTTGTTAGACATCACGATGCAGCGCAAAGTGATATGAACGTTGTTGAACAAACTCCGTATCAACAAGAACACACGTCCCTCCCACATCGTCCGCCAGAAAGTATTGTGGATGAAGTTGAGCATTCAAATCAAGATATTATAGAAGACTCGGTCTCATCTTTTACACATTCCGAGGATCTGTCAGAGGATTATTACAATGAAAGTTGGTTGGAATTTGAGCACATGAGCACGGGCAGACAAAAAACTGTTGTGAATCAAGGCGTAGTGAAAGAGAAAAACGATAATGAAAGTGTTAAATATGAAAACGACACAAATGCTACCTCGAAAACATTGGGCATTTCGTCGGATGGTGCTGCTGTCATAGAGGAGAAAAAAGTGTCGCCCATTCTCAAAAGAGCCAGAAAAGAGAAAAGAACACATATATGTGAGGTATGCGGAAACATGTATGGTCGTCGATATTCTCTGGTGGCACACATGCGACGGCATAGAGATGAAAAACCCTTCGAATGCGAGTGAGTATAAATTGTATATTGTGCTTAGCTGATAGTTGATAAACTCGACTATTCACAGACCGTCTTAAAAATATTTAAAAGACAATTCGCAAACTTTGTTTTTCTAAATTCTGCGGACTTAAATCTCAAATATAAAAAAATGGTGTAAATTGGAAAATAAAAAAGAATAAAAATATAACGGACAAAAACTTGAAACTATCTTAAAACTGGGACTAGTTTGGTATTCAAACATATCTAATGCGACCAGTCTGCGACGTCCATGGTTGTAATTCCACTACTTTCAATGTACATGATACAAACTAATGATTAAAACTTTTTTTTTTTATCAAAATAACAAGTTTAAATTGGACAAACACTTGACAATAGTGTGTGAAATAAACCATATTTATTTACTTATAGAATTTGTGGCCAATCATTTCACTGTAATTTTGAATTATCCCGCCATATACGTAAACATACTGGCCAAAGACCATATGCATGTGAATATTGTAAGCGTGCATTTGGTGATCGTTCCACACTACTAAAACACGAAAGGTAATTCCATGATCTAAAAACTACTCAGTTTAGATAATATCAGCAGTTTCATTTTTAGAATACATCGAAATGAACGGCCATATTCTTGCGAGACATGTGGTAAAAGCTTCACCTATTCCAGCGTACTAAAAGTGCATCAATTAACACACACAGGCGAAAAGCCATATAAGTAAGTAAATAAATTGTACTGTATTTTGATTTGTGCAGAGTAAATTGATAGGTGATATTTCAGTTGTGAGCTGTGCGGCAAACGTTTTTCACGTTCTCATCACTTACGGGCCCATTTGGAAACCCTGCTCCACCAAAATGATCCACAGTCTAAAGTTCTTTTGAAAAAAATAAAACGCGCCGAGGAAAGTAATAATTTAGGTACTGAGATTTTTTTAACAGCCTAAATGATTGTATATTTTGTTAAAGATTGTTACATTTTGTATATTGGCACATGGGTTTGCAGATAGGTAGGTGAAGAAAGGTAACCTAAGAAATAAAAAAATTATGTGCAAATGAAGGCAATAAATTCAGTTGAAACAAAAAATGGTTTATATTAATTAGTCCACTCTCCTATTCCCCAACAAATCTGATTAATAAGTGTTGTCGAATTTTACGTGTTACTTTGAAACATTACAAATTTTTTTTCAAGGTGTGTAATTTAAAAATAACAGTTCATAATTTAGTATTCATTCCGACTGCACCGGGTTCTACGTATTATCATTCTACAACTAGTGATCTAGCGAAATGAACTATTATTCTTAAATCGAAACTTTGAAAATAAAAGATGTAGGTATCTATATGTTATGATTTCTTAAATAGAGACATTTGGCTTATTAAATCATGTCCGGTCATTGAAACCCCTTGGATATCGGGGAGTTTATGCTAGAGCTGGTAGAGCATATGTTAAAATTAGCGAATTATCCAGACACATACTGATTCATAGTGCTGATAATGTAGATAATCTACTTTTGGAAGCAACAACTGCTCCAGTTGTCGATCAGTGCGACATGTAGGAGAAGATCCAGGAGACAGTGATGATGAGCAAAACTCAGTATTTATACACATCCCAAATAATATATATATACATTTCAATTATATTATACGTAGTTAAAAACGAATTCAAACTATTTTAATTCTTAACAAAGTTATGAACTACATAACATACATGAATCAAATTTTAATATCATTTCAATCAACATAAGACTCATTTATTCAATAGCTAAATTAACCAAATTTTAAAACTAGTATAAAACTTTACCAACCTAATTTGTTTTTTTGTTTTGGTTTCAACAAAACTTATATACATATGCTCGGATATAATGTAGCACACAGTTGCAGAAATGATGGATATGGAGGGACATCTACATACTACATACATATATTTGAAGAATTGGTAAATTTACTACAAAGATATACCGGCATGTGATGAAAACCGATCGAGTCAAAATCGAATTGAGTATTTGACGAATTTTATTGGCATAACTCCTAATACTGGGGAACAAATATGTTATATATACATTGTTTAATGGCAGAAAAAGAGGAATAAAAAATCCATTATTTGCACAAAAAACATCACTAAGGTATTTCACAAGGTCTCGTACTTGTCGAACTTGTCGATCTTGTCGTACTGTCGTAACTTCTCACAACAGTTGTACGAATTTTGTTGTTGGCTTCCATATAAAACTAACTTACGACAAGTACAACATCGAAGGTATGTTTACTGATTGTCGTACTTTACTAGTGCTGTTCTTCTTGTACCGAGTTTGTTATTACCGAATACATTTGATAAGTAACATCACTACCATAAGAGCTGTTGAAATTTATTACTTATTTTGTGATATTATTATTGACATTAGGTTTCTTTCTTTACTTTACCGCGGGAACCCAAACTTACTCACAAATTGGGCAAATGAGGGCGATTTTTTGTTTCTCTGAACGTCAAAATACGTTTCTCTTTTTACCGAACTTACCCAAACTTTTTCTTCGGGTAAGTTTGGGCAAAGTGTCAAACAATCAGCTGTTCGAAACGTCAACATAAAAACATGTATTACTCGTGATAAAGAAACAAGTGAAAAAAAATATTGAAAAAAATTATTGAAATTATTGAATTAACTTGAAAAGTGTTTGCTTTGAGAGTGCTTATTTAAAGAAGATGGGAAGTGTGCAAATGAACAGTGAAAATTAACATGATATGCACGATTTGTTGTCAAGCCTATGTGTTGTGACATTTGTTTTCGGGCTAGAAAAGTGTTTTTTTGCGTTTCTTTACTTTTGGGTAATATTGAGTATTTGAGAGAGAATTTTGCATTTACTCTCTTTTACCCGAAATTTACCCAAAAAGTAAAGAAACAAAGCTATTATTATGTTGTATTGATGTTATTATTTTATCCTTTTCGTTTATTTTCGTCATTTTATTTTCAAAAAATGTTTTTCTTCAATCAGTTGTTTATGGAATCAGCTGGATACGTACGACATACAACAAAAAATGCAATAATGGTTGTTCACAACTATCGTACTTAGGCACGACAATCCAGTACAACATTACGAGAGCTTGTGAAAACCCTAATTATTATGTCAAATCGCATTCGATTTAAATCGATCGATTTCCATCACATACCGTAGTATTACGTCAATTGCCATAATCTTGGCAGTCGCCCTGCGGGAAATTCGTAAATAGATAATGGTTTTAGTACCGTACATAGCAGAATTAATATTGACAATGAAATAGCATATGACGGATCATAATTTAATTTATATTCTTACCGATTCAAAGATTAATAACGATAAGTAGTTGAAAACAGTTCATAAACATTGCAATTACGAAACTGGATACAAGTAAATCGGTTAATCGGAATAACTAGCGAATTCAAGAACCTTCTAGATGTTGTTGTTGTTGCTTATCTTTGTAGAACAATCTCGAACACAGGAGAATTATCTTTACTGAGGTGAATTCATGCTACTGGTTTAGCGAGCTGGTACGTTGTTACAATGCATACTTTCAGGCGCAGCACTAACCGCCTGTTATTTACATGCTGTTAGTAGAGTCATTAACAGCAAGCAAAAGCTTTTACTTATTCGTAACACTGCCCCCCACTTAATCCTGTTCGCACCGAGCAGGCTCAACCCTCCGTTTTCCATACAGAGCTAGTCTTTCCAAATGCACGACTTTCATTTTAGCTCTTGGACTTTGGCTTTTCTGGATTCTATAAACCACGTCATTTATTCGTTTGACAACCTTGTAAGGGCCTTCCCAGTGAGTCTGAAGTTTTGGAGATAATCCCTTCTTGCGCCGTGGGTTGAACAGTAAAACTAGCTGGCCTTCATGAAATCCTTCTGAATTTGCCGCTCGGTCGTATCTGGCTTTCATTTTGTTACTGACTATTTTTAATTTGTTGCGCACAAATTCATGGAGATCATTAAGATCCCCCGTATCATGGCAATTGACATCACTGTTCGCAGGGTCAGATGCTGGTATGGTACCGAACTCCAAATCTCCAGGCAGCTTCAGCTCATTTCCGAAAATTACTTTAGCGGGTGTTCGCGAAGTGGAGTCATGGGTGGCCGTCCTATATGCCAAAAGGAACTTCGGTATGTGTTCATCCCAATCTCTTTGATCTGCGCTGACTACTTTTCTTAGGTAGTATTCTTCAAGAGTTCGGTTGAATCTTTCAACCATTCCGTCAGACTGAGGATGCAATAGTGTTGTTCTTGTTTTCCGAATACCGTATGACTCACACATTTCTTTGAAGATAGTCGATTCAAAATTCCTACCCTGGTCCGAATGGAGCTCCGAGGGGACACCAAAACGGCACATCCAGTTATCCACAAACACTTTAATTATAGTATTCGCTTCCTGATTTGGAACAGGGTATACTTCGGGCCATTTACTGAAGTAATCCATAACCACTAAGACGTACTGGTTTCCAGAGCTACTGACTGGAAATGGACCAGCCACATCCATAGCTATACGCTCAAAGGGTGCACCTGAGTTGTATTGCTGCATATGGCCATGACTTCTTCGCGTTGTTCCCTTAGCTGTCATGCATTGGGTGCAATTTGCTATCCAATCGGCTACCGCTTGTTGACATCCAACCCAGTAGAACCGTTGCTTTAGCTTTTCAATGGTCTTGGTTATTCCTAGATGTCCTCCACTCGGGCCATTATGGAATTCTGTCATTATCTCTTTTTCCTTGGAGGAGGGTACCACTATTAACTTTTTGACTATTTTACCATCCTCACTTTCCCATAACCGGTATAGGCAACCATCCAATAATTTTAGGCTGTTCCACTGGGCCCAGTATGCTTTCATCAGGGGCTCTCTGAGGCGATGTCATTGCGTGTTGGTCTTTCACCTTTATCTTCTGCAGAAATGATTTTATAGGGTCGCTTCTTTGTGCTGTTGACCATTCTTCGTTGGATTCTAGTCGAAGCAGACGTACGTCAATGATGTTTTCTTTCACCTCTGCTTTTGAGCAGTGTTTGCATTCCAGCTTGCATGGACGACGTGACAGGGCATCAGCATTACCGTGTTTTCCTCCTTTTCTATGCTCAATGCTGAAGTCATAGCTCTGCAGTCTTTCAATCCAACGAGCAAGTAGGCCTTCGGGGTTCTTAAATTAACTGAAAAGGCTGGCCGTACAGATACTTGTGGTAGTGTTTGACACACTCTATGACTGCCAGCTCTCGTCTCGTAACACAGTAGTTTTTCTCTGGCTTTGAGAGTATTCGGCTGTAGTACCCAATAACTTTTTCCTGGACATTGATTTCCTGCGAGAGCATGCCACCTATTCCGTAACCACTCGCGTCAGTATCCAACATGAATTTCTCTCCAGCAACAGGATATGCAAGCAAAGGAGCCGCGCATAAATATTGTTTCAGTTGGTGGATGACTCTTCTTGTTTTTCGCTCCAACAGTAGTGCCGTTTTTTCATTGTCAACTCGTGAAGACTTGCAGCCACTGTGGCGAAACCCGGCACAAACCGTCTGTAGTACGTACAGAGCCCTAGAAAACTGCGTAATTCATGGAGATTCTGCGGTCGTGGCCAATCCTTCACTGTCAGGATTTTGTCTTCATCGGTGGAAATGCCATCTGCTGTCACTCGATGTCCCAAGTATTTTACTTCTTTCTGGAACAGAGAACACTTCTTCGGGCTGAGTTTCAACCCAGCCGCGGTTATACGTTGAAGGACTTCTTTAAGATTCTTCAGGTGTTCATCGAATGTTTTCCCCATGACAATGATGTCGTCTAGGTACACCAAGCATGTTCGTCAATGAAGTCCTTTCAACACGCACTCCATTAATCGCTCGAAGGTGGCTGGAGCGTTACATAGTCCAAATGGCATTAATTTAAACCAGGGACATAAGAGTTATAACCAATATTTGAAAAAATCCTGAAATAATAATTAATCAAGAATTTTTAAAACCTGCTCTCTGAATAATAGTTACAAATAACCAATGTTTTTTTGGTCTTTGATAATCATTATATTTTTTTTTTTTTTTGTTTTGGGCTTCCATAACCATAACAAAAGATTTTTATTTTTTTTGGTCTTCCGTAACCATTACAAAAGATTTTTATTTTTTTTGGTCTTCCGTAACCATTACAAAAGATTTTTTTTTTTTTGGTCTTCTATAACCATTACAAAAGATTTTTATTTTTTTTGGTCTTCTATAACCATTACAAAAGATTTTTTTTTTTTTGGTCTTCCATGTCCATTATGAAAGATTTTTCTACATAAAATTTAGTAAAAATTAGAAGAAACTATTAATTAAACTATTGGTAAAATAAGGATAACAAAAGTAGTTTAGTTAAAATACGGATTTCTGTAAAAATAGCAATAAAATTAGTCCAATTGAATTAGAACACGTTTTACAGACTTTTGTTATCAAAGACCAAAAAAAAAAAAAATCTTTTATAATGGTTACAGAAGACCAATAAGAATAAAAATCTTTCATAATGGTTACCAAAGACCAAAAAAAATAAATATCTTTTGTAATGGTTACGGAAGACCAAAAAAACCAATAATCTTTCATAATCGTTATCAAAGACCAAAAAAAATAAAAATCTTTCATAATGATTATGGCAGCACTACAATTTTCTGGGTAATTTATAATTATTATTACAGGCCCAATTTTTTTTCAGCTATTTTTTCCATAACCTTTTGCATATTTAAAAAATAATAAGAGTTAAATCGGGTCCCTGCTTTAAACTGCCACAGACCATCCCCTACGCTGAATGCAGTTTTCTCATTGTCTTTGTCGCTGATTTCTACTTGCCAATAACCACTGTGCAAGTCCAGCGTGGAGAACCATTTTGTTCCTGACAACGTATCCAATGTGTCATCAATTCTTGGTAGTGGATAACTGTCCTTTTTGGTGACGTCGTTGAGCTTTCTATAATCCACACAAAATCAGGTACTTCCATCTTTCTTCTTAACTAGTACCACCGGCGAGCTCCATGGACTTGAAGACGGTTCGATTACACCATCCTTCTGCATTTCAGCTACAAGTTTCTTCACCTCATCTCTTTTAGCAAGTGGAAGACTTCTGGGCGGCTGCTTTATTGGTCTCGCTTCCCCTGTATTGATGTCATGCTTTACCATTGATGTTCTACCTTGGCACTCTTTTTTCAGGGCGAAGGCAGACGCATGCTTCCACAGTAATTGCTTTGCTTTGTTCCTATCAGAAGGCTTTAGTTCTCGCACCCACTCTCTGAGATGCGACTCCAGTACTTTCTGCTCCTTTTCTGATAGTTTTCTGCAGTCAGAATTAACTTCACAGTTGATGACTGCCTCGGCTGGTGTACATTCTGCAATTTCTGTGCGGTCGCCGATCACCTCCTCGTTGGACAAATTTAGAACTCGTACAGGCAAGTATCCTTCATTATTAGTTTTTACTAGAGCTTTGGCAGTGATGATGATATAGTTGTTTATACTTGCCGGTTCAACTACCCACAAACCGCCGATCTCTGCTGTTTCGAGCAACATGACCAGCTTTGTCGCAATTGTAACACTTTGGTCTGGGCTTACTTCCGCCTGATAACGCCTTGCTGAAGGTTTGGGTCATTTCTTTAAGATCGTTTATGGCTCCCTTCAAATCTCCTGCCTCCGACTCCATTTAAATTTTTCTAACTCTTTGTATTTGAGGCTTGGACACAAATTTCGCTGTCTCCTGTGCCAATACGAACGAAACAGTTTCGGCGAATGTAGCTTTTTGTGTGGCACAAGTCACGTATTTTATGTCAGGATCACGGATGCCGTTGACGAATGCTTCAATCTTAAATTGATCCAAGAATGGGTGGGACTCACCAGGATAAGTCATCAACACCAAACGTTCCACCTCGGTTGCGAAGTCCTGAAGCGTTTCATTATGCTTTTGCACTCGGCCTCTTAATTCCATGCGATATAAATCCTTCTTGTGATCGCCACCATACTTGCGTTGTAACGCAGCCAGTATGTCCTCGTAGTTGTTTCTGGCACTGACGGGAATGCTCTGAAGGACTTCTGCTGCGCTGCCTTTCAGTGCTTAAATTAGCTCTACTGCTTTGTCGTTGCTGTTCCACAAGTTCTTAATTGCGACCATTTCGAATTGGAATTTGAAAACGTCGAATGGTGTAGAGCCATCGAAACTGGGAGCTTTCAATCTACTAGAGCCTTCAGAAAATACTCGCACTGGACCCTCTTGCAACTGAAGTTCACTCATTTTCCTTTGCAATTCGCTTACATCATTTTTTAGTTCCCGTTCGACTTCCTCGAACTTATGTTCGACTTCCTCGAACTTATGTTCGACTTCTTCAATCTTCTGCCCCATTTCCTCGATTTTTTCTTCAACCTTTTCGAATTTATCGTTCACTTGAATCTCCATATTGCCACAACTTCAGAGATTTCTTGCAGTTTCTCATTTGTGGCATTTGATGTTTCCTGAATAATTCTAGAATTCTCGCTAAATTTCTTTTCAAGTTTTTCGTCCATAATTCTAGAATTCTCACCAAATTTCTCATTCATAATTCTAGAATTTTCACCAAATTTCTTTTCCAGTTTCTCGTTAATTATTCGAGAATTTTCGCTCAATTTCTCGTCCATAATTCTAGAATTATCGTCCAATTTGGCCATCATGGCAGCAAACATTGTAGAAACATCTACATTACCAGTTGCTTCTTTTGCACAAACCTCCATTTCGTCTTTGCACTAGAACTGATATGTGTCAATGTTGATATTTCGGCGTTTAAATTCTTCTATTAATCGCCTCTGCAGCTCTACCTTATTACCAGCTGTCGGTTGATCCAATTTACTCAACTCCTTTTTTAGTTGTTCAACTTTGAGTTCTTCAAACTTCATCGTTGTCCTTAATTCGTAATCCCACTTCTGACACCAATGTTACGAATTTCCTTATACGTCCTTTTTGCGTTGTTTTATTCCCAATAATAAAACAAGGTTCGTTTTAAATTACGATAATTACAACGGTTTAACTTCCTTCTATTTTACTTATATAAATAGTACTACAATTTACTTTATTTATGACACTTTAACACGTCTTATATTTTACTATCAATTCGCGTTGCTTACTTTACGGGGTTTAATCACAAACTGAAACTCTCCACTGCAAAGACCTCCGCTATTTATACCAACTCACCATACTCAAATGAAGGTATAACTAGCGAATTCAAGAAGCTTCTAGATGTTGTTGTTGTTGTTGCTTATCTTTGTAGAACAATCTCGAACACAGGAGAATTCTCTTTACTGAGGTGAATTCATGCTACTGGTTTAGCGAGCTGGTACGTTGTTACAATGCATACTTTCAGGCGCAGCACTAACCGCCTGTTATTTACATACTGTTAGTAGAGTCATTAACAGCAAGCAAAAGCTTTTACTTATTCGTCACAATATGTATATACAGTCACTCACATTTAAAGTCGGGCAGTACCATGAAAATATTTTCAGTCCAAATATTTCTGTGTTTATAAAAGAAAATATATTTTATTTTTTACCCCTTTTGTTACAAAAACTCTTGGCTTTAAGAACAACTACAATGAAATATTCTAAGTACTTTTATAAAAAGCACATGAAGTCTAAACTAACCCTTCTACACTTTTTTGCCTCACATTGAAAGTCGGGCATAATAAAAAATATTAAGAAAAAAAAAGTTAATATTTTGTTGCTCCGCCTTTTTGGTTCTCTACAGCTTGTAGGCGGCTTGGCATTGATTGAACAAGTTTTTTGCAAAAATGTGGATTAATATTGTTCCATTCTTCAAACAGAGCATTTTTCAGCTGATCTTCTGATGAACAGAGCCTATCCTGCGTCCTAATTCGTCCCATAAATGTTCAATGACATTGAGGTCGGGTCTTTGTGCAGCAGTTTTGATCATTTTCGGACAATTATATAACAACCAGCTCTTAACATCGTGTGCCGAATGATTCGGGTCGTTATCTTGATAAAATTTGAAGTTTGATTCAATGCCAAGTTTTTTTACGTTATCTTTCAGATTTGTCTTCAAAATCGTCAAATACACATTCTTGTTCATTATTCCTTCGATAAAGTGTAAGTTGCCAACTCCTGAAGCCGCCATACACCCCCAAACCATCACGGACACACCACCATGTTTGACCGTTTTTCTCAAATTTTTTGATTCTAGTTCTTTGCTTGGTTTGCGCCATATTTTACCCCATCCATCGCATCCAAATAGATTAAATTTACTTTCATCAGTAAACAGTACCTAATAATAGATTGTTAAAATCATAAAGCATTATTTTTTGTCCCCACTTACATTGCTCCAGAAGTCAAAGTCCTTGGCCATATATTGATGGGCAAAAACAAGTCGGTCATTTTGGTTCTTCTTGCTAATGAGGTGCTACTTCCGTGCAACTCGGCCATGAAAGTTATTTTTTCGAAAAAATCTTCATACTGTTTCTGGGTTAACCTCTGTCCCAGAAGCTTCTTTGACCATCGCAGTTAGATTTGGTGCAGAAATAAAGGGATCATTCTTAACTTTTCTTAAAATCATACTCGCATCCCTAGATGAGAGTTTCTTTAATCGGGGTAGGCGTTGTTTGTTGGCAATCAACCCATCTTTTTTATATCTAGCTATGATGTCATGAACCGTTGATTTGCTTTTCTTCACTAGTTTCGAAATTTCGCGTTCAGATTTTCCTTCTAAATGCTGATCAATAACTATTTTGCGTTCTTCCAAGGTGGACTGTATAATATTACGTGGCATTTTTACAGAATATTTTAATTGACTACACTGAGCACTTGAGAAGATAACAATGACCAATAATTTTAAAAACAATTACAGAAAACGAAAAATTAACGGTATATTTACTGACTTCTCGCTCAAAACATTGCTTGCCCGACTTTCAATGTGAGGCAAAAAAGAGGAGAAGTCTTAGTTTAGACTTCATGAGCATTTTATAACGGATATTTCATTGTAGTTGTTTTTAAAGCCAAGAGTTTTTGTAACAAAAGGGGTAAAAAATAAAATATATTTTCTTTTATAAACACAGAAATATTTGGACTGAAAATACTTTCATGGTACTGCCCGACTTTAAATGTGAGTGACTGTACATATATATATATGTATATCCCCGGATAAGCCCTGATCAATACATACAATACCATCAAAGATGACGACCCACATGTGCAGGTCAAGGTTTACCATTCCCGATTACCAGTGGGGTAGAAATAACCAATAGCAAATCATCGGATGATGGTTTCGCCTGCCCGGATCCAAGGCAAACCCCGTAAAAATTCCAACAAGTCCTCAATGGCCACATGGCCATGCCCTCTGCCTGAAACCATCCAAAGCAACGGCGACGACTATGCTGTAGGGTTGGGCATTGACAGAAAAGGTGCTCAATGGTATCCACCTTCATCACCACAAGAACGGCAGTAATCAACCCCGTCCACAATCCAGTTGCGAGTGAAGTCTCCAGCATCACAGTGACCTGTGACAACCCCAATGAGAAGCTGCATGTCAGCCTTGTCTAGTTGAAAAAGCGACTTAGTCCTCCCCGAGTTCACTGCCGGCCATATGTCTTTTGAAATAATCCACTCTTACCAGATCGATCTCTGAGATCGATCAAGCCATTCAAGTAATAGATCGGTAGATTTACAGAGGTAATCAATCTCAGATCAGCAGAAGTCCATCCTGCTCTAGCAAGATAGTCTGCATCAACATTCCCTGTGACATCACTATGTCCCAGAACCCAGCTGACTCTTAGCTTGCCGGGCACTACACTGTTCAAGATCCGCTTGCAATCCCTAACCAATTTGAATTTACATATGTATAACCTGATCGCACTGAGGACTGACCTACTATCAGCGGGGATGACGAATTCACCCGTTGGATACAAACACTAGTCCATTATCGCTCGCGTGGAAGACACCGCAGTACGCACCCAATATGATCGAAAGCCCGTGTTGAAGGTTCTCACTGAAGATCCCCGCTCCTGTGCCCGATTCCATTTTGGAGCCATCTGTAAAGATCAGGTATACGTCCCACACAGTCACTCCTACCTGGCATAATGATCTCCGGGCATCTCCCAAAGTCTACAGTCGGCAGCATGTAGTCAGTGGCCTGACTCAAACACTCATCCGGGTGATTGTCAATCAACTTCTGGAGAATGTTAGCATGTTCCTCAGAGCCATGTCTTCAGTTACCCAATTATCTAACGTACACCGTCTCGTGTAGACATCAGGATTATATCCAGCGCCGTTCAATCGTTTCTTCATTAGCTCCTCAGTATTTCGCTTCCAGTTCAGTATCTGATCAGGAACGATGCCGAGATATTTCGTCTCGGAATATAGAGATAACTCCACGCCCTCCAACCATGGTTTCTTAAAATTTCCAGTCTTTCGCCTGCGCGTAAAAAAAACTATCTCCGTTTTGTGGCACAGTGCCTAGCCCGAACTGGCAACTCAACCAGGGCATCCTGCATGAGGTCGCTGATCGTAGGAAAAGATTTTCCATCGACAAGAATAACAACGTCGTCCGCATAGTCAACAATTCTACGTCCTCTCAACTGAAAGTCCTTAAGAATGGCGTCAACCACTAAAAGCCACAGCAGATGGGATAATACGCCACCCTGCCGCGTGTCCCCTTGTAGCCAGCTTCCAAACTGAGCTCACCCCAAGGTTCGAATTTACAATCATGTTCGCAAACCATTCGACAAGAAGTAAAGTCGCCCCAGCGGACTCCAGAGATACCCTGATGGCGCTAGATGACATATTGTTAAAGGCACCTTCTATATCTAAGAAGGCAGCCAAAGTGAAATCCCCAAACTTCAAGTTGTGCCCAAGATAACCCACAACATCGTGCAGAGCAGTTTTCACTGATTACCCTTGAGGTAGGCATGTTATCTACCACTAATTCGATTCCTGATGTGCAGGTCAACCATTCTCTCCAAGCTTTCAATAGAAAGGATGAGAGACTGATTGGTCTTTACTCGTTAGGAGACTTGGGAATAAAAGCGACTAGTACCTCCTTCCATTTGTCTGGTATCAGGGAAAATCTGAGATAAGCACTATAGATACTCAAAAGCTAAGGGGTGACAACAGCGTCACATTTCTGTTGCATAACCCGCAGGATCCCTTGAGAACCAGGAGATTTAAAGGGCTTGAATCTATGAATAGAGAAGCTATGGTGAAAGATATCTGGAGTGGAAGTCACCAGGTGATTCCTTTCTGCAGACTCTATATCCACACAGTTTGGAAAGTGAGTTTCCATAAGAAACTCAAGTGTGTCAGCTCCGGAGTTGGTCTATGACCCATCGGATTTCTTAATGTCGTCGAGGACTCTAGGGTCATTGGACAATTCTCGACGAAAGTGTAGCGTCATTTACCAATACAAAAAATCGTAACAAAACCAACACCTACCCGAGTTAAAAACAAAAATTTTAATGTTGATTTCGTTTCTGCAAAAAATGCGACGCTTTCTTGAAAATATTTGTTCGAAATAATTTATTAATAAATTAGGCATTTTAACCAAAACAATTTTCGGCGGTGGTGGCTGCTGAAATTCGTCGGCGACTCGGCTGATCTAAAACATCGGCGGCTGGACTAATGAAAAACGTCAAAATTAAAAATAAACATATCAAACAAAGAACAATACTATTTAAAAAGTTTGTTTGAAATGGATTGCATTTTATTGTGGACAGATAGCAGTGAAGGTGACCGCGATACCATTCCAGATTGAGTCCAACGAAAAATAATCCGGGATACATCAGATATAATGAATCTTAATGAGAAAAGTAAGAAAAATTATCTTAGCGGAATATAAATATAATTATTAATAAAAATTATTGGTTTCATAAAAAACTTTACACTCAATAAAGTTCTTTTACATATGTTTTGAGTAGTAAAAAGTCAACGGCTATATCACCTCTATTGAAATGTGCTGCAACACTTAAGTTTTTAGCGCAAGGTGGATACCAACTTCAAATTGGCCAAGTCTAATAGGATTTTCTAAGTCATCAATTTATTTTTACATGTCAGCGGTATGCGAATTAATTGAAAAAAGTATTTGTCCCAAGCATATTAAATTTTAAATGACAGAAGATAAGGAAAGGGAGGCAAAGAGATACTTTTTTTTTGATAAATGTGGAATACCTGGAGTAATTGGAGTAGTAGATGGTACCTATAAGACCGACAATAGATGAACTTTTATATTTCAGCCGCAAACTTAAACACAGCATCAATGCTATGGTGGTAAGTTACCATAAAAACCCAATGCAAATAAATGATAACTTTTTTTAGATTTGTGATCATGAAATGTACATATGGACCGTCGATGGGCTTTTTGGAGGAGCTAGTCATGATTCTAACGTTTGGAATTTGTCACAGGAGAGACAATATTTAAAACAAAAGTATTTAGCTGGTGATACGGGAAGAAGAATCCTTGGTATAACTACTATTCTATTTGAAATGAAAGCGCAACCGTACAAAATTCTTATCGTTTCAGGTGATTCCGGATATCCTCTAGAGCCTTGGAATTTATCTCTATACAGAAATTGTTCTGACAATTCTGCAGAATCATTTTTCAATGATCAACATTCAAAACGAAGGTCCATAATTGAAAGGATTATTACGAAAATTACGATTTCGTTGTCTCTTAGCTGCAATGGAGTTGCATTATGCGTCAAAAAGGCTGTTATAATACTGAATGTTTTGTTGTGCATTACACAATATTTGTATAGAGTTTAATGTTGATGTTCCTAACTTAGGAAATTATAATGCACCTGCAAATTCTTCTGTAAGATGAAATAAAGAACAATATGCAAAGAAATTAAAGAACACAAACAAAATCTGAATTATTCAAAACAAAAATAATTCATTTAAAAACGCATAAAAATGTTGTAGAAACTAAATCAGTAAGAAATATAATACATACATATAATACATATTGTTACGAATAAGTAAAAGCTTTTGCTTACTGTTAATGACTCTACTAACAGTATGTAAATAACAGGCGGTTAGTGCTGCGCCTGAAAGTATGCATTGTAACAACGTACCAGCTCGCTAAACTAGTAGCATGAATTCACCTCAGTAAAGATAACTCTCCGCCATTCGAGATTGTTCTACAAAGATAAGCAACAACAACATCTAGATTCTAGAAGGTTCTTTAATTCGCTAGATATACCTTCATTTGAGTATGGTGAGTTTGTATAAATAGCGGAGGTCTTTGGAGTGGAGAGTTCAGTTTGTGATTAAACTCCGTAAAGTAAGCAACGCGAATCGATAGTAAAACATAAGACTTGTTAAAGTGTTATAAATAAAGTAAACTGTTGTACTATATAAGTAAAATAAAAGGAAGTTAAACCGTTGCAATTATCGTAATTTAAAACGAACCTTGTTTTATTATTGGGAATAAAACAACGCAAGAAGGACGAATAAGGAAATTCGTAACAATATAATAAACACAAAACACATATTTCCCAAGTCCATGTTTTTCTAATTTCAGATCTACAATGTTTTTTTAAGTCTACATCATTTTTCGTTTAGTTTTTTCTACTTCCACTCCCTTCTTGAACTCAAACTTTTCCTTATCAAGTTTGTATTGCCATTCCTGCCATTCAGAACTTATCTTTAAATAGTTCTTAACATAAGCAAGGTTCTGGTTGACATCTGCTAAAGTTTCATGCCTTGAACTTTCCACAGACCACTCTCCAATAATCACCGTTAGTAGGCTAATCAATTTAGCTGTCTCATTAAAAAAAGAAGACGAAATAGAAGACGCAATACATATGTTCACTGCGCACATCCAACAAGCCGCTTGGGAAGCTACTCCCAAGACAAAACGTCATGCCGACCAAAACAACAGGGCTAGGAAAAATTACAAAAAGCCTTATCAATGGAAAAGAATAACAAGTTTGACTTCTTCGTTTCTAATCTTTCACCATCGGAAAACACTGTTTACAACCTATGGAAAGCCAGCAAAAATTTCAACACTACTACGGAAAGAATACCTCCCATAAAATCAACTAACGGAACGTGGTCCTGATCTGATAAGGAAAACGCGGACTCGTTTGCTCAACACCTCTCACACGTCTTTCAACCCAACGAGTCAACAAATTTCACTTCTGAGGTCGATGAATTTCTCACATCACCTGCTCAAATGGACTTACCAATCAAAAGTACAACCTGCTATGAACTACTATGAACAAACAAGAAAAAGGCGCCAGGTTTTGATCTGATTTCGGCAAAAATCCTCAAAGAACTTCCGGATATAGCTATAATACATTTCAGGAACATAATAAATGCTATTTTCAGAGTCGGCTACTTTCCGGTGCAGCTCAAAGTGGCCGAAGTGATTATGATTCCAAAGGTTGGTAAACCGCTCGAGAACGTGAATTCGTACAGACCGATAAGCCTCCTTCCAGTGTTGGGCAAAATATTGCTTAACAGAATGAAGCCTATACTTCGAACCAAACACTTGATTCCTGACCATCAATTTGGTTTCAGGGACAAACACGCAATAATTGAACAGGACGGTTAAAACAATAAGGAGAACAAATATTGTTCAGCGGCATTTTTAGACATCAGGCAAGCATTTGACAAGGTTTGGCGTGAGGGCCTACTCTACAAGTTAAAGAAAAATATACCCTTCCCCTATTATGAACTAGTACGATCCTACTTAGAGTGTAGATACTTTTATCTTAAAGTCAATAGTAGTCAATTCAGGATTGGTGTCAGTCAACGTCAACGCAACCAAGTCAGTGCATGTAACTTTCAAGCTGAGAGCTGGAAATACGGCAATACCCCAATCGGACAGTGCTAAATATCTTCAATCAAAATGTCTACGGCTCATCGCTGATGCACCCACCTACATGAGAAACGAAATTCTTCAGAGACTTCCAAACAAATTCTGTTCAACAGGAGATCGACAAAATCAATGAACGATACGCTTTAAGACTGTCTTCGCACACTAATGTATTAGCACGAAATCTTAGAAGTAACTTCACAAAGCAGAAGACTTACAAGATTCAAACTCACACATCTAGTCAGCACTCGATGATATAAAATCCACCTACAACGAGGACCAGCACTGGTTGTTTCTCATCATGCCAAGACTGCAACAAATTCAAATTTGTATATTTTTTGAAATTGTTTGAATATTATATACTAGTTGCCTATTGTCATTTATTTGATAGATTGCAATAAAAAAGGAGATACAAATTTACACAAATCTTCGGGTTGTGATTGACTTCAGTCATAAGTTTGACAGAATTTTCATGATATTGTTACGAATTTCCTTATTCGTCATATATAGTACAACAGTTTACTTTATTTATAACACTAAAAAGTCTTGTATTTTACTATCAATTCGCGTTGCTTACTTTAGGGGGTTTAATCACAAACTGAACTCTCCATTCCAAAGACCTCCGCTATTTATACCAACTCACCATACTCAAATGAAGTTATATATAGCGAATTCAAGAACCTTCTAGACATTGTTGTTTATCTTTGTAGAATCATCTCGAATGGCGGAGAATTATCTTAACTGAGGCGAATTCATTCTACTGGTTTAGCGTGCTGGTACGTTGTTATGCAATGCATACTTTCAGGCGCAGCACTAACCGCCTGTTATTTACATAATGTTAGTAGTCATTAAGAGCAAGCAAAAGCTTTTACTTATTCGTAACAATATTGTGTCTGATTTTCGACTTGTTTTCGAAGAAGAATTTTCCGTGTTCCAACGTTATCTTTGACTACGTCTATGGGGAGTGTGAGAAACGATTTGTTCTGGCGGATTTGAAATTGGTTCATCGCAAGCCATATTTAAATACTCCTCCATAGTAGTACCGTGTTTATTTATATTTCTAGAATTTGAACTTGACGTTGCTGGCGTATTATGTTCTATATTAACCCCAAATACTATTTTTGTTTTCACGGCATTTAATCTTAATGTGATTTTTATAGTCAGCCCATACCTAAAAAAATTTAAATGTTATCTAATTATCTAAATGTTATCAAGCGTACTTTTTTGCATTTAGTGCAATCATAAGTTGGAGCATCTAAATCTAGAGACAGTCTTGTCCACAAATTCTTGGACTTGATTTTAGCAGTATACACATTAAGGTGACCTTTTTTTAAATCGGGATGTTTTACCATAAAATCCACCATTAGCTCATATTGTCGTTGCTTTGTATTATTTTTTTGTAATCCGCTCCTTTAAAAATACAATGCAAAATACAACTAGTTATTTACCACTTTGTCATATTTGTTCATTCATTCATTTATTTATTAGTATTCATAATACTCTTAATTTACATTAATTCATTTATATTTCATTTCTAACAAAATTTATACATTCTTTATTAAAGATATTATTATTGAGTTCATTCTTAATTCTGGTTGGTAATGAGTTGAAAAGTTTGAGGCCCTTGTAGAAAATAGATCTCTGCATTGAGGATGTTGTAACCCGCTGTAGTCTGAAGTTATTGGCATTCCGTAGTGAATATGGTTGTGTCTCACCAACATATCTCATTTGTTCACATAAGTAATCTGGTGCAGTCCCCTTTCGTATTTTTTGTATCAGTTTTATGGTGTTTAGTGCTAGCCGTTGTTTTATATTCATCCATTTGAGAGTATTTAGCATGGTGTTTATTGGTGTGTACCTGTTGCATTTCAAAATCGACCGCATTGCATTATTCTGAAGTTTTTGTAATCTTTCTATATGTGTATCAGTGCAGCATGTGTATAATATTGTGGAACCGCATTCAAAATGTGGTTTAATTATTGTATTGTAGATTTTTATTGCCGTTAAGACGTTTATTTTATTTCTTATTCTTTTGAAAAACCCGACTTTTCCCGATTTTTTACATATAAACTCTACATGTTCATTTAGTTTTAACTTTTTATCAATTATGAAGCCAAGATATTTGATGTGATCGACTTTCTCTATTATTTCTCCATTTAGTTCAATACTCATTTCACTTCTCATATTTATTTCCATAATTTTTTTTTTTCATTTAATTTTAATTTATTAATTTTTCGCCATTTACTAATGTTATTTAAGTCTGTTGTTAAGTTGTCCCGACATTCTTCAGGGTTACATCCTTCTGTGAAAATAAGTGTATCGTCTGCATATAGAACCATTTCGCTTTTTTGCAATACATTCGGCATATCATTTATATATATAATAAACAATAATGCTCCCAATATTGACCCTTGGGGAATTCCATAGTTATTATTTATTTTCTCTGATCTTGCATCGTTAACTTTAGTAAATTGTCTTCTGTTTGACAAGTATGATTTAAACCACTTTAGTTCCGTATCTTGAATACCATACATAAATAGTTTGTTTATTAATATTTCCCTATCGATGGTTTAAAATGGTTTCAAATGATCTTTTAAAATCCAAAAAGATTGCCATTATTTTTTATCCTTCTCTGTATTTTTCCACCGGTTAATAACATAGTTGACGGTAGTCTCACATGAAATTTTTTGTTCGGAGGTCTGATTGATATTTAGTTAGTAACTAACATGATTCAATGTATTTTACTAATTGTCCTTTCACGACCATCTCTAGAATTTTTTCAAAAGTTTTTAAGGCATTTATGGGCCGGAATTCATCACATTTCTTTGTCCTTGTTAACTTTTCGACCGGAGTTATCATGGTATCCTTCCAATTTTCTGGAAATATCCCAGTTTTTACTGAGTCATTTATGATTTTTAACAGTATATTGCCGGTTGGGATCCAGTTATCTAGTATTATTTTTGGTGTTATTTTTTCAGTCTTTTTTTATTTTTTAAGTTTCTTATGATATTTTTAAGTTCTAAAAGAGCGATTTCACGGAATTTGAATTTTTCTTCGGCCATATTTATATGGTTTATATAATGCACATTATCAATCGAATCTCATAACTTTTATACTATTAACAAAATATTCATTAAAATGACTGGCTACCTAATTGTTATACTTATGTTCACCATCATTAAATATCACAGATTTGATCACATTTTGCTCTTTCTTCATCACTAAGTTTTTTATTGTGTTCCACATTTGTTTTTGATCTTTGGTGTTGTTTATTTGGTCATTTGTGTAATTAAATTTTGCGTTCTCAATTGCTACTTTATATTTATTTCTTCTTTCGGTGTAGTTTTTCCATGCTTCGATTGTATTTTCATACTTGGCCCTATCACACATTATAATTTTATTGTGCTTCATTCTATTGAGATCATCAGTAATCCACTGGTCACAAAAATCTTGTTCCTTTACCGTTATTATTTTAGAGAATTTCCGCACAGTTTCCCCGTAACAGCTGTCCAAATAGTTTGTGTTATCATTGATGTCTTTGCTTCCATCGAATTTCAATATTGCGCTTAGTTCTCTGTTAAAAGGCCCCGGCTTATATTTAAAAATCTCTACTTGTTTATTGCATTTTGTTTTCTTTTTATCACATTCAATCATTAGTGGTCTTCATGAAAGCTCGAAAGAACCTCGTAAACATCGTAAACTTGCACAGCAAACGTCAAAACAAACAAATTTCCCATACAAAGCGACTTGCTCAAAAGTGGAAAGTTTTCGAGGCAAATTTGCTGCGCAAACGTGGGATGGAGAAACGTGTATACTTTTGACATTTCGTTGTCATCTGACTAGGATGGATAAATAAGGTGATAGCACTAGAACAGTAGAAAAAGTACACATACATAATACATGCAATTGCTACTGCTATCACCTTATGTATCCATCTTGGTCAGCTGATATGGTTTTGAACACAACTACGCTGAGCAACTTTACCTGGTGCCTCATGCAACGGTGAGAGGGAAACTTACGCTGAGCAAAAGTTCTCGGCTTTCACGTTTGCATGAATGCCGCTATTATGTTTATTGCCTCATGGTCTGATATATTAAATGCTGAATTCATTTCCACCGATACTTTATGGCTATTTGTTATAACATAGTCAATAATTGTTTTTGATAGATTTGTGATTCTGGTGAATTGATTAACTATTTGCCTTAGACCATTGGCATGCATTGAACTTTGAACTTTCATTTTGTAAAAACTATTGTTTGAGCAGTCTATATTAAAATCACCCATTATCAAAATATCACAGTTCTTCTCACTCATTACCTCGAGGGTTTCTTGAAACGCTACGCAAAACTCTGCTTCACTTCCACTAGGAGATCTGTATATTGCACAAATTACTATAATATTATTTGCACATTGGGCCTCGCAAACTAATATCCAGTAGTTAGACTTCACAACTTTCTCATATAATTTTGTTACTGTCCACTCTTGTTTATAATATATAATTACTCCACCCGTTCGCGCTGAATTTGAGTAGCTAATAATTTGATTATAATTTGCTAACGAAATTTCGTTTTCTTAAATATCTTCGGTCAAATGCGTCTCAGATAAAACAAGGAAATCCAGATTCTCTTTGGCGATTATTACCTCAATTTGGTTGTAGTTATTCGTTAAACCTTGATCATTTGTATATATTGCACTTATAGTATTTGCTTACATTTTAAGATTAAATATTTTCTTCGATAACTAAGTTGCTTTCTAACAAGGTACGAACTTTTTAACGCGTTTTACAGTCGCTTTCGTATTACAGAATTGCATTTACGAAAGAGTACTTTTTGTTTCTCGAAAGGGGGGAAATGGACGGTTCAACAAATAATTTCCGAGCGTTCGTAAATAAAAAATTTGTACGAATTTTTAACTTTTCCCTTTCGAATCGAATTACATAATAACCCCCTGGAATAGATGATTAAAATATGCGATTAGGTTAAATACTTAGGGTAATGTTAGATCGGAAATTGAATTGGAAGCACCACATAGAGGACGGGCAATAAGGCCTACAGATGTTGGTCGCTATGGAGCATGGGGCTATATGATCCAAATGGGGCCTCAACCTGGAAATAAACCATTGGCCCGTACAAACATATGCTTATGTAGTGTGGTGAACGGCTGTTGGGAGGAAATGCAATATCGTCGTACTGCAGAGGGTTCAACGAATGCGCTGCATTGGTATTAGCGGTGCAATGAGTAGAACCACGAGAAGGGCTATAGAAAGCATTTTATGTATCCAGCGAATTTACCCTTGCGGCAAAAAGCCTACAGGTAATGGGTTAATGCATCAACAGGGATCTGAAGTCTAAAAACCGATGGATAATGTAGGCTTTCGGCGGGTACACGCAAGATGCGATGGAATCCGACCGAATACCCGAGTTAAGGGGAATTGTGTGACTATGACGCCATCTAGAGACGCCTGGCACAAGCACCAAATGGGACCTGTTGTTCCAAGGATGGCTCAAAGCTAGGGGAAAGAACGAGTCTAGGATTTTTCGTTGAAAAACCGGCAACCGAAACCCACCTACGCCTCCCGGATCACAATACGAACTTTCAAGCGGAAGTTCGGGCGATTACGGAGTGTCAAATGACTCGGCGATAATACAAATATAAATAATATATCTTCACGAATAGGGAAATATCAATCCACTCCCACCAGAGTCGACCTCAAGTTTATATTGTGAGAGAAGAAAATATTATCACCCGATTAAACAATAGTTCCCCTCCTATTGAGGAATGTCCAATGTCTCTTCAGAAAATGTTCAAATTAAAACACACAGCTCAAAATTGTTTGCTAAGTTATTTACATTTATAAAATAGTTTTTATTTTTACTTGAATTTCTTTCAAACTGCAGAAAAAAATAATGTATACTCTGATAAAACAATTTTAATTTTCTTTTTTAGTAAGGCTTGAAATGACAATTGGTATTAGGGTTTCATGATTTACTAATTAAAAAAGATAACAATTTTAAAAGTTTTAAGTTATGAAATGTAAATGAATTTATACCAAATAAAATGATGTACTTATTTAAAAGGTGGAGGAGAGAAACAAATACTTTAATTTAAAATTAAAACAAAATGAATACAAGCATTTTATATCATATAATTTTGTATTTCCGTTTAATTTTATAATTTTATTATATAAAACATAATTAAACTTGTTGTGTTTTTGTTGAATGATTAAATACACAACAAAAGTGTTAAGAATTATAAAAAAAAATTTGCACAGCAAAATTTTTGTTGTATGTATTTTTTTCTATAAATGAATGATTCTTTTTTTTTTTTGTTTCTCTTGTTATATTCCAGTAAAAATTTTATATTATTGAAATCTCACAATAACATCACATATTAGTCATACGTAACATGGCATAACGTGAAAGTGATGTTTGCTGAACTTGTTTATACACGTTACACTACAAAACTATAAGATTTGCATGTTTGAGTTCGTATATGTCCAATGCAATATTCGGCTGTAATCGCTCTGCTACATGACGATATGTTTTAACTAACCGGCATAGCTGTTCTTTTCTGTTTAAAGGCGCTTAAGCTAATTACAACTCAAATTCAAAATTTACTTGGTAACCATACGAATTTTATCCTTAAGAAGATTCCTTATTTCTGTAATCATAAACTCGTGTGATTCTTTGAATGTCGATGCCACATCGCCGATAAGCGTTGCCTCCACCTCTGGTTTCAGTGACATATCGGCCATGAATGAATTTAAATTACGTGGCAGTGCAGGTGTATTCCAATCCACTACAAGTACAATGGAGATTCATATTTAAATTTAAACAAGATAGTAAGTAGTCCACAGAATATTAATTGGAGAAATACTTACATAGAAATTTATCACAACGTTGATATTCGATTTTCAACTGGCGCATCAATTCGACGGTGAGCTGACACCGTTCTTTTTCGTTCATAACCTGTTCGCCTTCGGCAACAGGTTTCCGTTTTTGTTTTGTCTTCATAGAGACTTGCAATTTTTCATAAATCGATTGAAGCACAAAGGCGTAAAGGGAGATCATCTAGAGAAAACATATTTTTTTTGTAAATAATTATGCAAACATGATTAAAACGACAGTTTAACTAAGTAGTCAAAACAAACATTGTGGCTAAAAGTTTCTTTTAAAGGGGCAAAATCTAGTGGCCTTTTATTGTAATCATTAAGCGGTAAATATATTTTGTACCGCTTTATAGCTGCAAGCCATTTGATAAAGAGCATATTCAATCTTTTTGATACATAAATGATTTGCTTAGGGCCGCACTCTGGTACTACAAATAAAAAATAAAAAAAATGGTTTCCCATTGCATCCCATGAAGGGATAGGGGAGAGCTTCCCACAATCAGTGAGCTGTGCGCTTTGTAGTTTCACAGTCACTGATTGGGACCTACAGTTTTTACACTGATTCCGAACAGTATTTTGAGAAGCTTTTTCATGGCTAGTGTCGCCGTCGCTAAGCGAGGTGACCCTCGTCGAAAGAAATGCAAGTTGGTCAGAGCAGGGCACGTTCTCATGTACAAAAGTCGCGCACACTAACCATTGTACCATCGACGGCCTACAAATAACAGGCTGCAAAATGTAATAAACCAAGTTAGTCTTGATATATTTAGGTTTCAGTCGGTAGTGTCATGGTTAGTGCGCGACAATCTTGTTTATGAGAATGTCAGTTCGTTCTCTGCTCTGACCAACTTATATTTTTATTTCGACGATGGTCACTTCGCTAGTGACGGCAACACTATCGAGTAATTAGGCATGAAAAAACGTCTTAATAAAGGTCCCAATCAGTCAGTGTAAAACAAAAAACTGGAAAGCGCACTGCTTAATAATTGTGAAAAGCTCTTCCATGTCCCTTCATGCGATTTAATGGAAATTTTTTTATTTTTATTTCTAATTCATCTAGTTAAGAATTGACACGACTACTTTATTGTTGTGGAGACTATAGAAATACTTTTATTTTCACATTTAACTTACCTCAAGACATGCTCCCACTTTGCTTTGCCATTCACGCCTTCGCCACAAACCATCCTCTTTCGCCTCATCGCTCTCCTTTATTATGGCGCCCATTAAATTTACAATCCCCGTTGTGTTATCCGTAACTATCTTACATTGCAGCGGCAGATTGTTGCTACCCAAGTACATTTCTATGACCAATTGACCTAAATCACTAAAGAATTTTTCATATGGCATTTCCAAAAGTAAATGCAAACGTGTTGGTATTAAATCAACTAGAAAACGATTGGGCAATGGCTTCAGATCTTCGGCAGCCCTTAAACGTTTAAATAGGTTCAACCACGAATCCCGTAGCGATTCAACAATGACAGTTTCTTTGGCAGCTGGTAAACAGTCTTTCAACTTTTCCATGTTAGAACCGGATGTAGCAGTAGCCCGGCAGTATTTAACACTTAAATTGGGATGGAATAAATCAACAAAAGCAGACATCAGGCGCAACATCAACGACCGCGTGTGCAGTATTTCAACTTCTTGTTTGAACGATTCTGCGCGTTCGGTTTCTGTATCAACCAAATGTACGGGGTCCCAACGAATCATGGCGGTTAAATCCCGATTATCTCTTAATTCATCCCATGAAATACGATCCTCTGCCGGGTCAATCGACATAATCATATAGGTGTTAAGATTTTGTTGGACATTACCATACAGTATCACTAAATCTGTTAGCTGGGCTTCCACCGAGATGGCCACGTAATGCAGACTATTAGTGAGGCGTTCTTTGAAATTCATAAACTCTTCAAGCTTTGAAAACGTGCAAAAGCGATAGGTAAGCGCTATATATTCCAAACGCTCCTTATAACTATTCGTAAAGAACTTTATCGTTGCGTCATATACAGAACGAGCCATAGAGAAACGACCAGCTAAGATCATAGGATTGCAATGAACATAGCCCATAGAGTCCAATTGTATTTGTTTAATTTCCAAGAACTCGTACATTTCCTGGGCGCCCAAGAGACAGCCTAGCATATGAAAAATCTTCAAGCTTAACAGTTTCACATGGAAATTACTGGTACTGTTACGCAAAACGTACTGCAGCAGACAGAGAGCCTCAAATATGCGATCAGATTTCTGTTCTTGTTGACTTATGTCATACATAACGTTAGCTATGGAGTAATTTAATTATTCAACATTGCAAAGGGTTTACAAAAACAAGCTGCCAAATATTTACTAACCTGCCAATAGAGCATACGAATCCGAAGGTCCCATATCAGTGGGCAGTAAATCTTTGCCAAAATTACTTAGACCATGTTCATAATGCAATTTTAATGAGGTGTAAAAGGCTAAACGATGTTCGATGTCCAAATTTAAGTGTGAGCCACAAATACGGGATACCTGGAGGGCGCAAATGTGTTTTTGCATTTGTTCTTTCTGCAAAGGTATAAATTCAATTCAAAATTCAGATCAAACTTTCTAATTGCAATTTGAAAAAAAAACCGGTAATTGCGCTTTAAATTGAGATGAAAATTTCTTATTATAATTTAAAAAAAAATCATTGAGTGTTTTTATATTTTTTTTTGCTTGACTAAATATTTTTTTCAAATACTTTTTTACTTACATCTTTTGGTAAATTCGTCGAACTTATACCGCTCTCCACAAGTAATTTACTAGCCAGTTCCTGTCTGTCCTCAATCGATATTGACGATAAAAACAGCGAAATATCATGGGTGCAACAGGGTTTATCACCAAACAAACGGAAATAGTCTATTGCTAAATTCGCAAATTCACCCATCAATTGATTGGCATCCATTCCGTGTTTACGCATGCGCTGATGTAATTCCAAGCGTGCCAAATAAGGCCCTCTCACCTTTTTCTCTGTTGATTCGATAATCTGTTAGAGAGAAAATACTACATGATAGAATTCATTATTGTTACGAGCATCGTTGGCCGTGACCAATTTACCTCTGTCAAAAAGTCCTTACACTCTTGTACGGGATCTTTGTATTTGTCATTTGCCTCATCCGTTTTCTCAATATTATTTTCGAGTTGATGCAAAGCATTTAATTCGAAACAAGTTGTTATATAATCCTTGTAGTAGTCCCAACGATCATGGCTAGGAGGTGAGTATTATTTAAAAAAAAAATCGAAATTAAACAGCTGATAATGAAAAAGATTATTTCTTTTAAGAAAACAATTTCTACAACGAATGAACTATAGAGTGAGAAAACACAATTTACATCCACATACTTACTCGTCTTTTAATAAATCCTTTAGCAAAGTATTGCACTCCTGCCACAATTTCAGAGATTTCAATAGATTTATCTTATAATAAATGGGAGCACCAGGATAAACTTTCTCACAAACAGGACCATTAAGAAATTCCAAAGCCTCCTTATCTTTATCTTGCAATCGCAAAATTTGTAAATATAAATATGCCTCTTGTTCAGATTCCAATTTCTTCTCCTGCATCATTTTATCGACCATACGTTGAGCTAATGACAAGTAGATTTTACGCTTAACACCATTTGCACATTCCGGGCCTCGTATACCCTGTTAAAAAAAGTCCCACAACAAAATGAATATCGAAAATATTTGCATATTTATTTTGAAAAATAAATACCTGTAATACCACACTCATGACGGCCCAAAAATAATAGATATTCTTCGGGTGGGCTTTGTACATTTGTAGAGCCACGGATTGCTGTGATTTGAAGTCTTCTAATCTCACGTGCGATAGAAAAAGATGAGCTAACAATTCCTCATTATTGGGGGATTGTTTAACGGCGTAATTGTAAATTTCCACAATTTTATCCACTGTTTGAAAGAAAAAAATAAATGAAATACATATATGTATATGAAATTGAATAAAAATTATTTAAAAATTTTAATGTGAATAAATACTTCTTTACTCGTTAAAAACTTAAAACTTAATGAATATACTTTTACATAATTTACAACATTGTGATTTTAATTAGTTCTGCATTAAATTTAGTTGTATTACATTTAAAAAAATACGCACAGTGGGGCACGTAACAAAAAGTTCAAAGAAAATTGGCATTACAAGGGCTTAGAGAGAACACACATACTCAAAAACCACCAGGAATTCCTTGTAAGGATTGATGTTTGATGCTGTCAGATTATATAAGACAAATAAATGTTATAATTTAGACTCTAAGAAACTATCAACTAATCATGGAAAAATTTACCATTTAAAATTGAATTAGAATTCTACACTAATTGAATGGAAATTCTACACTATAGTGTCTTGAATTTGTCAGCAATAATTTCATTTGTTTCCAAATATTAGTCGATTTCTCTTTTGGAATTCCGTTCATTGATTAGACAAAATTGTACAAGACCTTTTTATATCTGCAATATTTTTACTTGTTATTTCTATTGGGGTTTGAAGCATAGCTAATTTTGAAAATGGTACGTACATTTTAAATGTGTATTCGATCCTTAATATTAGGAATTTGTTCGCACATATATTTTTTTTTTGGAAAAAGCCAAATAATTTTATGAAACATTTTAATAATAAATATTATGTCCAAGAATGAATAAAAAAAAACTAAGTTTTTTTCATAGAAGTAAATGACACCGGTAGTACTGTTGTTTTCGGGTGTCATTAATCTTTTGATTTAATAGACATAGATCAGTGTATTCGAACTAAAATTTATATACAAACAACAAGTCTCATTTCAATTTTGAAATTCAAGAACAGCGATATTTGGGTAGTAATATTGGTTAATGTTTACTTTTCTGTAATTTTTTATATTGAAATGATTTATGGCCAGTTTTACAGTTGAAAATTCTCCATTTAAATGTGCTTTAAATGCCCGACCGATGCTTGTCATTTAATATGAAAATTTTCTGAGCTTTTAAATGACGAGTGTGAAACTCGCTCTTAATATGTATATTGGTAGATATTTGTGTAGTAATATTGTTTTTTGTTTACATTTCTGTAATTTTTATATTGAAATGATTTAATATCAACATTATTCACAAATTTCAAAAGCATTTAAATCACGTTTCTACATTTCATTCTCTTAAATGCAGTTATTCAGAAATATTTTAAAACTATTGTCCCACTGTGCGACAGCTGCATCATCATTTAAATATCAAAATTGTGCACATATCTTTTAACCATTTGTTGCAAATTTGATATAATGTCTATTTAAATAGTTTTTTTTTGTTTGTTTTTATGTGCATTTGTTATTAATTACTCACGTACATTGCTCTAATTCTTTATAGCAAAATGACAAAACTTGTAAGGTGGCATCGTCCACTGGCTTTTCGTTGGCCACCGCTTGCAGAGAACCGTGACTTTCCTCATAGCGTCCCAGACGTAATAGCGCCAGACCTTTAAGTGCTTTGGCACACAATAGATTTGGATGTTTCTTTAGGACCTTATCAGACTCTTGTAGGGCTTTGCGATTGTTGCCAACCTCTAGATTATCTGCAGGAAAAAAGAAACAAAAACAAATGTGCATGTACATACATATATGTATATTATTTGTTAGAGCATAAAATTCTTTTAAAAATATAAATGAATGAAATGTTTCTATTGTTCATGGATGAGGTGAACACTTCGCTGGTCATGTTGGCAATGATTGATGAGTTGGGATGTGGCGAACGATTAATTAAACAATCATATTCAAATATATAATTATAAAGAATATGAAAAATGTTCTCATAATGAACATTCATATATGTATATGTATTTATTTATTTATTAAGAACATATTTTACAAATGAATTTATACAATTTTTCAAATAAAGCGCTGGGTGGTTAACACCATGTGCACTCAGCAAATGATAAATTGATTTGAATATTATATATTGTTACGAATTTCCTTATTCGTCCTTCTTGCGTTGTATTATTCCCAATACTAAAACAATGTTCGTTTTAAATTACAATAATTACAACGGTTTAATTTCCTTTTATTTTACTTATATAGTACAACACTTTACTTTATTTATAACACTTTGACAAGTCTTATATTTTACTATCAATTCGCGTTGCTTACTTTACGGGGTTTAATCACAACTCTCCATTCCAAAGACCTCTGCTATTTATACCAACTCACCATACTCAAATGAAGTTATATCTAGCGAATTCAAGAACCTTCTGGTCATTGTTGTTGTTAATTATCTTTGTAGAATCATATCGAATGGTGGAGAATTATCTTAACTAAGGCGAATTCATGGTACTGGTTTAGCGAGCTGGTACGTTGTTACAATGCATACTTTCAGGCGCAGCACTAACTGCCTGTTATTTACATAATGTTAGTAGAGTCATTAAAAGCAAGCAAAAGCTTTTACTTATTCGTAACAATATTAGCTTTGTTTCTCTACTTTTTGGGTAAAGTTCGGGTAAAAGAGAGTAAAAGCAAAATTCTCTCTCAAATACTCAATAAGTTTGTTCCTTTACTTTTCGGGTAAAGTTCGGGTAAAAGAGAGTAAAAGCAAAATTCACTCTCAAATACTCAATATTACCCAAAAGTAAAGAAACGCAAAAAACCACTTTTCTAGTCCGAAAACAAATGTCAAAACACAAAACATATACTTGACAACAAATCTTGCAATTCATGTTAATTTTCACTGTTCATTTGCACACTTCCCATCTTCTTTAAATAAGCATTCTCAAAGCAATCACTTTTCAAGTTAATAAAATTGTAAATTCAATAATTTTTTTTCACTTGTGTAATTTTTTCACAAATAATACATATGTTTTTATGTTGACGTTTCGAACAGCTGATTGTTTGACACTTTGCCCAAACTTACCCGAAGAAAAAGTTTGGGTAAGTTCGGTAAAAAAGAGAAACGCATTTTGACGTTAAGGGAAACAAAAAATCGCTCTCATTTTCCCAATTTGTGAGTAAAGAAACGCGTTTGGGTAAGTTTGTGTTCTCGCGGTAAAGTAAAGAAACAAACCTATTATAAAATGTGAATTGACAAGTGTTATTTGATATGCTAGAAAAATAGATTTTTTGATTTGATTTATATGTTTGTCTATAACTTTACCCTTTAGTGGAGAAATTGATTGGGTATTTCTCAAAGAATAATCATTTGAAATCTGTAAGTCCTAATAAGTAAGTCTAATATAGAAAGCTCATAACTGTTTCGCCCTGTTTACACCATAGAGTAAATGTTACTAGAGAAAATATTTGGCTCATCTGATGTTTCCTTTCACACTCTTCGTGATACGGTCGGTGTGATAGAGAGATTATAAACTGTTAAGTCTAGTCTAGTAATTAGTCTATGGTTTACACTAAGATGATGTGTGTGTGTTTAGGTTTGATTGTGGCCTAGACATACCCCCATGCGCCAACAGTCTACGCCGGTTGGTAACCATATAAATTTTAATGCCATTATAATCTGTTTACTACATTTCTATATGAAGATCAACAGTTATATTTTTTCCCACCAAGTAAATGGCCGACGGAATCTATATAAAACGGCGGAATCTATAAAAAAAACATAATTTTAGGCTCCCCAATCTTTAGAACAGAAAGTAATTTTAGGCTCCTCAATCTTTAGAACAAAAAGTAACACTTTTTTGAAATTTTAGCTGCAAATTTGAATTAGAACAGGTCTTTCGTTTAATTCCTAGCGGCAGCTAAAGTTAATTGGCTGGAAGATACAAATAAATATATACATAGTTTTCTTATTACATCCCATAAAGGGACAGTGTATAACTGCTTATAATCAGCGAGCTGTGCGTTTTCTACTTTTATACTCAATGATTTGTCTTTTGAACGGAAAGGGTTGAAATTAACATTTGGTTCGCAATGTTCTTTTCCATAATTTGTTTTTTTGTACGAAGAAAAACTTTGTAGTTCTATGGTACAGAAACACTAGTACTGAACCATATTTCTACATACTATCCACCTGCCTGGATTTACAAATGAATGAAGAATCGCACGATATTTGCAAAAATATGTACATATTAAACACTTTTCTTATATGCCAGCATCGTTACACGCAAAATTTATTTTTAACTACATATGCTCTTACCATAAATTGGACGCAAGCGTCTTTCGAATACAGCCAGAGCTTGCACGTGTTGTGTCATTACGTTTTACTGCTCTCCCCCTTAGTAAATGATTCGACACCTATTCTAGTTTCGCAGTTTAGTGATATAGGAAAACTCTGCTAACTTAGCGCTCGTACGGACAAGGTGGTCGATTTGTTTTTGTTCAGATTTGCTTTCGATTTCTTCTTCCTGATATGCAGTTTTGTGTATGTAATGATCACCACATACGGATAACACACACAGAAACACGCATTTACACCCGCCTCGGCATCAGATTGACGGCGCTGTTGAAATCCCTGCTGTTCACTCACCCCTCAATACCTTTAAGATTGTTTGCTTTTACTGATATCTTGTCTTTGGTTGATGGGGGACAAAATTTTGTATCACATACACGCGCACACACACTTTTCTTCAGTTTGCAACCTCTTGCGGGTTAACTCAATTGAATTGAAAATGCAGGTGTCAATCAATCTACCAAGTAAAATAAGATTTATATATAAATATTTTGTTTATTTATATACATAACATTATATGTACAAATTAACGATATATATATAGAATTTCTTTCCACCAACTACTATTGATCACACTAAAAAGCGGCGGTGTTCTAATTTGTTTTACGGAAACTTTTTTGCGGGTGTCTCTTCGAATCACGTTGTACGCGTACGTTCCGTCTTCTTATTAGAGGAATTGAGTTCACGTTATACCGGCTTACAAATCAATTGCTCCAGTTTATTTCAAAGGATTTCTTAAAATTTTCGTTTGTTGAGTTCACTTTTATAAATTTTATTAAATATTTAATAAAGGAAATCACAATTTCTGTGGGAGACTGCACACAAAAAGTCTTCTACTATCGGCAAATTATGGTGCAAGCTGCAAAAATGCTAAATGTCAGTTAAAAGGGAATGGGAGAGAAAGCGTGTGCGACACAGGGTTGTATGTATGTGGTAGCTAGCCCTGCAGCCACACGCTCAAGTTTATGTTTTAAATTACTTAAGCTTAATTTGTTTTAATAACCTTGTTTTTTTTTTAATTCCTGCTAAACTAAGTTTTCGACGACTTTGTATGGGGAGCCGCTTAAAATGCTAAATAACGCTTAGCTCCCCATACGAAGTGGTCGAAAAATTAGTTCAGCAGGGAATAAAAAAACAGGCTTATTGTCTCGCTAATTATATGACTTAAATATATTAAACACATGAGTTTTATTGTAGTAAAAGTTATCTGTTAAGCCCCGTATTCAAATCTTGGAAAATGTTGCTGAGAGTTACCACCTATCTTTGATTTTATTTCATTTATAATTCCTCTACGCAAACCATTTTATTTTTAAAGCATTTGGTGTTACTTCTGATTGCTAAAATTATCGAAATGTCAAAATTTCGGTATCAAACAATTATCAAACAATTGTTTTCATGCGAAATAACTTTGGTGTAACAACCCTGTGCTTTACTGTTCTTGCGCAATTTTCGCAGAGAGCTGAGTATCAAGAAAATGAAAAGTGAGCGAAATTTTCGGTTCATGAAATTTTCGTTGTTTGTTATACACGTACTTCTTATGGCAACGAAAATTTCATAAAAACTGAATACCGGGCTTTAACGTACTAAACTAATTCATGACTAATACATACATAGAAAGATTTATTCTCTCACCTGACGTTTCATTTTACACTCTTCGTCGTAGGTTTGTGGAAACGAGAGATATTTCATTGAAAATTAACTTACACCAGTTGGAGTTACAAAATATGTTCACTTAACTTTTTCATGTCGTTTTGGTGTAGAACTGAAAAATTTAAATGTATTTTACACAATTTTGTTGACTTTTATCGTTGGTATACATTTGCATTGTATTTAACAAAACAAGTTTGCCACAAAAACACGAAATTCGGTTGTTGTTCCTTTGTTGAACGTTGTTTACTATTGCCTCTATCTGGTATTATTGAACCCATGTTTTGCGCCATCCAGTGTTTACTCTCCACCGTACCTATGACGTTTAATTTATTGAGAGAATAAATGTATCTATGTATGTATTAGTCTATGAACTAAACTTTCGTGACAAACTTAATACCGCTCTCAAGCGCGTATACATGTATTTTTTTGGCATATGGCGATTTGATATGGCTATATAAGCAATCGTATAAACGTAGTATCAGACAACAAAGACAAAAATACCCGATTTGTCGGTTGCCAAAATGTATGGGAAATCGAGCAAATTTCTTGATTTCTGTTTATAATCAATAAAAGTGGCAAAATTAAGAAAATCGTCATTGCGAATGAGAAACTAACAATCCACTTAACCTGTTTAAAAAGTTTTGGGATTGAAATTGAATTTTGCACAAAAAATCGTCTAATTTTGGCTTCAAAACATGTTAAACACATTCAGTGGAAACGTGGCCTAAAACACTATTAGTAATATTGCGGGTTTCGAGTTTGCTGATTTTGTTCTATATGGAAACAGGAAAAATGCATTATTAGCTGAATCAAAATAGAAAAATGCACTAACAACAGCAATGCATATGAATTTTGGCTTATAACAAAGCTGTAATTATGGTACAAATACAAGGCAGTAGCATTAGCATTGTTGTACTTTTCGTACCGACTTATTGTCAAAATCAGCTGATAAAAATGTCACACATTCATGTACAACTGTCAGCATAGATACATAGATGGAATCAAAAGAAAAGATCTCACACATACAACTTTGACACTTACTGGGTACGTGAAATGTAAACAAAGGGAATCATCTGGGCTAACGGAACTACCATGGCCCCATATTTTTGATAAAAATATTTTTTTTTCCAAACAAATGTCCCATTATACTTATTGTTTGGTAGACACCGATAGTAGACAAGAATTTAACTTTTTTTAAGGTATAATACTCACCAATAACCCCTCAAAGAACAGAAATATTTACGCACAAAACTTTATAAGCTTTATAACACAAAAATACTATGCCGAAGCTGCGAAGCCGATATTGGACCGACTCCAGAGGAGAAAATCAATAAGCTCGGCCATAGATCGTCCAAGGAGAAAGCTTTATAACACAAAAATACTATGAACTTTAATTTTTAACTTCATCAGGGATGATTTATATATTCAAGCTTTGGAGGCCTATATCAGGGCAATAAACGAAAACAATAGGGCATGTGGTGCTAAAGGAAATTTGCGCCCATAATTTAAGTCATTACCATCAATCGAAAATAATTTAAAAACCATTAGCATCAATCGAACATAATTTAAAAGACAAACATAATGTAAGCTTAGACTGCCTATTGCTTATTCCTCCGTCTACATTCCTCTACATGTTTTATCAACTTCATAGTCGGTCAACCGTGGCGTCGGAATCCCTGAATACAGTTATCACGTCAAACAATTGTGGCATCAATAATCCCCTGAAAAGTTGGTTTTAAAAAAGAACGAAATACTTTTCTTGCAGTGTTTCCGAATATTAGTTTTGGGTTCGCATCTTAGCTAAATCAGCTGATTTAACGAATAAGGCAAGCAAAACAAAATGTCAAATCCAGAACGGTTAAAAATGACAACACCATATTAGTGTCAAATAATATAAAAAGAAGAAGAACAAGAACAAGAACTCCGAAGAGACAGGAATAGCAGCAGACATAAAATAGTGATAGAAAAACAAATGAGGACTAAATTCCATCGAACAAAATTGGAACCATAAACTTCCTCTGCTGCTGCTGCATATCATCGTAACTAAACCAATCGAAATACTAGGCAAATAGTAGCAAATAACCAAACTGCATACCAGTTGGTCTAGATCGAGCAAAAAATAGTTCCTGTCAACGTTTTATTTTTATTGTCATTTTCGCAAAAAAAAATTTTTTGCTAATTTTGTCTGTCTTCTAGTTTGAATTTCCTTGGCGGTGGGAAAAGAGAAGCAGTGGAACCTAATCAGATCTGTTAGGAAAATTCAATAAGCGTATACAAATATCAATTACATCAATTATCGTATCTTATCAGCTGCTAAAGGTCTCTCCCTCCCAAAAAGGTGTTTGCAATGAAATGAATGTGTCCTGGCTGAATGCATTCATTGGTACCGTTATCAATACGACAGTAACTACCTGTGGCTCAGCCACCGATCAAATCTACAACGCTTACCAGCAACAGCGTTTGCAATTGCTTGGGAATTCATCGGCGCTCAGTGTATTGCAGGCAACTGTTGCTGCTTTGCATCCAAAAGCTGTCTACATACGTTTCGTTGACAAATCGGCCGAAGCCCTGGAGCACTTGATTTACGCATCATTGGCATACTTATTAGTATGCCTAGTCATATATACAGTGATCTTCCGGTACAAAGGCCTCGGTCAATTGCGTCTACCATGGAACATTTCAAAAACTGCCAAGCGAATACTATTTGTAACCTCACATCCCGACGATGAGTGCATGTTCTTTGGACCACTGTTATATACGCTGACGCGTGAGAAGCTATGTGAGGTGTATTTGCTATGTCTGTCGAATGGTAAGTTTTTAATTGGCATGAATATGTATTAAATAAAAAAAAAATACATACTTTAACATTACATCCCACGAGGGGATAGGGGAGAACTTCTCGCAATCAGCAAAGCCGTGCGCTTTCTAGATTTAAACACACTGATTGGGACTTACAGTTTTACAAGTACTCGATAGTTTCACTATCACTGAGCTAGATGGCCGCCATCGAAAGAAATGTAAGGTGGTCAGAGCAGGGATCGAACTCATCCACGTTCTCATGCACAAGAACCGCGTATACTAAACATTGCATCGCCCACTGTTACTATATTATAATGAAGTAAAGGAAATGATTAATTAAACGATTGGTAACAAAATGTGAATGAACAAGTTTTTTTTTGTTTAATAGGGAACGGACTTTTTGAAACCATCGGGATTATATCGTCAGACATTATAAAATGGCAAAGAATACGGTTTTGGCAGCTATATTTTCGACTTTTGCTCAAGGTAAGATCTTTCTTAAAGTAAGAACCGAAAGTATGGCTGCAAAAACTACATCCCTGACTACTTTTTAAGCATTCCTTTTCTGCTCCTGCACACAAATGGGAATTGTAGTTACGTTGTTTTGCATTTCAGCTAACGTTATGCATCTTTCCAGTAAAGTAAGCTCATAAACATTTAGAATTCGTAGAGTTACGTTTCTAACAGATATTTTGAAAAGGAATTTATGATAATTTAATTTTGATCAAGTCCTTGATGCCATGAAATGACTTCGTAGATATCAATTTCCTGTACAAACGTGTATTCAGTGACTTTTCGTATTCAAAATATCATGAAATGACCGAGTATACTTAGTAGTATTCTCTATAGGAATATTTTCTACAAAGTACAAAAAGAAAACTTTAAAAAAGGATAATTAAAAGCCACTTTTGTTAGAATGATTGAGCACAAAAGACCATAAACAGTATTGAAAACATCTGAAAATAAAATTTTCTTCAAGAAAAACGTGGTTTTGTATAAAAACATCTTTACAAAAAAACTAAAGATTCCTCTAAGGCCATCAGACGTATTGTCTTTATAGAAAAATGTATTTAGAGAACTTCGTTAAGTAAAGTGTGTTTAGGTACCATTTAAGAAAGTTGCCGTTAATACAGTATTCCAAATATTCTTATTTGATTGGATGATTTTAACATATTTTGTTCTATTCCTATTACTTTTGTTTGTGTATTCAGGCAACTATGAAAATCAATCCTCAAAACGTCGTGAGGAACTATGGAGTGCTTGCGTCCACTTGGGCTTACCTCAGGGTAATATTATACTAGTCAATGCCACCAATTTGCCCGATGACCCAAATGTCGATTGGAAGACAGATGCTGTGGCGAACATTATTTTGCACACAGTTGAAACATTGGGCATCCAGGCGGTGTTCACATTTGATCGCGATGGCGTTAGTCAACATCCAAATCATTGCGCTGTGTATTATGCTGCGGCTTCATTATGTTTAGCTAATTTATTACCAAAAGGTAAGTTACATTTCATGTGCGTGAAAGAGAGATATATAAAGAGATGTGGATGGGTCTTATTTGCAACCATTTACTTAATTTAAACTGAGACGTTTTCTCCTGCTTGCAATGGCTTGCTTTAAATCTTGTTCTCTGTGCTATTTTCAGATTGTAAATTTTATGCCTTGGACTCGATTAACATCGTAAGGAAATACTTATCCATATTTGATATAATTTGTACGTGTTTCATGTCAAAGCATTGGTATGTAATTTATTTTTATTTTTATTTTCATTATATGCATATACTACGATCTGCAATTATTTGTTAGAAGAATATTTTTAATTGTTTAATGTGCTAACAGACCAGGGGTTTTCTGCAATTAGCAAAAATGTAAACAGTTGGAACTAGAATTTGAATGTTTCGAAGATTGTGATTCATCTCATCCGCGCCTTAGCGTTCTGGGGTAGTGACCGTCTTGTTCACATTCTCACTTATAGCAAGTTTTATCGGGGTTTCTCTCCTCTTGTTATATAATAATAATGGCAGCACCTTAAAAAGGCCGGAGTGATAATTTCATGCACAATAAATGACAAACCAGTTTGTTATAACGCTCGCTATCCCGAAATATGCTCAAAAATAAAATAAACTAAAATAATAGCATAAAAAAATAACAAAAAATAGCATAGAACTTTGTTTACGATGATTACACTTCTTTCTTTCATTTTAACTTGTTTATTTTCTTGAAATCTGGTTTTTATTACTGTTTTGGTACGCACATCGTTTTCTTATTTTACTTCAGCCAAAGTTGACAGTTTTAAAGTTAGGGTCAGCACTATTTCGGAAGCTCTCATAAGAATACACGCAAACAAAACCTATTGTGAGAGGTATTACGCTTTCCGTCCCTGTTTAGGTATTGCCCCAAAAGGCGTAGTCTACTATGGACCAATTAGCATCTTGAACTATGCATACTTTCTAACGATAGCATACATTGATAAAACATACAGTGCTTTTTCTTTTTAGTTCCCAAATAGTGTTCCTAACAAAACATTACATCCGCAATGTTGTTATCGGGTTTAAACTAAAGGCCTTATCATTAAATGTTCATGCGCAAAATACTTTAAGGTGCCATTGCATGATCCCCCTTTAAGTTTTAGCTGGACTTTAACTTCAATTATTATAGTGCCTCTAGACAAAATTACGTTCACCAATAGTATCACATATCCGAAATTTCTCGCTGTTTCTATAAGTATTATGGCAATCCATCGCTCTTTGTAATGCAGTTTTGTTTTAGCAACAATTATAAAACAGTCTGTGAAAATTAGTAATTACAAGTCCATGAATCATCGTGAATCATAATAACAAACTGAAGTGTTGTATGAAATGGGTTTAGTTGTTTCTGAGTCTATTGAGGGCAAACATACGCGTCATGTACTCTATTTATATAGAATAAATAGGACCACCAATTACTTCGCTAATGTACAGTGGTGATCATACAATTAGAAACGCCACTTTATAATTTTGCATTGTATAACAGAATAACTTACTTACTTATCCGGTCTCGGACAACCCCGGGGGGTCAGGGACCTTACAAAACGAAGATAACATATTTCGCCAACCAGTTCGATCTTTTGCTTTATCTCTCCAGTTGGCAATACCAAGTGTACGCAGGGATTCGTCAACCTGATCCCTCCAGCGGAGTCTTGGTCTTCCTATTTTTCGTCTTCCTTCGAGTTCGGTTTCGAAAAGCCTTCGCGCTGGTTCATCTTCATCCATTCTACTGACATGGCCTAGCCAGCGCAATCGCGTTATCTTGATCCGCTTAACTATGTCAATGTCAGGATAAAGCTCATACAGCTCATGGTTCATGCGTCGCCGATACTCGCCGTTGTGCACTATAGGGCCATAAATTTTTCGGAGTATTTTTCTCTCGAAGACTCCTACAGATGTTTCGTCTGCTTGCGATAGGACCCAGGATTCTGCGCCATAAAGCAAGACAGGTTGAATGAGAGTCTGGTACAGCTGGACTTTTGTTACTCGAGAGAGGGCTTTATCTCTAAAGTGCTTGCTTAGCCCAAAATAACATCTATTCGCAAGCACAATTCTCCGTTTGATCTCAAGGCTGACGTTGTTGTTTTTGTTCACGGCAGATCCGAGGTATATAAATTCGTCCACTACCTCGAAGTTATAACGGTTATCAACGTTCACGCTTTGGTCTAATCGCGTGGAGGCCCTGTTCGTTGAAACCATTAATTTTGTCTTGTCCTCATTCACCGTCAGACCCACTTTTGCTGACTCCTTCTCAATTCTCGAAAAAACCGCAGTAACTTCTCTAATTGTGCGCCCAATGATATCTATATCATCAGCATACGCGAGCAGCATGTGACTTTTGCTGCTGATGGTTTTATTCATATTGACTGCAGCTTTTCTCATAATGATCTCCATTAAGATGTTAAAGAGATCGCACGATAGGGTGTCGCCTTGCCTGAGGCCTCGCTTAGTTTCGAAAGGTTCGGTAAGATCCTTACCAACTTTCACTGCGGATTTGGTGTTCGTCAAGGTCATCCTGCAAAGGCGTATGAGTTTTGCAGGAATACCAAGCTCAGACATTGCTTCATAGAGTTTCTCCCGTATCGGACTATCGAAGGCTGCTTTATAATCGATAAATAGATGATAGGTGTCGATTTGTTTTTCGTGTGTCTTCTCCAGGATTTGGCGTAGCGTGAAAATCTGGTCAGTTGTCGATTTTCCAGGCCTAAAGCCACACTGGTATGGTCCAATCAGGTCAGCGATAATTGGTTTTAGTCTTTCGCACATTATACTTGATAGAACCTTATATGCTATGGATAAAAGGCTTATTCCACGGTAGTTGGCACAAATACTCGGGTCACCTTTTTTAAATATGGGACATAGTACACTGAGACTCCAATCGCCGGGCATGCATTCATCTAACCAAATTTTGCTAATGAGCTGATGCATGCACCTTATCAGCTCATCGCCGCCAGCCTTAAACAGCTCCGCCGGTAATCCATCGGCTCCTGCGGCTTTGTTGTTCTTAAGCCGGGCAATAGCTGTTCTGACCTCGTCTTGGTTAGGAGGGGGGCAATCGACGTCGTCGTCCATATTGTGATCGATTGTCCCATCGTCATCGGATATCTCAGGTACTAGTAGCGCGGAGAAATGCTCTCTCCATATTCCCAACATGCTCTGCACATCTGCGACGAGATTTCCGTCTTTGTCTTTACAGAAGGGGGGCCCTGAACCATGTCCATTAGTTCCGTTTTTAACTTTTTGGTAGAATTTTCGGGCTTCGTTCTTCCTTCTGTATGTCTCAATTTTCTCACTCTCGCGTTTTCTCCACTGCCGTTTCTTACGCCTAAAGAGACGGTTTACCTCCTTTCTCTTCTCCCTATACCGCTCAGTTGCAGCTCGCGTTGCAATTGACTGAAGCATTACCATACGTGCAGCGTTCTTTTCGTCATTTGCTATGCGACACTCTTCATCGTACCACGGTTTGTTGCGAAGCGGTTTTTCGAAACCAAGTACGGTTGTTGCGGCAGTTTTTATAGAGTCGGAAATGGGTTTCCACTGCGCATCAGGATCGTCATCGGGAGGGGGTGGGTTCTGTGCCAAAAGTTGCGAGAGCTTCCTTGAGTAGGCTGTGGCTACCTCTGGTAATTGCAGCTTTCCGATGTCCAGCTTCCTCTGCGTCTGGTTTCGTACGATTTTCGCTCTACTTAATCTTGTGCGAACCTTTGCTGCTACCAGGTAGTGATCAGAATCGATGTTAGCTCCTCTGATCACTCGTACGTCCATTACACTGGATGAGTGCCTTCCATCAATTACCACGTGATCAATTTGGTTCCTAGTTCTTTGATCAGGGGATACCCAAGTAGCCTTGTGGATGTCTTTATGCTGGAATCTTGTGCCACTGATGACCATGTTTTTTGCCGCGGCAAAGTCAATCAGTCTCATACCGTTGTCGGAACTGTCAGCATGAAGACTGAAATTGCCAATAGTTGGATTAAACACATTCTCCCTTCCTACTTTGGCATTAAAATCTCCTAGTACAATCTTAATGTCATGGCCAGGGCAGCGGTCATACGTTTCCTCTAGGAGCTCATAGAATATGTCTTTGGCATCATCATCTTTCTCTTCTGTCGGGGCATGCACACAAATTAGGGAAATATAAAAATATTTCGCTTTTATGCGGATTGTGGCTATTCGTTCACTCACAGGATTGAACCTAGAGACTAGATGTCGCAGTCTTTTGCCAACTACAAATCCACAACCAAATTCATGTTTTTTTTCATGGCAACTGTAGTATATATCGCAGTTTCTTTTTCTTGTGCAGCCATGTCCTGTCCATCGCATTTCCTGGATAGCGGTAATGTCAGCCTTATAACTTTCGAGGACATCTGCCAGTTGGATACTTGCACCGGATCTATATAGAGTTCTTACATTCCAAGTGCATATCCGTAAATCGTGGTCCTTATAACGTTTGCGGGGGTCGTCAACAAATAGGGGTTGTTTATGTTTTCTGTTTCGTTTTTGTATTTTCACTGCCATTATGAACGGTGGCGGGAGGCAAACCCAGCCCACATAACAGAATAAAATAAAACGAAAATTAAAAAAGAAAATATCTAGTATTCTATGACTCACTTTTTTCAAATATTTCGGTAACTAGCTATATTCCTGAAAAGTGGAAACTACATTTTCTAACAGATCTCTAAAAGTCGATGGTCATGCAATTAGAAACGACGACAAAAACAATAGTTTATACCCAATTTTGCAGAAAAATGTAATAAAAAAAATACAAAAGACGCTTAATACTTTGTAGGGTAGCCCTTATTTTTTATGACATCGGCCAATCTCTGTGGTAAACTTTCTACCAAAGTCCGGCATCGTCAAACTGCCTTAATATTTAGAAAATGTTCCGTCACTATTTCTTGGGGTTTTTGTTTTCAAATGTCGTTCGACACCTGGACATTAGTTTTCAATGGATCGTTGTCCTGGTGGAAAATGTATGTAACTGGCATATTATATATAAAATGTGGAGCGGCACTACTCCACTCAGATTCAGATCAGGAGGTATTGGTTGTGGAAGACACTGTAGATTGCCCCCCCCCCCCAACCTAGGCGAGATTAGAACGGCAATCTCCAGGCTTAAGAATAATAAAGCCGCTGGTGTGTATGGGCTACCCGCTGAACTTTTTAAGGCAGGTGGGGAAGGACTGCTATCTTACATGCATCAACTTATAGGCGGTATATGGTTGTGGGAATCTATGCCTGCCGATTGGAGTCTCAGTGTATTATGTCCTGTATTCAAAAAGGGTGATCCGTGTGTCTGTTCCAACTATCGCGGTATCAGTCTTTTATATGGTTGTGGGAATCTATGCCTGCCGATTGGAGTCTCAGTGTATTATGTCCTGTATTCAAAAAGGGTGATCCGTGTGTCTGTTCCAACTATCGCGGTATCAGTCTTTTATCCATCGCGAATAAGGTCTTGTCGAGCATATTACATACATACATAGATGGTTTCCCATTACATCCCATGAAGGAATTCGGGAGAGCTTCTCACAACCAGTGAGCTGTGCTCTTTATAGTTTTATACTCACTGATTGGGACCTACAGTTTTACACCGGTTCCGAACCGTATTTTGAGAGGCTTTTTCATGGCTAAGTACTCGATAGTGCCGCCGTCACTAAGCGAGGTGACCGTCGTTGAAAGAAATTTTTAAGGTGGTCAGAGCAGGATCGAACCAAGGATCGAACCAAGGATCTCCTGTACAAGAGCCGCGCACACTAACCATTGCACCACCGACGGCCACATATTATGTGAAAGAATAAAGACAATTGTTGAAAACCTGATTTGACCTTATCAGTGTGGTTTTAGATCAGGCAAGTCCACGACTGACCAAATATTCACGCTACGCCAAATTCTGGAAATGACCCACGAAAAGCAAATCGATACATACCACCTTTTTGTCGATTACAAAGCTCCTTTCGATAGCCCCATACGGGGAAAACTGTACGAAGCTATGTCTAAACTTGGGATTCCGGAAAAACTGATCCGCCTCTGCAGAATAACCAACACCAAATCAGCAATGAAGGTGGGGAAAGACCTCACCGAACCATTATGTACCAAGCGAGGACTGGGTAGGAGAATTGTACTTGCAAATAGTTGCTATTTTGGGATCAAATAATTTAAGAACAATACCCTCTCTCGACAGACAAAAGTACAGCTGTACCCGACTCATTTTACCTGTCCTGACATATGACTCCTAAACTTGGGTCATATTGCAGCCGGATGACCCGGACACCTGGGAGTATTCGAGAGAAAAATGCTCCATAAAATATATGATCCTGTTAAAGAAAACGACGAGTACCGACATAGTTGGAACCAAGAGCTATATCATTTAGATTCTGGCGTGAACATATCTAGGCGAATCAAATTATGCTAATTGCGTTGGCTAGGTAATGTTATCAGAATGGACGAAGATGAGCCAATGCGAAAGGGTTTCGATAACGTACCCGATGGAAGCAGGAAAAGAGGACGGCCAAGACTCCGATGGAAAGACCAGGCGTTACCAACTGGCGAGAAAAGGCGAAGAATATATCCAGTTGGAGAAATATGTTAATATTTATGTGAATGAATTTTATGACCGATTTTCTAAGTTTTTAGGTAATAGATGAGAAATTCATACTACAAGCTAACAAGGTCAGTAACATTTTTCTAATAGAAAAATGGTTGGTATTTGTCGGAAATAATAGACAATTCGGTTAAGCACACTCACTGACATGACTAGTTTCTAACTCCGTGATAAGTTCATCATCAGCATTAGATGCCTAACTACTTTGCCTGAATCGATACCATCGGTAGATCATCAATCGTATGTATACACACTCAATCATGCAATTCACATGTGCGAATTAGTTTGGATCGAAGATTCCTAAGTATCAGCACACACTGAATTTTTGGTTGTTTAATTAATATGTGTAAGACATCTGATCTCATGAGGTTGTAAAATAGTCAATAAAAGTAAAGACATATTTTCTAACGAAAATGGTTCAGTTGCATTTTCCAGAATATAAGAATAGGAGAATATAATACAGGACCAACACCATATCAACAAAATTCACCACCATTCACCCCCCATGTGGTATCTAGGATCCAACGATTTGTTTAGTGGCCATCTTACGTAAGATCTCCATACGAACCAAACAAATTAAACTTTAATAGCATTAATTTCGGTTCAAGTCCAAAATGGGTTGGTTTTACTAACTCGACAAATAACTCTATCGTCATATGGAGTAGAAGTTCTTGGCATTGGACTTTTCGTAGGGGTCTAAAAACTTCACGTATTTTGAAATAATCTTATTGTCCCAAAAGTATAAATTTTTGAACAGCAAAATCGATTTGCTATGGCTGAAATTGATTGTTTTTCCACTTGATATCAGCGTAGTTCTGAAGTCCATGAGATTTTTTGCCACATATTTGTACTAAATTGGATTGTTAATTATTAAAATGTTGGTTAAAAAATAACTTATGTTGGAAATGAATTAAATTTCCACTGTTAACGAATAATGCGTTTCTAATTATCTGTCCACCCTCAGAAACAAGTGTCTCTACAGTTTTCGCAATTGTGAGAATTTTTCAAAAGTTAATGTTGATATTTAGACATCCAACAATATTTTGAACTAGAGTGAGAACATAACGGGAGTTACCAAAAAGAGAGACACTTTATAAGAAAGTTGTGAAAAGGAATGTAACTTTGAATACATCGTGTCTAATTGTATGACCACTACTGTAGGTGGAATCTATAAGAAAAACTACAAAAAAAAAAACTACTGCAGAAAATATTTTTTTGAAAATATGTTTTTCCTATAACAAAAATGCAAGTAAAGATATAATAACTGCGAACGAGGAGAGTTAAACATACCATTTTATAAAAAAATTTAATAATTTATTCGACTTTTCGTATTCTATTTAAAATCAAAAATTCTTCAATACATATTTCGCTACCCATTAGGTAGCATCGTTAGGGAGATAAACAACAATTACTACTTAAAATAAAATTAATTAAAAAAAACCATTTCATTTCACGGTGTTACAAAAAATAGATTTTTTTCCGTCCTATGAACCAAATGCACATATTCGGAAAGAGGGGAAAAAATAAAAATACACGTGTATCGTCGATTTTCATGTACACGTCAGAATTTTTTTTTTTAAGTTTGAAGTATAAAGCTCGTAGTGGCCTGTGTGAAAGCCTTTGGACCGATTTTTAACCCTTTTTCAGTGATCCAATCGAGCTGATTTTTTACAGGCAGACTCGTGGAAATGACTGTATCACGTCAAATTTTTTAAAAACAATTTTTATCAATTCTCAGATTTTCCCCAATTTTTATTATTTTTGAAAAAAAAATATTTTTTTCACTTTTCTTAGCATAACTTGAAGGGACTCCAAATTTTTAAACTACTTAAGCGTTACGAAAAAAAAATGTTATTTGACCCATCCTACTCGATATAGTTGTAGTTAATCAATAGTAACCTTCTAACACTAAACAGTTTTTGACTTTTACAACACTTACAACTGGTCTGACAGATGAAATAAGGAATTGCAAAATTGTTTTAAGTTCTGTTGTGCGAAAACGTATTTGTATATACATATTTCATCTGAAAAAAATGCAGTGTCCGACGCGAAATAACTTTTGTTACGTTTGTAGCTTATTCGCACCAAGTAAAAATTTGAAAAATATTACTAAAACAGTGGTGAATTCGTTTCAGAAAATATTTAAGACTGCTTATGTTCCTTACTTGTGGTATACTCCGGAAGTCGTGTGCGACTATTGCTATAGAAATTTGTGCAAGTTTACTGATGGAAGGTCAACAATAAAGTACGCTGTACCAACAATTTGGCTACCACGCACGGAGCACTGCAATGAATTGTGCTACTTTTGTGTAACTTTTGCTCAAACAAAAGGGTACCAATATATTCACCGCAACAAAATTCGCTACGCTAATGTAGAATCGGTAACTCCAGCAGTTCTATACCCACCAGAAGAGCGTGTAGCGGCTTCAGTGGAGATTTTTGATAATGTTGCCGAAATAAGCGATGCAGAATCAACAGTTGTACCAACACTGCTATCAACTTTTCTTGCATCGAATGCGAGATGCGAGAGTCCACAAGTATCGGAATTTGTGGAAACACCCAGTGAAATTGGGACTGCAATGCCGCATTTAATAACGCAAGCCGACTTCAATGACCTCGTACGAGACGGAAATTTGTCGAGGAGAACAGCAGAACTCTTTGCATCACGCTTTAAGCAGTGGAATATAGTGGCGGCTGATTTTAAAATAACAGCCGCTCGTGGTCGAGGTACCACTATTCCATATGACGAATTTTTTAAATTGCACGAAGATCGGGAAAAAAACCTAGCTTATTGTTATGATTTTGATTTGATGTTTGCAAAAATTGGTTACCCTCATATTTCAGAGGAGTGGCGACTTTTCATCGATGCATCGGTCAACAGCCTTAAAGTCGTGCTGCTTCATATCGGTAACATACATCCATCTGTCCCGATCGCATATGCCACAAACCTCAAGGAAACATAGGAAGGCATGGAATTAATATTACAGCTGATAAAGTACAAAGAGCATAATTGGAAAATATGCTGCGATCTGAAAGTGGTCGGTTTACTCATGGATGTTAAGCGTGGATTTCCAACCCACCAGTGCTTTTTGTGTACATGGGAAGGTCGAAAAAGAGATGAGCATTACACTGAATTTAAGTGGAAGCCGCGAACATGCTACAAAGTAGGCGTAGAAAGTATAGAGAATCTACCATTGGTGCAGCCGTCTCAAATCATTTTGCCTCCACTACACATTAAGTTCGGTCTCGTATCAAATTTTGTTAAAAAACTAGATCGTGATGGCGAGGCCATTGCAACTTTGCGCAAAATTTTTCCGAAATTGAGCGGCGCAAAGATTCATGCAGGTATTTTTTTTAAGAAGTCATTCAGTAACTTTATGTTTTTTAATGATTTTTTTGATTTAAGGTGTTTTCAATGGTCCGCAGATAAAAAAAATAATTGCAAGTTCTGAATTTCGGCATATTTCGGCATATGGCGGTTTGGTTTCGGCATATTTCGGCATATGGCGGTTTGGTTTCGGCATATTGCGAAATGGGCATATTAATGTCGCTAAAGATCCATTTTCTTCACAATCATTTAGATTTTTTCCCTGATGATTTAGGAGCTTGTAGCGATGAGCATGGCGAAAGGTTCCATCAGGACATTGCGGCTATTGAAAAGCGCTTTAAAGGAAAAGACATTACGCATATGCTTGGCGAATACTGTTGGTCTATTTGTCGCGATACTGAAGCAAATGCTTACAACCGCAAAAATAAAAGGCCTAAATTTCTTTAAAAACATTAAAATGTTTAATGTAACAATTCTTTATTTTTATAAAACAAAATTATTAAAAAAAATTGTTTTTTTAACGAACTGAAACCTTAAAAAAAAACGATAACCATTTAAAAAAATTTAGGAAAATGTGAGAATTGATTAAAATCTATTTTTTAAAAAATTTTACGTGATACAGACATTTTCACGAGTCTGCCTGCAAAAAATCAGCTCGATTGGATCACTGAAATAGGGTTAAAAATCGGTCTAAAGTCTTTCACACAGGCCACTACGAGCTTTATACTTCAATCTTAAAAAAAAAATTCTGACGTGTACATGAAAATCGCCGATACACGTGTATTTTTATTTTTTATCCCCTTTCCGAAAAAGTAAATTTGGTTCATACTACGGAATGTGTGTAACACAGTGTTTTTAATTACTACTTGTTGTTTATCTCCCTGAATTAAAAACAACTACTAATTAAAATGAAAGGAATTTTAAAAAAAATCATTTAATTTTAAATTAGTTCTTGTTGTTTATCTACGTGAATTTTAAAAAAACTCATTTCCTTTTTAATGCTACCCAATGGGTAGCGAAATATTGAAGAATAAAACAATTTAAAATAGACCTAACGCTCGAACATTTTGATTTAAATACCATTATATTTGAAAAACCTTTTCACCTTGACAAACATTGAACTAAAATTAAATTATTCTTATCATCCTATTATTTAGGTGCATTTTAAGCTGGCAACAGGCCTCAACTATACGGAGTGCTATGAAAAAACATGAATCCCAAATGAAATGGTTCCGTTGGCTATATATATTATTTTCCCGCTATATGTTCATCAATTCTATGCGCGAAGTGAATTTAACCGATGTTGAATTGGAAATGCAAATACATGATAATTAGAAAAAAACAGACAACAAACATCCACCATACCCCCCCCCCCAAAAAAAGGAAAACTTAAGGACAAGTACAATACATATGCCAAGGCCGATTACGATAGCAATAATAAGGAGAATGATGATGACGCGGATTATAATGAAACCAAAAATATATAAAAAAAAAATGAAACGTATTATGTAAAGCAAAAAAAAAGAAAACGAACGAACTACCTTCATATAACAAAAAAAAAAACAACAAGTCTAAAATACTATTAGGTCTTATAGTTTTGAACCAAGTTCATACCATGAAATATTTAATGATATGTGGAGAAGGCAACGAATGGCGCTTATGTTGATCAAAAGAGATTTAGACGATTCTTAAACACATGAAGCAGCAGCAAACAAACGAAACGCTTTATACACAAACTCACACACTCACACACACACACACATACACTTACATTTATATATGTATATAGGACATATATACGTACATAGATCTTAGCTGGGAAGCTCTATAATTTAATAAAAATAAATGAAGTAATTAAAACTCTCCCATTCGATTTTGTAGCATTAACAATTAGGAAAGAAATCTACTTTTTATCCTAAGATGATGCCAGAATATCGCTGGTCTATATAATGTATACAAATAATTAAAAATGTTTATATACATGAGTATTTCTAGTATTTTGCTGGTATCAGTTATAATGTGGTCGAATAGAACAAAATACTAATTGCTAGATTACACAGTACGACAAAATCATTTTTTTTTTGAGTACACATGAGAAATGTTAACAGAATATGAAAATAGGCTTAAAATAAAGAAATACGTGTCTCGGCGTTTTGCTGTAGCACGTCAAAATTTTGAGAAAATCGATTTTTATGCTTCGAAGGACCGTGGAGGTTCACTTGTAATGTAATACTATTATAAAAAGTTCTATAAAAACAGAATGGGTGAACCGTTTTTAATGCTTGAAGCTAGTTTTGAAAAGTGAATTAAATTTGGAGTTTTTTTTTATTAAATAAAACAATTTGTTCTCCACTAGATGGCGCTTTAATTTTCATGTAAAGTTAAAAAATAACCAAAAATGTAATGTAATGTAAATGTAATGCAAAATTACAAAAATGAATATGAAATCTTAACTACTATTTTGTGTATTTTTACATTACATTTACATTATATTACATTACATTTCATTTTTGGTTATTTTTTAACTTTACATGAAAATTAAAGTGCCATCTAGCGGAGAAAAAAATTGTTTTTTTAATAAAAAAATCCAAATTTAATTCCCTTTTCAAAACTGGCTCAAGCATTAAAATCGGTTGACCCATTATGTTTTTATAGAACTTTTTATAATACAAGTGAAACTCCACGGTTCTTCGAAGCTTAAAAATCGATTTTCTCAAAATTCTGACGTGCTACAGCAAAACGCCGAGACACGTATTTCTTTATTTTAAGCCTATTTTCATATTCTCTTAACATTTCTCATGTGTACCAACCACTGTCGTACTGTGTTATTGAAATGGTTTGCTTTTAGAAAAGTTATTATAAAGAGAATTACCTCACATTAGAAAAATCTTCCTGGCATTGTAAGTTTTTAGTATGGACTTCTCGTACATTAACTAAAACTAACAAAATCGGGTATAAAATTCCAATTCGAAAAAATAAAATCTTTCTTTTCAATGTTTTTAACAGTGCTATCAGAAAATGTAAGTTAAAATCAATAGAACGTTTGTTGCAAAAAAAATATTGATAAAATTTATATATTTTATGTTACAAACCATTTGGGAACAATGTGTTTGTCTCTCGCCTAAGGTGGTAGTTTCACATTGCCTTCACCAAATCATACGTGTTAACAAACCTCTTCAATAAGCAGCTGAAATGAAAGATAAATGTATAGGGTTAAATACATTATGATGTTTTCTGTTAGAGTTATCAGATGTTAACATAAAGCAAATTTGTTGAATGCTGATATCAATATTACTATTCTGTGCAATTTAAAATACCTACCCGAAACTTCTTCTTTTCGATTCGACCACGTTATAACCACAACATAAATAAAACGTGTATTTTTACCTGCAAAAATGCTAGGACTACCTTTTAAAAACCTATTTTTGCTTCCATATAAATTTATAAGATAAATTTATAAGCATTGGCTACATATCCGAATTGTTGTAACTTTACTTTCTGCTCTTTTGAGTTTTCCATAGAGAGCTTGTGATTTTTCCTAATTTTTTCTATGTTTTGTTGTTTAGACTAAAGATACAATTTCTTTAATAAAACTAGAATATTACTTTTTGTATAGAAAACCGTCTTCACCAGCTTGCAATTCCCAAATGAATTTATATTATACATGCAGAGCTGTGTATAAACTAAATCATAGTTACATTTTGTTGTTGTGAATGCAATTTAGCTTTCTTTTTTGTTCAAATGTATAATTTTTTCTTTGTTTGTTTTTTTATACAAATTAATAATTATTATTATGGCAATTTATAGCTTATAAAGATTATATTTATAGTGTAATTTTTAAAATGGAAATATATTATGTTGTGTTACTCTTTTAGTTACATAGTAGTTTCTTGTAAGATATGCAAACAAAACAAAAAAACAAAACAGAAAAACCCAACCAAGTCTTTCTATCCATTAGAGTGTAATGTAATTCATTAAACTATAGGGTGTATTTTTAAACGTGAAACAACCAACCAACCACACATTATTATTATTATTAGTAATGGCAGCGAAGCATAAGACAAACTTTTAAATACATAATTCTTTTAATTTTTTTGTATGTGAAAAATGATTTTATTATAAATAATAATAAAAAAAAAAAAGAATGCAAAACAATAATAAAATATAATAAATTATTTTCAGTTTATTTAAAAATGCATTTTTAATGGTGTAAGGGAAGGGGCATTTAAAACAAAAATTAAATCACTAGGGTGATGTTTTTCACTGGCGAAATTTAAACTAATATGAAAAAAACTAAGTTTTTTAATAGAAAAATATTTTAGAAGACAATTTTCTATTACAATTTGTTATTTTTAGAAAAAAAATCTCAAATTGAATCAACCTGGTTATGGTTTATGTTGTTGGAATTCCACCACTACTAGACAACACCACTACTACTACTACTAGACAAAAACAACGAACCCCGAAATTAGATTGATTATTTCCATTAAACGATGACCGAAAATGTTTTTTTTTTATAGAAAAGTGTCTTGAAATTCTTAAGGAAACGGCCCACGGTATTTATGGAAATCGATCGATTTGAATCGAATACGATTTAACATAATAATGATTTTTTTTTGTTCAAATAATAGAAAACAATTAATTTATACCTCTTTATCTGCCATTAAATAATGTATAAATAAAATATTTGTTCCCCAATATAAGGAATATGTCAATAAAATTCGATTAAATAGTCAAATCGTATTCGATTTTGAGTCGATCGATTTTCATCACATGACGTAATATATATGTAGTTAAGTTTTATGAAAGTTAATTCGTATATATGTTAATTTGTATAGGAGCTACTCCCCATCGGCGGAAGTCATGAGCTGGAAGACCTGAAATCATGACCAAACAGGGCTTCTTTTTAACATTGCGTACGATTGAGAGGCAAGGCCTTCCTTGCCCATTGCCTAAAGAAGGCCTTAGAAGTCATGCAAAGAGGAAGGCCTTAGAATGGATTTACTTTAATTTATTTTTGTTAAACAAAAATAAAATTAAAATAATTTATTTTATAACAAAACCATTATCCACCTCAACATATGTATTTATAAGTATGTATGTATCTATCTTAGAAAGTTGTACCACGCCCAACTTCAAATTGAAAATTCTAAAAATACCCTGAAAAATATTAAATAAAAAATATAATTTTAAAATTTGTATGAAATTTTCCTATTCAAATACGGTGAAAAAGAATCGGAAAAGGAATTTCTGAAAATTGTAAAAATCTTCTTCTTGGTTATATCTGATGAGGCATTACAAAAAAACCATTCCGCATGCCTTATTTGTGGAAGACCTTGCGACTCCGCCGCTGGGTAAGTTCTCTAAACAATAGTTCTGTTTTATGAATATTAACGTGTTTAACAGACGAACTGATAGATAAACGGGAATGGCTAATCGATGAAAAAGAGAAAAACAATTACAAAACTTCTTAATCTAGAATACCTATGTATTGTCTTCAGCGGCTCCTAATACATTTGTTAAATGTAGTTCTTTAGCATACATACTATTACGATACCACAATCCCGAATACAATATATGGGGAACTAACCGCATTTACTACCACACAAAAATAAACAAATCTACACATTTTACGGTTTGAAATACAAAAAGGGGACTGACCTAACCTAACAGAGGGCATATCCCCATTATACGATTCGTACAACGATACTAACTATAAATACTGGCACAATTTTCAGGCAGTTGCATTCTTGTTAACATATCAACTCTAGAAAATATTATATTTAATAATAGCCATTCCTTTGGATCAACAATCAACATGTGGGTATTCGGTGCACCGGATATTTATCCCCATTTATACCAGTGCGAGCTGCAATTTGGTGGACATCGCCATGAAAACGTTGAAGTTTTTGTTAATTTAATAATGAACTACAAGAGACGGCGAGGTATAACCGATATTGTGGCGTTGTCAGAGGTGAAGCAGCTGCTTTATGGCCGTGCTTTAATTTGGTGGAAACAAAATAAAGAGAGGAAATTATTCAAAGATTGGAATAATGCTCTATCAATGCTTACTGAAGAGTTTATGCACAATCAATGAAATTAAATGTAATATTTTAAACAAAATAAAAAATAAGTCTACTAAAGAAGTCTCGTGTAATACTTTAATTCAGGGTAATATGAGAATTAGGTAGAACAATGGATTAATCCAATTGGGACTGAGTCTTTTTTGGTTATACATATGACCGTCGGTGGTACAATGGCTAGTGCACGCGACTCTTGTGCATGACAACGTGGGTTCGATCCCTGTTCTGACCACCTTACATTTCCTTCGACAACGGCCACATGGCTTAGTGATGGCGACACTATCGAGTACTTAGCCATGAAAAAGCTTCTCAAAATACCGTTCGGAACCGGTGTAAAGCTGTAGGACCTCAATTTAAACTGGTGTACATTTTAATGCAACACTGTTAATTACTAAAAAAATGCAACCATAATAAAAACGTACATAAGAAATCAACTGTTTGACAAACGGAAGCCGTTCAACAATTTTTCTACGCGTCGCCGCCATTAACATTTTTTTAAACCACACGCCGCCGCCGTTATAATTGGCAGTTATTGGTTTACAATGTGAGCCGATTTTACGACTGTCCCGATTTGACCGCCTGATCCACTTTTAAAGGTTTGCATTTATGTATAAATTATTACTTTTTTATAAATTTATAAAGTCAAATTAATGCCCCGATTTCGCTAACGGGTTTTATCGAAGTTTTGAATGCCAAATTTTCGTGGAAATTGACTTACAAAACCTCGATCAAAAGTCTGTTCCAGTATTTTCCAGTAACTAATTTCAGGGAGTAAGACTGATATTTCTCGCTTTGTAAAAATAATTTGTGTATGCAAACAGCTGATTAGTAATGTAAAAAGTCTCAGTTTGATCAATAAATTAAAAATTATTAAATTGCCCCCTTTTTGGGAAATAAACAGTTAAAGCTAATTAAAGAGGATTAAAAATTTGTTACAAGTCTTTATTTTGCAGTAATTGGTAGACGAATGCTACTAGTGGATTGCAGGATTTTAGAAGAACTAAGTTGCTTCTTCGACTGGACAAGGCTGACTCGCGCCTCCTCATTGGGGTGGGTGACCACGGGCCTAGCCTCATTGCGAGACGTGGCCATTGAGGATCTGGTGAAATTCTCGTGGGGTCTGCCATGGTTCCAGACAGGTGATACCAAATCGTAAATCGTAAACCCTGACCTGCATAAGTGGATCCTTCATCTTGGATGGTATTGTATGTATCGATCAGGGCCTATCGGTGATGTATGTATATATAACTATGTAAGTATGTACACTGGGAATATAATTGAGTGGTTCCCCTGTCTGTCCTACGTCTATCTACCTTCTCTTCTCATATATGTAGGCAATCACAATGGGTCGACCGACCTCCGAGTGTAGTGACTATAAGTTATATTCTGTCTCTTATTGTCACGTTTCCTAAACCTATCCTAACCTACTTATTTCCCAGTAAGTTGTGCAAGAGTCCCATATGTTACCTATTACGCACAAACAACCCTATTCTTTTCCTGCTTTGTATTTTTTGTTACTCGCAAAGTTATTTCGTACGAAAATAGTTGTTTTTTTGAATTTTGACATTTCGGTCATTTTAACAACGAAAAGTAACACCACATACGTTGCGTAGTTAAGCGCGTAGAGGAATTATAAATTAAATATTTGCAAGCTAAATCAAAGTTAGATGGCAACTCTCCGCTACAAAAATTTCCATTTAGAGATAAATGACAAAAATTCCTACGGAAATTCGCAGGCACTGGATACGGGACTTAAATGCGTCAGCCCAGCTGATTTGTGTTTTTTTTTTATAAATATTTTCCATGGGTAAGCTGTCAAATTTGATTTTGTTTCTTTTTGGTTGTTAATAAAGTTCAAAGAATTTCAAGCAAGATCGCTTTATTTTAATTTGTATATAGTTATATTGTTAATTTTGCTTAGGTATGAATAAACTGCATTGCAATAAATTCTTTTGGTGGAATTTTATTAACAATCAAAAAGAAAAAAGATTAAATTTGACAGTTTACCCACGGAAAAAACTAAAAAAAAACACAAATCAGTTGGGCTAACGCGTTTTACCTGATAACAAATTTTACCATGACAAAATGTCTGTTGTTGGAGCCCACAATTACAATAAACCCGACTGTGTCAACCTCTACTACTTCAGCCATGACACAAACCAAAAGCAAAAATTTGCTACCTTTTTGCAAGAATCAACTACACTTACCAAACTGCCTCACTTGTGCAACTCTGTGCGAAAACTTTGTTAAAATGCCTACTTTTTGCAACTCTGTTCCAAAAAAAACTTTTTTACAAGTTTGCAGTATTTTTCTCATTCGTGACATTGTTAGATGGATTTTTCGAGCGGCTACAATTACTACACGTAAAACGCAAACGATTACAATTTTGTGTGAAAAAATCAAGTAAAAAGTTGTTTAATTGATTAGAAAATAAAGTCCTTTAGTTAGAATACGCATATAGTAAACTTTGCTTTACAGTAAAGTTAACAGAAACCAAAAAAGAAAAGGCTGTGCAATATAAAAGGAAGAAAAGTTCTCATACAATTTGCAATTGCAAAAAGAGGAGGACGTCATCAAAGACGGACGGCGGCGACGATAAACGAACACGACGTATGAAACAAGCAGAAACATTGGAGACAAATTTTCTTTGTCAGAAAAAAAGTGCAGTGTTATTAAGAAAGAATAGTTCTATAAAATTGAAAAATAGAAACGTGTGCTTTCTCTTATGCAGTTCGTTTTATTTAAGCTAAAGTTTATTTTTCAGTAGCATGAATTCAACTTAATAGTGTATTTTTTTTTGTTTCAATAAAATCTTGCTTTCATTTGCCAGCTCAGAGCACCACCAACCAACACCACACACCGACCGAAGATCTTTCCCCGCCCGTAACGGCAAAAACGGTTCTCCTTCGATATATATTTCCCCCTTTTTTATATTGTTTTCCTTCGTCGTGACACACACACGCATCTACGGAGCGAACACATCGCACACTCGCCTAAACATATAGCCACACACTTTACTCAATCACATACAGTATAAAAAAAAACCAAAACAACAACAGCAACAAAAGCTACAATAAGAACGGAAAGTGAATGCTGCTGCCGCTGCTGCTATCAGTGTCAAATTGAGAAAGAAAAGCAAAACAACAACAAATAGTTACCAATAACAACAAAGGTTTAGCAAACAACAAAAAAATAAGAGAATTTTTAATAATTCCCTAAATACAAGTGAAATTAGGACAAAAAGTCTAAAAACCCATACTTGGTGAATTCCAATAAATACGGAACTTAAAAACCCAAAGCAACGTTACGACGCATTGTGTTCCTGGCATCTAGCTATTAAATAAAACCCAGCAATTGTTAGTAATTAACCGATAAAAATGCTGATTAAAGAATTGTAAGTAAATTTTTATTTTACGTCCTACAAAAGCAACAACAGTATAGTAAACCATTGAAGAGATTTACACAACACAAATGCAAATGTTTTTTTTTCCTGATTTGCGAAAATATGTAAAGCAAGCACTTGCTTAAGTGCTCTTTGAGTTTTGCGCTCTCTTTGTTACACAGTATCTTGTACTTCTCCTTTCTCGTTTTTTTCTTGTCTGTACGGGGGAGGGATGGTGAAGAGGGATAAGAAAAGTGTCCTTTGGCTTGCATAATAGAAATCCTTAATTGTTTTTCTACCTTTATACTAGAAATATTTTTTGTATTGATTTCTTGCAAAATAGTTTTGTTTTTTATTTGAGGTTTTTACGTTATTTATTTGCCGCTAAATTTGATTTTGTTTTTTTTTGGGTTTTCTGTGATAAATCAATTTTTACTTGAAATTCTTATCGGTATTCTCTTAAACTTCCTCTCTGTCTCTATCCCTCTGTGCGTTTGTGCACTCATTTAATTTCTGTCACTCTCTTGTGTGGGATTTCTCAGTTCTTTATAGAAGACAGAAATCAAAAAAGGAGGAAACATGTGTTTTGTGCTACAATTGTGTGACATTGACTGTAATGCCCGTAATGCCAATTGAGCAATGTTTGTTCGGAAACAGTAACGTTAGTGTTGACAACTGTCGTTTTTTTTTTTTGCTTCTGTGGTTTGTATTATTTTAAAAAATGTCAAATCATAAGCTATGCCTATAAGGGTGGTGGGTCAATTTGTATGGGACCAAAAAACTTGACAAAGAGTATAGCAGAAACGTAATCTACGCAAATTCTAAGAAAATGTTCCCAAGAGACCATGGTTATAAAATCAAAATCGAAACCGCGATTTTTCGCTTTCGTAAAAAATCGACCCATAAGCGATACTTTTGAAACTTGTTACTCTTCGAATGCTGCAGATGACCAATTTTACACAGCTATTAAACTCGAACCGTGGGTAGTTTCGACCTAAAATAAACGTCTTTGTAAAGGATGCAACGGCTAGAATATATGTGCGAAATTTCATGGAAATCGAACAGTATCAAGTTTCAAAAGAATGGCTTTTGGGCCGATTTTTTACGCTAATTACTTTTATTGACTATTTTACAACCTCAAGAGGTCAAACGTCTTACACATATTAATTAAACAAATTTCAACATATTCTTCCAACTGGCTCTATCCTTCGTCTTTTCTCGCCAGTTGGTATATGAATATTTGTACAAATGCCTGTCATTCACTTGTTAAATGTTATTTCTTGCAAATGTTGCCCAGGCCTATGCTTCACTTGGCCCATTCTGAAAGACGAATTTTGGCACACTTTTTCCAAAATTACGGCCGGTATCTTACAGTGGCTCAAAATTAAAATGGGCCACCTATTAATATTACTTATGTTCCCTATATTCTACTGAACTCAATAACTTAAGAAAACAAATTTATAAAACGTTTTAATGCTAATGCGACGAGTTTATTGCAAATATAAAGAGAAGTCATTTTCATTAGTACAAAAAGTAAGAAACAAAAAAAAGTAAAGTAATTCATAGTATTAGGGTCAAAGTAATAAAGGGACACGAATTAAAAAATAAGTAAATAAGGTATCATATTCAAAACTTCAATATTTTGTTGGGAGGCCCTTTTGTTGTATTACGGCTTTCAAACGTTGCGGCATCGATTCAACCAGCTTTCTGCAATAGTTAGGTGATAGTTTTTCCCATTCTTCCTTAAGAGCAAGTGTAAGTGTGTTTTTGTTGTTAATGTGGTGATTTTTTAATTTTTGTTCCAAATAACTCCACACGTGCTCAATCGGGGTTAACTCCGGCGATTGTGGTGGTGTTTCGAGTTCATGTGGGCAATTATAGAGCAACCAATTCCGAACATAATAAGCCTTATGCTTTGGATCATTGTGCTGGTAGAAATAGTACTCGTTGGAAAGGCCTAATTTTGTTGGATGTTTCTGAAAGGTTACATCGCAAAATGTTTAGGTAGTACTTGTGGTCCATATTTCCTTCAATAATATGAAGATTCCCAGGACCAGCTGCCGAAATTGCACCCCATACCATTACTCACCCTGACCCGTGCTTCACAGTCGGTCGTAAATTTCTTTCGCGCAGCTCTTCGTTCGGCTTTCTCCATACGTATGACTGCCCATCTGACCGGAAAATATTAAATTTACTTTCATCAGTAAAAATCACTTTGCTCCAAAACGAAAAACCTTTTCCTCTGTGCTCTTTTGCAAATGATAGTCGTTTCAGCTTATTGACTTTACTGATATGAGGCTTCTTCCTAGCTACTCGACCGTTGTATTGATGCTTTCGTAAAATATTTCTTATGGTTTCGGGATTAGCATTTTTCCCCAAAAATATTTCTGCTTCAGACACCAGTTTAGGTGCGCTAAGATGTGGGCGTTTCTTTATTTGCTGTAAGAGCCAACGCTCGTCTGATGTTTTCAAAATTTTCTGAGTTTTTATATCTTTTAACAATATTAAACACTGTAGATTTTGGTTGGTTTACTATTTCCGCGATATCTCGCACAGATTTTCCAGACTTTGAGTGGGTAATTATTAATCTCCTCAGCTCTGGCGATGTTTGGGAACGACGTGGCGCCATGATGGATATTTATAACACAACTGACTGAAATATTCTATATAGAGTTCTCTTAAAAGTGCCAGTCAAAAAAAAAAAACATTTGCTACCGTTATCTAAAGCTAAACTGAAAATGGTTGCCATCTGTCCCATTATTACTTTGAGGGTCGTGATCTGTATTATTGTGAATGAATGATTATAAATTTATTTCAATTGAATATAAGGCAGCAATTATTTCCTTAAATAATAAACACTAACGTGGCAATATGAAATCATAAAAATAAAGTCAAAATTCCGTTACCATATTTTAAAAATAATATATATTATATTATGTGAGTTAGTGTCCCATTATACTGTTGAGCCACTGTACGTGCAATGTTGTCCACCAAGGCAGAAGTCGTGTTGGCTTGTCCACTCCACGCGCCTCCAGTAGAAAGTAATCTAGTGGGATCAAATCGAAGGAATGAGGGGCGTTGCGACCATCGTCGTTTTTGACAAGATGATAACGCCGCCGCCTTTAACCGCACTAAACAGTGAACTTTTCATGGCGCATTGACACTAGGCAAAATGCACAGAATCATACTATGACCATAGCTTCGTTGGGCCCAACATTTAAAATCTCTACGCCGCAGATCACTTTTGGCCGCTACACTCTTAGCAAGTTGTTCAATCGGAAGTATATTCATCATCCTATTAAGAGCATCAGGTGGGTACGTTCGTAATTCCCCAGTCACACCAACGCATGCTGTTCTTTGTTCGTATTTGCGGTTACCTGTTCAAATCCAACGTAACCACACCTTCGAATAATTTTAGAAGGGACAGCGATTTGTTTTTCAGGAATAACGTAGCGCGTTTATGATTAAACTGTCCTTAACGACCACCTCATTAAATGTGGGCAGGAAGTTAGGGATTACTATTCCTTAAGGTGCCATTAGACGACGTGCATTTTACACGTGACATGCCACTTTAACGACCCATGTGTAATGCTGTGTGTATGTCAAAATGAGGATTGTACATTCGGTTTATCATTTTCGTGTTCAAACGTACATGTGTAATTACTCGTGACATAACAGCTGATTAGTTATGTGGCCTTTGTTGTTTTGGTTAAATCAGTGGGTGGCAGATGCATTTGTATTTATTAGCCACAAGACAGCTTCTTTAGGCCAATCTAACTGAAATCGTATTAGAAAAAATAATACTTACTTTTTTTTCCATGTTCTTTATCAATTTTTTCCACAAACAACTTTTAATTAAAAAATCTTTTAAATTTTTGCTCCTTTTTTTTGCCACCAAACGCTTTGTTGGTTTGACAAAAACAGCTGATAGAACACTCTCTAAATGAACTATTTACATATGACATTTACACATGGCTTTTACACATGTAATGTTTGAAAGGGACATGTATAAATTTTACAGTGGAAAGTGACATGTCACGTGTAAAATACACGTCGTCTAATGGCACCTTTACTACTATCCGGTTTCCGTGTCGGTCGGCCTGGCTGGGATAAAGGCAAGTGTCCTGAAGGGAGGTCCTTCCTCACAAAAAATCCAGTGCTTCCCCCTATTTGTTTGGGTGAATTGTCTGGGATCCAGACGTGGGTTTTGTATCTGGATGGGTGTCCATTCTTACATATTAATGTATGATAAGTTCGTACTACAACCTTACAAGGTTAGAAACATTTTTCTAAGTCAACAAAGTTTGGGGCTTGTAGGAATAATTGACAATAGGGTGGAGTGAAAATATAATATTTTTCGAATTTGAAAATTTCACACGGAGTTTGGGATACTTAAAAAGGGGAAATAAAAAAAAAAAATTTTAAATTTTTGAGGTTGCGTCACGCCCTTGAAATTTTGACATTTTCGTTATTTTGGCGTTGATTAAAAAAAATCCTTAAAATTAACGAATCAACTTATTCGAATTTTCAAACTTTTAATTTGTTCATTACCCAAACAAAAGTATTTGAGGAAAGGAAGAGGATGATCGAACAATATTTGTAGCTGTGATGTCGATATCAATGTTAAGTAAATTGTTTGAAGAAGGGCAATTTGGCTTATTTTACTTTTTGGAATTTTTTGACGATAACAAAATTTGTTTTAAATTTCACCATAAGCGGGTCTGAAATTGTGAACATTTATTGGCCAGAAACTCCAAAATCGGTTATGGGGTTCAAAAGGTACACGCCTTCAAACATGCGTATTTATTAAATTGTCGTCAAAATTGCATTTGAAGTCATTTCAAAGTGAATAAATAACAAGTATAAATTAATATATAATTGTCAGCTTTACATTTTATACAAGGAATGGATATATATGATCGAATTCAAATAATGGTCTTGGCGTACCGGCGGAAATATTGTGAATTTTTTTTAATTTCACCCTAATAGACATGTCAGGAAATCACGCTCAATGTCAAGACAAGTTCCAATACCGTGACAAGTTCATCATCATATGCCTAATTTATTTACTTTTAATGACTATTCTACAACCTTATGAGGTCAGATGTCGTAGATGTTAATTAAACAAACAAATTAACCAAAATTCAACATTTTCCTCCAACTGGTTCTATCCTTCGCCTTTTCTTGTGAGTTGGTAACACCAAGGATACAGAGGGGGATTCTTCTGCCTGGTCTTTTCGGTGGTGTCTTGGTCATCCTCTTTTCCTGCTTCCATCGGGTACGTTATCGAAATACTTTCGCGCTGGTTTGTTTCATTCTGATAATATGGTCTAGCCAATGCAGTTGGCCTAATTTGATTCACCTAGCTATGTCCACATCAGAATATAGATGATATAGCTCTTGGTTCCAACGATGTCAATACTCGCCGTTTTCTTTAACGGGACCATATATTTTACGGATAACTTTTCTCTCGAATACTCCCAGGTGTTTTTCATCCGGTTGCGATACGACCCATGTTTCGGAGCCATATGTCAGGACAGGTAAAATTAGTGTCTGGTATTGCTGGACTTTCGATTCTTGAAAATACTGCAGTAACCTCCCAAATTTCGCACAATGATGTCTTAGTCGTCAGCATACGCCTGCAACATATGGCTTTTCGTGCTGATGGTCTTATTCGTATTTACTGCAGCTTTTCTCAATATTATTTCCTTGTCTCAGGCCTCCCTTGATACAGAATGATTTGGTGAGGTTTTTCCCCACCTTCACTGCTGATTTGGTGTTGGCCAGCGTCATTCTACAGAGGCGGATCAGTTTTGCCGGAATCCTAAGCTCAGACATAGCTTCGTACCACACTGACAACCACACTGATAATGTCCAATCATGTTTTCAGCAACTGGCTTTAGTCTTACGCTCGACAAGGCCTTATACGCGATGGATAAAAGACTGATACCGCGATTGTTGGAACAGACACACCGATCACAATTTTTGAATACAGGACATAATACACTGAGACTCCAACAGTCAGGGATAGATTCCCTCTACCATATACCGCATATAAGTTGATGCATGTGTGCTTTCAATCATTCGCCACCTGCCTTAAAATGTTCAGCGGGTAGCCCATCCGCAACAGCTGCTTTGTTATTCTTAAGCCGGGAGATTGGCTTTCTAATCTCACCTTTGTTGGGGGGTACAATCTACACTGTCTACCTCAATCATTATCTCCTAATTTGCAGAGGAAGAATTTGGGTGGAGTATTGCTGAAAAGTTGTCATTTTAAGCAGACACTGCGTATCAGTCAGCAGATTCCCATTCTCGTCCGTGCATGTGGGCAGCCCATTGTTCGGAACGTTATTCGATCTTACCCTCTGGAATAGTTTTCGGGATTCATTATTCATCCTGCTCAATTCGGTCTTTTCACTCTCGCTCTGCTTCCACTGCCATTTTTTCCGCCTAAATAGTTGGTTTTCCTCCCTTTTCAGCTTCTTGTACCTGTCACTCGCAGCACGCGTTGTAACTGACTGTTTCGTTGCGTCGTACCATGGCTTGTCCTTCTGCGGTTTTTGATTACCAACTTCAGTCCTTACAGCGGTTTCCAAAGAATGGGAGATGTGTTTCCAATGCGCATCTGGGTCCTCGGGAGGGGGGGGGGGGAGTGTATGCCCTAGCAGCAGAGTGAGTTTGATAGGACTTTTATATCTCCGATATTTGCAGCTTGCCAATAGCTTTTCCCGAGTTCGGCTTCGGACGTTTTTCGCCCTGCTCAGTCTTGTGCGAACTTTCGCAGCCACCTGGTAGTGAACCGAGTCGATATTGGCACCTCGCATCACATGTGCATCCATTAAACTAGAAGAGTGCCTGCCATCTATTGCCAAGTGATCAATCTGGTTCTTCGTCCGCTGATCAGGGGATATCCAGGTCGCCTTATGTATGTCCTTATGCTGGAATCGTGTGCTACTAACTGCCATTTTCTTTGCAGCGGCGAAGTCTATCAGTCTTATTCCATTATCGGAGGTGGTATCATGTTGACTGTGATTGCCCATGTTTGGTCGACAGACACTTTCCCTTCCCAATTTAGCATTAAAATCGACTAGAATAATATTAATGTCGTGGTCAGGGCAGGGTTCGTATACTTCCTCCAGACGCTCATAAAATGATTCTTTGACCTCCTCGTCTTTATCCTCCGTCGGTGCATGCACACAAATTAACGAGTTGTTGAAATATTTCGCTTTGATGTGCATTGTGGCTTTGCGTTTACTCACTGCGTTGAACCTTGAAATTAGGTGCCGCAGTCTCTTGCCAACTATAAAAACCCTCCCGAATTGTGCTTTTGCTCATGGCAGCTGTAGTAACTATCGCAGTTTTTTTCTGGTACAACCGTATCCTGTCCATCGCACTTCCTGGATAGCTGTAAAGTCAGCTTTATATTTTTCTAGGACATCCGCCAGTTGGAAAGTGACACCCGTCCTGTATAGTTTTCGCAAATTCCAGGTACATATCCTTAAATCGTGGTCCTTATAACGATGGCGAGGGTTTTCTTCGTTTATTATATTTTCCGTGTATTTTCATTGCCTATATAACGGTGTCGGGAGGCTAACCCAACCCACCGTGGTTTGCATTTTACCTACTGCCAGAGCGATAATGTTTCAGCCGCCCATTATGGATCAGACGCTGACCAGAATGCAGTGCGTCGAAACTGGATTTTGGTTTCTTCAATTTTGATCCGCCGTTGGCCAGGGGTGTTGGCTTATACGCTTTCAAAGGATAGAATAATATGTCCACTACTTCGAAGAGCTTCAGTGACAGGGTCACCTAATAATCTTGAGACGTATCAGTGATCGCATAAAGTCATTGCTTGGCCCAATGAAGGAATCATTTCTGGCCACTCCCAAGTGAATGGCTATCAGAAACTTTCCACCTCCAAGGACAGTCCCATGACCCAACTACTAACTACTGTGCGTGAATTGATACCACCGGTAAATCATCAATTCTATATGAATATGCAAATTGGTATATGAAATTTATATTTGCGAATTAGTATCGATCGAAGATTCCTAAGTGCCAACTCACACACTGAAAAGTCAATTTTCCATCCTCCGAACAACTTCCAGTGCTGCTCAAATATTTGAGATTAGTTGCGTAGCTTTCTACCGTACAAAGATCTTCGAATACAAATAATTTAGCTCGGTCTTGGAACCAGGCCAATACGACCACAGTCTAATTCGATGTATCTTTTGGAATATTTTCGTCTTCCTTCACTTTGTCCATAACCAGCATTACCAAGTCGTCGGATTTGCAAGTACAACAAAAAAATGTGACTGAAAGGTCTGTCACTAGGTGAGATGGCCCGGTGACAGTCAAACTACGATTCAATACAGTCTGATGCCTCCGACAAGACAGGCATTGGTCGTAACAGATTAAGGGGTTAGTAGCCTTTTAAGTTATGTGGTTCTTGCTGTAAAAGTTTTATCATTAAAGGTGGAGAAAAGAACGACCACTAAGACCCCGTGGGGGGGTTAGGGATGTTGGTACTCAAAGGAAAGGAGATTAGTACATAAAAATTTCTAAATAAATTACAAAAAAATGAGAAGAAGCACCCATCGACTCCACCTGATTTTAAAAAATTCAAAGGTTCTATTACATCTATAACATGACTCACAAACCCTTCAAACATTGGGGATATTATCACACAAACTACATTTTATTATGTCCGATTTATAAGGGCTAAATGTTGGCGCCGACCTCAAACTCCATCTTACACCGGCTGATAAGTGGGAACAGATTGTTGGTCATGTAGATCTCTCAATGTAGGGTTTGCCAAATTTTCTGACAAAAATGTTTTCTTTTCTTATTATTATTTTGAAATCTTATGATCGGGTATAGCTTCCAATGAAATAAAGACTTTAGACAAATAATAAACAAATTCAAATTCAATTTCTTTGGTTTATTTAAGAATTGTTTAAATTCAGAAATGTACACAATCAATTGTTTGTACAATAAAAAAATTCTGTCGATAAATCGATGCAATATGAAACCGATAAAAATCCCCTATATGTGAAGTAAAAATAACATACAATTGTTTGGACAAAAGTTTTGTGAGGAATTGGAAATTAAACTGTCACCATTGTTTGACTTTTATTTTACGTTCTTTTTGGAATGACAAAATTTGGAATACATTATGCGCAGTTGCATTTTTGTTCAGTCTTGCAGCATGACCAAACAACAAATGGTCCATTCTATGTGTGCACTCGCAATTATCGCGTTTTTTAATTGCCCTAGAAATTATGATTGTACGCACTACAGAGCTGTTGACATCTGCTTGTACTGCTCGCTGATAAATGTGGACATTTTCTGCAAAATAATACGTTTTAATGCTAAAACCATAATTACAATATTTTTACTTTCCTTTCTCAATAACCAGAAAAACATTCTGATATACATTCTTCAACTTTTTCAATATAATATTTCTTTTTAGAATTTTAAAAGCCGAGTTTCAAATATCTGACATTATCTGACGAATTGAAATTGAAAGCAACAGAATTCATGGAAAATTCGGTTACAGCAATCGACAAATTCGTTCGTTGCAACCGACTTAATGCCAAATTCGGTTATTACGACCCAATTGATAACAAATTGATGTCGCATTTAATTGTTGCAAATGCATTTGGTACCAATTTTGGTTGTTGCATTATAATTAATTATCAATTCGTTTGTTGCGATCGAAATTATAGAAAAGTTGATTAACAGAACGAATATAATTGAAGATCCCGTTGTAACAACCGAATCAATCATGAAGCGAGATTAGCAGTTGTGGGGACTAAATTCGGTCGTGGCGAACTCAATTCGGTTGTGGCAATCGCAATTAGGTGGCAACAACCGATTTTACGGTTGCTGCAACCACTTTACAAAACAATTAGTTCTGTGAATACGTCTATGAAAAGACAGACTGTCTAGGTACAATTCCCACAACTATTCTGAAGTGAATTTGTCCCTACAATAGCTGGTTGACTGCATAGATTGTTTCTTATAACGTCGAATGTACTGACATAATCTAGTCCATGGTAAAATAAGTATGGTAAACGCAGTAGGAATTGTTGTAACTTTAGGCAACAAAAACATGTATTTTGTTTCCCAATCTGTCAAATTTTCTACATGTGTGTATCTACAGTAAAAGTAAAGACAAAAGTACAAAAATAAAATACATGTGAATTTGACATAAGAGAAACACCTAAGCAAGAAAAATTTAAAATCAGCTGTTGTAACGAGTTTACCTTACTTATTCTACCATGATCTAGTCTTTACAGCAGATGATTGCAATATATTGTTAACAGCATCCGCTTCATTGTTTACTTAACTTTACCTTATCAGAATTGTTAACCCCCCTTTTGTACCTCACCGGAGCCTTCGTAAATATATGCTGTTGCATTGTGTCTTAATTTTACGTTCATTTGTATACTAACCCCCGTATTCATAAAATTAGTCAGTTAATGTACGCTCCGTACAACGAGTGCCTAACAAGAGTGTTTTTAGGCTTATTCTCTCGTTCATAAAGAGTTGATTCGTAACAGTTTCGTATCTATTGTCTAACTCTAACATGAACATGCCTGTTTTATCTGTCCGTTAAAAGTTAGCATTTCTTTGTAGCCTCTAGCACCGTATTCAGTTTTTGCGAAATTATCGTAGGAACTTTTGTCATTTGTCTGCAAAGGGAAAATTTTGTTATAGAGAGTTACCACATATCTCCGATATTACCTTGTAAATATTTCATTAATAATTAATTTTCGAACTCCATTTTATTTTTAAAGCCTGTGGTATTACTTTTGGTTGTTAAAATTCCGGTCCCAAACAATGATCAAACAATTGTTTTCGTACGAAATAACTTCGGCGTAACAACCCTGTATTTGAGTTTGCCTAAGAAACTTTCGCAAAGAGTTGAGTACCAAGCGAATGAGAAGTGAGCGAAATTTTCGGTTCCTGAAATTTTCGTTATTTTTTATACACGTACTTCTTATGGCAACGAAAAATTCATAAAAACTGGATACCGGGCTTCTCGATGGACGCAGTTTCGTTAAGTTTTTGTTAAATTTTAATAGCAACAATTATGGTTATCAGGGTTGCATTTCTTTAAAATATACATACATGTTCGTTCATATTAGAGTTAGACAGTCGATAGGAAACTTTTATAAAACAACTCTTGACTAACGAGTGTCTAAGATTAAAAAACGTGCTAGTTGGACACTCGTTGTACGGAGCGTACATCCGCTGAATAACTTTTCGTTATGAATACGGGGTTTAAGTAATATTTTTAAACTCATTGATCGGTACGTTCAATTGAGTTCAGTATATCAATTCAGAAAGGTTGTGATTTCAATAGATTTTAGGTGGTGTCTAGACGAAGTAATATAGAGGTGGAGAGAAGAATAGAAGACCCACGCAATTTTATTATTGCATCATAGTCATCAGATGCGTATTTAGTTATCGGACGTATCTGGACATGCTTCTAAAATGGATCAACGTATTCCAGAGCGAGCTTTTGGAAAGGATAATTGACACTTAACCCTTTCATTACCGTATATTTCTTAGGTGCTAATCCGCATTACAGGGCCTTGTCAGGCCCATCTTATATTTATGCGAAATGATACGCCAATGCGATAGAGGGCGTGTTGTTGATACAACCGATTCACTGTTTTCATACGTTCTACAATGGGAAGATAATATAATTAATTATATCGTTATCATTATGTTATGTATCAGAGGAGGAAATAGCAGGTATCTGAGTCATAGGATGGTGAGTCTATGGAGGCAATTAACAATGTACACATTATCATGATGGTCGATATCCGATGGAATGGCGTCCTAGTGGTCTACGCTCTCCGGATGTGACGAGGATATGTATTCTGCATCCGAATATGACGATTGGGGTGACTGGGCAGAAGACAGACCAGCAGAATCTGTCTGGTAAACATGCTGGCCTTCTCGTGATGCTGATTTACACACGCAAAGAAAAAACTCGGTCCTCCAAACGAAATCTTCGATAACTGAAGTTCGTTTGGGGACTGTAGTTGGGAGAAACGAACTTCTGTTAAACCATACATTTCGTTTCCTTTGGGAGAACCGAAAAACGTTTGCAGTAAGAGTTATGAGAAATGAGAGCTGGAAAAACGTTTGCGATAAACGAAAAACGGTTCCGCCAACTGTTCCTTCGGTTACAGCAACCGAGTTGTAATTAAAACTTATTTTTCCAACTTTAATGATTTTGGTTTTACGCATAAAGTTTGTTTTAAAAAAAGTTGGGAATTTTTTCACTGCCTACTTACTCGTCTGTCTCGCTTTGCATTCAAATAACAATTAAAAGCGCATCAAACTACAACGCGTCAATTGTCCATCCAAAATGTATTGTCAATTGTGTATGCGTGAGTGTGTATGCCAAACGAGTGGATAAGACCATGATACAAATACAAGGTAGTAGCGTCAGCCCATATGGTTTCCTTTGTTTACATTTCATCGTACCCAGTAAATGTCAAAGTTGTTTGTGTGAGTGCGTTTTGTTTTGGTTTCATCTATCTATGTTCACAATTTCATATGAATGTGTACATTTTTATCAGCTGATTTTGACAATAACTGGGTATTGAAATTACAACAATGCTAATGGCGCTACCTTGTATTTGTATCATGGATAAGACTGTGTATACAGTCGACAGAATGAGAGAAATTTACGTTCTTCGTAATCTTTGCTCTCATTAGAAAAATGGCTAATTTCAGTTATCTCAAACGGTTTCTAAATTGCGGTAAATGTAATTTTGTACGCGTTTGATGCAAACGAGAACTCGTTTGCAACAACATGATACAAATTGGCGATATATGAGTTTATTTGGGAGAACTACATGAACGGTTGCGATTAATAAATTAAAACAAATCAATCAAAGTATTGTTGCGACAACCGAGCAATAAACGTTTTTTTTCTTTGCGTGCACACGTCATATGGAGGGATTTGTTCGCTATGCGAATTGAATGCAGTGTTCTGGGGTCTAATGATATATCAGTTTCGTATCGTAATCGGAATTTTGGAAGGCACATAAAATGGAAACTTGAATTTATACTTAAGAAATGGTTGTTGGAATCAAAGTAATAGAGGAATAGTATGTCAACAATATTAGTTTTTTTTAGAAGTTACCACCAAATTTACCCTTTAAAAAGTCTTTCGTAATTGAGATTACGATACCCAACGGATGCGATAATTAGGTCCCTGGATTCGCTGTAAACTCCGACGGTGTAAATAAAAACTGAGGTACTTATCGTCTTGTATGTTGTTACAATTGTTTATTTTTCTTTGACCGAGGAGGTACCTGCAAGAGCTTTCAGAACCTTATTCCTAGAATGAAGAGTTTTCTTTACATAGGCCAACGGCAAATTTGGTTAAGCCAAACGAATTAGCCTTAACGGAATTTAGGGGTTGTCCCAGGTTGTCTGTAGGTGATCACAACCCAATTTTTCTCATCCTCAATTATGATGTGTTGTGGGTGCCGTTTTAAGTCTTAAACCCTTAAGCTCAAAAATGCGGTTGTCGAATTAACACCAGATTTCGTTGTTGCAACCAACTTAAAACCAACCGACTTAAAGTCAAAATTTGTTGCGAAGAAATTGATACGAACTTTTGTTGTTCCAACGAATTGATAACAAATTTGGTTGTTGCAAGCGAATTGATTCCAAATTCGGTTGTTGCAAGCGAAATTATAGAGTTGTGACAAACTCAAGTCAGTTGTGGCAACCACAATTCGGTGGCAAGAGCAGAATTTGCGGTTGCTACAAATTCTTTTCAAACAATTAGTTCTGTATGTGTAGGAAGTAAGAAGTTTGTCAAAGTATCGGATTATGCATCGTGGGGATTGTTGTACCATCGACAGTGAAATTGAATTCCCTCCTTATCCCTTTCACCCAAAATGTGAAAAGGCCACTGTATCTTTCGGCCATGATAAGCTTTAAACCTATAAATTTTCTTCCTGCAGGAAGTCTGTAATGGTTACCAAATATGGAACTCAGTAAAAGCTTGCCTGCCATTGAGATTATGAACCAAATCTTCGTTGTCTTGGAGAAGGAGCCAGCGATGGACCATATCAAAAAATGTGTCCACTGTATGTTCAGCTCTGCCGTGCTTATCAAGAAGGACTCCAGTCCACTTTCCTAAATTCTTCAGAAGAAGCAGATTTCTGAAATCTACTTGGAGCTTCATTTGTAAAAAGAATCCCGTTGTTTTCTATAATGAAATTATAACATTTCATTTCCAACCAAATTGGAAGGTGCAAAATGTTGCTAGCTTGAGTATTAAAAAAAATATTTTGTTTTATATTTTGGAGTAGAGTCTTTCTTAGTAAGCAGGGCAGAACTGGTCTGATCTGATTGTGGCCATCTGTAATCAGAGTGGTTATCGTCTCGATGCTGCCGCTATGCTACCCGCTATGCTACCATTTCGGTGAACGGCGAGTTGGAAGATCTCTTTCAGGATGACAAAAGTAGAGATTCGAAAACCTTTGTGGCAGATGATAAGGTGATCGGGCGGTAAGAGTCTCCCTTATGATCAGGTTTATCAGGGTTTAGAGGTAGTGAATCGATTGACCGTCGGTGGTGCAATGGGTAGAGTGCGCGCCTCTTGTACATGAGATCCTGGGTTCGCTCCCTGCTCTGACCACCTTAAATTTCTTTCGGCGGGGGTCCCCTCGCATAGTGATGGCGACACTACCAAGTATTTAGCTATGAAAAATCTTTTCAACATACTGTTCGGAATCGGTGAAAAAACTCTGGGTCCCAATCAGTGAGTATAAAACAATTCCATGATGGGATGTAATGGGAAACAATTTATTTATTAATCGAGAGGATTAATATATAGTTGGGATATAGAAGTCTTATTGGGCCAAGTTTCTTCACCATAAACATGGATATACCTTCTGGATCAAGAGTTTCAGAAGTAGTGTTGGAGACTATTTATACAACTTTGTCTGGAGAGTACAAAATATCGTTTTGAATTGTAGGCAGAAGTAAGTTGCGCGCTTTTTGGCATCCGTGTTTAAAATGTTATAAAACGCAATAGCAATGCGAGGTTTTCCTTTATTGGTACCTTATATGCATCTTCATCAAAGCTACAGCTTTATCACCCTTGGGTAGGGGTGATAGATGGCGCTGGCTGCAAAGAGCAGAACATATTGGTCGTTGCCACCTTCAATTTTGCCTGACGAGAGACAATGCTCCTCTTCGAACCGTGTTTCTGCCATGTTTATTAATAACTACACTGACAGAACAAATTGTTTGAAAAGTGGTTGTAGTAACCGTAAATTGGGCGGCTGTTGAAGCTACTTTAGATGGCAACATCTAATGCCGTTGTAACAACCTCTAATACGGTAGTGACAACCTCTAATTTGGTTGAATCAATCTTAGATGGTAGTGACAACATCTAATGCCGTTGTGGCAACCTCTAATACGGTGGTGACAACCTTTAATTCGTTTGTGACAACCTATAACTCGGTTATGACAATCTCTAAAGAGTTTGTGACAACCTCTAAATTCGGTTACGGTTAATTCGATTATTTTCTCTGTCAATTAGTAACTTAAGCTATTTGTTTGCTAGGAGTCTCCACTCCGGAGATATCCAACACTTTCTTAAACATGACCAATAATAATCAGTTTGTTCCGCGTTTTTAGGTGTAGCGAAGCACGTATTTGACCCATGGTTTAGACGCTCGCCTTGTTTGCGTTAGACTCCAAGTTTTTATTGGGTTTACAGTGCTGATGACAAGATCAATGGAGAATCCACAATATCGGCATTAAAAATTTAATTTTATACAAATTATATATGTAAATGAGCTTTCTGAGCCCCAGTAGGACAAATTATTTTCATTCGGAAAAGTTTTAATTTTTGGGTATTCGAGTGGATGCAGTAACGCCTAGAGTCGAATTCGATGCGTTTAATAGAACTTGAAAACAGCGAACACATTTTTTTAAGGAACAAAAATTTGCAATTGTTTTACAACTGTCATTGTTAACGTTACTATGCCAGGTGACGGTAGCAAAGGTAAGGACAATTGCTTGATTTCAAACTGCATTATGCTCAACAGTAGTCGCGCACACTGACGATAGTTACGCTCATGAAAATTGCAACCGATGTTAAATGTGTATATTAATTTAAACTAAGACAGCAACTTACAAGTATAACCGTCAATTAACTTTGTATTTTTCTTTAGCAACTGTTAACTCAAATTACGCGTATTATACATTGCACTTCTTTCAGTCCCAAAAAAAGGTCACAGGTCAAGTGGGTATGAGTGACGCTCAACGAAAAAATACAAGAATTGAAAAAAAACCTACATGCTCAAGTTAATTCTTTTCCAACAAAGAAGTCCCTACACTCATTATTACACAATAAGTGTTTACAACAAAGGGAAATGGAAAATGGAAAAACATTTAAAATTCATTGAAAAATAAAAGCTGTGTAAAACAATGCCGAACCGCCGAGCTGCGCCGAGCGAATACTAAACATTAAAACGACAGTTATGGGAATTATTTCGTCGGCAGAGTAGCGTATGATAATCGTCTCTAATTCAGCAAACTGCTGCAAATGAGACCACCAGCGCCACCATTGGCTTGGACCACGCAAATGCCACCCATTTCTTTTTCGGGCTACCCACACGACATTACATGCACGCTTATTTGTGGCCTGTTTTTTGTGTGGATAGAGACCCCTTGGTCTGCAACAAGAATCAAACGAAAAACAAAAATACAACTGGATGTATGTATGTACAAATTTCTGCAGAAGAAAAAAGAAACAACAAACGAAAAAAAAAATTGATATACATTAAAGCAAATGTCACTGAACATTAACAATTAAGAAAAAATTTGCATATTATTTCAAAATTGTTTACATGTCTGGCGGCAGTGGAACATTTTCTCGCAGTGTAGTTGGTCACACAAGGGATGTGTTTTATAAAACAAAATCTCTAAATTAAGAAAACGAATAGGCAAACAACAAAATAGAATAATAAATCTCACGAAGGTATATGTATGCATATCAATTTGGTTATAGAACGAATTTATGATCTAAAATTTTGAATAATGTTAATTCATTTCATGTAACAGCATGGTTCGCTTATCCAAAATATAACGTAGAGAATTCCCCCTATCCAATGTTAAATACAAAAGTGGTGGGAAATCCCTATTTTAGGAGTTGTGGGCCTCCAAAGTCCGGATAACGGGGGGTTTTTGTCGCACGTTTTTATTTTTGTCGGACGATTATTTTGTACTTCGAGTCGTTCGGCCGGGCCCAGGGGCCAGGGAGAGAAATATCTCTCTTCGTAATTTGAATTTCTCGATTTTTTGGATTTTGAGAAAATGTAAAAACTATTTTCGATAATTTTTTCGATAACAAATTGAGTTATCGAAATTTTTCATTTAATTTGTTTATTTTGCCTTATATTGTCCAAAAACTATGCCAGACAAATTCCTTTAGACGCTTTTTAATACGTAGTATTAGCCCCCCGTATATCCGAACTTTGGAGGCCCATAACTCTTAATATAGAATTTTACAAAAACATTTGTATGTTAAATTTTCAGCTTAAAATTATATCTACTACGCCGGCGGTGTACCCTATTTTCAGTTTTTGATTACTGTAATTGTGAGGCTAATATAAACAAACTCGATCAGCTGTGTTAGTGCAACCACCTTCTTCACTACGCCTTGCTACAATTTGAAATGATATGAATACTACAGCTGATTAAATGGTAAACAAATGGTATGAGCTGATCGATTTGCTTTGTACACCGCAAAAACATACCTGCAAAAGTTGTACTATCATACAACACTTTTGTATGGAAAAAATCTACTACAGTTGTACTACTGTTGGAAAACTTTAGCACATATGACACAACAGTTAGGACACTCTTGTGAATAACCTAAATATGAACATCGTGAATGCACAAAATTAAAAATGGAAAATTATGCTTTATGGTGTCACAATTTGTTGTAATTAAACAGCAAAACCACAGAAGCTCGATTTGTATCGGATGAGGTTCAAAGTCAAACGTCAGATGAGGCGGATCTTTAATATGTTAGTCTATGACCACGACCGCATTAGAAGTTGTCACAACCGCATTAGAAGTTGTCACAACCGCATTAGAAGTTTCCCCAACCGCATTTGAGGTTTCAAACGACCTGTTCAGGGCGGTGATCGAACCTACATTCTAATGTACAAGAGTTGCGCGTACCTGACTGGCATTGAAGAAAAATAGCTTTTGCACTTTTTTTTTATTAAAATTGCTTTTTGTTTAATTTCACTTGTACTCATTACGCTGCCCTATATTTCACTTACCATTTCAACGATACAAATTTTCCTGCCGGTAAAATTCCCCACATTATGCAAGAAGACACCTGTTAAATAATTTAGTCTAGTTCATGGTATTTTAATTTAGAAAAAATCATTATTTCCTTTTAAAGTGTTATTTTTTTTATCAACAAATAAAGTTGTAAAAATGGTTTAATCGATGTCATTCGAAAATTTATATAAATAACTGCTAAAGCGTTCAAATTATCACTCAACTCAATCGTAAGTGATTAGATTAGAAGTGATTAGATTAGAAGTGATTAGATTAAAAGTGACTAGATTAAAAGTGATTAGCCAAATAATGCAACGTCTCTATGATGTGAGGTAGGGTGAGAGAGGAAGAAACGAAGATATATCTGTCAAACATTTTCACCTCTATAGATAAGAAATATTTGCTTTTGAGGCAATTGACACTGTGATGTTTAATTCGTATAGAATTTATTATTCTATTACTAACAAAATGACATGATAGGTAACTTCCTTACCGACGCGTCATTTTAAAGCGCCATCCGCTATACGAAGATAAGCAGATGTGATGAGATTTTTAATCAAACAGCCAACGAAAACTGACGCTATGTATAGATTATGATTCAGCATTTCATACGGAACATGATGGGACTATTACAGCCGTATCGGTTTAAACGCTTACAAAATAACTTTTGTTTATGATTCATATTGAAAAGAGGTGTTAATCAGATAATAAAATAAATATATTTCCAATAAAGGGAGTTTTAAGTAGACATAAAGCGAGTTAATATAATCCGACTCTTGTACGTGCATGAGAACGCGAATTCTAGCACCACTCTTTTAACCTTATTTTGGCCAGTGGGCATCGATATCACAGCGTAGTGAATAGAGAGTGCACCAATGTTCCAGGTCCAAGAAAAACAGCTGTTGAGAACCTTTGGCATTTTAAAGGGTAAAGGTTATTAACCTCGCTTAGCGAAGGCGACACTATCGATTAATTAGCCATGAAAATGATTTTGAAAGAATAATTACACTGTGAAACAAATGAAAGGAATTTGTTTCGGGCCTCAACCAAAGTACTTGAATGTGGTATCACACAACCCCGCTCGGTTTTGCCCCTATACGTAACAATTTTTTTTACAGGCCGAAGAAAATTTTGGAGGTGGGTCAGAGCCCTATTTCAGATTTTACTTCAATAAATCCTAAACAGGTTGAAATATTCCATTACAGCCTCTGACAATATTGTAGCTATTTTCCCATTTTACAATTCCCTCTAATGTATTTCTTAGGAAAATTAAACTGTTAATCGATTATTTCACGAAACGTCACGAAAAATTGCACATATTTTATATGTTTTGACATTTCTTGCCTAACGGTAAATAAATTACGGTAGCTATCTTCAAAGAATTGTAGCTTAGAGATTATTTCCAGATTTTTCGGAAGAGTGTTTAGAGGTCGCGCAAGACGAATTTCCCCCAAAAATAGGGTATTCCGGACTTTTTTTTTGATTTTTAGTTAAAACTCGGTCAATAACCATGATTTTCTTAGTTTGTAAGTAAACATTTTTAAAGCAAAACATCCAAACTTTTATGGTATATGCATTAGGGTGGGGCGATTTGAACATCTTAATGGGCGTTTCGCGATTCTGATTCTTGGGATTGTACTGAGCAAAAAAAGTCCACTAGATCATACGACTACGGTGAAAATCGAGCTTCCAGATTTTGACTTGCAGTTTTTTCTCAGACTTTATTTTTTTTTGGAAGATTTGCAAATTTTCTTGGGCTCATATTTCGTAAACATTTATTTTCAAAAGTAAAGTTGTAGCTATTGTCGCGGTCTACAATTTCTCTGAACATATTACGTAGAAAATACTTTTCATGGTCAAAAAGTCGAAAATGTAGAAAATTCGCCACTTTTTGCCACGTTTTTTGGATATTTTGGCCTATAACAGCCAAACCTTTGAGATTTTCGATCCAATATTGTAGCCAAGACAATAGTTAAGAACTCTCTAGTACATCGCAAAAGCATTGGAACGCTCCTTCAGGCAGTTTTGGCCTTGTGAAAGTGCAAATTTTTCGTGAAAATATTGATAAATTACCATTTTTAGTTGTTCATAGCGCAAAATCATAAAAATGTTCTAATCTGGAAGCTCGATTTTCACCGTAGACGTATGGGTTAGTGGACTTTTTTGCTCAGTACAATCCCAAGAATCAGAAACGCGAAGCGCCCATTAAGATTTGTTTCCTTCCATACTAATCGCCCCACCCTAATATGCATAAACCACCAGTTTTGGCAATGATTTTGCTCAATAAGGTAAGATGTATTAAATTTTTTCATAAATTTTGGAGAAAGTTTGTAAAAAACACTTTATAATTTTTAAAATTTTAAAATTTCTCTGAAAATTTAAAAAAGTAATGATGCCTTTTAAAAGACGGATAAATTCCAAGCAATTTTGTAAAACAAATTTTTGAATTTGCATTACCATTACCAGAGTTATAACATTTTGAAGCTTTTTACCGATTGTATGATACAAATAATATTACAAACTATTTGCTATTTTTGAATCGAATTTACTTTAAATTTCTATGAAAATTTAAAATACTAATGATGCACTTTAAAAGACGGATTAATTCCAAGCAATTTTGTAAACAATATTTTGAATTTGCATTTACTGTTCCAGAGTTATGCCATTTTAAAACTCTTTGCCCATTGTATGAAACTAATAATATTATAAACTGTTTGTCATTTTTGCTTTAAACATTGCATTAATGAAAAAATCTACATGCGCTAAATAACGACAAGGAATTAAACGCAGCAATAAACGGCCCCGGCAACATATTGCAGGAACGATATATATGTTTGCAAGCATTGTTTTCAAGAATTGAAAATTTTATGCGTTTTTGTTCCATTGCTGTCTGTCAGGGGGTTTCAGCAATTTTCAAAAAAATTAAGGCACATTGGCAAACACAATGCTTGCAATCATATATATGGCTCCTGCAATATGTTGCCGGGGCCATTGTTTGCTGCGTGTAACTTATTAACGCATGTAGATTTTTAATTTTTTTTCATTATTCATCAGGGATGATTTTAATTTATTCGGCCTTTTTATTGGTACCTTTTAGTGTTATTGTTCAAGCTCGAGGCCTTTCTATATCTCTATTAATAGAGATATAGTTTTTTTTTTTAAAAGGAGTTTTGCAAATGTTTTCCTATGATTTCTGGAAAACCGTATAGCTATTTCAGATCTAGCCACAGATCTTCATCAGCGGTTGTTTGGAATGATGCTATTGAAAAATTCATCAAACTAAATGCAAACGAAATCTCATTTGAATTGAGAATTCACGAAAATTATCGCAAGCAAAACACACAAGAAAACATTTGCAGAAATTTCTTTCCATCTCATCTTATTAAAGCCAATTCGATGCCTTACTCTCGAGTTTATCAATAAAGTCTCGATAACAAATAATAATAATATATGTATATATCCACGCAACGGAGCAAGAGCAAGAGCAGGCTATGGAACAAATATACAAAATTCAAAATTTAAAAGATTGCAAAATATATAAAATAAAGAAATGAATTACATTCAATCAATATTAAATATGATTTGTAGTTTTCAATACCTAGCGATCCTCTGCTCTCTCCGACCATGGGTTCTGGGAAGCTTTCCCCAATCCCTTCATGGGATGTAATAGGAAACAATTTTTTTTTTTTTGTATTTTGTTGCCAAATTTCATAATATGTTAGATTTAATTTACACTTAGATATAAGAATTAGATAAGATGTTTTCTGGTCTGTAAAGAATTTTATTCTAAATACTGAATAATAAATAAAAAAATAAATTATTAATCATTTCCAAATGAAATTGAAAGAACACCAATTTAATTTTGAAAATATCAATTTCAATTGATATTCGAAAATTCTGTTTGAAATTTAAAATATATCAATTGAATTTTAAATATTCTGTTTGAAATTTGAAATACATCAATTGAAATTTTGAATCATCAATTGAAATTTAAAGGGCATCAATTTAAATTTACAACACATTAAATACAATTTCAAAGACACCAATACAAATTTAAAAGATGCCAATTGAAATTTAAAATTTGCCAATTTGAATAAAAAATCATAAAACTATTTTATATATTAGGTTGAAGTGACTGATACTCTTAGTAGAATGAGGATCGTTGTAATATCATTCCGTCAATATGGGGTGTTCAACCCATATTATACCTCATCCAGATATTCCAGATGTGGGTGAAGAAGAGACGTACATTAGTCACTGGCGAACAAATTAGTACTCTGCAAAAGATCATTCAGCTTAACTTCCTGAATGTCTGTTAGATTCAATATGAAGTCAGATTCTAGATATTGACTCCTACTCATACAATAGTTCGGGCAGTAGCATATGAGATTATGACGTAGCCAATGAGAAAAGTGTTAGGGTATTAGCAAAAAAGTGTGACTGTGTTGGTATTATCTCCGTAAAACTGTCTCGTGTAAACGCCATGTTAACTTGAGAGAAATGGTACGATCGTTCTGCTTCTAATTTACACCATCAGTTATGGACTACTGCCAAAACAACTGTCTACACAGTGACAAAGAAAATACAACAGTAATAAATAAAAATAGAATAGAGGAAGAAGAAAATTGTGAAGAAATATTAAGCGTTTGAAAAAATAGAAGGACTAAAGGATTTTATTCCAGGTTTCTTTGTTTTTTTCCTTTTCATTTCAAATCGAAGAATGAGAGAAATCTAACAGATCTGTAAAAATTTTTGTTTTGGAAATCGTTATAATGTTTCGTCTCTCATGGCCGTAGGTGGTGCGCAGCTATTGTACATGAGTACGGGGGTTCGATCCCTGCTCAGACCACTAAACATATCTTTCAACGGCGGTCACCTCGCTTAGTGACGGCGACACTGTCGAGTATTTAGCCTTGAAAAGCTTCTCAAAAATACCGCTCGGAACCATTGTAAAACTGTAGTTCCCAATCAGTGAGTGTAATACAAGAACGGGCACAGCTCACTGGTTGTGAGAAGCTCTCCCCAATGCCTTCGTGGGATGTAATGGGAAACCATTTTTTTCTCATGTTTTCACTATTCCATTCCCTCTAGGGAAATTGACATTTGGCCGCTTTTCGTATCATAACTGTCCAATAGTCTTTATATACTTGGTCCTTTCATTTCAACAAGCCAGCAATAATAAATTGCACTGCAACCAGCAGGGGATGCAAAAACTCCCCACGAAAAGTTTTCCTGGAATTTAAGTTCACCAACTATACTCACACATGCATGCAATCTCATTTGGGTTAATTTTTTATGATCATCATCGTCATGGACGTCATGGTATTGTTCGTGAGGGCCCACAAAACAAATGGACTAACTAACTCACGCAAAACGTAAGCGTTTTTAATTGTTATCGTTATCGTTTTTGTTTCGACATTTTCAAAAGGTCAATAGTCCATTTCGGTTGAATGGACGGAATAGAATGACAACTAAATACAGACTGTCTGACCCACTAGTTAGTCGGTTGGTTGCTGCTTTCAAATCATATCAAAATCGACAGTTCCAAACTTCGAGTTGTTGATTGGTTTTCTATTTTTCCCTGTGATTTCCACCGACAGACAGTAATAATTCAATTGAAATCAAAATTTGTTGATTGCATTACCTCCAGTTTTTTTCCTCTATCACCAAAAAATATCGAACAAAAAGATTTGTTTGTGGTGTTGTATGAATTTTGCGAAGAGGAGGGACAGGAAATTGAGGGGAAATGTGAAAGTGTGAAGAGGAGATGTGTGGGATGGACGCCACCAAGAAATTTGATGAAAAGTGTCGAAAGATATGATTTCATGGAAATTGTACGTGCAATTTTGAGCATTTTTAATAAAATTGAATTTGAATTAAACAGGAAATCAGAAAAAGCAAATGCCATTGCAGACGGAAATCAATTACACGGTTTTCTTGTTTTTATGTGTCCAAGAAAGAAGACATCTGTTGTAGAAATTGAGTTATTATAAAAGGAAACAGGACAAGCGTCAAATTAATCAAGTAGGAAATATGAAACAAAGGAAATTTGAACAAATCTTTGGCTTTAAATCATTTATTTTTTATTGATTGGATCACTGGCATAATTTTTAACTAAAATTCAAAATATATCAATTGAAATTTATAAACATATACTTATAAATATCGATTTTCAATTGACGTCTTTTTATTTTAATGTGGATTATTTGAATATGGTGCCTTCTAACGTAAGGTGCCGCGCCGGGCCCAGTTTAAAATGTGTATAATTTTTCCAATTCGGTGGTGCAATGGTTAGTGTGCGCGCCTCTTGTACATGAGCTCCTGGGTTCGATCCCTGCTCTGATCACCTTAAATTTCTTTCGACGGCGGTCACATCGCATAGTGACGGCAACACTATCGAGTATTTAGCCATGAAAAAGCTTCTCAAAATACCGATCGGAATCGGTGTAAAACTGTAGGTCCCAATCAGTGAGTATAAATCTAGAAAGCGCACCGCTTACTGGTTGTGAGACGCTCTCCCCGATTCCTTCATGGGATGTAATGGGAAACTATTTATTTATTTTTTATCATAAAGAAAACTATACGGAATGGACTTTGTCAAGCCCAGTATATAGGACAACCTGCTGCCATTTTTAAAAGATATCAAAATATATACGCAAATGCCCAGAATCGTATGAGGGTGGTTTGAAAGGTCCGAGTGGTTTGATTCCTACGGATTCCTCAATTTTAGTTGTCTTTGATCCGAGTTATTTTTATATAGTTGCAATTCCTTTTAGGCTAACAGATTATATTTTTTCCGATTAGAGAAAAAAAATTTAATGACAAACTCAAATTCGCTGGACGATCGTTTCGATGCTTGTGAAGCATCATCTTCAGCAGCCTCTGGCTCATTAATTCCGGCTGAAGATGAGCAAACACTCCTTTGAAGTGGTTGCACGATGGCGCTTATGGTCGATTGTGATAACCCGCGGCACCCATCGGGTTATGTCACAACATAGTCTCCTTTTAGCTCGATACGTTTAGTCCTCAAAATGAGCGTTTGTTTCGGTGATACGCTCTTCATTCGAACCAAATCTCTTACCGCCGAGCCATTTCTTCAGGTCTGCAAATTGAAGGGGCTAAATCTGATTTTTAGCATCGCAACCACACACCAGTGCGCCGGTGCGGCGTTGGCATGTTGTAAGAGCACATTTTTCTTCGCTAAATGCTGTCGTTTGTTTTCTTCAAATCAAAGCCTGTCCAACAATTGGGAACTATAATCGCCGGTGATTTTTTTACCATGTTGTAATCGTTTTTAATCGAAGTGAAGGACACCGCATGCATCTCAAAAAACTACCGCCATCACATTCTTTGCCGACAGACCCACCTTGTTTAGTACAAATTTTCCCAGTCCACTGCTTTCACTCTTCCCCTGGTCTCTTGCGTGTTGTGATGGATCCATGTGTAGTCCACGGTTACGAAATGGCGTAAAACTGCTTCGGATAGCGCATTGAACATCGAAAATCACTACTTTGAAGGAGTCACACGGTTACGCTTATGGTCGATTGTGAGTAATCGCGGCACCCATAGCGCGAATAGCTATTTCATGCCCAAATATTCATGTAAAATGTAAAGTACCGGCTCAGTTCAGATGCCTACAGCCTCAGCCACCTCTCACACTCTTATCGAACTGGTTGATACAGCGCTCAATTTTCTTCTTCAAGGCATGGATGGTGGTGGACTTGTCGCCATAAACCTTTAAACACTATGTTTTCTCATTACATCCCATGAAGGGATTGTGGAGAGCTTCACTCAAAAAGTGAGTTGTGCATTTTCTAGTTTTTGCACTCGCTACTTGAGAACTTTCCACCGGTTCTGAACGACCTTTTCATGGCTAAATACTCGATAGTGTCGCCGTCACCAAGTGAGGTGACCGCCGTTGAAAGAAATGTAACTTGATCAGATCAGGGATCGATCTCCTGTTCTCATAAGTATGAGACCAGCGCACACTACCGTTGCACCACCGACAGCCACATAAACCTTAAATTTAAAAAGAATTCAAATCAACTTGTCGGCCAATTCTGTTCATAAAATTTGAAAATTACACTACTAGGAAATGACTCATCCACCGTCCAATAAATGACTCGGCTCCGACTTGCTGAAATCACATGTTAGCATGCATATCTTGCAGTTTTGGTACAAAAACCTGGATTATAATGTGGGACACTTAACAGTTATTGCCTGACCAACCGCATTACCGAATAAGAAGGGTCTGATTATGACTCCAGTCAAAAATTCGCACCAAACAGAGACACGTTGGTCTGCATTTGTTTTTCAATAATTACTCGTGGATTTTCTGAAGTCCATATACGACAACTTTGACGATTAACAAAGTCAAGAAGATGCAAATTAGCCTAATCGCTTAAGGTGATGAATTGCCACACCGTCACTACTTTTCAAATACTGATCAAAAATGAAAACTTTTCAAATACTGATCAAAAATGAAAACGCGTTGTTCTTTCCTGTAGCGCTCAATATTTACTAACCCTGTACTATCAGCTGCAACGCAGTCCCTTTTTTGAATCAGCAACTTTGGTATTTGTATGCCTCGTAAAACAAATCTTGCGTGAATTTTGGAACACACTTTACAGCGAAAATATATTCGATAAACTATTTAACTTATCGTTTACACGAGACAATATCAATGCATTCAAACTTTTTTTTACTAATTCACTCACACTTCTTTCATTGTGTTCGTCACTCTCTATGATTTTTCAAAGACAGTAAATTCGGCAAATGGTTTTATGCAATCGAAATCTCGTGTTTAGAGATTTCGTTTAACCAAACATCTGTTTTTCAATACAATAATCAGCTGTTAATTAACTCGACATCCCCAAATACACTCTATATTTATGAAACCAATAAAGATAGAAGAATGAGGATTAGCGTGCCGTAAAATTTGAGTGTTTCTCGTTCCAAATCCGTTTCTAACTCAAAAACGTCAAAATGGCGTATACGTCAAATCAAGAGTCAGGCGACGATGTGTTCAGGTATACTGCAATTTCGGAAGTTTCGCGATTTAATGTTCATAAACAGCTGATTTGTATACGACAAAATATACATATGTATGTATGTCTGCATGTTTGTTGGGTTGAAATCTTGAGAACATTTGAAATCTCTACTAAATGTTAAATGCAGCTCTGCATCATCTAGTCTCGGAAATTAAAAGGTATTTATCATCCAATGAATCACTTAAAAACAAAATCATACCAAGAATCTTTTAAAGAATTATGCAGAAGATTAGAAAATGAAAAGGTAACGAGACAACAACTACGATATACTTAGATACTACATACACATGAAAAGGAAAGGATAAGATATTGAAAAGGAAACGAAAACAAAAACAAAAAAATAAAAAATATAGAATAGAAGAAGACCTCAGCTCAGTCGGCAACAACAAATATCAACTAATAAATCAATAAAGAATAGTAAGTGCCATTAAACAGATGACGATAAGAAAATCGACAATAATGGCAAGAACGAACACCTTTTCAACAAATCCCGGCAACAACTATAGCAGCCAAACCAATCAACCATCAGCTGATGAGAACCACAGAAAATAGAAAACAAAAATAAGAGTAGAAAAAAAATAACAATCAAGAAAAATGCGGCATAGAAAATGATGTAATAACATTTAATTTGCCAATAAATTCAAGAGGTAAAAAAGCAAAAAAAAAAAACAAAAGGAAAAAAAGCAAAACACGAGGTTTGGTCTGTCGATATCCATTCAACACAATAACCAGAGCCAACCAGAGCAAAGTGCAAAACCATAAGGAAACTTGAAGGGCACATGGTCAGAAAACTTATATACATAGAACGAGAGGCGCCAAGAAGATTGAACTTTTCCAGATGATAACGTAAAACTACTGACCAAACTTTCGAATGATGCCAGACAAATAGGGAGAAAACTAAACTGCATTCGAATGCACAAATTTGTCAATTCAAATGTAATGGAGGGGAACAAATCGACGATACATGGGTGAAATCATGTGTCAATATACTAAAGTCAGAAGCAGAAGAGAGTATGCAACCTTTTTACATATATACCCTTCATCTCTATGGAACGTTTTATGTAATGGAGAATGGTACTGAGACTTATTGGATTCCCTGAAAAATGTGTGCTGATTCTTCAATGGGTTCTAAAATGCATGTTTCCCACCAGAATATATTCAATGTATGCGTTAACATCAATGAGTTTTGTTCGAAATTTTTAACTTAGGAATCGATTCCTAGGAAGCTTTTAGGGAACACTGTTGTTTTGATTAATGGGTGATTGTGTTTGCTATGTGGTTTTTGAAAATTTAAGAAAACACAGAAAATTTGTACAAGTGAATTAAATATTTATTTGGATCAATGCCTTCCATTTTCTTTTTAAAGATTATTTCATGCAAATGGTTTCCACGATTACGATTCACGTGGTCCATTTTGAAAGTCCAATTTTGGCACACTTTTTCCCACATTTGGGCTGGTATCTCACCAATGAGACATGTAGTAATGTTGTCTTCCAAGGCAGCAATCGTGGTTGTCTTGTCCCTATAGACGACGGACTTGACGTGCCGCCACAAAAAATAGTCTAGTGTGGTCAAATCGCATGAACGAGGCGGTCAATTGACAGCGCCACAAAGTGAGTTTAATTGTTCTCCAAATTCGCCTATCAATTGGTTCATACTCGCTAAAAATGGAATGTTTTTTGTTGTTTGGATGCAAATATAAAGTGTTTGTAGCTTGGCGCAAACATAGTATACTTGTATCCGGGCATATTGTATTTACTATTCAATATAACATGTTTGGGACACAATGATTAATAGGTTATAGTATATGTATTTGTTCGTCAATAAACTCGATGTTCGAATTTTGTCCGAAGAACAGCCAGACGCTGTTCAAGAGCTGCCTATGCACCCTGAAAAATTCTCTGTTTGGAGCGGTTTATGGGCCAGCGGCATTATTGGCCCGTACTTCTTCAAAGACGACGATAGCCGCAATGTTAACGGTCAATGGAGCAAAGACCGATAATCACGGACTTTTGTTTTGTCCAAAATGGAAGAATTGGATTTGGTTGAAATGTGGTTTCAACAGGACGGTGCCACATGCCGCTGTACACGCGATACAACACGTTGAAAAATAACGGCCCCAGCAACATACTGCAGGGAACATGTACATGTTTGCAAGCCTTGTTTTCGTGAATTGAAGATCTGTTTGTATTATGACAAACATCAGTGTTTTCAGTAGTTTTCAACACATTTGGGTAAAAAACATATATTATAACGTATTAATCATTGTGTCTCCAACATGTAATATTGAATAGCAACACACAATGTGTTTGGATACAAGTATACAAACACGTTATATTTGCATCCAAACAACAGCAAAAAGAAAAATTTTTCAGCGTGTGGGAAACGGTGATCGTTTTACTGTTTTTTAATGTGTTTTAAATCCAAGTGAATGACAGCGCATGCATCCCAACAAACTGTTGCCTTGACTTTTTTGGCAGACAGGCCCACCTTGGTTGGCCATATTTTGTACACGATTACCCCCAGAAGTCCACTGCTTTGACTGTTCCTTGGTCTCTGGTGTGTTGTGATGGATCCATGTTTCATCCACCGTTATGAAACGGCGCAAAAACTCTTTCGGATAGAGCATTAAACATCGCCAGATACTTCTTTGAAGGGATAACATTGTTACGCTTATGTCCAAGTGTGAGTAGTCATGGCACCCGTCGCGCGAATGGGGTTTTCATGTACAAATATTCATGTACATTGTGATGTATCCGCTCAGTTGAGATACCTCAGCCTCAGCCTCAGCCACCTCCCGCACTTTCATTCTCCGTTCGGCCAATATCACTCCATTCATTTTATTGAAGGTATTTGGAGTGACGATCTCTTTTGGGCGACCTGAGCGTTCCGCGTCACATGTGCTGATACGATCACAACGGATTTCAGTAAACCAAACATTGAAAATGATGGTACGGAGTCCCCAGTAGTCTATATCACGTCTCTCCTTGTTTTCGGGGATGGTTTTTTCATGAAATGTAATGCTTGATAGCACACAAAATGCGCTTTTTAAATTGTCACGAGGTGGTCTGCTTTCAGTGGCTGTCAAACACAAACTAAATGACGCAGCTTTGACTTTTACAGTAGCCAATTAAAAGATGGTAGTGACAGGAGGAAACAGCTGCCCAAAATACCGTTCGGAACCGGTGTAAAATATAATCAGTGTGTATCCCCAATCCCTTCATGGGAAGTAATGGGAAACAATTTTTATTTATAGTTGACAGGAGTGATGATTTTTAATTAACTACGAGGAAGTTAAAAAGCCACGATTTTGTCAAAAACTTTGCAAGCATTGTTTCCGTGAATTGAAGATCTGCTGCTATTTTTTCCTTTAGTGTCTGTCATGTTTTTGTTTTCAGCAGTTGAGTCACAAATACATTCATATATTTTAACCTATTAATCACTATGTCCCAAACATGTTATATTGAATAGGAAACACAATGTGTTTGGGCACAAGTATAATATATTTGCAACAAACTACAAACATGTTATTTTTGCCCCCAAACAAAACAACAGACAAATTTTTCAGCGTTCATTGACTACGACTACAGGGAAATTTAGTTTTTCATCAGAACAGACCGTATGTGGAATAAGCTTCCTATGACTGTATTCCATATTACTTATAGAAATATCAATAAGTTTAAGTCAAGCATCAACAAACACTATTCTCTCTTTCCTCCTACTCCTACACGCTGAATAAAAAACGGCACCAGCAACATATTGCAGGAAATATATATATGTATGTTTGAAAGCATTTTTTTCATGAATTGAATATCTGGTGCTTGTTCGTTTCAATGTTGTCTGTCACGTTTTTGTTTTCATTATTTTTCAACAACCAAACCCACATTTTGGTCCCAAACACATATATTATAAACTATTAATCATTGTGTCACTAACACGTAATATTGAATAGAAAACACAATGTGTTTGGACACAAGTATACTATATTTGCGACAAGCTGGAAACACGTTATATTTGCAACCAAACAACAACAAAAAGACAGATTTGATTGCGTGTATCAATACTTCCAAAGTCAAATACAATCCACTGCATTCCCGAGTGTTGGTCAAAATTAAAAAAAAAATATGTACTACATACATTTCCCCACGTATTTTCCAAGAGCCTGGCGAGGCCCATTTGGTTGGTATAGAACTGATCATGGCAGGTTTAAAGACAAATCTAGCTAAACTAACAGAACAAATTGTTTAATAAGAGGTTGTAGCAATGGAAATTAGGCTGTTGCCACCGATTTGCAGTTGACACTACCGAATTGAGGTAGTCACGACTGAATTTATCCCCAGAACTGAAATTCTGTGAAACATCTTAATTGATTCGGATGCGACAACTGAATTTTCAATTATATTCGTTCTCTTACATACATTTTTTATAATTTCGGTTGCATCAACCTACTTTGGTAGCAATTCGGTTGCAACAACCGAATGTGACATTAATTTCTTTGGGACAATTGAATATAACGAATAAGTGGTTGCAACAACCAAATTTGGCAGTAATTCGGTTGTAACAACCGTATTTATGAAAAATAAAGTTGAATTCTCAACAGAATTTGTCTCTGTGTGGATGATTCAGGCACTTATAATTTATGGCGATTTATTCTTTAAACCAGCCAGTTTTAATCTAGTTTATGTTTGTGTGAAACATACCTCCAAACCATCGACAACATTGAGGAAAATAGATTAGGAGACAGGGCTGTTGTCAAGCCGGATGAAATTTTGCTCCATAATTACTCGGAAGAGTTTATAACTGTTTTGAGTAAATCAACAAATTTTGAATAATATTGGAATTTACTTTTGCTATACGCAGGGGAAAAACTCGTTCCTCCAAAACGAAATCTCAGATAACTGAAGTTCGTGTGCGGAAAACGGTTGCGCCAACTGTTCCCTCGGTTACAGCAACCGAGTTGTAGTTGATCCTAACTAAAAAAACGTTTGCGAGAACTGAAAAACATTTACAGTAAACGAGTTATGAAAAATTATATTATCGGTAACATTTCGTCGACAGGTTAAGAAAAACAATAGAAAATCTCTGGAGACACTACCTTACAGATTACCACTGAGTACCAAGTAATCGGCGATGTAGTCAATGAAAAATCAATGGCGATGTAGTCGATGAAATGTTGCCAGCCACTACTTGTGAAACTGCAGGGTAGATAGATGAAATCAAAAGAGAACGCACTCACACAAACAACTTTGAGATTTACTGGGTACGATGAAATATAAACAAAGGAAACCATATGGGCTGACGCTGCTACCTTGTATTTGTATCATGGATAAGACTATGTATACAGTCGACAGAATGAGAGAATGAGCGAAATTTACGTTCTTCGTAATCTGTGCTCTCATTAGAAAAACGGCTGATTTCAGTTATCGCAAACGGTTTTTAACTTGCGGCAAATGTAATTTTGTACGCGTTTGATGCAAACGAGAACTCTTTTGCAACAACATGAAACGTATTTGCGATATATGAGTTTATTTGGGACGACTACATGAACGATTGCGATTAATAAATTAATGCAAATCAATCAAAGTATTGTTGTGGCAACCGAGCAATAAACGTTTTTTTTTCTTTGCGTTTAGCAATTTTAAAATCAAAAAGTTTGATGGGCCCCCAGCTTTTTAAACGATTGTTTAGGGGCTGGAACGAACGCAATTAAAAATTGGCTTTCATGTTAACTTAACATATTATTCTAGACAATATCTTATATAAGATTAGTTACAACTGGAAGATGAACATGCAATTTGAAATATGTCGCATCATTCGCATTTTAGTAGCCGTGTTGATCTGTGCATGTTCAAGTTCAAAGTCGAAAGAGTGACATAACGCATAATTATTGCGGGTTCTATACAACGTCGAGTCGAAAAGTTCAATAACATCAAGTCCAAATGATATTATGTGGGGATTTAACATAAAGTATCATTAACACTTTCAATGAAATTGATCTAGGCGAGTTATTTATTACAAATTAGTGCAATGCGAGTACATATTAACATTTCAATATTTTGCATTGTATCGATACAAACTTGTTACAGTTATGAAGTCATTGAGAGTGACAAGATTTATGAAACGAGTTTTCAAGATTTTTTTAATAATCTGTATCTAGAGTACAAAGTTATAAAACCAATATGTATTTTATTATAGCATTTAAATAAGGGACAAGAAACTCTATTATTATAATTGTAGTCGATTATTTTTGCATCTACTTCTCGTGTTTGCAATTATACTACCATCGATTACAGCTTCTGGCACACATATCGAACAAAATGTCCAACTTAGTCGGTCTTTATCCAATTACATATTTGACTATCATCAGCATCAGCATGAACATGAGCACGAGCATAATTTGTTGTTGTTGTATTTGATATCCTGATAATAATTTAAAAAACAGCCAGCCTTGAACTCTTCCCTTGCAAATATGTTTGTAATCAGAATCCGATTTAAAGGCCGCATAAAACAGTGATCTTGCGTCGTTCTTTAAAAAAAATGTTGATACTATTGTTACGATAACCAATGCTTTAAATTTTTGGCCTAACTAACATTTGAATCAATAGTATGTAAAGTTACATTATAATATCAACTCACCACAGTATTACGGCTTCATTGTTCTAACAGTTTGACAGATTATTAAAGCGTAATGTCGATAAGGCCGTGTACAGTGTAAGTTGAAAGCTGTCATATTCGATATCACCATGAAAAACATATGTTACAGATATGAAATCATTGACAGTGACAAGATTTATGATACACATTTTCAATATCGCTTTAATAATCTGTGAATAGAGAAAAACATTATAAAATTAAAAAGCATTTTATTATAGCATTTAAATAGGGGACAAGAAACTATTATTGTAATTATAGTCGATTATTTCTCTATCTACTTCTCGTGTTTGCAATTACAGTACCATCGATTATTGCTTCCGACAGACATATCGAATGCTATCGAACACAAAGTAGTTGGACTTTAATATTTTTTATATATTATTCCATCTGCAATTGTTTTTATTAGAAGATTTTTAGTTTTCCTACGAGCCGTCATTGGTGCAATGGTTAGTGTGCGCGGCTCTTGTACATGAGATCCTGGGCTCGAAAACTGCTCTGACCACCTTAAAAAAAAAAAAAAATTTCTTTCGGCGGCGGTCATCTCGCATAGTGACGGCGACACTATCGAGTATATAGCCATGAAAAAGCTTCTCAAAATACCGTTAGGAATCGGTGTTAAACTGTAGGTCCCAATCAGCGAGTGAAAACTGGAAAGCGCACAGCTCTGTGATTGTGAGAAGTTCTACCCGGTCCCTTCATGGGATGTAATGGGATCGTTTCGAAAATTGTGAATCTTCTCATCAGCGCATTATCGTTCTAGACCAGTGGCCGTCTTGTTCAATTGTGTCGGACTTTAAGCTGTTCAGTATTTATCAGTCATGTGCATGAGCATGAACCGAGTATCCTGATAATGATTTGGATAGGGTGTCTGTCATGAACACAGGTTGTCTATTTTGAACTGTTACTTTGCAAAGATGTTTTTAATCAGAACCCGGTTCGATGGCCGCATACAAAAGTGATCGTTAGGACTCATTATCGATATCACATTAAGAAAAACTGTCGATACTATTGTTATGATAAAAATGCTTTAAATTTTTGTCTTTACCAACATTTGAATCAATAGTATGTCAAAGTAACACTAGAATGTCAACCAACAGTTTGTGGTGTGTATTACAGCCTGACTGTTCTAACAGTTTGACAATTTACAGCCAAAGTCACGATCTCGAAAGAAAACCTAAGCGAACGAAAGCCAGTCACTCACTTTCGTTTGTATCCCTTGCTTAAATGTTATTGTGTGGTTGTGTGTTTACAAAATCGGAAGCCACTAACTATTTTCGCTGTCATCTATGCGAACGAAAATGTCAAAACCAGTCACTTGTCTTTTGGTTGTCGCATAGCTGGAAATCAAATAAAAGCTTGAAACAAAAACAATTTATATAGAATTCAATGGAAGAAAAACAATGGACAGAAAATAACGTCATTATAATAAAGTTTTTATTCAAATATATTTCCATTTCAGCACAAAAACGCCAACTTTGCGGCACCTGCAGATACTGGTTCTTCGTACTCTTCTCTCTCGCTCCGAAATTAAATGGCGAACGTCAACTTTATGTTATTGCTTTGAACAACAACCACACAAACACACGTGAAACCATGCGAACGACAAGTCGAAAGATAGTGACTCGCATTTTGAAGCGAAAGTGAGTGACTGGCTTCGTTCGCTTAGATTTTGTTGGAGAGGGTGTAAGTGGGGTCCGATTTTGTACTGAATTGTATATGTTTTCGTTCGCTTGTTAGTGACTCTCAAATCAGCTGTTTGTCGCATAGAAAGAAAGCGAACGATAACGTTCGACATCGTGACTTTGGCTGTTAGTGAAGCTTAATGTCGATAAGGACGTCAACACTCTAAGTCGAAATCTACCATATAAGATCTTACCATGGAAAATACATGTTAGAGTTATGAATTGCTTTAAACTTTTGGCTTAACTAATATTTGAAACAACAGTATATCAATGTAACATTTGAATGTCAACAAACAGTTTGCGGTGGTTATTACAGTTAGACAGATTAGTGAAGCTTAAGGCCGATACGAAAGCGGGTACATTATAACATATTGCTCCAAAAGACTTTAGACCAATCTTTCCTTCTTAAGGAATGGGAGAGGATGATGAACTCATATTTGCGAACTACCATAGGTACTTTTCAGCTTCCCATATATCAACACGCTTACAACAAGAGCAAATCTATTGAAACCACTCTGCACACTCTAGTGAGCTTCATAGAGAAATCTATTTATCTAAAGGAATACAGTCTTGTCGCAATTGTCGACGTAGACAACGTTTTACCGGGATCGATAAAATCAGTCCTATCGGCACTTTGTGTTGAGTAAAGGGATCATTTGGTATTTTGATCTATTTTGATCTTTGGTATTTTGATCTTTGGAATATTTAAGCGAAGATGCATAACGTCGTTCCGAAGTCACACAACTTGTGATAAGATATATACCCAAAAGATATACCAAAGTCTAATCTCCGCTTCTCTGGAATTTAGCACTGGATTGTGTTTTGCTAGAGTTGTAGGGATCAGGTTGCACTGTCGTAGCATATGCTGACAAACTGACAATTGCAGTGCAGGGAAATATCCTTCATCATGCAGAGATGTGATTCATGACTTAATTAGCAGACTCTCAAAATCGGCCACGGAAATTAGGCTAGGTTTTAAACCAGAGGAGGAAACAGAATCCTTTACCAGAAAACATAATTTTTCGTACAGTCGGTCATTGTCTCTATGTGGTAGAGAAATTTGCCTTAAGGATAATGCAAGATATCTAGGTGTGATTCACAACAGAAATCTTAGTTTCAAGTCAAGTACTATGGATAGGTTTAGTAGAGCCACAGTGGACGTATATTTGTACAAAAAGGTCCATCGAAGGACGATGAGGCCTATCTCTGAAAATAGTTTAGTGGGTCTTTTCAGCTGTTGTTGGTCCGATATTGTTCTACACCATTGTTGTTTGGAGGTCCATACTGTGAAAATCCGTCTACTGCCAAAAGTCCGGAGAATGCCAATGGTGAGTGCCTACCGAGTCCGGAGAATGCCAATGGTGAGTGCCTAATGGTGAGACCTACCGAGTGTTTGGGGCTTATCCTTCATCTGTTACATTGTCGGGAATAAGCCTAAGACATTGCTCGCCGTAGATCATCGACCATATGGTGATGGGACGATTTTAGGGACTCCATCCACAATAGAAGTGGATTACATGACACCCACTTCTGCTTTTGAGATAAACTTCTCCCCTCATGTCCTTTACAGGCAGGACTGCAAGGGAAACACTTCACTTTTTGTATACATTTCGAGCTGTTGCTTAACGCTCGCACACGCGTTTGGGAGCGTGTAAGTACATTTTACAGAAAATAAAGTAAGCGCGAGCTGTTTTACTTCTCGTTTTTCGCACGTACTCAGAGGGCATGCATTTAAACAAAGTATTTTGGCTTCTACACTGATGGCACAAAACTAGATGTCAAAGTAGGGTTTGAAGCTAATTTTAAATGTCTGGGTCTAGGTCTTGTACAAAGGCTACTACATCATTGTAGTGTCTCTCAGGCAGAAGTCATGGCATTCGCAGAGTTGGCCTTTGGCTGGGACGAAACGTCATCACCGCTTGGGGTATCAATATCTACTGTGACATTCAGGCTGATATAAAATCCCTGCAATCTGTATTGCTGATTTTGACAAAATCCCATAACTGCTGCTCATCTCTAAATAATTCACGCTGAAAAATCTGTCTTTTTTTTTCTTGTGTGGATGCAAATATAATGTGTATTTGGAGCTTTTCGCAAACATAGTATACTTGTGTCCAAACACATTGTGTTTGCTTTGTCTTACATGTTCACGACCCAATTATTAATATGTTATATTATATGTGTTTGTGATCCAAATGCAGCGTTGTTTGTGATACAAATACAGCTGTGTTTGATGCACTGTTTATGTAATTTTTTGTCGCTATGCAAATAATAATAAAAGTGGGACAAAAATAGATTGTTCTCAGCCTTAGTTAATGCTGTTGCAACATTATAACTGTAATTGAGTGTTTCTTTTTAGTTTGATGCATTCAGTCGTCAATAGTTCGTTTGGGAGGAAACACACGAATACTTCGACGTAATTGTATGGATGTTTCGGATGAAACACGCATATGGTTCCACGTAAACGTATGCATATTTGCAATTCGAATATAAGTGCGTTTAGAACTTGGAAATATATGAATATTTGGAGCGTGTTCCAAACACATATATTGTTCCTCCAGAATGTGTTTGAGAGCATATGTTATATATATATATTATACGTTTTCCAGCGTGTTGTAGATGTGCTCACTGGCCACTGTTTAATAAGCAGACTTGGAATATCAGGTCATGATTACTGTAGAAGCTGTGGGGATGAAGAGGAGGACGAGAGCGGTGAACATTTAATATTCAAATGCCCGACCTTTTGTATGAGTAGGAGACAATATCTAGGACCTCACTTTATTTTGTATCTAACATGGACTCAGGGGGTTAAGTTAATGATCTTAGTACATTTTTGCAGAATACTAAGTGGTTCACCAGTTACCAATTCATATTTTGAATTCACATCCTGGAACGCCGGCACTTTTTATGAAAGTTTTTCATAGTACCTATGAAATTTTATAAATTGCTTCAATTTTTAATGAAGAATATTTCATAAATATTACGAAGAAACTAATCATAAACAATACTCTATTTGACTAGAACGATTGGAAGTAACGTTTCCCTTCCCGTATCGTGTAAATCGAAAAATTTAAAATCAGTTTTCAATATTTATTATACGAAACTTATCCTGTACCCGTGTCAACAATCCAATCACGCACACCCTATTATTCTATTTATTTGTAACTATGACGATTGCAAAATCTTAACATGTGACATGACAAATGTCAAAACCACAACTTTGAACACCGTAATTAAGTAATTTTTATATTTGCGAGACATTCAAATAAAAAAATTAAATATCTTGTTTACTAGACCACCTAGTCCTCTTCCCCTTGCTGACTCTCTTCTACGCGTGCATATTTTAGAGACATCATTTGTATGCAATAATGTTGTTGGCAAATCTGACACATGATGTGGTGGTGGTGGCGGTGGTGGGTACACATTTTGTTTTTATTGATGTCAAGTAAAAATATCTTTGGAAATAAACTAAAACTCATTACATCTTTCTAATGTATACACACTCGTACACACTCTTCCATAGAGGAAACAATACGATATATGATTTGTATAAGTAAGAAAGAAGTCGCAACGTCGTCTCATGGCGACAAAATAAATATTTTTCCAATGGCCCTTGAGTAGGAAGAAGAAACACTTATCAAAACGACTGCGACAAGAAAAATTACGTAAAATGAAATATAAAAAATCTTGGAGTATGAAAAATGCACACACACACATTACATTGTACCAGTTCATAACACAAACAAAAATTATTGATTAGATTTGATTCGAAAGAATTTTATAATTTTATGACATTTCAATATGATTTTTGAGTTTGTTTAATGAAATTATGCGTCATTTTTAAACTTGCGCTGAATTACAAAGGCGGCCCCAAAACTAACAAAGAAAAACTTGGGAAAAACTTTCTTTATTTTTCAACATAATCTCCTTTAAGCTCGATACATTTTTTCCAACGATATTCAATAGCTTCGATACCCTGTTTATAGTAAGAACTGTCAAATTCCGTAAAATAGTCATTAACCGCAACCTACACCTCTTCATTGTTGGCAAATCTTTTACCACCGAGCCAGTTTTTCGAGATAGGAAATACAAAATAGTCGGATGGAGCTAAATCTGGCGAATAAGGTGCGTGCAGCCCCGTATTCAGTTCTTGCGAAATTTTTGGTAAAAAGTTTTGTCATTTATCTGTAAACGGAAAATTTTGTTACAGAGAGTTACCACATATCTCTTATTAACCTTGCAAATATTTCATCAATAATTCATTTTTGCACTCCATTTTGTTTTTAACTCACGTGGTAGTACTTTTGTTTACTAAAATAATGGAAATGTCAAAATTCCGGTTCCAAAAAATTATCAAGCAATTGTTTTCGTATGAAATAAGTTTAGCGTAACAACCCTGTACTCGATTTTGCCTACGAAATTTTCACAAAGAACTGAGTACCAACCAAATGAAAAGTGATCGAAATTTTCGGTTAATAAAATTTTCGTTATTTTTGATACACATACTTCTTATGGGAACGAAAATTTCATAAAAACTGAACACCGGGCTTGATGAAGCAATTCGAGCTTTAATTCATTAATTTTGGCCATCGCAATAGTGGATGTGTGAACTGGAAACAACACTTTCGTTTTCGCCAAATGCGGCCTTTACCCACAATTTCATCACTTAAAGGCTGCAACAAATTAACATAATATTCGCCGTTGATTGCTTTCCGTTTCATCCCAAAACACAGACGTCATGTCCTTGCCTGCAGATGGAACCGTCTTCGCCTTCTTTGGACAGGATTCTCCCATTCCAGTCCACTGCTTTGACTGTTCCTTTGTCTCAGGTGTGGTGGACCCATGCCTCATCCACGATCATAAGTCAATGCAAAAATTCGGCTTTATTGTGGTGAAACATTGCAAAACTCACTACTTAAACATCGTCACGACGCTGTTTTTGCTCTATTGAAAGCAAGCGCGGCACCCATTTTGCGCACAGCTTTCTCATCTTCAATTCTTCGGTCAATATACGATGTATAACACTTTTTTTAAATGCCTATCGTTTCAGCTAGCTCACGCACCACCTTCAGCAGAGGATCTTCCAATACCAATTTGTGTATTTTCTTAACCGTGTCTGGCGTGAACACCCCAATTGGTCGACCACAATAGTGGTCTGAAAAGGTCCAACACACACTGAAAGGTCCATAATTCCAACACAACAACCTTATCGCACGTTGCGTAACCACCTTTTGTTTTAACACTATTTGCTACATCCCACTATTATCAACTATATTGTTTACTTTTGCTTTGGTTTGTGTCTAGACTAACTAGATGTCTCACATACAGTGGTGTGTGATGAAATAGAGTCAACACTATTTCTCGTCGATAAAGTACTTATTCTTAAAAATATTACCTTTTCTTAAAAAAACACATTAGCGTTTAATAAAAGAAGTACGTCTCTTTAAAAAAGGACATTTTCGGGAAAATATAATATATGTTCTTACAAAAAGGACGTAAAAATATACTTTTTTTCATAAAAATAAATTCAAAAAAAAAAAAAATTTTCATAAAGGGTTTATCATTTTACAAAAAGTTTCTTTTGTTAAAGATCCATTTAAATTATCGTATTTTTGAACGGAACTAACTTGTATTGAAACTAACTAGTGTTGGAACTAACTAGTACATCATTTATAGCCATTGGAACTTCGTTCCAACCGGGTCTTCATGTGATTTTTTCACCATGTTCTTCTTTTCCTTTTGAATTGAATTTTGTTGTACTTTTGTGTACACTTTCTGTACTTTTGAATAAATTTGTTGTACTTTTATCTAACGCGACGTATTAACACTACTATATTTCCGTCACAGAAAAAACTTGCCGATCCACATTTCACAACCCTCACATAACAAGTTTCACTTCAAAAACTATTGGTATTACCCACTTTGTTCTTCTTCGTCGCCGACGTGCCCGGAGTTAACCACTGTTTCGGCTGATGCTTGGTCTCTGAAGCTTCCAATGCTTGAGTGGTATCGAATTCATTATCCAATGTTTGAGTGGTCCATGCTTCGTCCATGTTTATGAAACGTCGCAAAAAGTTGTCCTGATTGCTGTTGTACACTGCCAAATGCACCTTCGAAGTTTTTGTAAACCTCTCTGAATTCACTATCTGAAATCACTGAGCAACATATAAGTACGAGGGCGGATCAATAAGTCCGTGACTTTTTGAATGAAACACAGTTTTTTTTGCGCAAAAAAAATTTGTTTTTCAACATAATCTGCTTTTAGCTGAATACACTTAGTCCAACGATTCTTCAATTTTTGTATCCCTTCCAAAAAATAGGATTTTTCGAGGTCAATAAAATAGGCATTTGTTTGATCAATAATCTCTGAATCTCTTTCCTTTTCACCGAACCATTTCTTTAGGTTTGGAAATAGGAAATAGTCATTGGGGGCTAAATCCGGAGAATATGGTGGATGAGGTGCCAAATCGTAGCCCAATTCATGGAATTTTGCCATTGAGACTACACTCGTATGTACCCGTACGTTAATGGTCAATTGAGAGCAAACGCGGCACCCATATTGCAGACAGCTTTCTTAAACCCAACTGATCATTTAAAATCGAAACCACACTGCCATATGAAATGCCTATGGCATCAACACTCTTACGCACTTTTACTCTTCGATCGGCCAACACCATATCGTGGATTTTTTCGAAATTTTCGGGTGTGTTGACCTCAATTGGCCGTTCAGAACGTTCAACGTCATTTGAACTTGTGCGACCACAACGAAAGTCAGTACGCCACTTTTTAGTCAGTAAATCGATGATGCAGAGTCCCCATAGTATTTATCAAGCTTTTCCCTGGTTTGATTGACGGTTTTTATTCGCAACAAATAATGTTTAATGAGCACTCGAAATTCACTTTTTTCCCTTTTAAAAAAAATGTTCGAGGTTGTATGTTTTGAACAGCTGTTAAACGCAAAGTAAATGACGGAACTTGCTTGACAGTAGTCTATTAACAGGTGGCACTTGATGGGAGCAGTGTGGCATTTCATATAACTACGAGGGAAGTTCGAAAAGTCACGGACTTATTGATCCGATCTCGTAGTAAGTAATATCTCGCGCACTTCCAATCTCCGTTCGGCCAATTGAATTTATTTTTAAAGATCAAAGAGTAAATGTATCTGAAATAGCTTATCGAGCATTCGGGGTATCATCAACATTTCATCTTAAATGTATGAGGGGGTAATCTTTGGCATATGATTCGATACATATCTGAAGTACTCAGTCAGACAGTCTAATTGATCTAACTCTACAAAAAAAAGTGGAGAAAACAAGTTGAGTTTTGAGCTTTGGTGTTTTAAGAAAATTATAGTAGAATTTTGTGAGGAACATTTTTGTTGTATATTTTAAACCGTTACACCCCTGTTTTAGTGGTGTTTTTTCTCTTTTCCACAAAAAGAACAAAAAAGACCCACATGTTCAGGCTGTAGAGGGTTAAAGTATTCCACGAAAATGTTTCTCGTACATTTTTCCATAAAATTGCAGAACACATCCTATACCAAAAATGTAAGGATAACACGGTTTCCTATGTCAATTCATCATAAGAATGTTTCACCCCCTTAAAAAAACACAGACGTAAACTTTCAAAACGCCGATACACGTATATATTTTTTTTACTCCCTCTACCAGACTCTGTTGCCAGAACCTTGTTATTTTCGAAAAAGTTTCAATTTGTTCTAAAGTGTTACACAGTGCAACACGAAAAAATATAACCATATACGAGGGCTGAATTTTATGTTTCGGGATTTGGCAACCCTAGTGTTGCAATCTGGCACCTGACAGCTCTATCGTAAAGTTAAACATTTTTGAGGTTATGCGTACTAAGATCGTTTTGACATACGAGCGCTATTTGTGTAGTTTACAGCAGTGGTCACCAAAAAGAGCATACTAATCAAATGTGAATGTATTGGTGTATTTGTACTGAATCCAGAACAAAGCGGCATGACCATTCTTCGTTGAAAGCTAATGTGCTACTGAATGAAATTTTCTTCTCTCATACGCTCTTTGATATGCTTTTTGTTGACGTTCGTGTTGTGTACGTGTAAAAAGCCGATCGTGTTCGGCCCCTGGGGGCTATGGACGGTGACCACTGGTTTACAGTAACTTAAAAGATTCATCTCGGCCCAAAAATGGAATTAAATCGTGAACATTTTCGTGCGATTATTTTTTACAACTTTCGACGTGGATTAACTCAGCAACAGCGCATGGATGAACTTAATTCAATTTTTGGCGTGAAGCTCCACCAAGGACCAGTGTTTATCGATGGTATGGTGAATTCAATCGTGGTCGTAGTTCACTCCAAGACGAATTTCGTGAAGGTCGTCGAAAATCAGCTGTTGTTCCGAAAACCATTGGACCAGCATACATTCAATATTGCATAAACATTTGACTATCGAAAAAATTTGTTCGCGTTAGATCCCACACAATTTGACAATCGCTCAAAAAAAGGCTCGTGTCGATTGGTCGAAAGAAATGCTCCAAAAATACGATCGCTGTGCTTCGAAACACGTCTATGACATCGCGACAGGTGATGAATCCTGGATTTAGGCGTATGAGCCCGAAAGTAAACAGCAGTCAACTGTATGGGTGTTTCAAGATGAGCCAAATCCAACAAAAGTTGTTCGCGCCCGAAGCACTTCCAAGCAAATGGTCGCCTGTTTTTTCGGAAAAACCGGACATGTCGCAACCGTACCACTAGAACAACGCAGAACAGTGAATTCTGAGTGGTACACGACCATTTGTTTGCCAGTTCTCTTCCAAGAAATCAGGAAGACCAACCGTCGAAGACGGATCACTCTTCACCACGACAATGTGAGCTCTCATACATCGGCTGAAACAACTGAATTTTTGAGCACCCAAAACATCGATTTGATGGGTCATCCGCCGTATACTCTTGACTTGGCACCGAATGACTTCTTTTTATTGCCGTACGTAAAAAAACAAACTGAGAGGTCAACGTTTTTCGGCATCTGAAGAAGCGGTTGTTGCATTCAGAATGCATGTTTTGGAGATACCTCTATCAGAGTGGCAATAGTGTTCCGACAATCTTCATGGGGAATATTTTGAAAAACAATAAAGTGATTTTCGATGATTAATATTTGTTTTTGTTCTCTAATCCCGAAACATAAAATTCAACCCGTATGGACACCACTACGTGATAAAAGACCAAAAAGAGACCCGTGTCTCCCAGTTTTGCCCAAAGTAATGGACTTTTTTTATGGGCCCCAAAGATTTGGGGCCTCGGTGTCATGTTTGCAAAAAAGTGATAATTTTGTCAGGCTCATATCTTGCAATTCGTTCTGAATTTTGATTTACTCTCTGAGGGAAAGTTGTAGCTCTTGTCATAAAGAATAAAAATTGTCAACATTTAAAATCAAATTAACTTCATCTTCAAGATCAAAATCGAGAAAAACTTTAAAAAATTCAATTTTTCAATTCAATTCAAATTTTACCTTTTTCCCCTGTTCAGGTCCATAGGTAGCAAACCGTTCAAAATTCAAGGAAACAATCAACAAGAATTGGGGCCTCGGTGTCATTTTTGCAAAAAATTACACACAGTTTTATGTAAGAAGCGATATCGAATTCATTATCATTTTGTCGGTAGTGAAGTTTTATGAACACGTGTATTTTAAATTGTAGATGAACTGTCGTTATCGACGTATCAGTATCGATTGGACGATTACCGTCATACACAATTTGGCTCCAGACGTAAACTTTCAAAACGCCGATTCACGTATATTTTTTTTACGCTCTCTACCAGAATTCATTGTCAGAAACTTGTTACTTTTTTTTGTTCCACAGGGTAATTAAAATGAATCACATGTAATTAAATACATTAAATTGTTAAACATGTTTGATGATTTTCATATCAATAAGTTTGCTTTTTGAGTGCATTTTTATATTTCGTACTCGTATTATATCTTTTTCTCAAATGAGTTTAGATCCTGTTAAATATGTTTAAATTAATACAAGTAAAAAAAATCCAGTCACTTGATTTGAATTCTCAAATAATGAGGAGTCGCTATAAAATCTGACCAAGAACTTGATAATCATTATAACACTTGTGTGTTTAATTTTTAATTAAATTTAAATAGTAACCGGTTAATATGAACGTGGATTTGTGAGTTTTAAACACGTCACATCTTTTCAACATTGACACTTAAAAAAAAAAACAACAAAATTTAAATAAAAATCAACACAATTTTATTGAATTGCCTATGCAATATGTAGGTATATTAAAAACACAGTTGAGATCACTTGAGCTTTACAACAATTAAGGAACGAGATATGCCTCGCCCGTGTCTCTTAAGTTACATATATAATATTCAATTACACAGTCTCGGACACTAGAGACTAAGGGAAATGAATCGCCATACAAATTTCTACTAGATAAAGTCTCACAAAGTTCGGAACGGTGGACCGGCGAACCTGACCACAAGCCCACTTGCGACTGTTTGAAAAATCGAAATTCTTAATGAATAAAAAAGTTTGTTTAATAAATTGTTACTTAATGTAATAGATTAAATAATAGTAATAGATTAATTAAAGTAAATAAAATGAAAGTCTAATGGCCAGTTTTTGAGTCAGTGGTGATCTGTTTTTCTTAGTTAAATTGTGGTTAAACATCGAGTTTTGCTTTTCATACAATGGTTAACTATGATTTAACCACCCAAAGTTGATTGGTTAACTTGTAGTTCAGAACCATATGATTTTGACAATCACATTACTGATTGTCAGTATGAGAAATGTAAAATTGTATAAAATACATTTTTCTGATTTGAATATTTGTACACATACTTTGAGACTAGGTCGTTAATTTGTTACGCCAACATAGTTCTTTACACATTTTTGTTAAAATGACTTGGATTTTATGCATTTGTTTCTCATTTTACATAATTCCATTTATTTGTTCCTCTTTGTTGTTTTGGTATTTAGCCCAAAACAGATGTTTTCCCCAATAAGAATACAAGAGTTGCCATAAACATTTACAATGTGACAGCTTACTTTAACTTGCCACAGAAAAACAAAATGCAAATGCAAATGCAAGTAATCCGATAGTTAACTACCCATTTAAAAACTGGCCATAAGGAAATTTTACCAAACTAATGAATTTACTCCACAAGATATTAAGACACAAGAATTCGAGCAAACTAATCCTGGTCTTAATAGTACCGAAATTTCAGGCCAATGCAACGACTTAAACATACTCTTATAACGCATTTATACCGCCGTTTATCGCGGCCTGGTTAGCGATAACCTTGTTCTCTAATCTTTGCCGTTTACTCCACCCAATTTGAGATTAAATTGACATTTCAGTTGGCAACTCTGTACTTAGACAAACTCCGCGCCGAGACAAAATTATCGAAGACGTCGGCACAACAGAAAATTAAGTTGGCGGCTAATGTTTTTGCCAGTTTTGTACAAATTTGGTATGTTTTAGAAATAACTGAAGCTTTAAAATTGGATCAGTGAGCAAAATCGGGTCAGTCGATAAAATCGACTCACAATTTAAACCAATAAGAGCCATATATATCGGGGGCGGCGTGAGTTTCGAAAAAGTTTTTGCGGCGGCGACACGTCGGAAAATTTTCTATCGGCTTCCATCTGCCAAACAGTTGATTTTTGTGTATGTTTTTATTATGGCTGCATTTGTTTAGTAACTAACAGTCATGGTACAATAATATATTCATGGTAATAGCAGCGCGTGTTGTTGTTGTTGTAGGCAGCAACAACAGGCATTTTGTTTTTGTTCTATTCGCTTCAGCTGTCAAACTCTACACAAATACATACCAACAACACAAGAATGCAAAAGAGTATAACAACAAAATACATGTGAGTGTGACAGCCGAAGCGAAGAACCTCATGAAAAAAATTAAAACAGCTGTTCTTACGACTTTACCATTAACATATTATTGTACCATGCTAACAGTGTTGCATCAAAATGTACACCAGTTTAAAATGACGTAAAAAATTAAACTTCAGTTTCGACAGATTACAATTGCATGAGTAATCTTCTGGGTTAGCGCCGGTTAACGGAGTTAACCTTCGAAATGCGTTAATTTTGTTTGGTGTATATGCCGTGTTACCCTATATCCATTGGGTCCCAGTTTAATTCGAAATCGCCGTTTTCAGAGATAGATATAATGGGAGACAATACAAATTCCTAAAAAGCTTTTCAGTTTTCCATTATATTCTTCTGCTTTTAGACTCACTTGCGACCATCATTTTACACCGAGGAACGTCGCCGAAGTAAATGAATGTTGGCCCATGTGAATCAAGTTGAGTCAAGGGTTCGCATTTGCTTGCCAAGTTCAATATGTCAGCTCCCGACCAGGGTCCAGAGCCGTCCTCAATTTGTCGGCGGCGGCGGCTGGAGCATTCTTGCGACGTCGGCGGTGGTGTTTTCAGAATTTGACCGGTGGCGGTTGACAACTAAATTGGAGCGTATTCAACTAAATTGGAGCGCAACGTATCAGTGCTTGAGCGCGTTTGGGTAAAGCTATGGTTTCTTTTACTAAACTTTGTTGTTAAGGAGGGTTTTTTTTTTTAGAAAACTTTGTTGTCAAATGTTTGTTTTTACAAAATATTGTTGTCAATTTGAGAAAGCTTTGTTACCAAGGTGTTCGTTTAGAATACTTCGTTTGTCATGTGTTTCGTATCGAAAACTTTGTTGTCAAATGTTGTCGATAACTTTGTGTTGTTAAAGGATTCTTTTAGAAAACTTTCTTCTTCAAGGATTCTTTCTTTATAAATGTCAATATAATTTAACAACAGAGTTGAACGATTATATTCAAACTTAGAGTCGCTTAAAATTATAATTCTTCTGCTTTTCCAAAGTTTTCTGATAGCAATCTAAGTTTAAGCGCAGAAAGCTTTGATATTAAAAAATATTGCAAAAATGTTATCAGAAAAGTTTATAAAAATAAATAAATAAATGGTTTCCCATTACATCCCATGAAGGGACCGGAGAGAACTTCTCACAATCACTGAGCTGTGCGCTTTCCAGTTTTCACTCACTGATTGGGACCTACAGTTTTACGCCGATTCCGAACGGTATTTTGAGAAGCTTTTTCATGGCTATATACTCGATAGTATCGCCGTCACTATGCGAGGTGACTGCCGCCGAAAGAAATTTGAAGGTGGTCAGAGCAGGGTTCGAACCCAGGATCTCATGTACAAGAGCCGCGCACACTAACCATTGCACCACCGACGGCCACAAGTTTAACAACCAAAATTTCCATAAAAATAACTTTTACAGTACAGATTTCTATAAGAAAACTTTTACAGCCTTATTCATAAAAAGTTGTGAGAAATTTGAGAGACTTTTTTGAAACTCACACTCAAGAGAACACACTTATGAGAAATTCAAACTCATGAGAAACCTGCACTCTCATAACATATCTTGCATATAATATCACTTCTCATAAAACTGACTGCTGAAAAAGAATGGCGATTGTGCTCAAGAGAAATCGAAGACATTAGGAGGCACTAAGTAGTACCGGTCGGTGGTGCAATGGTATTGTGCGCGGCTCTTGTACATGAGTACATACTTGAGTTCGGTCCATGCTCAGACCATTTAACATATCTTTCCACGGCGGTCACCTTGCTTAGTGACGATGACACTATCGAGTAATTAGCCATGAAAAAGGTTCTCAAAAATACTGTTCGGAACCGGTGTAAAACTGTAGGCCCCAATCAGTGAGTGTAAAACAAGAACGCGCACAGCTCACTGGTTGTGAGAAGGTCTCCGTAAACCCTTCGTGGCATTTACTGGGAAACAATTTTTTTAAACAGTACTCACCGTGAAAAATTAATTGTAAGATAGATAAACAATAGACTGCAGTGGGAATCGGAAATTCATCATTAGACGATATCGACAGGGTGACAAACTTGTACATCAGTGGTATTCATATTTCTCAGTCATGAGAAACTCGAGAAACTCAATCTCATAAAGTCTCTTAAGCATAATATCACTTCTCATAGCAACTAATTCCCTTTCGTTGCCGTGAGAAATAAGTTGAAAAAAGATTTTGCTCTTAATACATCGAAGACATGGTGAGACACTAAAGAGTACTCACCAAAATGAGAACCAGTTCATAATAAGCAAAAACTAACTGCCTTCTAAGGGTTAATAATGAATTTTGTCATTTTGCTGTTTCCATTAAAAATAGTCCACATAATATAATGAATTTTGCCATATTTTATCTTTTTTCTAGCACTTGGGCTAAGATTTGTGTTTTGGAGTGTTCGGACACATATAGTGAAATTTTATGGCGATCATTTTTGTAGAACATTTTGACCACGCCCCCCGTCATCTTGGAGCAGTTTTTTGCGAGTTTAAAAAAAAAAGAAATATTTATGGTTATACGTGACAGTTAGAGGGTTAATTGTTTCCACAAAAATGTTTATCTGAATCTTTTCTAAAAAACTTCTGAACATATTTTGTAACTCTTGGCATGATAAATGAATAATTCTTCTTCTTACAGACGGCAATGCTTTCCCATCGCCGTGAGAAATAGATTTTGCTCCGAAGACATTGAAGACAAGGAAGAGAAATGAGTTGTAAGAGAAAATGAGAGCAATGAGTTGTAATTTATCAAAAATACCAAATTTCAGTGAGAAATTTGTTTGTTTTTTGTCATGGGAGGATATTGAAAGGGTGATCCACTTACTACCACTCACGAGTTTCTCAGTAGTATTCATGTTTCTCACTCACGAGAAACTCATGCTATTAAAATCTTTTGATATTAATACTATTTCTCACAAAACAACAGACTTAAGTGAGAACACAGAATTTTCTCATGAGATGATATCGAGGGGGTGAGTATCTTATTAGGACTCATGAGTTTCTTATACTCAGTAGTACTCGCGAATTTCTCATACTTTTAAAATACAAACATTGATAGTAATTGGTTGTACACTTGCCATATGCGAGTATACTCGTAAGTATAGTAAGTGGTAAACTGTCTACGGACGCAGCAGACCACAAGTCTTACATTTAGAATTTCCACACGCATTTGAAGCAACCAGTAAGCAAACTTGCCGGAATTATGCTACAATAACAGTGTAAATGCAGGGCCTTAATCTAGTATAAAGCAAAAAAAAAGAAATGCTTACATAAATCAATGTGTTCCCGAAAAAAGTCAAATTAACGTGTTATATTATTTTCAACCTGATGTTGCGAAAACGAAAGATGACTAAGAAAAACTCTTGGCCTGATAAATGTAACACTCGGAAGCATAACACATATTCCTATACATCTATGGGCAATCAAACTATGTATTTGTTTTACTTCAAAAGCAATAATAGTTCCTCCATATTGTAACCACTTTTGATATCACTTGTGCTCATGTTTTAGAATTGTTCAATTAGCAATTAGTTTAATCCATTTACGTTTAAATTAAGAAATTGTTATATTGATTTAATGTCAAAATTGTAGCTTTCACGCTATGACAGTATTATCTTTTAAACAAATTCTAAACAAAAATGTAAAAACTATTGAAAAACAAAAACAAAAAAAAGTACAAAAAACAAATGTCAATGCCAGCCACTGATAGAAAATGATGAACAAAACAAAAAGCCCAAGAGACACATACGACGTCAAGGTGGAGGACCACTAGCCCCCACACCCACAACAATTGCTACCGTCCCACTTGTGAATCAAAACAACATGATAATGCCGCACATATCCACAAAATTTGAAATTGCAATTATTTTGATTTAAATGCTAAAAAGGATTGCGCACTAAAAAATTCGGGCAAGCTTTAAAATCAAGCATTCATATATTTTATATTTAGGTTTTAATTTTTCACTAAATTTAATATGTGCGAAAATCCATACTACAAGCTTACAAGGGGTTTTAGTTGGAAATAATAGACAATTCAGTTCAACACACACTCTGTGGCATGACAAGTTTCGAACTCCGTGACAAGTTCATCATCAGATGCCTAAATACTGTGCCTGAATTGATACCATCGGTTGATCATCAATCGTATATATACAAACTGAATTATGCAATTTATGTACATATGCGAATTAGTATCGATCGCAGATTTCTAAGTACGATATCAACACACACTGAAAGACCCATAATCCCAACACAAGAACAGCGGCTTTTTTCCACCATGTTCTTCTTTTCCTCTTGCATACTCACATTGTTGCAGTTCTTTGTGGTGAGTTTTTGATACAGAGTTGCATTTTTATGTGGTATAGATTTTTTTTTGATGACCGGACTAGTGTCAGTTACGCTTTATGAAGTTGAATTTAATTACCGATTTTGTTGTTTTAGTTAATGTATGAAAAATTCATACTACAAGCTTACAAGGTTAGGTTGGTTTTTGTGGGAATAATAGATAATTCAGTTAAGTACACACAATGGCTTGACTAGTTTCATAGAGAAATACTTAAGAGTTTGCATTACTCTCTTCGTTGCCTCTTCATGACGACGAGGTAGTAGGCCATTTCATCGAGTTTTATTTGCTGCTGTATTTTACCAATTTTTCACTTTCGTTGGTCATAAAACGGACAGAAATCAAAGGGAATGCGTATTTTCTTTTAATACAATCAACATAAAACATAATTTATCTGTCATTAGCATCAATAAACACTATTTAAAATTAGTTCCTGTCTTCTTTGCTCTCTCATTCTCCATCATCGGCCTAGTACATTTTTGATCAGCTGTGCCATAGAATCCCCCTGCTAGTTTCGAACTCTTTTAAACATTCACTATAGATATCACCGATTTGTCAGTCATGAACGGGGTCAGTCAAAATTTCTCGACTCCCACAAAAATAGAGTATGTGGATAAAAAGGAGCAAAACTTCAAAATGCGAGAAGATTTGTTAGAATTGATTGGGAATATTTTAAAAATAATGAAATTGGAAAAAGGGGCCAAAAAGGGTGAACATTAGTAAAACTTAACAATGTGAGAAAAATCGTTGGGAATGATTAGAAAAGTGTTAAAAATATTGTATGTGGGTAAAAATTGCGAAAAAGGACATAACTTTCAAATGTGAGAAATATTGGTCTCAAATTATTAAGGAATGTATTAAAAATAAAGGAAGTGGGTAAAATTGCAAAAAGAGCGAAAGTGAGTAAACGTTCAAAATGCGAAAAAAAATCGTTAATCGTGTCAATAATAATGTATGTATGTATGTGGGGGGAAAAGGGCCAAAATTTCTAAATGCTAAAAAAATCATTTGGAATGATTGGGAAAGTGTTAAAAATAATGTAAGTGGGTAAAACGGTGAAAGTGGGTAAATAAATAATAATAATGTATGTATGTGGGGGAAAAGGGGCAAATCTTCAGAATGCTAAAAAATCATTTGGAATGATTGGGAAGTGTAAAAACTAATGTAAGTAGGTAAAAGGGTGAAAATGGGTAAAACTTTAAAATGCGAGAAAAATCGTTTGGAATGATTGGAAAGTGGGCACGAGAGCAAAATGGGAGATAATGGGTAAAAGTTCAATATGCGAGAAAATTCGGTCTGGAATGATTGATAATCTGTTAAATATAGTGGAAGTGGGTAAGAGAAAAAAGGCACGAAAGTGGGTAAAACTTAACAAGTGGAGAAAAATCGTTCGAAATGACTAGGAATTGTTAAAAATTGAGCATGTAGATAGTAATGGGAAACATGTGAGAAAAATCATGATTGGGAAAGTGTTAAAAATAACACTGTGGAACTTACGACTTATAGTGAAATTTTGCGTAGAATGTTTTTTCAATACACAATTCCCCTAAAATCCAGTTTTTTTAGACATTTTAGCACCAATTCGGAGTAAGTAAGAAATTATCCCATAATAGAAATTTTCAGTTTTGTCTTATTTTAGGGATTTAGGTTGAGTTTTTAGCTTTGGTGTATTCAGGGACTTAATTTTACGAGGTCATAAAAGACTCATATATTGAGGAGCTAAAGGGTTAAAATGTTCCACAAAAATATTTCCCGTAAAATTTTACACAAAATTGCTGAACACATCCTATACCCAAAATGCAAGGATCACATGGTTCCCTATGTCGATTCATCATAAGAATGTACAAGAAGGGGAAAACTTTAACCCCCCATTTAATTACCCCCATATGTAAACTTTCAAAACGCCGATACACGTACACCTTTTTTTTAACCCCTCTACCAGAATCCGTTCTCAGAACCTTTTATCTTAAAAAGTTTAATTTTGTTCCATAGTGTTAAAACTTCAAAATGAGAGGAAAATATTTTGGAATGATTGGGAATTGTTATAAATTGAGTATGTATGTATATGCTTTTCATCCAAAATGCACCCTATAAGCTTTTTATCCAAAACTTGAAAAATCGATTGGACTGATTGGAAATGTGTTAAAAATAGTGGATGTGGTAAAAGGCCAAAAATGGGTAAAATGTGAAAATGTGAGAAAAATCATTTCGAATCATTGGGAATATGTTAAAAGTATTGAAAGTGGGTAAAAGCGCCAAAAACGTACGGCATCAAAATTTGAGAAAAATCGTTTGGAAGTTGATAAAAGGGGGAAAATGGGCGAAAATGTATACATCTTCAAAATGAGAGAGAAATCGCTTGGAATGACTATGTAAAATGGGACAAAAAGGTAAAACTTAAAATTTTGAGAAAAATCGTTTAGAATGATTGGTATTGTGTTCAAAATAAAGGGCTAAAATGGGTAAACCTCAAAATGCGAGAAAAAAAATAGTTTGGAATGACTACACTGAAAGAAAAAGCTTCATCAAATATACATATGAATTCCTTCATCAATTTGACGAAGCATTTCCTCAATTTCCAACCTACGACACATTTCATTGAATTAATGAAGAACATTTCATCAATCTTTCATCAATAGTTTACGTTGATTCAACGACAATGTCACATCAAGTTGATGTACATTTTTCATCAGTTTGATGTAGGTTTGTCATCAAGTTGAAGTAAATTTGACACCATTTTGATCATCAATTTGCTGTACATTTTTCGTCAATTAGATGTAAGGTTGTCGTCAATTTGATGTAAGTTTGTTAGTTTGTTGGTCATCATTTTGATGTTAATAGTTTACAAGTGTGTAACCAAACCCTTTGTACTATTTTTAATCGTAAAAAATCCACAAGAACAGGGTATAAGACCACATGAAATAGGCCCCTAGCGTGGATAATGTTTTATGTCCATTGTACTATTTTGTATTGCGTTTTTTTCAATTGTCTACTACTATTTTTTCATTTTCTCTTTATTTTTCAATATTACTACAAAATGAATTGATCCCACTAATTATTTCCAAATTCCAATGATGAAGAATGATGCAAGAAATATCACCAATTCAATGAGGCTGAAAAAGTTCAAGTAACGCACAATCTTCATATTGAAGAACTTTTTCATTGAATTGGTGAAATTTGTCACCAATTCAGTGAAAAACAATTGATGAACATTCATCATCGTCTTGATGTAAAGATTTTCTTTCAGTGTAGGAGGTGTTAAAAATATTGCAAGTGAGTAAAATGGGATCAAAAACATAAAACTTCAAAATGCTAGAAAAATCATTGAGAATGATTAGGAAGGTGTTGAAAATAGTGGAGGAGGCTAAAAGGGCAAAAATGGGTACAACTTCAAAATGAGAAAAAATCGTTTGTAATGACTAGACACTGTTAAACATAGTGTATTTGGGATAAAAAGGGCCAAAACTGGACAAAACTTCAAACTGTGAAAAAATCGGTTTGGAATATTTTTAGTGTGTGAGCGGCTCTTGTACATGAGAACGTGGGTTCGATCCCTGCTCTGACCACATTAAAATTCTTTCGTCGTCAGACCGTTCGCAACCGGTGAAAAACTGCAGGTCCCACTCAGTGAGTGTAAAACTAGAAAGGGTACAGCTTACTGGTTGTGAGAAGCTCTCCATAATCCCTTGAAACCATTCTGTTTTTTATCTGGGTAAAAAGGGAGAGAAGATAAAAAGTGACGAAAAGCGTAAAAATCGTAACAATTCGAAAAAAAACGTTGGAATGATTTGGAGGATGTTAAAAAAAGTGGCAATTAAAGTTAATAATTCAAAATACGAGAAATAATGAGGAATAAATATGAATAAATTATTTAAAAATTAAAATGTGCGTGAAGATAAATTTGAATAATTTAACTAGCAATGACACAAACCACTTTCGTTAGCAGAGCGCTGTTATTACGTTAACAGGTATCTGTTAAAATACTATAAAGGGAAGTATATTGAAATAAATAAGGTTTTTGGCGAATTCAATTAATAAAAAAAAATATAAAACTGACAAATCGTATAAAAACTTTACGAGCTTTCATTATTAGTGGCACAAATCTTGAATAGCTTACCAGCAAACAGTATATTCTAGTTCAATGTATATCATTTTAAAAAGGATATTGAGCCCAAATCACGGATTCTTCGCCAACTAAATGAATATCTAGCAATATTAAGGAGCATGTTCTTTTGAGTTATATCACTCCGAGGTTTCAGACGAATTTCAGAATACAATAATTTTGGGCGATTTCTTTTAAGCACTTTACTCTACTTTTGAACACTTCACTGTGTCCAAACCAAGGACTCTTGGCGGACAAGACTTACAGCAGATTAAAGCTCCTTGTTAGTGCTTTCCAAATTTACCACCCTTATATTTCAGAGGAATTTTAGAACAGCGATGTATGGAATTTAGTATTGTCACATGTATTAGTATTTTCGCCCACTGTGTCCAAATTAAGAAAACCTCACGATTTAAATTTATGCCAGGCTTTAGCGCATCACCAGTGATTTCTAGATTGATATTAACTATGATCGTAGCGAACTCGAGAACACACTCATTTCAAATTTTGTATTGGGCCATGTATTAACGTCATCCGAATTTTTAATATTTAGGCTCGGCTCTGAATTTGTAAGGCTCGACATCTGAATTGTTTAGGTTCGAGATCTGCAGTTTTAGCCTCGAAATCGGAATCTTTAGTCTCGAGATTTGAATTTTTACCTATGCAGTTATTTTTTAATATATCTGTAACGTTTTTCATACAGTCGGGGTGTATAAATTTGAAATGATGTATAAAGTTCAATATTGACTTTGAGACTCCGTTGTACCAGTCCAGTTTTAATCATTTACAATCAAAAAAAAAAAGCTTTTAAGTCAGTTTGCCGTTTATCAAAGTACAATGCCGAGTTATTATTACATCGAAATTGTCATTAGGTTTTTCTGTAATGCACAATAACTTTCAAATTTATAGCTGTATGTAAACAGACTAATTGTTTACATAATATTAAAAATGTCAGAACTTATAAAAACAAGTTGCTGCTTGTAATTAGGCTGGTCAATATAAACTGAAGTAAATTAAAGTAATTGACCATAAATTTCTCTCCAATGATATAAATCACATGATAACAAACTGGTTCAGGTATACAATATAAAGTAACTCATAAATTAATACGGCCTAAAGTGTCATTGATAATGAATACGTAATGTTAATTTAATATGATATCATTTAGTATTTTTGAAGAGTATTTTGAAGGGGACGAAGAGGAAGTGGTAGAGGTAAAAGAAGTATAAACAAGAAGAAACAATATCCTGATTATCAGTCCGAATCCGAATTTAGTTGAAATCATTTATGCAAAAGTATTTGTTGCACTTTTTTTATCAGCAAACAATTTGCGATATTTTAACCAAAACTGGACAATGAAAGCTTTTACCTCAAAAAAGTATTAAAATATTCGAAGACCTTAAAATGTGTGTCCTCCTTCTACATATTTTATTTTCAGCTCAATGTTTTTATTTTTATTTTATTTCTTATTTTTTCTACAAAATCTTAATTATTTCAATTATATATTTCCAAAATAGAATGGAAACAAAACATTTTTATGTGCATATGGAAAATTTTACCCATTAATGAATTTAGGCCAAAACCATCACGCATTGACCGACATTCACTTCAATCATGATGTGAGTTGTTACATTTTGGTAAAAAATAAAAAAAATATTTAACCAAAAATACAAATTGTGACTCATCGCATAATATAATCTGGGGTAAAACAGCTGAACCAAAATTTGCGATTTGCCTTTTATTTTTAAGTTAATGAACCGATTATTTGATAACAATATTTATTTAAATAATATATTTGTGTATCTTTGTCTGTGGTATCTCACAGACAACCAGAATTAATTCGAATATAAAAAGGAGAAATGAGAATCTGGGAGACAATAAAAATACTGTACGTCTGTCTTTGTTCACAGAACTAATTGTTTGAAAAGAGTTTGTAGCAATCATATATTCGGTTGATGCCAACGAATTGCAGTTGCCACAACCGAATTGAGGTTGCCACGACTGAATTTAGTTCGCACAACTGAAATTCAGTTGAAGCAACCTCTAATGCGGTTGTGACAACATTTAATGCGGTTGTGACCACCTCTAATGCGGTTGTGACCACCTCTAATGCGGTTGTGACAAACTCTAATGCGGTTGTGTCAACCTCTAATGCGTTTATGACAACCTTTAATTCGTATGGGGAACATTCTGAATTTGGTTACAGTTAATTCGGTTACTTTTTTTTTGGTTATAGGTAGAACCTCTTGCCGCAGATCTAAGTAATGGCGTAGGATATATTTTATGGCTTCGACTTACAACCTCTAATGCTGGTTTGACAACCTCTAATGCGGTTGTGCCAACCTCTAAGTGGGTCGTGACAACCTTTAATGCGGTAGTAACAACTTTTACTTCGGTTGTGACAACGTCTAATTCGTATGGGGGGACATTCTAAATTTGGTTGCAGTTAATTCGGTCACTTTTTCTTTGGTTATAGGTAGAACCTCTTGCTTACCGCAGATCTAAGTAACGACATATGAGACATTCTATGTGTTCGACTTACAACCTCTAATGCGGCTTTGATAACCTATAATGCGGTTGTGACAACCTCTAATGCGGTTGTGACAACCTCTAATGCGGTTGTGACAACCTCTAATTCGGTTGTGACAACTTCTAATGCGGTTGTGACAACCTCTAATTCAGTTGTGACAACCTCTAATTCGATTGTGACAACCTCTAATGCCAATGAGGTTGTGACTACCTCCAATGCGGTTGTGACCTCTAATTCGGTTGTGATAACCTGGTTGTGACAACCTCTAATGCGGTTGTGACAACCTCTAATGTCAATGAGGTTGTGACTACCTCCAATGCGGTTGTGACAACCTCTAATTCGGTTGTGACAACCTCTAATTCGGTTGTGACAACCTCTAACTCGGTTGTGACAACCTCTAATTCGGTTGTGACAACCTGTAATTCGGTTGTGACAACCTCTAATGCGGTTGTGACAACCTCTAATTTGGTTGTGACAACCTCTAATTTGGTTGTGACAAACTCTAATGCCAATGAGGTTGTGACTACCTCCAATGCGGTTGTGTCAACCTCTAATTCGGTTGTGGCAACCTCTCATTCGGTTGTGACAACCTCTAATTCGGTTGTGACAACCTCTCATTCGGTTGTGACAACCTCTCATTCGGTTGTGACAACCTCTCATTCGGTTGTGACAACCTCTAATTCGGTTGTGACAACCTGTAATTCGGTTGTGACAACCTCTAATGCGTTTAGGACAACCTCTAATTCGGTTGTGACAATGAGGTTGTGACTACCTCCAATGCGGTTGTGACCTCTAATTCGGTTGTGACAACCTGGTTGTGACAACCTCTAATGCGGTTGTGACAACCTCTAATTTGGTTGTGACAAACTCTAATGCCAATGAGGTTGTGACTACCTCCAATGCGGTTGTGACAACCTCTAATTCGGTTGTGTCAACCTCTCATTCGGTTGTGACAACCTGTAATTCGGTAGTGACAACCTCTAATGCGTTTATGACAACCTCTAATTCGTATGGGGGGGGCATTCTAAATTTGGTTGCAGTTAATTCGATTATTTTTTCTTTGGTTGTAGGTAGAACTTTTGCCCATTTGCCGCAGATCTAAGTAATGGCTTATGAGATATTCTATAGCTTCGACTTGCTCCCCGTCTTTACACATTAAGCTGGTGTCGATCCTTCCGTTTGTCTTATTTTTTAATGTATTTTCAGGTCAAATATCTAATGCCACAGTGATCACTGTGGCCGCCTCCCAAATGTATCACAGTGACCAAGAACCCGACAAAATCTCAGCTTATTGGAAGCTTTGTCTTGATAATCTTAAGCGAAAGTCGTATAAATCGATACCCTCAATCTAAGACATTCATAGGCTTGAGTTGTATTTTAAATTGTCCTTCCAAATTTTAGGATGGATCAAAAACACCAATGAACGTGGCTTTGATCTCGGCTCTGACCACCTTACATTACTTTCGACGACGGCCAACCTGTTTAGTGCCGGCGACAATCGAGCTCGTAGTCATGACAAAGCTTTTCAAAATACCGTTCGGAACAGGAGTAAAACTGTAGGTCCCAATCAGTAGGTGTAAACCAGTGTCGGGCAGTATCGCAAAATCCAACCACGCGTGGTTGGATTGAAATATTCTGCCGACGCATTGCTCGCACACGTACAGTATAAGCTAAGCAGTTCTCGGAAACGATCGTTTTCGTTCAAGTCTAAGATTGCATATCGGCATTTGTTTTCTACACTGTACAACAAAAAAAGGTTTCCGGAAGAGTGGGAAAATGATTTTATGTTTATTGAAAATTTAAATGGGAAAGCACAATGTATGATTTGTTCCAAATTGTGAAGCCCCCTAAATTATTACAACTGTTATAAATCCTTCCTTGTTTGAACTTTATGCAAGATATGTAAGACAAAATTAGTCGTTTGCACTGTGCTCTCATTATGACATAAGGAAAACAAGAATGCAGTTAAGTAACATATTTTTTGTGCAAGAATATAAATCAGCACTAATATTTTCTGTGTTTGTAAGGGAACAAAAATTCAAATCAGTTTTTGTTTCATAGTATAATGTGCGGCGCAGGCGCTCTCTGTGGCACTCACACAAATATGATGTTCTCTGATGTTTAGTGTGCCCATCACTGGTGTAAACCAAAGAGAAATATACATAGAGTCTGCAACAGCTGTTTTTCTTGGACCGGAAACCAAGAAAAGACACTGAAAAAATTCGAGCAACGGTTATACAAACTTGGAGCAAGGGTTATACAGAGTTGAGAAAAGTCTTTATTTGAATAAAATTGTGCTTTAATTGCAGTCTCTATAAATAATTTTACTCTAACACTTCATTACATCTTGCTTTATTTCACATGTTATCCCTTTTTTCCTGGATTTAATTATCACAAAAATACTCTCAGTTGTTGAGCTTTGCACTTTTGGTTCAATGCACAAAGGCAAATGTGTGGAAAATGCATTGAGCAACCCTTCATACTTCCAGTCATATATCGCTATTTCTCTTTCTTACTTTATTCTGCATGTTTTCTCAACTCTAAGGTTGATCAGCTGTGGCATAGAACGCCCCTTATGTAAACCCTAGAAAGCGCACAGCTCACTGATTTTGAGAAGCTCTCCCCAATCCCTTCATGGGGTGTAAGGCGAAACCATTTTTTTAATATTATGACTTTATTACATGCTGAAAAATAATGGCCCCAGGGACATATTGCAGGAAACATATACATGTTTGCAAGCACAGTTTTCGTGGATTGAAGATTTGCTGCTATTTGTTTATTGTCTGTCACGTTTTTGTTTTCAGCAGCTTTCAACCAACAAAGCCATATTTGGGTTACAAATACATATATTATAATCTATTAATCATTGTGCCCCAAACATGCTATATTGAATAGCAAGCACAATGTGTTTGGGCACAAGTATAGTATATTTGCGACAAGCTACAAACACGTTGAATTTGCACCCAAACAACAAAAAAGTAAAATTTTTTCAGCGTGTATAAATAATTCCCATTATTTATGGAACACGATTTCCTTTATATGGCTGAAGCGTTTGGCTTCGCACTAGGTCATCCTGTCAGTCCATTTTTCCAAGACTTTGTTGACAGTTTCTGGTTATATCTCACGAATGGTTCGGACGATGTTAGCCTTAAGGGTGTGGATCATTTCTGGATTATTCGTATAGCATAGGTCTTTAACGACACCCCACAAGGAAAAGTTTAAAGAGGTCAAATCGCAGCTCCGAAGCGGCCAATTGACATCGCCAAGACGGCTGATATCGCAACACGATTACCGAACTTAGTGCGCAAAAAATCCATCATGCTGATACGTAAAATGCCTAGTTGTTGAGATCGATGTTGAGTCGATGTTCTTGGATTGAGTTACAAACTTTCGGCCACAGCAGCCACATTATTGTCGATACGCACCGTACGAAGACGGGTACCATGAGTGTTGTCCATTAGCACGCCAGTTTCACGAACTTTTTGAACAAACTTGCGTACAGCACGCGCGGTGGGTATTTCATTTCTGCCAAAACTACTTTTCAACAAACGCACAGTTTGGGCAACAGAGCACTGACTGGAAATTACTTTCAAATATTTCCCAAAGTTGTTCAATCATAAAGCGACTTATTTTTGTCCGCGGAGGTATGATACTGAGTGATAGTCAATATTTCGAACAGAAAAAATCTATCAGGGTTAAAAAATAAAATATGATTTAAGAAGATATCATGTTATCATGATATCAATTATTAGAGAACATAACATCGCAAAGATCGAATAATAAAACTAAAATTAAAAAGATTCTCTATTTGAACCACCCGTTATAGTCAACGAAATATTTTTGCGATAAAAGTAATTTTTGTTTGCGATAAACTTTATTTTATTTGGTGGGATCGTTTTAACTTTTGTGGTCAACGCTGGGTTATCGTACGAAACGAAATATTTTTAAGACCAACGATTTTTTTTTGCTGCAAACGATCTCCAGACGTTATTTTCTTTGTGTGAGTGTCTGTTTCAAATGTTTTGTGCCAGTAGACCCGGAGAGCTTAATTTTAGAATTATCTTCTGGTACTTATGAGATAAAAAATAATCTCTGACACAAAAATGTTGGAAAATTTAAATTTTTTCTTAAGTTAAATTAAAATTTAATATTTCGTTATGTTTTTAATAATTGTTCGGTTCAAGATCAAGAACTATTAAAAAGTACTAGGTATAGATATATTCCACAAAACTCGAGTTCTAACTACCCGTGTCTGGTTAAAGTGGTGCGATGGTATTGTTTTTTCCAATTAAGGTTTATTTGAACTATGTCACTTAATGTTTAACAGTGGAACTATATAAAGTCGCTGTTGTACTTTGGTTTATTTGTTTATTGGTAGAGAGATAAGGGGCACAACTAGTGTTATAGATAAGTTGGAAAGAATTTGAAATAGCAAGGCATGTATGTGGTGGAGTTGGGTTTGGTGCAATTAGTCAGCATTTTCAGCAATAAATATGTTAAATATTTATCTATCTAGTATATAATAAGAATACACCTACCAGTTATTAGCTTAAACTTATGCCTCAAAATAAAGTTTTGAAAAGGTGAGCCCAATTATGACTAGCCGACCTAATAAAGAAAAGACAACAAAGTTGGGAAAAATTTTCTTTATTTTTCAACATGATCTTGTTCTCTCGGAAATATAAAATACCCGCATTTGAACTGCCGTAAGTTAATGGGGTGCAATTACAGTTGACGGAAAAGGTCAAGTATCGGGGGATAATAATCGACAAAAAACTATCTTGGAAACCGAATGTGGAGGAGAGGGTGAAAAAGGCGTCTGTTGCTCTTTACTGCTGTAAAGGGGCGATAGGAAAGCGCTGGGGACTGTCTCCTAAGATCACCATGTGGATTTATACGGCAATAGTCAGACCAATACTTCTCTATGGCATGGTAGTTTGGTGGTGGTCCCTCCAAAAGAAATATATTCTGAATTCCTTGATAAAAATTCAAAGATCAGCACTGATTAGCGTTAGTGGGGCAATGGGCACGACGTCAGGTACTGCACTTAGTGCTATCCTGAACATCTGTACTCCTGATATCATGGCCGTATCGGCAGCCGCTACATCCCTGATGAGAATCAGAGATTGTGGCGTTTTGATATCGGTGCATTCCGGACACCCTGAATTACTACACCGGATCAACTCTATTCCCGTAAAAACGGACTACTGTATCCCCAACCTTCTACCAGCGACAAATCTAAGGACTCCCATTCCGAACAGGAATACCTGGGAAAAGTCACTGGAAGGGGATACCAGTAGTATCAGATTTTTCACGGATGGATCAAAGTTGGACGAGCAAGTAGACTATGGGGTCCATTCACCGTACCTAAATATAAATATCTCCTTCAAGCTGCCTGATCACTGTAGTGTATTTCAGGTGGAAATTACCGCCATACTGGAGGTTGCTGAACTACTGAAAAGTAATGTCACAACCCAGGCTACCATAAAATCCCTGGAAGCCATGTTTGCTACGTCCCTGACGGTGAAAGAATGCCACTCATCACTTAGGGTGATGACAGAGTATTTTGACATCAGGCTCATCTGGGTACCGGGACACAGCGACATTCCAGGCAATTACGTAGCGGATGCTTTAGCTAGTTGGAAAGGCACTACGGCACAGGTTCTTCCGGCAAAAGAAGGTGTTAGTATGTCAATCTCTACCTGCCGTTTGCAGATCAGGCAGTGGGCCGATAATATGTTCAAGGACAAGTGGAGACTTACTTCAACTTGCAAACAAGCCAGGGTCCTCTGGCCACAGGTGGACAGGAAGAGGACTAGGCAATTACTTAACTTGCCGAGAGGCAGGTTATCCACAATGATAGGAACACTTACGGGACATTGTCTTGTAGGAAAACACGCCCTAAGATTGGGACATAGAAACTCCACTCTCTGTAGATGCTACATGGAAGAGGACGAGGTAACGACGAAACACTTTCTCTTGGATTGCCCTGCTCTGGCAGGACTGAGAAGTAGGATATTCGGAACACATCTAGTTAGCAACGTAGCCCTACAGGATATTCCTGTAGGTCTTATAGACAAATTTATTGAAAGGGCAAATTGGCTGGACGAGTAGTCAATAGTTGCTATGGAGGAATCTGCAGGTATCACAATGGGCTTCTTTAGCCTAAGTGTGCTAGACAGCGTGCTGTCTTTCAGCCTTTTCAACCAACCAGCCAACCAACCAACCAGCCAACCAACCAACCAACCAACATGATCTCCATTTAGATCGATACACTTTTCCCAGCGATGTTCAATAGCTTCGATAACCTGTTTGTAGTAAGAACTGCCAAACTCCTTAAAATAGCCAGCAACCGCAAACTTCACCTATTTTTTCAAGTTTGGAAATAGAAAATAGTCAGAGGGAGCTAAATCTGGCGTGATGAAACAGTTCGAACTTTAATTCATTAATTTTGGCCATCGCAATAGTGAATGTGTGAACTGGAGCATTGTCTTGATGAAACCATACTTTCTTTTTCGCCAAAGGCGGCCTTTTTTTCCACAATTTCATCACTTAATCGCTTCACTTAAACTTCATCGTTGACGGTTTTTTCCTTTCTGAAAATAATCAATAAGAATTATCCCATCCGCAACTCAAAAAAGAGACGTCATGACTTTGCCTGCAGATGGAACTGTCTTCGCCTTCTTTGGACACGAGTCTCCCATTCCAGTCCACCGCTTTGACTGTTCCTTTGTGTCAGGTGTGAAGTGGTGGACACATATCTCATTCATGGCTATAAATCGGCACAAAAATTCGGCTTTATTGCCGTGGAACATCGCCAAATACTACTGAAACATTTTCACGACGCTGTTTTTGCTCCATAGAAAGCAAACGCGGCACACATTTTGGGCAAAGCTTTCTCATCTTTAATTCTTCGGTCAATATATGATATATAGCACTTTTTGAAATGTCTATAATTTCAATTAGCTCACGCACCTTCAGGCGACGATCATCCGATACCATTTTGTGGATTTTCTTGATCGTGTCTGGCGCTTCAATTGGTCGACCACTACGTTGTTCGTTCTGGCAGCTCGTACGGCCCTGTTTAAGCTCAGCTACCCAATATTTTACAGTCGTAAACGAAGGAGCAGACTCCCTCAGAATCCAGAATATAGCTCGGCTTTAATATTGCTTGGACTGAGACCTTTCAAATAGAAATATTGAATTACAAAACGGTGACTAATTTTTTCCATGTTCACAAATTCACTGAGATTGTTTACTTGTGATGGTTCAAATAAAACTTGCAACTTGAAACATATATTTTATAAAGTTGACACTTTTCACCAATTTTCATCGTTGAAGCTAAATCTCTTAGAAATAGTAAATAGTCACTGGGTGCTAAATCCGGAGAATATGGCGGATGTGGTACCAATTCGTAGCCCAATTCATGGAATTTTGCCGTTGAGACTACACACGTGTGCACCCGTACGTTTATGGTCAATTGAGTGCAAACGCGGCACCCATATTGCAGACAGTTTTCTTAAACCCAACTGATCATTTAAAATCGAAACCACACTGCCATATGAAATGCCTATGGCATCAACAATCTCACGCAATTTTACTCTTCGATCGGGTGTATTGACCTCAATTGGCCGTCGAGAACGTTCAGCGTCATTTGTACTTTGGCGACCACAACGAAAGTCAGTGAACCACCTTTTTACCATTGAAATCGATGGTGCAGAGTCCACATAGTATTTATTAATCTTTTCCTTGGTTTGATTGCAAAAAATAATGTTTAATGAGAACTCGAAATTCACTTTTTAAAAAAATGCACGAGGTTGTATGTTTTGAACAGCTGTTGAACGCAAAGTAAATGACGGAACTTGCTTGACAGTAGTCTATTAACAGATGGTACTTGATGGGAGCAGTGTGGCATTTCATATTACTACGAGAAGTTCGAAAAGTCACGGACTTATTGATCCGCCCTCGTATGACAACGGTGTTTTAGCTGAAGTATGTGCGTTTCCACCAAGGTGTAACACATCCTAGACCTACTCAACCACTTCAAAGTGAGACGGTTGGTCAAAACAAGGTATCTCGAGGAAAAACCACCAAAATATCTTAATATGGATGCTGGATTATTAATAAGACGTATTCGAAGACGAAAATGCAATAGATTGAGCTTGATGGGTTAAATATGTTATCTTCGTTATCTAAGGTCCCTAACCCAAATCGGTTGTCAATGGTCCATTAAGTTTTTTTGGTTGATAGCTGCCGTATCCTTTGCCTGCAATGTAAATGTATAAATATCGTTTTGGCGTTCAACACTTTATGACAAAACAAGTTTCAACTTGTTGGTCCGTCCTTCCAACGAAACCCTAATTGCCACCTAATTGACTTGAAGTAGCAAAATTTAATTATTTCAATTTATTTTAAACAATTTAATGCAAATATTGTAAATGGCAACCAACACCTTTACTGGAAATAACTTTTCTTGCATCCCACTCAATTTAACACTTCCTATTGCAGCATCCACATGTATTCAATGTTCGGCATCAAAAGTTGGTGTTGTTTCTCAAACTTGTAACTAAACAGCAAAACAACAAACACCACTTCTCGGAGCCCACATTATGGATAACATTGCAGCAAAAGTTATGAACGGTGGACGGATCTTCCTTTCCTTCATCGGTGCTATTGAGAAGAGGGAAAACCGAAAATCGATCAGTCATTGTTTAGCAGTTGTGTTTCTTTAACTGTGAATTACGTGTGTACCCCAGTACTTGTCTAAACTGTATGGGGATTGGCTACTGGAGGAGCCGTCACATGCCACTCACTTACTTTAAAGTACGAGAGTACTTTACACGAGTCAAGAGGAGGGACAGAGTATCTACGACGTATTCATATAATCACCCCTATATCTCGTTGAATTCACTCGTAATGGTTTCCAAGGCTTCGTAACTTTTTGTTTTTTATTGCGCAAAATATAGAAAAGTTTTGGAGTCGTTGTTGGAGAAAAGTGTTGTAATTATTATAACGAAACAAAGGAAACTTTTTCATTGAAGAGGTTATCACATGAAGGTGGTTGGTTGGAGGGGTGGAAAACATCAATTGGTATATGAATAAACAACAGCTGAAAGGGAAACTAAAAGAGGAACTATTTCATTGGTGTTGAACCATTAAAAGGCGGCTGAGGAAACCAACATATAGGGGTGCTATTTAAAACCACTCCTGCAAAGCAACAAGTAGTTATATTCAAGTTTTAAACAACTTTAAACAAAGAAGTCGGAAAACATGATACGATATGTATAAGTTTGTAGGTTAGGTTTAGGACACAAATCGAACACAGATAATTGAAGATTGCATATTTGATATTACTCAGTGCGCCATAGGATTTCGTTTTGAATTCGAGGTGGATTCCCTTCTTCTGAAATTCTTCCATGAAATATTAGTTTTAAGTTATTTGAATGTCCATAGACTAAATTGAATAAATAAATAAATACCTTCTTCTATGAAATTCCTCTCGAAAACGCGAATCGCTTTTTGTACATTTTTGGATCCGTCTCGAGCTCGGAACGGACGTAATATTCAAATCTGTTTCGAGTTCGTTTTTTTTACAAAATGCATTCGAGACCGATTCACTTTTATAAATTTTTCCGGATTCGAAACGGATTCAATTTGAATTCCCATTTTTATTAACAGGGTTTGGTGTTATTTGTGTGTATTTAAAATCGTATAATAGTTTTATACACGCTGAAAAATCTGTATTTTTTTTTGCTGGTTTGGATGCAAATATAACGTGTTTGTAGCTTGTCGCAAATAGAGTATACTTGTGTCCAAACACATTGTGCTTGCTATTCAATATATAATATTTTTGGGGGCACAATGATTAATAGATTATAATATATGTATTTGTAACCCAAATGTGGCTTTGTTGGTTGAAAGCTGCTGAAAACAAAAACGTGACAGACAATAAAGAAACAAAAAGCAGCAGATCTTCAATCCACGAAAACACTGCTTGCAAACATGTACCATGCTTCCTGCAAAATGTTGATGGGCCGTTATTTTTCAGCGTGCATATACGTAGGATAAGATGCGGTAGCCGTTGCTATTTGGATTTTCTATTTGGGCTTTCAGTGTTAAGTTTTTGCCACACGCTGAAAAATCTGTCTTTTTTTGTTGTTTGCATGCAAATATATCGTGTTTGTAGCTTGTAGCAAATATACTATACTTGTGCCCAAACACATTGTGTTTGCTATTCAATATAACACGTTTCAGACACAATGATTAATAGGTTATAATATATGTTTTTGAGACCCAAATTCGTTTTTTTTTTGGTTGAAAATTGCTAAAAATAAATACGAGACAAACAACAGAGAAAGAAAAAAGCTGAAAAAGCAGATCTTCAATTCATGAAAACAGTGCTTGCAAACATGTACATGTTTCGTGCAATATGTTGCTGGGGCTGATATTTTTCAGCGTGCAGTTCACGCGTGATTCGTGTCATATGTCTAAATCATACATGTTCAGTTTGCTTTGCCATTTCATCATGAATAGATCTACAAATGAACAACTCCTTGCAAATCATTGAGTTTCATTATCAAAATTCGTGCTCTGTGAAAAATGTGTTTAGCAAGTTACGTCCAAAAAATAGAATTGCCGAAATTGGTCCGAATATCAGCCAGAGACTGTTCTTGAGCTGCCAATGCACCCTGAAAACTGACTGGTTGATGCGGTTTATGAGCCTGCGGCAGCATTGTACCATTCGAGGGCGGTCCCAAAACTTGCCAACCTGACGTATAGATGGTGCCAGTAGTTTGAAAAAAAAATATTTTGGTGAAAAGTGGCAACCTTATAAAACATGTTCTAAGTTTCAAGGTAACACGTTGTTTAGTATTTTTATTTGAGCCATCAAAATTAACCGATCTCGGTGAATTTGTAAACATGGAAAAAATTGGTCACCCTTATGTAATTCAATATTCTCACTTGAAAGGTCTCATCAGTCCAAGCAATATTAAAGCCGATCTAGTTTCTACTCTGGGGGAGTCTGATCCTTCGTTTACGCCTGTAAAATATTGGGTAGCAGAGCCTAAACGAGGCCGTACGAGCTGCCAATACGGACACCGAATTGTTCGTTCGACCAATAGAGGTGTCCAAGCCAGACACGGTTAAGAAAATCAACAATATGGTATTGGATGATTGTCGGCTGACGGTGCGTGAGTTAGCTGAAATGATAGACATGTCATAAAATGTGCTATATATCGTATATTGACCGAAGATTTGAAGATGAGAAAGCTGTGGGAAAGATGGGTGCCGCGCTTGCTTTCAATGGAGCAAAATCAGCATCGTGAAGATGTTTCAGTAGAGTATTTGGTGATGTAAACCGTTTCCCATTACATCTCACAAGCTCTTCCTAATCAGTGATGTGTGTGCTTTCAAATTTTTCAGCCACTGATTGGGACCACAGTTTTACACCGGCTCTGAACGGTATATTGAGCAGCTTTTTCATGGCTAAGTACTCGATAGTGTACGTAAGCGACGTGACTGTCGTTGAAGGAAATTTCAGGTGGTCAGAGCAGGGATCGAAGCCACGTTCTCATGCACAAGAGCCGCGCACCCTAGCCATTGCACCACCCACGGGCACTCGATGACAATGTTTCACCGCAATAAACCCGAATTTTTGCGTCGATTTATTACCATGGATGAGAAATGGGTCCACCACTTCACACCAGCGGCAAAAGAACAGTCAAAGCGGTGGACTGGAATGGGAGAATCGTGTCCAAAGAAGGAAAAGTCGATTCAACTGCAGACAAGGTCATGCTGTCTGTTTTTTGGAATGTGCATAGGATAATTTTTATAGATTATTTTCAGAAAGGAAAAACCATCAACGGCGAATATTGTGCTAATTCATTGCAGCGTTTAAGTGATGAAATTGTGGAAAAAAGTTCGCATTTGGCGAAAAAGAAAGTGTTGTTTCATCAAGTTCACGCATCCACTATTGCGATGGACAAAATTAATGAATTAAAGTTCAAATTGCTTCATCACGCACCTTATTCTCCAGATTTAGCTCCCTCGGACTATTTTATATTTCCAAACTTGAAACAATGGGTCGGTGCTAAAATATTTGCCAGCAATGAAGAGGTGAAATCTGCGGTTGATGGCTATTTTAAGGAGTTTGACAATTCTTACTATAAACAGGGTATCGAAGCTATTGAATATCGCTGGAGAAAGTGTATAGAGCTAAAAAGGGATTAAGTTGAAAAAGAAAGAAAGTTTTTCACAACTTTGTTGTGTCTTCTTTGTTAGGGCGGATAGTTTTGGGACCACCCTCGTACTTCTTCAAAGACGTTGACGGACGCAATGTTATGGTTAATGGAGCAAGGTACCGTTCGATGTTCATGGACTTTTTTTTGCCCATCATGGAAGAATTGGACTTGGTTGACATGTGGTTTCAACAGGACGTCGACACATGCCACACTGCACGCGATACTATGCACCAATTGAGAGGCGAGTTTGGTGAGCAATTAATCTCACGTTGCGGCACTCTCAATTGGCCGCCTCGTTCGTGCAATTTAACCCCACTAAACTCTTTTTTGTCCTTCGTCTATAGGGACAATCCAACCAATTGCTGCCTCGAAAGATAACATTACACGTGTCATTGGTGAGATACCGGCCGAAATGTTGCAATATGTGCCAAAATTGGACCTTCAGAATGGACCACATGAAACGTAGCCGTGGCCAACATATGCATGAAATAATCTTTATTCATTCACTTGTTGATTTTTTATGTGTTTTCTTCAATATTTTCCAAAAGAAAAATAGCAGAAACATCTTCCTAAAAGCGACCACAGACTTGTTATTCATGAGCATGAGCTGGGTCGATAACTTTTTATCTGCCAGATGAATTTGAAAAAATATTACCAAAAATTGTTGTGAACATGATACTAATGCGAACAACTTCGATTACAGTCTTCTTTGGTATATAGAAGGGCTGTAAGCTGGCAATAAACACCAACGATAGCTGATGTTCATGCTCATGAATGACAAGTCTGTGGTTCGCCTAACATAACTATCTAAGTTATCGAAATATCGCATGCCAAAGAATAAATGAAAGCATTTGTTAAAATTTTTATGTTTAAGTTTTAACAATTTTTTAATAAATGTTTTTTTTTTAAATTTAAAATTTAGAAAAAAGTGATATTCCACCATGACACACACCGGCGCACTGGTATATAGTCGCCATGGGAAAAATCCATAATTTGGCCTACATACTGAAAAAAAAACGGCCCCAACAACATATTGCAGGAAACATGTACTATATGCTTGTTTTAATGTTGTCAGTCACGTTTTTGTTTTCAGCAGTTTTTAACAAACAAAGCTACATTTGCGCCACAAAAACATATATTAAAATTAAAACCTATTAATCATTGTACCTCCAACATGTAGTAAAAAATGGGGTCAGAGCAGGAATCGAACCCACGTTCTCATGTACAAGAGCCGCGCATACTAACCTTTGCACCACCGACGGCTAAGACTATTTCAATTTTTCAGCTTGTCAAAGCCACCAGACGGTTTTCAGAGGCGGCTTCACAGTTATGCTGGTAGATCAGCACATTTCAAAGCCGTCTACGTTTACTTCCGTTACTTCCTATTTATGTTGGTCATGATCTCGAGCATGATTGATTGTCCTTTAAAATATCCTTCATATCGTTTGGGTAAAATAATATTCTGGTGAAAATTGATTTAAATTTGTTTTATTCTTTAAATTTCTGTTTATATAATGAGATACTGTTGTTGTTGTCGTTGCAATTGCGTTTTAATTAAATTCTATGAAAATTGCTCCAATACACTAGTTTACATTTCAACCTTCTCCTCTTTGCCTTAATAAAGTTTTCTAATTAAAATGTCTTTTTTTTTCTCCAATTTTTTTTTGCAGCCGAGTCACTTTGCCATTAACTGTTGATGAGGTTTGTATCGATATATTGTAACTAACTAAGCAAACAAATAGAACACGTGCCCGTACATCCCGTACACCCAAAGGAATAGATAGACTGACGAGGGATAGTTAGACGGAAGCGGATATAAAATGACATTATCTATCAAAAACTACCGTGGGTTATGTGAATACCGATAGTCCACATGTAAAGTGTGGTCAATTGAAGTGACAATAACATACAAGCAGAAGTGGCCAAAGTTGGGGAAATTTAAAGAAAAAAACACACACACAATGATTGATTTTGATTTTGTTTATTGGGGATGGACTAGCACATAAACTAGTTCCCGGTGCCAGTGTGAATTACTAAACGAATTAGTAAAAACGGTAGTAGTTGCAATGATACTAGTTTATACACTAGTCAAAATTGTACTAGAGATATTGTAACTAGTTTAGAACAGTATAACTGATTGTAACTTCGGAACTAATTTTTAAAAAATTGTTGGTTGTTGGTAGTATTTTTCCGGCAATGTTGTCTAATGTGGAACGAGTTCAAAAGCGGTGTCTTAGAACCATACACAGTGTCCCAATCAGTACTTTTTGAACTGTTCAACTAGTTCCAAAGTAAGAATTAATAAACAACAGTTCCAAAGTTCCAAACCTTCGAAATTTTAGTGTTAATTTCTACTGTTGTTAGTATAAAGTGGAACTACTAGTTCCAAACTAGTTTCGAACTAATATTTCTGTCCCACTGACATTTTAGTCCCTATTTTGCGTTAAAAACAACGGTACAATGGAGTTATGTGTATGGGACCATTTAAAAAGTCTCCCGAATATTTGACATTTAACTTTTAGTGTTTAGTGACCCAAAGTCTCCCACTCTGCACTTCGTGCTTTGTGCTTTTTAGTAGCACTTTGGAATAATGTTCACTTTGTGGTATATCCAATGCGATAAATATACCAAACGACCCACTTACATTGAAATTTACTCTTGAAACACAGTTTTTCAACACTATGATGAGTGCGAGCACCCACGTCCATTTAATTTCCAACCATCAATGGTCATTATGTTGTGACACCTTTAGGAAAATGTAAACAAAACTGTGGTGGTTTTATCACAATCCATCATAGGTTTGATGATATCCGTACACACTGTTCGATGTCTACCAGCCAGTGCAAACATTTCAATACGAGTTTAGGAACACGGCGGCTATATTACTATTACACGGTCAGGGTTTGGAGTTTCTAGAGTTATAAAATATATTATTGTTTTGTGAGATTCAAAAATAGTTATTAAACAATGGAAAAATAATAATCCCATAGCAAAACTACTAGTTTGGAACACTAGTAACGGGTGCCCCAATAAAACTGCACGATTTAAATTTTGTGGAATTTTATTTCTAAGCATGTTGCAGCTCTGAAAGTTGACCGGTGTCGTCTACGATTGTTCCGATTGGAGCGGTACACAAAAGAAGTCGGCGATATCATTGTGGCAACAAATTACAAAAATAGGAAAAAAATTTCACTGAGACCGCTCGCAAACTTCTTGGAATTTACAATCGCGGAAGTACTGCCAACAATTCGAAGAGGGATCAAATCAAAATTTAAAACAATTGGGTCGATAATGGACAGTAATAGCCAATTCCTGTAATTCAAGCAAACGCTCTCGTTCACTTGCTAAGCGATAAACAGCTGATTTGAATTTATCTAAGACACAGCAGATCGACAAAGCGAACGAAAATCAATGCGAAGGAAAACGTATACATTTCAATACAAATTTTGATTCCTCTATCTGGCTTCACTGTTATCTAAACGAAAGTTCCAAGATTAAAGTTAGACAAAAGAACGAAAGAACATTACCTGAATATTTCTGGCGAAAGGGAGTGACTGGGTTTCTTTTGCGTTACGGGAATTGTCTGTAAATCTCCTGTGGGTCGATGTGGGTCTCTCGAAAACATTGCTGCTGTAAACGACAGTGTCGCCGAAATCCGGGCAAAATATCCTACAACATTTTCAAATTTCGTGACGAACCACGTAGCGAATTATGCCGAAAGATCTCCACGTTCACTCGTACAAGATTCAGTTCAGTTCAGGATCTCATACCAGCAGACCACACACAGAGACGCCACCACGCAGCGAATTATGACGAGAGATCTCCACGTTCACTCGTACAAGACACAATTCTGTCAAGATCTCAAAACAGCAGACGAAGCACAGAGCCGCCACCACGCAGCCAGTTATGACGAAAAACCTTCACGTTCAAACCATCACGAAAACCCTTCACGTAATTGTGGGCCCAATGATATCTATATCATCAGCATACGCGAGCAGCATGTGACTTTTGCTGCTGATGGTTTTATCCATGTTGACTGGAGCTTTTCTCATAATGATCTCCATTAAGATGTTAAAGAGATCGCACGATAGGGTGTCGCCTTGCCTGAGGCCTCGTTCAATGGATGACGGATCTAAGTGAAGTGAATGCCGGTTTTCCGAAATAAATCATCTTCATTCATGAGACGACGCATTTCCATCCGAATTGTTTCGTCAACAAACAAAATAGTCTGATTTCAAGCTCAGAAAATCCGAATGTGATCTATGAGAAAAAAAAACAACCACAACAAGCAACTGTCTAGTGCGGTTTATGGTCATGCGGCGTGATTGGATATGCAGCGACTGTTAATAGCATTCGTTATAGGAACATGATAACCGAGTTCTTGAGTCATCAACTGGCTGATATGGATCTGGGCGACATGTAGTTTCAGCGCGATATAACTCCATGCCATTTAATTTGTTGGGGTTTTATGAAATCTCTTGTCTCTGTGAACTGTTTACGCCAGAATGTGCATACTATATGCCGAGACCTAACCGATTTACAGTCGTTTGGTGACCTTTTTCCCCTATCTATTTTCGTTAGAAACTGTCTCCTTTTTTAGACTAAATAGTAACAGATTCTAGAGAGTAGCGGGATTTGATTTGATTAAGCCAGTTCTCTTAATCTTAGATTGTGATTTTTACTACATTGTCTTATCATTATTCATTACCAGAGCTCTGCAGAAACTTAGGTAATTTCGAGACCTCCAATAAAACCTCAATGGCATATATTTGAAAATACAAGACCCCTTTTGTTTTCATAAAAATCCCTTTGTGGTCATTCTTTCTGCATATACGAATAAACCGCTAACAATTCCTGAACTAAGGCCGAATCCAACGCGTCATCGGTGAAATAGAACCAACCCAATTACTTATCCGGTCTCGGACAATCCCGGGGGTCAGGGACCTTACAAAACGAAGATAACATATTTCGCCAACCAGTTCGATCTTTTGCTTTATTTCTCCAGTTGACTATACCAAGTGTACGCAGGGATTCGTCAACCTGATCCCTCCAGCGGAGTTTTGGTCTTCCTATTTTTCGTCTTCCTTCGAGTTCGGTTTCGAAAACCCTTCGTGCTGGTTCATCTACTGACATGGCCTAGCCAGCGCAATCGCGTTATATTGATCCGCTTAACTATGTCAATGTCAGGATAAAGCTTATACCGCTCATGATTCATGCGTCGCCGATACTCGCCGTTGTGCACTATAGGGCCATACATTTTTCGGAGTATTTTGCTCTCGAAGACTCCTACAGATGTTTCGTCTGCTTGCGATAGGACCCAGCATTCTGCGCCATAAAGTAAGACAGGTTGAATGAGAGTTTGGTACAGCTGGACTTTTGTTACTCGAGAGAGGCCTTTATCTCTAAAGTGCTTGTTTAGCCCAAAATAACATCTATTCGCAAGCACAATTCTCCGCTTGATCTCAGGGCTGACGTTGTTGTTTTTGATTACGGCAGATCCGAGGTAGTATATAAATTCGTCCACTACCTCGAAGTTATAACGGTTATCAACGTTCACACTTTGGTCTAATCGCGTGGAGGTACTGTTCGTTGAAACCATTAATTTTGTCTTCCCCTCATTTACCGTCAGACCCACTTTTGCTGACTCCTTCTCAGTTCTCGAAAAAACCGCAGTAACTTCTCTAATTGTGCGCCCAATGATATCTATATCATGAGCATACGCGAGCAGCATGTGAGTTTTGCAGCAACGTAGTACCTTATTGAGCAAAATCATTGCCAAAACTGGTGGTCTATGCATATATAATAAAAGTTTGAACGTTTTGTTTTAAAAATGTTGACTTACAAACTAAGAAAATCGTGGCTATTGGCCGAGTTTTAAATAAAATTCAAAAGACATCCGGAATACCCGATTTTTGGGGGAAATTCGACTTGTGCGACCTATAAACCTCTTCCGAAAAATCTGAAAAAAAAACTCAAAAATACTTTATCCTATAAGCTTTCCAATCAAGCTTGAGCAACCATGAAAATCGAAAAAGAAAATTTTTTTGGGACACCCTATTGCAGACCTACTTCAACAGCCCATATATTACTGTTTTTCATGGTTTCTGGTATTCAATTGAATGTCGTAAATGTAGGACGACATTTAAAATTAACACCAAATATCGAAAAATTATCAGTCTGTTCCTCGATCTTGATCGAAAGCTTTCGTTTGTATTCTAGTCGAAAGAAAGTTGATTTGGGTTCCACAATCTTGTCTTGAAGGAAACCGTAAAATTTGTCAAAACTTTTCAATACAAATTTGGGTTCCTCCTGTCATTTGCGAACAAATATTGAGTCAGTCGAACCAAAATGTTGACGTAGAGGAACCCAATTTGTGTCGAATGTGGGTCACTGCCTTTCGGTCGCTTAGAGTTTGTTTGGAGCGAGATCGATGAACAGGCCACATGTTTCGGCTTAAGTCTCCCCAACTCAAAAACAACATTCTAAGAAATCTAATTTGAATTCAACAGCTCAAAATATACAAGTACCAGAAATACTTTATAAGGCTACAACTTTAATATCAATCAATGAAATGTGTACACGTGAATAATAAAAATCTTCTCACAAAAATGGTTTAAATGCTAACCCTGGCGACAATTTAATTCTAATACAGTCTTACGCCTTTCATGTTAACGATTTTCGCCCCTGGTTGAACAAACAAAAGTCTATACCAAAGTAGTGAGCTGCTTTCTCATATCTGACCACCCGCCCACATAATAACAGTGGTGGCCAGATGGCGCAGAAGATAGACGACGCCCATCTAACCTCTCCTATTAACGACAATATAGCCCTGACAAAGACTACTACTACTTGATTGTTGTTGTTAAAATGTCCTTTAAACACAGGGTGACTTACTACTCAAACATTCAATCATTGATTTTGTTTTTGTATTTGTTAAACGCTTTCATAAACAAATCTTAAATGATTGATTTAAATTGTTTCTTATTTTTTATTATTATATTTTCTCTTTTATTTCTTACTGGGTGTTTCCCATTTCACCTACATCTCCCTCTATGGTTCGTTTGGATTGCCTAGTATCAAGTTGCACAACTTTATTCCGTTGCGGAGGCGTCAAAAAATGAAACTGGTGGCGGTGAAGGTATTGAAGTATTAAAAAATGAACCTTTTACCGATCATCCATTGCTGGGTAAGTTGGAATTTGTTTTTTATTTAATGTTATTATTTTTTTAATGTAATCCTTATGTATTTTGAATTGCTTTTAGGTGGCAAATATAGTTCCGGTCAGTATACATATAAAATTTACCATTTGGCATCAAAAGTTCCAGCATTTATAAGACTATTGGCCCCAAAAGGTTCACTGGAAATACACGAGGAGGCATGGAATGCTTATCCATATTGTAAAACAGTGATTACGGTACGTTGTTAGTATGACAATTTGAAAAACAAATTTATTTTATACACATACATACAGGGTAAAATGCAGAGAATTTGGTATTTTAAGGATAACGAAGATATAACGGAGATGGGTTGATTTGTTATATCGTATGGTCATTCTTAAAATGTAGGTATAAAAGTGCTGCCACAGATTATGGAGAATTCGAAGTCGATTTGGAGGTTTGAGTCTGTAATATAACTGCCTATCAAATTGTAATAAAGGGTGTCGGAAAATTCATGCAAGATTGAATGTAATTGATTTGTTTCCCGAGATGTATGACATGTGGCAACGTCTTGATGTCCACACACATGTCGTCCACATTAATATCCTCCTATTTAGGAACAACGAAACTAGATTATCATTAAGTGTTATTGCCCGCCCAGTCGCATTTTCAAAGAAATATGATTCGAGAATGGACCCAGCCCAAAATTTACACCAAACAGTGACACGTTGTTGATGTAAACACTAGCGTATTTTCTGAACCCCAAATGCCACAATTTTGACGAATAACGTAGACATAAAGATGAAAATGTGTTCAAAACGCGTGTTTAGGAGTTAACTCATTCACAGTGGCGAAATTGCTTCGAAAATTGGTTTTAACGCTTACAGCAGTATATTGATCTTCATGGAGAATATGTTTAAAACAAATAAAACCAATTTCGTTCATCAATATTTGTTTTTTTTTCATTATTTGACCAGAAATATAAACAGCCATCCTCATACAAATCCTTCAAAACATTGCAGAAGACACACATGATACCAGTCTAACGTTTTTCTTAGGGCCTGATCATGAAGTCACATTCGCCGGATTTTTTGATATCACCTCTGGACCAAATTCAGAACCTGACCATTTTTTTTGTTCAAATATTTATAGTTTTTTTTACGACATTTTACGACAGTTACTTAAGGTCTGTCTGCGTACTGATAATTTCTAACAATTTGTACAAATTGTTATTGGGTGTTGTCTGTTTACACCAAAAAGTCAGTAACGAGAGAGCAAGAGAGACATTATTTTGACAGTTCAATGATAGAGAACTTACAAGTTTTTACTGGAGAAATATTCCCAGTAAGAATTTGCAAGAAATAACATATATTTTGAAACATATGTTTTTTGTAAACAAACAAAATTAGGAAATAGTATAAAGTATATAAAATAACAAATTAAAGATACAAATTTTTTATTTATTTATTTATTTATTCACACTTGTAATTTTAAGCCTCTCGGCCAATTCAAATAAATTACAAAAGAACTACTCCATTTATAACACACATTATATGTTTTCATTAAATAAGAAATTACATAACAATTATATCCTTTAATTAAGTAGCAAGATCAAAAAACTAGTTGATAACAAAGTTAAATTAGAGATTATATTATTCATGACTAATAATAATTCAGAGTTCCCAAAGGTGTTTTCAAAAAGAAAACTACAAACACAAGCTCTATTGAAAATAGTGTATACATTATTTAATCAGTTGAATGAATCAAAAATTTCCAAAGGCAATAATAAAATATAAAAAAAAAATCAAAGGAACATTGTAAAAAACAAAAACCAAAAAGAAACATTGTCAACTACTGCGTTATTTCTCCAAAGTGTTGAAGAAGCTTTCTGCGATACGTAGCGCTAGTGAAGATAAATACTCGTAGTGTAGAAGGAAGCAAGTTGAACAATCTGGCTATTCTCACCTGAAAGGACCTATTCATATAACCCCTCGCTCTAGGAATTATTAATTGATTCGTACGTGATGAACGGCCAAATTTAAACAAATTCGTGAGAAAGGTAGGAAATTGATTTTTGAACATTTTGTAAAACAACAACAGAGATCGGAAATGTACAAAATTTGAGAAACTACAACCCAAGAATCGGTTAACAGAGGGAGTTACGTGGTCAAAAAGTCTGATTGAGTATAAATACCGCACTACTCTATTAAAAGCTAATTGAAGTCCCCTCATATTTTGGTTTCTAGATCCACAGTATACTTCTAGACAGTATAATATGTTGGGCATAACGAGAGCATGTACAAGTTTCTCCTTTATGCTGCGTGGCAATATTAAATCGGTGTTGTATAATTGCCGAAGCGCGAAATTAGTGTGACGAATGACACCGTCTATGTGCAAATCGAAGGATAACGTATCGTCTAAGATAACACCTAAGCACTTCACGTTACGAACAAAATCAATAGGAATATTATCATATTTCAACTGCAAATCTTCAACAGCAGAAGATGAAAACAACAGTGCCTTGGTCTTTGAAGCATTTATACTAAGTTTATTCGAAACCATCCACATACTTAAAGAGCGCAGGACATAATCAATTTTAGCCTGCAATACGTCCACATATTGATACCCTCCACTAAATAGCAGCTGCACATCATCGGCATACGCATAGGGCGTGCACCAATCACCTATAATGTCAAATAAGTCATTGAGGAAAATAATAAAAAGAAGAGGCCCCAGAACCGAACCTTGAGGAACACCACTCCTAACCGCCAAAACACTCGACGATAGCCCATTAACTGAAACATACTGCTGTCTGTCCCTTAAATATGAATAAATAAGCTTGCAGGCACTGCTACCAAAACCGTATATTTGAGATAGCTTGTATATCAAAGTGAAATAATTTACCCTGTCAAACGCTTTCTCCAAATCTAGGGAAAGCAAAACACACAACTTTTGGTCGGCCAAGTTATTTCTTATTGAATCTGTTAAACCAAGTAGTAACATAGAAGTGCTTCTACCACGCCGAAAGCCACATTGACAGTCATTCAGCAGAGATTTGCTTTCAATATAAGATATAAGTTATTCCTTAAGGACATGTTCCACTATTTTGGACAGGATAGGTAATAGGGCTATCGGCCTAAAACCCTGAACAGAACTAGCATCTGATTTTTTGGCAATTGGATTAATTTTAGCAGTCTTCCATTCATCGGGGAAAATAGATGTCATAAGAACAGTGTTGACCAGATGTAAAAAATAATTGACAACAAACGGAAAAACAATTCTGAGAAATTTCAAGGAAAGCCCATCGTTTCCAGCAGCATTCGATTTTATGGATGAAAATGCACCAAATAATTCTCTTGAGTTAATGATACTGAACGAAAACCCCTGATCACTACAAGAAAATCGTAAAAACCTCTCCACGTTTTCCTGCACATCCAATTGATTATTAACAAATGACACGTTCATATCATTAACATCAAGTGACTCTGCAGGCGCTAACTCTGACGGATTCTTACCAATCAACCCATTGTTTCTAATAATTAACCAAAGGGATTTTGGGGGCATATTCTTATCAAAAATTCCAGAATGAGCCTTTCTCTTCTCCTTTCTCTTAATGGTCTTAGTTCTGTTTCTAATTTTACAGTAAATTTTCCAATTATTTTCATTCCTATCATTCAGAAATGCCCCATAAGCCAGATCACTCATGGAATCATGATAACGAACAAGAGGGCATTTCATCCAGTTGTCAGATTCAACTTGTATTTTTATAATCTTCTTCCTAAAAACTGAGTGGACATCATATAAACCGCGCATAAAAATACTAAGTTGCACGTTCACATCTGACGTATTGTAAATCTCCGGAAAATTCGCTGATGAAACCTTGTCACGGAGTTCATTAATATTGAAATTATTATAGTCATAAAATTCGAAAAACTGTTCACTGCGAGGCACAGATGCATTTAAAGAAATGTAAATAAATGCATGTTTTGAAATACTCGGACAAATAAATTGACCAGATCTTACAACATTACTAGGCGATGAAACCAGAAAATAATCGATCAAAGAAGTCGATTGATGAAACGTATCATAGTGGGTCGGACATTTATTGTGCATGACCGAAACACCCAACCTGGAACAAACCCTTCTGACATTGCTGGCTTGTGATACATCAAATAAGTTGTTATTAAAGTCGCCCATGATTACAATGTTTCTATACCTTACTAATATATCACACATCTCCGATTCAAAATCTTCTCAATTCCTGCTATAATCTCTATAAACAAACACTCAAAAACACCATAATTGCTACCAGCATATACAATGTTGTAAGACAATTTATTCGAAACATATAATGCCACTCCTCCTCCTCTACGATGAGGCCGATCACTCCTGCAGAGAGAAAAACCAGATAAATTCACGGCGTTGGATAAAACTGAAGGTTTTAGCCAAGTCTCAGTGACACCTACGATATCAATTAAGCTGTCCTCAACAATGTTTCTAATTTCTGATAGCTTTGATGAATTTGGATTAATGTTAAAGCTTTGGGCGTTAAAATGCGCTATATTTAAATTTGCCTTTAAACTAGATAATTGGGAACGAAGAAATATATTATCATGAACAATATTACCGATATTATTCATTATGAAAAAATTATAAAAAAAATCTAAGTAAATAATAATAATTAAAAATAATAATAGGAAACAAGAAGCTGCGATGAAAATAACAAAGTCGTTATATATAACCATGTTGCCGGAAAAATATACTGTCTTCTTTGCAAATTTGAACAAAATAGGAATAATTAACTACCAAAGTAAATAATTGACTACTAATTAAGATGAATAACTACCCAGCATTATCACATGTCGCACGTGATGTAGATATGTCGCCTTCTGAATCTAACAGCTCAGCACATTCACTCAGGGTAAAAACTTTGATAGCTCCATTCAACATTTCAACTTGTGCTTTCGGTCGATCAGCATTGATTAACTTAAATTTTTTCACCTTGTTAAATTTTCTCAAGCGTCTACAGATGAACATGAGTTTGGATGACGCTCGATTTAAATGATCATTAAGGTAGATTCTACTTCTCACATTTACATCAATTACGTTACAAAGCAGAATTGGATCTCTTCTATAGTAATTGGCCATAATGCAGTCTCTCGCATAAACCGAATTAAATTTAACTATTACTGATTTTCCATTAGCAAAATAGCAACAATGCTGAACATCAAATGGGCTCAGCTCAATATTGCATAATGACGCTATTTTGACGATTGGTTCTCTAAGGTTTGCAATTCCATCAGGCAAACCATTTATCACAATATCTGCTCTGTTTAATCTCCTTTGCAAAATATCATTTTGAACTTCAAGATCTTGTATAGTGGTTGTATTTGTGGACTCCGTTTGTTTAGCAACTGCATAACAATTCTTCAACTTTTCTTCCATTTGTTGCATTTTGATATTAAAATCAATATTTGCGGCATTCATAAAGCTATCAAGCTTTTTATTGAGATCATCTACCTGTTTTTGAAAATCAGCTTTAAGTTTCTCACACTGTAGCCTAAGTTCAGATATTATATCACTCGAGTCAATATTGCTGCAAGAGACATTCAAATCGTCTTGGTTTATGACTATTTTCTTGTGGGTACAACCAGTGCATTTGTAATGGAAGATTTTGTTTTTGTACAAAAAAAGAATGCTGTTCCTTTTTTGTGATCTTAACACAAGCAATGTGGAAGAAATTGTCACATATACAACATCCAATGCTATTTTGATTATTTTTAACAATTTTCTTGCATACTGGACATACGTAGTGACTACCGGAGGGCATTGTAATATTGTGAGTTTTTAAGTAATTAACAATACACAGCTCTGGATATCCAACAAATAATAATTATGGTCTATTGCAGGCAAAGGGTATCGGCTGTAGTAATGTATCACCAGCTCAGCAGTAACAGCCACAATATATATTCTCACTTCACACGTTCACCACAATACACCCAAACAAAGCAATCAGCTTCCACAGCTCACAATATCAGTATTGTTAAGTACAATTTCAGTCAGCAACACAAGCACACATTGGCGGGGTTTTGCAAGTCTTCTTCTTCTTTTGAACAACCAGTAAACAAAATTCTTTACTATTGAATATATAAACAAATATTCAACGCATCGGCTATATTTCTATTTTATTCGATTAAGCTTTATTTATAGAGCATTTCTCTTCAAAATTTACATTCGCATACTACTCTGGTATGGTTTAAAACAATGTTAAATTTATTTTTCCGGGAACAATTTTTTATACACGTTAGCTCTCCATAACAGGGTTGCCAAAAAAAATCTCTTAAATTTTAAGAGACAAAATTACTTTTTACTATTTACTTTTAACTATTTCTTTTAAAACAGAATACAGTTTTGGTGATTTGCAATGTTTTATTCGAACTGGGGTTATTGGTTCTGCCAATGTGTACGTTGAAAATCAGCTGTTTACATACTAAAAGTCTTATTTGTTGCAAGTTTTTACTGGATGTCGTCTGTGCACTTTTTGTGATATTTGCCACCGCGAGAGTAAAACCTAGTTACTCTCTCAAAATAGTTACTGGATATTTGGTAATGGAAAAGTACGCAGACAGACCTTTAGTTTGTTTAGTATGTGATGTCTAAAATGTCAAGAGAAGTGAATGTAAGCCCGTTAGGCAAATTAATTGATTGTTAATTAATTCTCAAAAAGTTATATCCCAATCAGAAGGCTTTGGAACTACACACCTCTCATGGAACCTCTCATCTTGTTATAGATACGGAAAGTGTGCCGAGTTTGTGCAGAGAACATTGTTCTCTGTTGCTTGCCGCAAAAGTATCTTGTGTAGATCATGAAATGGAATGACATAAAACTTATTGATAGCGTGCGCGGCTGTTGTGCATGAGTACGTGGGTGCGATCCCTGCTCTGGCCACCTTACATTGTTTTCGACGGCGGTCACCTCGTTTAGTGACGGCGGCATTATCCAGTATTTAGCAATGAAAAAACTTCTCAAAATACAGTTCGGAACCTGTGTAAAACTGTAGGTCCCAATCAGTGAGTGTAAAAACTAGAAATCACGCAACTCTCTGCTAATGAGAAGTTCTCCCCAACCTCTTCATAGGATGTAATGGGAAATTATTTTTTTTTGTTTTTTTTTATATTAAGATGACGCAATGTATCGATTGTCACATCCCCTCCCCCCAACTAACTATCATGAGGGGGTCAGAACATCAATTTCCTGACGACTGTTTTTTCTATTTTACAATCTATAGTTCTTAATTGGCCATAGACATCCAATTCATATTAGCGTTCCACATGGTGAAGATAACATATTTCTCCAACCGGCTCGATAATTATGTTAACTGAGAAATTAAACAAGGAATTGTTCTTGAGAATATATTTCAGAATGTCCAAGAACTTCAGGTCCTCTCTGAAACAAAAATAATGCAGCTATATTACACTCTTTTATTTCACATGCCGTAGTAAGGGACACAGAACCTCAGATAATATCGGTGAAATAGTACTTTAAATCGCCAAACAAAAAAGTTTTTCGAAAAATATATGAAATTATAATAATGTCAATTATCGACGTTTTATGAACCACGAGCAAAAAGACAAAACTATGCGTTTGCGTTATCTAGAACGTCGGCCATGTGCTGGCAATCGCATTTCGCTTGACATTTGCGATTACGATGTCGTTCGCGATCGCCAAAAATCTAGCGATTTCAAATCACAAGCGCACTCATGTGAACTCATGTATTTTTCTTAAACGGAGTGTCAAAGAGGCAACCTAATGATGCACAAATACAATATAACATGGTTTTAATTTTTGATATAAACTCTCAATAAAACAATATATTAGTTTAAAAATGTTATTAACAATTTCTCTCATTTGAATTTTGATAGACTGGTGATTTAATAAAACACAGCTGATTTAATGTATTTTCGAAAATGTTGTGCAACCAAACGTTTGGATTTGTCTATATAATAGTTGTGCCTAACACCTGACCAACTGTTTTTAGTTGAAAAGCGGGATTTTGAAACAAAACGCGGAATTTTTTATTTTTAACAAATATTAATATTAAAAAGTTAATATTAAAGTTAATATCAAAAAAATAATATTAAAAAAATAAAATATTTCAATTTAACAACAGTTTTAGTTAAATTTAAAAATAAAATATATATTTTTTTATTTATGAACCTTTATTTGATTCGTCTATATATCGTTAGCTAAAATTAAAAAATGCGTAACTAACAACAATATAATTTTACAGGAAAAGCCAAAAACTTTGTAAAATGAAAACTATAAATATTTTTAACGAAGTTTTTTCTAATTTCACTTTAAGCAAACAGACAGATTTTTGATCGCAGAAGTGTAAAATTTTTTCAAGACATGTAGTTTAATGGCATTCATAACAATCAATCGATTTTGATAGATACCCCTTTTTGCATTTTAGCTAACGATAAAATAATACTAATATTAATATTATATTATAATTCATATTTTTAAAAAGTCAGACTAAACAATTAATTAATAACAATAAGAACAATTTTCCTCTTAATTGAAGTCGGTGACAAGTGTGTAATTTGAAATTAGTTTGTTTTTAGATCTGTTTAAATATTTTACCCAGAACAAGCATCTGATTACGCCACTTGTAAAATAAAGAAAAATCGAACAAACCCCTATAAAAATATTTCAGTTAATAACACGGATGGGATGTCAGTAACCTGCAACTAAGTTTCTGATGACGAAGTTCACTAACTTCGAATCGATCGTCTGAAAATTTGAATTCAAATCATGCGTGTGACTGTTGAAAATTTTATATTTTACTATTTCTAAAGACAAAAACGTCATAAAGCGGGACTTCTCTGTAAAAAGCGGGATTGAAGTCCAAAGCGGGATGAGACATCGAAAAGTGGGATAATTCCGCCAAAAGCGTAACGATGGTCAGGTTAGTTATGAGCCAATTTCGCTTATATTCTTTCCGCATATGTTGGAAAATGTTAATGATATTGCATTTCTGCGTTAAATGTTTTACCGATACACCTTAAAGCACTGTTTTAGATTACGATCAAATTTTTACTCACGCCTGCCCTGGTACATATGTACTATGTATGTCCAATGGATTGGAAGTTTCCCTTAGTATCCGTTTTTTAATCCGCTATTTCGTTTTGTTATGTTTGACAAAAAAAAAAAAACATTTATGTTTTAATTTTTCGACCACAAAATCGAATAGTACGTGAAACGCATGAGCTACAGCATAAGAATGAGCATACAGAATAAATCGTACGATTTCCACTTCCCATGTGATTGGCAAATCGTGCGATTCTAACTAAAGTGATCTAAAAACAAAGCCACGCAGTAAGCTATAGAATAGAATATATAAGTTTTAGCTGATTTGGTTGATGGATCAACGTTGAAAGCTTGGTGTTACTAACTGTAGAGAAAATGGAGAAATTTAAACTGTGCGAAAACACCTGTTATAACGAAAAAGTACCAAAACTGCCATCTGCCAAGTACCATGTGGTCACTCTATATAAATTTACCACCATATTCATAACGAATGTTAGCCACCGGCTATCATTTGACAAACGATGTTTCATTTATCACACTTTAACTAAACTGTGTCCAACGAGTGGCTACGAAGCGAAGCAATACATGTTAACTTTTGACGAACAGCTGCCGTTTTACTAACAACAATCGTGACTATCAAGGTTGCGTTTGGCTAAAACAGATATATTCATATAAGTGTTAGACAGTAGATAGGAAACTCTTATGAATCAACTCTTGACTAACGAGTGATTTAGCCTTAAAATCCTTCTACGTAGGCACTTCGTTGTACGGAGTGTAGATCCAGTGACAAACTTTTCATTAAGAAACCGGGGTGGAATTACAAGCCTCAATAAAAACGTTTCATTGGGTAATGCGTTTTAATAAGAAGCCTAATTCTCATGGGGTTTCTTATGAATACGGAAATTACCTGGTTTTATTTAATATATCTTTTTATAATTTACCAGACATTTTATTTGATTATATTGAATTAATATCCCTCCTTCCCCAATTAATACTCTTTTAGAATCCTAAATTTATGAAAGATGGTTTTAAAGTAATCATAGATTCTCTGCATTTAGCCGATATGGGGGACTCTGATAATGTAAGTGACAAGTAAATGCCAAATGTAATTAATGGTGTTTTTCTCTCTCTTTTTCTTCTGTTTTTTTATATGTATTTGACTCTTAATCTAAATGTATGTTTAATTAATGCTTCCTTTAACCAAAACCAAAAACAACAACATATAAACAAATAAAAAAAAATCAATAATCAATAAATGGTGTTGGATTTTATTCTATATGTAAACGATTACTATTTTTTTTATCGATAAATTAATCGCAAATAACCAACAACTACAACTTTTAACTAATATTACTGTGTTCTGGTAATTGATGTGCGTGCGTGTGTTTGTGTAATTTTGAATTCAAAATGCTTTCATTAATCCATACAATACAATTAAAAATCATCTCTAAAATATTTAAAAAAAAAAATGGTTATATATTATCTTTGGATAATTATATCAATAACAACATCATTAAATCGTTATAAAACAAAAATCGCTCAGAATCCTGGTTATATGAAAGATAATTTTATTATAATCATTGAATCTCATCATATTGCTGATATAGGCGATCAGGAAAATGTGAGTTTTTGTTACTAAATGTATTACTAACCTCATCCACTAAATGACTCTTTAAGTGCAATGAAACCTAAATTAATAATTGATGTAATTATTTCATCTGGGCTTTAGAAATATTGTTAATTGAACTACATAATTACAATCTACAATTCATGATAACTAGGCACGAAATCGATTACTCTAAAGTACCAGTCATCAGGCAAAATATTTCGCAGCTACAGTTTTGGAATCGTTTCTAAATAGCGGTTTCTAGAACAGATTATTTTGGATTTAATTAAGGTTCTCAGATGACTATGCACTTGGAAGCAGTGAAAAAAGTTGTTAGGTAATAACGAACTGTTTTCGTTTCTTAAAAAAAAAAACCCCCGATAGTTGGTAGCAGAACACCGAATATCCTGTGGGACGACAACAAGACCAGAGTATTTTCAAAGCTGAATAAACCGAGTCTCATTTGAGTTCTAATTTCCAAGACCACTGGGAGGGTCATTGAATAGAACAATCCGATTAAACCAATGTAGGTCATCGAAACGATGTGACACTTCCACTGCGATTGCTTCGCTTTCGCAAGAATGGAATGGGAATGGATTGGATAACACTGAGGGAATATCGTTAGCAGAAATGCTAAACCACGTAATTACAATTTTAATTTCTATTTCCAAGAGAAGAGACAATCCCCGTAAAAGGCTGATGGAATTAATTTTTCAATTCAAATTTTGAAATCTTTGCTAAAGTAGAGTCGTCTTACCTTCGGTAAGATTCGAAAATATACTGGCAAACTGAATTTTTTGTATTTTTTAATAAGTTTATTTCAACTCCTTTGAACAAAATGAAAATTGTAATTACGTTCTTTTGCATTTTAGCTGACGATATGTGGGGTAATGGTTAGTGTGGCCTGACCACATTACATTTCTCTCTTCGACGCTCTCCGCGCTCTGTGATGCCGAGTAAGTGGCCATGAAAAAGCTTATCAAAAAAGCGGAATCGGTGCTAAATTGTAGGCCCAATCAGACAGTGTAAAAGCTCAGTGATTGCGATGTAATGGGACAACATTTACATATTTTATAAGGACATTCCCTTTAAAAAAACGAGGGGTTCCTTGGCTTAACACGCCAACCTGTAGGGTAAGCTTTATGCCCAGAAATATTGCCTGATAAGAAACACCATTGCCTTAACTCCCCTTTCTCAACATAATGAGAAATGACGTGGAAATTAATGATCATGTGAAAATGCTAAAAAAAATACAAATGCATAAATGGTATCCTCGAGCGGTTTTGGATTTCTTCCTCGCCCTCATTACTCTGCGTCAGTAGGGTAAAGGATGCACAAAGTGCACTGAGACTCAGATAATTAAAATCATAAAAATATGCACATTAAGATCATTCGAATATTCTGCTTGAGATGGGATGTGTTAGGTTAGGTAGAAGTGGCTGTTACTATTGACACACTCAGTTCAATGAGGTCTGGGCCCTAACTATGTAACTCGATTCGAAAGAAAAATTTAACGGAACCGAATTTTTGGTACCATGGATCTCGAATTCGAATGAGCGATATCCGAAAGTCGGATTCTAGTTTCGATTTACGGAAAGATGGAACCATGTATCTCGATTTTTGAACAGAAATGAACTCGATTTTTGAGATTCTTATTCGGTTGCTCTTGAGATAGCGGAAAGATATAAAATATTTGATTTTTATAAAAAAAATAGACAAATTTTATATTATTAATTAAGGAATTTTTATGCACAATAAGAAAAAGAATGATTTTTTGTATCAAAAACTTATTTTAATGGCTAAATGTCTTTTAAAAAAATTGATTATTCAAGGTTATATGGTATTTTTCAACTTATTGCAGTGCCCATGACCAAAGTATCGCTATACTTCGGAAACAGCGACTCTAAGGAATTCGAGCACTAAATAAGACGACAAAAAATCTCCTATTACTAAACCATAGTATTAGTGTCTTTGTGCCACTGCCTCTTCCTTCGTTTATTAGAGCCTTCGTGAGATAGTCTGCATATACTTATAACGACAGTAATGCTTTTCACTCACTAAATGAATTTTGAATGTAGGGAATGTGGTTATGTCGTTGACTGCTGCCGAAGTCGCATTATTTTGTAAATGTGCAATGTATGTATATGAATAGGGTGCAAAAAGGCACAGTCCAGTATGGAACTAGGGACGGTCGAAATGGTTAAAACTAGTGAATAAGAAATTGTAATTTTTTTCCTTACCCTTCCAATGAAATAATTAACCCCAGGACCCCTAATTTACTTTATCTAGGATATTTCTAAAACTTATTTATGAACAATAACAAACCAAATATAATTTTGACATGAAATGTTGCCAACCAAAAAAAAAACATTTTCCGAAAGTATTGGTAACACTTTTTGTTCAATCCGAAAGTTGTACATGGTTCCATTTCAAATACGGATCGGAAAGAACTTTCGAATAGTTTTAATTTTCGAATCGAATTACATAGTAGGGGCCCTGATTGAACCTCAACGTTGAACCTGTCGATATTCCACGATGCGGCTGAAGAAGTCCCTGGAGAACAAAATTAGTACTATGCAAAACATTCAGAAGATTATTCAGCCTAACTCTCTGAATATGTGATTAGATCCAATGTGAAGTTTTTATAAAAGATTAAAGATAAAGTTGGCGTGTTATCTTTAATCTTTTCCAAAACTGTCGTAGTCGAAATACGACAACAACATTCCTAATAAGGCTGATTGTCTCTACTCATACAAAATGACATACAGTAGCAATGAGATGTTTGACGCTTACGTTCGGATCGGTTGGCCACTCAACCAAAGAGATTATACTAAACCAAATGTTCATTTCCAAACGGTGCCGGAAGTCATCGTACCGGATAGAAACGAATTGTCTGAGGCGATATCTTCTTCAATGATTGTATAATGTGAAGGGCTAAAATTGTAGGTCCTAATCAGTGAGAGTAAAACTTGAAGGCGCACAAGCTCGCTGATTTTTTAATTTCAAACGTGTTTTTGAAGTAAATTCACGCCAAAATCCAATTTATTTGTTGGGTATCGTTATCCGCGAAATTATCGATTTACTTGTAAGAATCGTTCTACTCCCTTCTTACTCCAATTCTACTCCCTTCTAACGAGTAAGTCGAATCTGCTTAATTTCGGAATATCCGCCACCTCTCCATCTTGGCTTACTTATTAAAAAACCGCGACCTTTTCGCGTCGTTTCTCCTCCTTGGATTGTACGATCATCTGAATGCCTACCACAACAACCTTTAACAACCTTTGTTTTATTTCATAAAACCCCGCCTACGGCAAACATTTTGGTCCTTCGAAAGCCGGATCGTGCAACCGGTGTGGTTTAATCGGTTTTTTGTTTCTGTCCAGGAAGAAGTTCACTGCTTCAACACCTCGGCAACGTCCATCGGCAAACACTGATTGTGAGAAGCTATCCCCAGTCTCTTCATGGAATGTAATAGGCAACTATTTGTTTATTTGTTATGTCTTACTAGGATGTTTAGCTCGTCGCTGGCAAATACCGGCTGGCTCCCAACTGTGTGATTACTAAAAAAAATTATGTCATAGATGACCTACCTACATCTTCGGCCATGATATCAGGAGTACAGATGTTCAGGATAGCACTAAGTGCAGTGCCTGACGTCGTGCCCATTGCGCCACTAACGCTAATTAGTGCTGATCTTTGAATTTTCATCAAGGAATTCAGAATATATTTCTTTTGGAGGGACTACGGTGCCATAGGGAAGTATTGGTCTGACTATTGCCGTATAAATCCACATGGTGATCTTAGGAGACAGTCCCGAGCGCTTTCCTATCGCCTCTTTACAGCAGTAAAGAGCAACAGACGCCTTTTTCACCCTCTCCTCCACATTCGGTTTCCAAGACAGTTTTCTGTCCAGAATTATTCCCAGATACTTGACCTTTTCCGTCAACTGTAATTGCACCCCATTAACTGACGGCAGTTCAAATGCGGGTATTTTATATTTCCGAGAGAACAAGTTAAGATCGGTTTTAAGTGGGTTAAGTGATAGTCCGTTGTTACCGGTCCCGTTCGAAATCAGACTAAGTAGGCTGGTTGTACGAATGCTAAGTAAATTGAGGTTTCTACCCGCACAGATGATATCAATATCATCGGCATAGGCAAAGACCTGGCATTCGGCTCTGTCCAATTCAAGAAGCAGTTCATTGACAGAAGTTAACCATAATAGTGGAGACGGAACTCCCCCTTGCGGTGTCCCCCTCTTAACGTTCCTAGCAATTGTAACACCACCCCATTCAGCTTTGACGGATCTATCCACCCGAAGCTTCCCAACTAGGCGTGCCACTAATCTGTCGACTCCTAGATTCTGTAACGACCTGAGAATCGCCGAAGGTTGAATGTTATTGAAGGCTCCCTCGATGCCCAGGAAGGTCCCCAGAGCGAATACCTTATTCACAAGAGAGTTTTCTTTTATGCTGACTATAGAATGGAGAGCCGTCTCAGTTGACCTGTCCTAGATATAGGCTTGCTGAGAACTCGATATTAGATTCTGTGGAAGATTACTTCGAACATGAATGTCCAGTAACCTTTCAAATATCTTAAGAACAAACGATAATAGACTGATTGGTCTAAAGTCCTTTGGTTTGACATGAGAGCAATTGCCCGCTTTCGGGACGAAAACCACTTTGGTTTGCTTTCAAATGCTACGAATGACTCCCAGCATAAGGCAGCCCCTGAAGATTGCCTCCAACCAACTACAAGATAGGTATAGTGCCTCCTGTATTATCCCGTCAGGTCCGGCTGATTTATAGGGAATTATCCCGTCAGGTCCGGCTGATTTATAGGGCTTAAAGCATCTAATGACCCATATCAGATTCTTTCTGCTCACTATCTATGCTAGGTGGGTTTCCGCCTAACTCTTCTGGCCGATGACCAACATTCCTGTCATCGTTGGGAAAGTGGGTATCCAGGAGAATCCCAAGAGACTTTAGACGAATACGTCCAAGTTCCATCGTCTTTCGTTAAGAACCCCGCACACGGTGAGTTTTAAGCGAGCACGCATCTTAAGCGTGCAGTCTGGTTGGTTCCCTCAATGGATTCACAGAAGTTTCGCTAGGATTTCCGTTTGGCCTTCTTGATTTCATATTTATATAGATTAAGATTAAACTTGTAAACGTCCCAATCCCTTTCGTCGCCGCTCTTTTTGGCATGTTTGAAAAGCCGCCTAATGGACGATCTTAAATCCTGAAGCTCAGCGTTCCACCAATGAGGTTTTTTGTTACACTTGGCAGCATTATAACCACTGGTCTTACAGTATTCATTAAGCGTGTTCCTGCACGCATCAGTAAATTTGCCAACTAGTTCTTCCAGCTCTCTTTGTCTCTAGAAAAATGTTTTGTGATGTGCTTCTACTTCTAGGGAATTGCATGATCCCAGTTTCTAACGGATATGTCCTGTTCCTCAAACTCGAACGACAGCCAGTCACTGATATTTGTTAAAAATTGGGTTCTTCCTGTAAGTCAAAAGGTTCCGTTCCACTGACTTCATCTTTGTTGGTAAATGACAGCACATTTGAAATAGAGAAATTTTGCGATCTCGGTCGACTTGAAATTAGAAGATTATGGATCCCAGATCAAATATCTTTGTACTAGAATACGAGCGAAAGCTTTCTTTCGACCTGGAGAAACAGGCACATAATGTGTTGCCATAGATCTATAGAAACCATGGGTGAGGGCGGTTTTTAATTAACACGCTTTATTGAACACCACATATATTGGGAGTTTGAATCCATGTAGATTGAACGAATAACGACAGTTAAGAATTTTTAATTTTATAAAAGAAATTACATTTTATAATTACGTTTGTTCACTGCAGATCGAACGACTAAGACCTTTTAAGAATTTTAATAAATTATATTTAATTTAATAAAAAAAATTTAATTTTATAATTTGGTTTCATTGCACTTGAGTCATTATAACTATCTAGCTTTTATGTAGTTGTTACTTACTAAACGTTTTAGCGAAATTCGTAGAAAATTGACTAACATTTTGTTATAATTGGGTTTCTGTAGATTATACCACCATAATTTTTATAACGTATTTTACCAATGATTGCTGTAAATTTTAATGTTCTTTTGTATTTTATATAAAATAAAGGTCCACCAACTGCCTCCTGAAAAATTTAAACAACGTGAAGTTGTATTTATTGATATTGCCAATGATCCCGTTACGCCTGCGGATTATAAACCTGATGAGGATCCCACAAAGTGCGTATAGAAAATGGAAAAATATTTAATATAGATTTTGATTAAAATCTCATTTGTCGTTTAAATATTTATTGAACAAATTCTTCTTCTTTTGTCTTTTAGGTTCAAGTCGGAAAAGACCGAACGTGGTCCTTTGGTCGGTCCCGAATGGAAAAAGAAAGTGGACCCAGTGATGACGTGCTACAAATTAGTCACTTGTGAATTTAAATGGTTTGGTCTTCAGACTAGAATAGAAAATTTCATACAAAAATCAGAAAGACGACTATTCACAAACTTCCATCGGTAAATATTGAATAAATTGCAGTTTCTTTATTGTATTTTTAAAATTGTATTTTTATTTCTTCTCATTCAGTCAAGTGTTCTGTTGGATGGATCGCTGGCACGGTCTTACAATGGAGGATATACGTGCTATTGAGGATAAAGTCAAGGAGGAACTTGATAAACAACGTCAAGAGGGTGAAGTGCGTGGCACTAAGGCCGATAGTGATTAGGAACAATATTAAAAAAAAAAAAAACAACAACAAACCAGAAAACGTAACCGTAAAACATTATATATATATACTTATATAAATGTAATCGAAAAACAAAAATGATTAAAAGAAGCAGCAAAATCTAAGAAGAACAAAAAAAATTGATAAACATGAAAAACAAAAATCAAAGAACAATTTTAATGGAAATCACAGAATGCCGTACTAAACCAGGATACAGAAAATAGTAGAAGAGCAAATCTTATAGAAAACAGATATATGGCTACGCCGCCGCCACCACCTTCAGCAACAACAAGAACAACAACAAAAACATAAACTTCAATACACTGCTCTCAATATCTATCTTAACCTGCCATCCAATCCCAATTTAAATCAATTCTACTCCAAAATAACCCCCTAACAAATGTAACACTGAATGTAACAAACGCTCTCTCCCCTTTCCTTAACCCAACAACTTTATTTTGTTTGTCTGCTTGATTTGTCTACTTCTTTTTTCAATTGTTTTTGTAAAATTTCCTATTATTATTAGAATTTTTTTCCTTTCCTTTTGTAAATGTTGTGTTAAAAATATTCTTTTGTTTTTTTTTCTCTACATATATAATTAATTACATTTCTTTTTTAAAATAAGTGTAGGTAAAAAAAGATATAAACATAAAACACCAATGTTGAAATAAATAGCAATAGTTTAAGTTAATCATTACTTAACACTTTCACACACACACACACACGTATATATATATATGTATATATATATGTATTTACAAATTAAAATAAAAGTCAAATCTTAAATATTTAAAAGAAAAACAAATAATCCTTATGTACACTTACTTATTTTAAAATAGCAAAAAATTACCACTAAAAACGGAAAAGATTTATTAACATTATATATTATTGAATGCTATACATACATACATAGAGATGGGTAACTAACTATATTTATATATAGGATACAAGATGAAAATATATGGATACAAATAAAAAAAGTTGTAGTTAAATCATGAAGCAAAAAAAAAACTAAACAACAATCACAATTGAAATTGATTTCTTTTAAATTTCAAAACGGGCGGTAACGGGGCGATTAGTGCGCTTACAGCCTGCTGCTCTATGTCGAACGAAAAGCTAAGCGAACGAAAATCAGTCACTCACATTCGATTCAAATTGGGTGACTCTAAGTCGAAATTTTCGTTCGCCTGACTCTATGTTTGTTCCCAACTGACAGCACATTCGAAATAGAGAAACCATAATTTTTACTGAAAAGTTTTGAAAAGATTTATGTTTTCATTCAATTTGAAACGACAAGATTGTGGAACCCAAATCAACTCTCTTTCGTCTAGAACACACACGAAAGCTTTCGTTCGAGATAGAGAAACAGGCTGTAAGTTTTCATATTTTTTTTTTAAATCACACCTTACCATCCTATATGTTAAATGTGAAATTATTCTTGGTTAAATAAGAGTATTAGAACGTATGTACAGAATGGCTGGAGGTTGTTTTAATCGATTCTACACTATTTGAAATTTAGAAACACCATGTCAAATATTACGATTTTACATTGAATTTACAGCCTGTTCTGTTCGATAGTCGAAAGACAGTTGATTTGGGTTCCACAATCTTGTCATTTCAAGTCGAATGAAAACATAAAATTGTTCCAAACCTTTTAAGTACAAATTTTGATTCCCCTATTTCGAATATGCTGCCATTTGGGAACAAATATAGAGTCAGGTTAACCGACAATTTCGACCCAATTTGAGTCGAATGTCAGTGACTGACTTTCATTCGATATCGGGGAATAGGCCAATAAAATATATCAGTTGACATTTAAAACTCCTTATCAATTACACTGATTGCCTGTATCTCCGAACTCGAACCAATAGCTAAACGATCTAAAGTCAGTCACTCGCTCTTGACTCAAATTGGGTTCCTCTAAGTCGAAATTTTCTTTCAACTGATTCTATATTTATTTTCAAATGATAGTCACTCGCTCTCAACTCAAATTGGGTTCCTCTCAGTCGAAATTTTCTTTCTACTGATTCTATATTTGTTGCCAAATGACAGTACATTCGAAATGGAGGAACTACAATTGAAATGGCAAGACTGAAACCCACACCAACTTTCTTCATTTCTGTAAATTCAATTCAATCGTTTCGACTAGAGCATGAATGAAAACTTTCGTTCGAAATCGAGGAACAGGCTGTGAAATTAAAAAAAAAACTTAAATTTTTGCTTGCTCCTCGAACTCGAACAAAAACCAGTCACTGGAATTCGACTGAAATTGTGTTCCTCTATGACAAAAGGTTTCGTTCGATCTTTGGTCTTAAATGGCAGCACATTTGAAATAGAGAAATTTTAACTTTTCGGTCGACTTGAAATGACAAGATTAGAATACCCAGATACAATTTCTTTCGACTATAATGCGAACGAAAGCTTTCGTTCTACATCGAGGAACAAACACTTAGGACTTCGCAGCAAAATGTGTGCTGATTCTTCAGTAGGTTACATACAAAATGAATATTTAGGCCGGAGTTTATTTCAATACGTTAGCATCAATGGTTTTTTCGAAATTGTTTCCTGAACAATCGACTCATAGCGACTTTACGGAAGACTAATCGTTCTACTGAGCCAGATATAGGAAAATTTATAGGCAACTAAATTTAAAAGCCAATCAAAGAATAATTTCAAGGTTTAAGGGACCATTCTAAAATGAATTTGAAAATGTTGCAACAGTTTTGTAAAACATCATTGTCAAAAGCAAGGGGTTCAATGTGGTCATCGAGAAATAATCAGCTTTATTACGAGTGTCGTTGTAGTATTTCTACTACGACAGTTTTGTAGTAGATTAAAAATAACACGTCAACTTTGTCTTTAATCTTTTACAAAACTGTCGTATTCGAAATACGAGAACGACATTCGTAATAAGGCTGAATAAAGAGAAGCAGCCATGTGTGTTTCAGTTCCACCAAATTCTCGTCGAAAGTCACTGGGCTAACGACCGTTTTGATAGGTTTTTTCTGTAAGAATTTGGACCTAATACAAATAAATATTAAAGAAACTGCTGTGTTCTACAAATCAAAACTAATTTAATGAATATACAGACAGGACTGTTCTGATATCACGGCGATTTTAACCCACGAACGATTTTAAGATCTCGCCGGTGATTTGTAGGTGTTCTGAAAATCACGTGGTTTTATATTTTTCGGCGTTATTTTATGTTTTCGAAATCACCAAGCGAACAGCTGATTTTGTTGTTTGCTTTGCTTTGTTTCTCATTTCCTTTGCTTCCCGACATATGTTTGTTTTTATATTTAATAAAAATTTGGGAATTTGTGAAAGATATTGGAAAAGAATGAACGATAACAAAAACCAAAGCTGCCACTTCGAAATTAGTCATATAATTCACACAGAAGAAGTTAGTCATTTAATTATGCTACTAACATTTTGTGGTTCTGGCAGCTGTAGTTTCATTCTCGAAAAGTAAAGCACGGGACAGGCAAAAAGGAACAAAATCATGAAAAGCAGAAGAGTAATGATGAACAAATGTGTCATCGAAACCCCCCCCTGTATGTGGTAACCGGGGAACGAAAATTCGTTTTAATGTAATCTGTTCTAGCATTTGTTTTTTAAGATTCACAGGCCTGTTCTGTTATCACACTGATTCAAAATCACTCGCTGTTTTGAAATCACACATGTGATTTATACGTGTTCTGCAGATCAACCAATTTGAATGTTTTCAGTGTGATTTTGGGTTTTCGATATCACTCGGAAACAGCTGATTTCGTTGCACTTATGTATGATTTGTTTGCAAACAGATGCCATTAAATAATTTGGCAATTTTAATTTAAATAAAGAGGAAAACAATTTGAAATGCCGGCAGCACTTTATTGGAAGTGATTGTTTTTAAAAGGAAGCATCTGCGGGCTGACCATCCAATAAAAACGACTGAAACATCGTATGTGTGTGCAACACAAAATTTGTTACCAAACTCTTTGTTTTGATTTAAAAAATTTAGGTTGCCACACTTTTGTAATGATTATTCTTGTCATTAACTTGTATTTTAATCTACTGTAATATGTAATTTACACATAAATATTTAAAGTTTCTTACAAATTAAAGCTATTAAATTTATTAATACTTTAAATGAATTTTTCTGCGACGTCAGTTAATAATTTAATCCTATCACACTCACTTTACTCAACTCTGGCAACCCTCTATGATTTCAAATATCTCAACTCAGCTGACAACCAAAGAGTAACACAAAATCACGGGGGAAGTCACAACAGGGCAAAGAAAGGTTTTGCATAAAAGGACCAAAATAAGCAGTGCCTTTTTCCATAAAACGAAATTGAACGAACGAACTAATCGGCCATAACTAAAACGAAACTAAATAGGATTTCTTGGCTCATGTTAGGCAGTAGAACCATTTATTTTAAATTATCCTGATGAAAAAAATAGGTGAATATAAAATTCAAAAGCATTGTCATTATATATGGGTCGATCTGAAATTATTTCTTAGAAGTATAATTTCAATTTCCCTAGAGCTAAACAGATCAGGTGTTTTCTGCAATTAGAAAAAAATTAAACAGTCGGAAGCAGGAATTGAACTCACGCAATAAAGCCAAAATCGCGTCGTGTTGTATGGCTTGTGGCACCGTGTTTGTTGAAACCACATAACGTTCAGTTCATAATCTTCAATTGCAGGCCAACAAAAAGTCGGTTATCATACAGCCATAGCGCTCTGATTGACGGTAACGGTTCCTCCGGCGTCATTTTCGAACAAATGAGGCACAATGACTCCTCCAGATCATAATGCGCACCAGACAGTCACTTTTTTCGGATGCTAGTGGCATTTCCACAATCACTTCTGGGTTCTCCTAGCCCCATATGCTATAATTTTGCTTGTTGACGTAACCACCGAGTGAGAAATGAGCTTCATCGCTGAAGAAAATGTTGTTCGAAAAGTTCCAACAAAACCACCACTTTGTAGTAAGTTTTAACTACTTTAACGCGTTCTACAGTTGTTAAGCGGTCCATATTCGTAAGTGACAAACAAGCACTTTACAGGCATATCGGGATATCGCAGATTACGGGATTTCATTCATTTTCATTGTACTGCAAAACATATGTTTGGTGGGTTGAAATCCCAAAAACTTCGAAATCTCATTATACGTGAACGTTGCTTTAACAAATTTAACAGCTGATAGCCTTACCAGACTGGCGGTTTTGAAACGGTTTTGATTTTGAATTTTATATACAATTTTAGAATTTTAAGTAGGCTTTTTGTTTTAATTTTCATTAATGGCTTTTGGATTTTAAATGCAATTTTAGAATTTTAAACAGAATTTTTTTAATTGTTATTAATGCATTTTGAATTTTAAATAGAATTTTAAATATAACTTTAGAACTGCTATTTTTGGAATATAAATTTGTTTTTTTTTAATTTCAATGAAATTTAATTTTTGAGAAAAATACAAGTTGATTAATTCTGAATATAAAATGATAATTTTGAATTACCTTTGATGTCTTCTAAACTTTAAATTCAATTTGTTTTTATATTAAAATGATTTTAAATTCTTATTTAGAAATATTTATAAAAATGTATTGCATTGGGTTAGGCTGGGGATTTAGAAATAGGAGTCGAAGAATCGGTGCTACGTTCCATGACGCATTTTTGGGAATACACTTAAGCGAGTGTGCGGACCTGTTCGGGAATGCATCAGCTGATGCAGATGCTTGTTTGTTGCCCAGTTGGTTCGATATTTGCAACTCTAAACACCTGCAAAGTTGTTACATGTTGCATTTACGAACGTGCTGCGCATCAGATGCAGAGCAGTGAAGCATTTCCGAACAGGCCCAAACATAGAGTTAGTCGAACCAACATTTCGTCTTTGAGTAACACAATTTGAGTCGACTGCGAGTGACTGTCTCATTTGCTTAAGCAGGCCACATACTCAACAAATAGTTTCGATCGGTCGAAATTTCGACAGATTGTCATGTGTGTAGCGTGGTTTGCATACAGATCGAAAAGTGACAACAATTTTTGTCTTTCTTGCGATCGGTTGCGTGTGTGTGGCGTAGTTGACGATTTTCTCTTCACAGTTTGCTATCGGTTGTGTGTGTGTGGCGTAGTTGACGATTTTTGTCATTTCTTTTGTTTTTTTGAAGTGTGCACATAGGCGGAAAAATGGCAACAGCTAGTAAAGAATTCATAGAGGAATTGATAGAACTGTTTAAAAGCCAGCCATCATTGTGGAAAAGTAAAAGTGATGACTACAAAGACAAACATTTTAAATTAAAATCGTGGCAAATTCTTTTATTCTTCTTTCACATAAATAAATACCATACATGGCTATTATTCTCTGTCCGCGTTCCATCTTCACTTGGCGGCGAACAAAGTGCAATTAAAATTGTCAACCGATCGAAAGTGTGTGGCAAAACGACTTTCAACCGATCGAAACAATTTGTTGACAGTGTGTGGCCTGCTTTAGCTTATTGATTGAGATCGGAGAACAGGCCGTTAAACTTTTCAGTACAAATATTGGTTCCTCTCTTTTTTATGTATAAAATTTCGGTTCTTTGTAAGAGAACTCTTATCGACTTTCCAACCAGTCAGAACATAATAAAAAAATGCTCATGGTAGACGCAGGAGGTGTTGTTGTAGCTGATACCAAATTGCTGCCAACAACAACATACATTTTGTTTTTGCTTCTCACTTACGTTATGTCAAATCCGTTATGCGTTTACCATCTATGAATCCATCTTCAGTCAGAAGATTAAATAGAAGTGATGACACTCAAAATAAGCTAAACTTATATCTGTTGTATGTTGTATGTACATTTCGTATTAATACCATAGACTAAAGTTAATATACTTTATGGGAAGATCTAGATCTAATAAGCAATCTTAAGGCTCATTTACACTACTGACAGATTGTCAGTATTTGTCTTCAAAATGTGTCAGTAACGTGTAAATGTCATCAGAATTTACTGACACAAAATTTTCTGACACGTTCTTGTCAAAATTTTTGACAAAAATACTGACAGTCATCAAAATTTTCTGGCAGAATTCTGACGACTGTCAGTATTTTGACAACATGTTGTCAAAATATGTCAGTAAATGAACAGAGATCGGAGCCGAGGTTGCTATTATAGCAGCCATGGCGGGATCCATTACCTTTAATAATAACTTTTAACTTTATTTATATTTTTATAAGCACAATAACTTGCTATCATGTGTGGATAAAGCAAATGAAAAAGAGCTGAGAACAATTGTCAGAATTTGGTCAGTAAACACAAACAGAATATGTCAGTAGTGTAAACGGCTTTCAAAATATTCTGATGAAACTTCAAAAAATGCTGTCAGAAAATACTGACAAAATACTGACAAGGTTTTCTGACAAAATATTTTTACATGTGTAAACACTAGTTCAAAATGTTGTGTCAGAAAATTTTGACGAGTGTCAAAATCTGCCAGTTGTCTAAATGAGCCTTTACTGTAAGAAATCTGGCTCTGTGGCATAAACTAACGACAGGACATTTCATCAGGATTTCAGAGATTTGGTAATTAAGCACCAATGAGATTTATAGTCACCATTAGCATATAGTTATCTGTCAGTTGCCTTAAAATCCAGTGTAAATTATGATAAATTATACTGCATTCACACTGCAGCAGGATTCTCTCATTTGGATTTCGTGTAATTTAACAGCTGATTATTGTATTGAAAATCAGATGTTTGGTTAAAATAAATCTCCAAACACGAGATTTCTATTGCAATGTGTTCGGGGATTTATCGATATTTTTCTGATAATTGTACATAATTCAAAATTTAATCGCCTCGGTACCAAATAATTTTATTCTTCATATGTAATTCTAAAGTTTTTCAAAATTTTATTTTTTATTTTTTGTTTTTTAAATATTTTTTTATTATTACTTTTCAATTTGTTTGCAACTACTAAAAGACCTATCTTAATAAAAACAGAACTCAGAGCACTAAAACAACCACAGCAACAATGTGTTATTGTAAATGTTAGCTTAGTATTTAAGCCAGAAATTAATACTATTCAAAATGCTAATAAAATTGTATTTTTTTCTCTATTTTTTGTGTTTTTAAATTCATTAAATTTTAACATACAGACATAATATATATATATATTCTTATATATAGTTATACATAAATATATATACATAAATAAACAACATAGATCTAGTAACTGACAAAATATTTTTAAAATAATAAAAAATAAATTTTATTTTTCTTATAAATTTTATGTTTTTATTCTTTTTAAATGCTTTTATATATACATATATATGTATATGTTATTTTTACAGGGATCTATTAAAATACTTATGTTTTATATATAATACACAGCTCAGAATTTTAAAAATAGCTCAGATTCTAAGGGATTCTAAAAAATATTATATTCTTTTTTAAATAAAACAAACAATTTTCACAATTGTAAATTATTTTCAAGTATATTTCGATGTAATTTAAGGTCCGTATTCATAAAACATATGAAACGTTTCATAAGCACAACATTACCTAAAGCCCGGTATTCGGTTTTTATGAAATGTTGGTTTCCATAAGCAGTACGTGTATAAATAATAACGACGATTTCATGGTACTCAGCTCTAGCGAAAATTTCGTATGCAAATTCAAGTACAGGGTTGTTACGCTAATCTTATTTCGTACGAAAACAATTGTTTGATAAATGTTTGGGATGGGAATTTTGACATTAGCTTTGTTCGTTTACTTTCCCACTAAAAGATTCTACTTTTGAGAGAGAAAAAACGATTTTAATCTGAAAATTTGCAGAAAAAGTTCGTGAATAACGTCGTCGGTTCACCAGAATTTGCTGAATGCCTCTGCACATTATTGCTTTCCACTTTCTTTCCAAATTTCAGTTATATATTAAATAACATATTAAAAAACTTATTTGTACTTCTGCCATTGATAATTTATTTTTTCACTTTTATTTGTTTACATAAAACGGCTGATTTCAAACAGCTGTTCTATTGGGTTGGCAAGAAAGTAGCTTCGATTTTCTAGTATGGATGGCGCTCATGTCATTTTTGAAAGCTTTTGCTCAGCTGACTAAATTCTTTGTTATACAGTTACACAGCTGACATTTCAAGCTTCAATTTGTGATATGTCACATTATTTTCAGTGGGCAGTTTTCATTTAAATCGTGTTGTGAATATGGATGATCAAAATGAGTATTTTCATCATATTCTCCTCTTTTATTTCCGAAAAGGCAAACACGCCGCGGAAGCACACCGGGATATTTGCGACGTACATGGTTTAGATGTTTGCATTTCTTTACAACAATTTAAACCGAATGAGTTCCTGGTCCAAGCACGCTGAACGAGCTCCAACTTCATCAAAGGCTGAACTGCTCTAAAAAAGGTTATATTGTCCATTTGGTGAAATTTTAAGAGAGTAATTTATTTTGAACTTCTTCCTAAACACCAAACCATAAATTCTGACGTCTATTGTCAGCAATTGACGAACCTTAATGGGACAGTGAAAGAAAAACGACCTAAATTGGTAAATCGCAAAGGCGTGGATTTCCATCACGGCAACACTAGGTCTCATACATTTTTGCAGACTCGCCAAAAAATATTGGAGCTTGAATGGGAAGTGATGCCACATCCAGCTTATAGTCCTGATCTGGCACCTTTGGTTTTCATTTATTCCGAAGTCTGCAAAATGTTTTGAATGGATAATTCTTCAATACAGAAGAGGACCTACAATCAGAATTGTTCGAGTATATTTGTGGGACGACCCAGTCATTCTATGAATGTGGGGTCAAAAAGTTGCGTATGCCCATATGTTTTTGCATTCTACAAAACAAATAGAATGATCGCACGATTTCTTTCAAAAGGAATAGAGTTTCTCGTTCTATTTGCACTGATAGTCTAACATGACCTTCATTACGCTTGCCAGTGAACCATTTGTAACCCTATAGTTGCTGAGTAAAAACACCATCCAATCTGTGAGTCGTTTCCACTCTGTTCTCTATATGGGGTTTCCAATGTAGTTTTCGATTCAGGATTATTCCAGGAACCAGGAACGACACTCGTCAAAAGCGGCTATGTTTATCTTTCTTGTGAATAAGCATATTTAGGGTTTACATTCAACTGAAAGCAATCGATATACTCAGGGTTAAGTGTTTATGTGTTGCCTGCAGTTATAGTTATTAGTCTTCTGTTTGATGTACTCAGAGTACTCTGAATATATATTCAAAATATGTGTTTATTACTTAAGGTAGTCATGTGTTATGCTTATAATTGGTGAGAGTATATGAATATGGACCTATGGGGCCGTCATCTTTAATATAAAATAAAATTATAACTTGGTGAAAATGTGCCCAAGTCAGGATTCATGACGAAATCACGCCGAGTTTTTTCAAATAACTATAATTTAACAATTTTATAAAAAAAACAAATTTCAAAATTTAAACAAATGTTTTCTCTTGTTATTCCAAGTGAAATATGGAATCTGGGCTATCGCTTGTTCAATACTACTGACAGCACTTGCAGAGCATTTTTTTTTTAAATAAATAAAATAAAATCCTTCTCAAATCAATTCAATAAACTTAACATTTTCCATTACTTCACACAATAAAAGCAACAATTTATTTACAAAATAAATAGAAAACAGCCACTGCTAAAATAATGGGAAAATAATTGACAGAAAACAAAGACAGATATAAATATATTTAATTTAAAACAAAAGAAAATGTTAATGTTTAATCTTAAAAAAAAAATTAATAAAATAACACCGACCTTGAAGAAACGTTAATATTCCATTACAAAAAAAAAATATAAAAAAAAAATTTAAAAATATATTATTGCTTAAACCTAAAAAAATAGAAATTTTAGTAAAACTAAAAAAAAAACAATACAAAAAATCTTTTAATTGTACTAAACTGATGTGTAATGTCTTTTTCTTTAATTATTTTTTTTTCAATCATTTTTAAGTTTTTAAAATTATACAATTATACAATTTATAAAAACAAATGTTCATTACCTAAATTCAGCGTTCATTGCGTTTTAAGACAAAATAATAATATTTACAAAATAGAAAAAAAGGTAAAAATATAAAACACACCGCAACATTTAATAATAATAATAATAAACAATTTCACAAAAATCTCAAATTTTTCAAATAATACTAACAAAAATCCATACACAACATACTACATAATTAATTATAAATAACAAATTATAATGTATTAATTGTCATTTTAATTAAAACATAAAGCAAGGCAAAAAAAAACTAAATAAAGAACAAATAAATTTATTTAAATTAATTAAAAACGAATATAGATAAATAAAATTAACAAAACAAAAAGAAAAGAAAAACCCTATAACGATACTTTAATTTTATATCTTTCGGGAGTTGTGGATAGAAATGCAAACACATATGTATGTGGGAGAGAGGTAATTTCGTAAAGATTGAACATATTAGGTTCCCAATTATTTTAACCCTTCAATGATCGACTAGGCTTTCCAAGGCCTATTTAATGCTACATCGCAAATCGTTATGTTTTATCGAACAGTCTGCCGTAACTATTTACTTAGGTGGCCTCAGGAGTCAAGGGCCTTACAAAATGAGGATAACATGTTTCTCCAACCGGCTCGATCTTCAGCTTTTCTCCTCCAGTTGGTAAATTTCCACGTGGTCTTTCCAGCGAAGTCTTGGTCGTCTTATGTCTTTCGAGTACATCTTCGAATACCTTTCGCACTGGTTCATTCTGATCCATTCTACTCACATGGCTTAGCCTGAGTAAACGCGCTATCTTAATACGCAAATCTACGTCGATGTCGGGATACAGATTATACAGCTCGTGGTTCATCAGTCATCGATACTCGCCGTTTTCTATTATAGGACCATGTATTTTTTGGGAGCAGTTTTCTCTCGAAGACTCCCAGTGATTGTTGGCTGTAGTTATATGACCCAGTATTCTGAGCTATAAAGCAAGACAGGTTGTATGAGAGTCTGATAATGTTGGGTTTTCGCTTCTCGAGAGAGGGTCTTATTTCAGAAGTGCTTACTTTGCTGCCCGGATTCAGAACATCAAAGCCGCAGGTGCTGATGGACTACCGGCTCTTTTGAAGCGCTTAACTACCACCATCTTTACACGATGCCACTTTAGCTGCCATTATTATCAATTCTCTTTTGAAATTGCAGCGTAAATCTTCGTGCCTTTACACGTTGCCATATCATGATATTAGTGCTTGTCTTTTTTTTCTGACATTTCTCTTTAGTGAGTGTTCGAGTATGTGTTGTTTATTTTTGTAAGGGGTCAAATTTTGTTCTACATAATTCTAATAAATTGTTTTTTAAATAATTTAATAATTTTCAGTTAATTTTTATGTTTAACTTTCTTTTTCTTTTTTTTAACTTCTGTTTAATTATTTCACGTAACCTTTAACAATGTAACACACCACACGAAAAACTAGAATGAAAGAAACAATGACATCAAATGTCAAAATCATAACAAATGTGGAAAGAGCACTAAGAGAATTGCAATAAAATTTCATGAAACTCAGTGCGGTAGCGCTTCGTGACATTTTTTTCTCCATTCTTGCTTCTCTACACTTCTTATCGACAAACGCAAATTGCATGGTTAAAAAATGGCATCGTGTAAAGGCTGTGTACGTCAATGTCGGGATACAGATTAAACATCTCGTTGTTCATCCGTCGTCGATACTCGCCGATTTCTACAGGGTGATTCAGGAAGTTCCCGACAAATTTAACCAGCGTATTCCTTGGCTCATTTCATGAAGAAACGTCCACTAGGACCATGTCCGAAAATGCAAGGGTGCGAAATGGCAGCGGGTTCAAAATTTTCGGATTGGTGGTCGGAGGGTAGAAGGGTAAAGTTGGTAACTTCTGAGCCAGTGGTCGGATTTCTTTAGCCAAAAATTTCAATAAAATAAAATCTTAAACGTGTTAATTTACAAAAACAAATAAATGTGTGCTGTTATTTCGCTTCCAAATACAAAAACAAACATTTTTGCATTTCAGTAAAATGGTCATAACTTTGGAACGGTAAGACCTCTGGGCTTCGTTTAGGTCATTTAGGAAAGGTAAGATATATGGCCATCTTTCTTCATGAAATGAGCCAAGGAATACGCTGGAGAAATTTGTCCGGAACTTCCTGAATCACCCTGTATTATAGAAAAACCGTTTCCCATTACATCCCATGAAGGGTGGGGGGCGCTTCTCACTACCAGTGGGCTGAGCGCTTTTCAGTTTTACACTCACTGATTGGGACCTCAGTTTCATGCACAAGTGCCGCGCACACTAGCCATTTCACCACCCACGTTTACTCGTTTTCTATTATAGGGCCACATATTTTACAGGGCATTTTTGTCTGGAAGACTCCCAATGATGTTTCATCAGCATGCGATTTGACCCAGGATTCTGCGCCATAAAGCAAGCCAGGTTATATGAAAGTCTGATATAGTTGGATCTTCGTTTCTCAAGAGAGGGTCTCATCTCTGAAGAGCCTGCTTATCCCGAAAGAACACCTGTTTGCAAGAACAATTCTCCGTTTGATTTCTTACTTTTATTGACTATTTTACAACCTCATGTGGTCAGATATCTTACACACACATATTAATTAAACAAACAAATAAACAAATTAAACAGATTTTAACATATTTCTCCAACTTGTTCTATCCTTCGCCTTTTCTCGCCAGTTGGTAAAAATTTCTCAATTTCCAATCTACACTGTCTTCCACAATAATTACCTCCTGATCTTCGGTGGAAGAATCTAAGTGGAATAATGCTGAAAAGTGGTCTCTCCTTATTTTAAGCACACACTGCTTATCACTCGCCTGATTCCCATTCTCATCCTTGCAGGAGGGCAGCCCATTATTCGCACTTCTTACCATCTGGAAAAATTTTCGGGATTCATTGTTCATCCTGCACATTTCGGTCTTTTCAGTCTCTCTCTGCTCCCACTACCATTTTTTCCTCCTAAATAATTGGTTTCCTCCATTCTCAGACTCTTGTACCGCTCACTCGCAGCGTGCAGCATCTTTTTCATCAGTCGCAATGCGACATTCTTCATCATACCATGGCTTATCCTTCTGCGGTTTTTGATAGCCAAGTTCAGTTCTTGCAGCGGTTTCCAAAGAATGCGAGATGTGCTTCCACTGCACTTCCGGGTCCTCAGGAGGGGCAGTATTCTGCACTAGCAGGAGAGTGAGCTTTTGTTGATAGCACTTTGATATCGCCGGTATTTGTAGCTTGTCAATAACTAGCTTTTCCCGTGTTCGGCTTCGTACGTTTTCCGCCCTGCTTAGTCTTTTGTGAACTTTCGCAGCCACCAGGTAATGATCCGAGACGATAAGTGCACCTCGAATCAGACGTACATCCATTACACTAAAAGAGTGCCTGCCATCTATTACCAAGAGATCAATCTGGTTCTTCGTTCACTGATCAGGAGATAACCAAGTCGCCTTATGTTGGAATCGTGTGCTACTATCATGTTAGTTGCAGCAGCGAAGTCTAACAATCTGTTCCATTAAACTGTGATTACCGATGGCTGGTCGAAAGACACTTTCCCAATTTGGCATTAAAATCACCTAGACTAATCTTAATGTCGTGGTCATTGCAGCGTTCGTACATTTCATCCAGACGCTCATAAAATGATTCTTTGACCTCATCGTCTTTATCCTCTGTCGGTGCGTGCACACATATTAACGAGATGTTGAAATATTTCACTTTGATACGCATTGTGGCTACTGGGTTGAACCTTGAAACTAGGTGTCGCAGTCTTTTGCCAACTATGAATCCTCAGCCGAAATCGTGCTTTGGCTCATAGCAGCTGTAGTAAATATCGCAGTTTTTCTTTCTGGTCCAACCATATCCTGTCCATCTCATTTCCTGGGTAGCTGTGATGTCAGATTTATATTTTTCGAGGACATCCGCCAGTTGTAACGTGGCACCCGTCCTGTATAGTGTTCGCACATTCCAGGTACATATCCTTAAATTGTGGACGTTTGCGAGGGTCGTCAACTGTTAGGGGGTTTCTTTGATTACTATATTTTCTGGAGGCAATGCCAGCCCACCGTGGTTTGCATTTTCATGTTTCAGCCTCCCATTATTGATCAGACGCTGATCAGAATGCAGTGAGTTGAAACTGGAGTTTGATTTCTTCAATTTTGATCCGCCGTTGGCCAGGGTGTTCTCTCATCCGCCTTCAAAGGACAAGAATATGTCCAATAGTTCGAAGAACTTCAGCAACGGGGTCACCTAATAATCCTGAGACGTAACAGGCTGCTCATGTGTTTCGCTTGCTCATTCGTTTCAGGCTGCTCATTCGTTTCGCTTTCTCACTTTAGCCAGCTAACGGAGGTTTCCGATAAAGCCATTGCCCAGGACATACTGCATGGAATTAGTGAGCTGCTTGGTCTGCCCAATGAAGAAATTATTTCTGACTACTTCCAAGGGAATGGCTATCAGAAACTTTCCACCTCCAAGGACGGTCCCATGTCCCACGTTTGATTTCTAGGCTGCTTCTGCTTACGGCAGATTCGAGGTAAATGAATTCGTCTACTACCTCGAAATTATAACGGTTATCAACGTTCACCCTTTCATCTAATAGGGTGGATGTTCTGCTTGACAAAACCATTCATTTTGTCCTGTCCTCGTTTACTGTCAAACCCACTTTTGCTGATTCCTTCTTAATTTTCGAAAATACTGCAGTAACTTCTCGCAGATTTCGCCCAATGATGTCTAAATTAGCAGCATACGCGAGCAGCATGTGACTTTCGCTGCTGATAGTTTTATTCGTGTTGACTGCAGCTTTTCTCACGATGATCTCAATTAATATGTTGAAGAGATCGCATGATGGGGTGTAGTCTTGCCTGAGGCCTTGTCTCGTACAAACTGGCTCGGTAGGATCTTTACAAATTTTTACGGAGGATTTCGTGTCGGTTGGTGGCATTCTTCAAAGGCGTGTAAACATAGCTTGGTACAGTTCCCCCCTTATCGGGCTATCGGAGGCATCCATATAATCTACAAAGAGGTGGTAGGTGTCTATTTGTTTTTCGTGGGATATCTCTAGGATTTGTCGTAATATGAATATCTGGTCGATAGTTGACTTTCCTCGCCAAAAGCCACACTGATAAGAACCGATTAGGTCTGCAACAAGCAGCGTTAGTCTTTTGCACATTACGCTCGAGAGGACCTTGTATGCGATCATAGAGTAATACTTAAGAGTTTCCATTGCTCTCTTCGATGCCTCTTCATGACGACGAGGTAGTAGGCCGCCATTTCATAGAGTTTAATTTGCTGCTGTGTTTTACCAATTTTACACTTTCGTTGGACATAAAACGGACGAAAATCAAAGGGAATGCGTATTTTTGTTCAATGCAAACAACATAAAACATAATTAAGCTGCCATTAGTATCAACACTATTTAAAATTAATTCCTGTTTTCTTTGGTCTCTCATTCTCCATCATTTCCCTAGTACATTTTCGATCAGCTGTGCCGTAAAGTCCCCCTGGGTCAGTTCTCGATAACTTCGTGCGGTTGCTATTGCCCTCCAGATGGCGTTGTTGCACTAACGTTTCAGTTGAATCCACATTTAGCGCCGTAATTTAGTCAACCGATAACCAATGTATAAGTGTGGTGAAAGTACAGTATGAAAGTTATGAAAGTACAGTATATATCAAGATGTATCTATTACAGGTGGAAGCGTTAGAACAGCTGATTTCAATTTTTTCTTGTCGTTGTGGTCCGACCTTGTCATATGTTGTTTATACTAATTCCAAGATGTATCTAGTACAGGTGGTAGCGTTAAAATAGCAGACGAAATTTTTTCTTGTCCTTGTGGTTGTTGCCGAAAATTACAACAATTCCTCCTGGTATAACCTGAAATAAATACATCTTGATAATTTCGATCGACTGAATTTGACAAGGTCGGCTCCTGAAATAAAAAATAAGTAAGGTAGAAGCAGTAGGAATTGAAGGCATTTTTTCAATTCCTTCTGCTTCTACCTTACTTATTTTCCTATGGTACATATGAACGAATATTCACAGTCATCGGATACACCATCCGATACATGAAGTCACAGATTTTTTATATGTACATAATACTAATATACATACATACATATGTAATTATTCCAAAATATATTTTCATTTCGGACCATTCAGCGGTGGAGGGAGTTTCAAGATTCGGCTTGGCGGAAGACAGACTACTCAACATTTAAACATGTTCACTTGTTTTATTTTCTCGAATTTACATTTATGTATATATTTATTTAATATTAATGGTTTTTATTTATTTAATATCTACGACGTCGAATCATCATTGTTACAGTTTTGAGAGAGTTGGTATAACCATTGAATGTATACCAGTTGATACCTTTACCAAATACAATATCACCATAATGACCATTCAAATTGCTGTGTAAAGATACAAGATTGTGATTATAAAAATAAACCAATTAATTATTAAATAATTTCATTATATTTTACCTCAGGTGACACGCTTTATACCACCAAGCACCCATATAACGTATAGCACAATTTTCACCAGACGCATTACCATTGTTTACATCCTTAGTGGTGAATTTACTACCAATATGTTCCGTCAACGAATCCCCCGCAGTTCCCGAATAGGTGCCAACTCTTTTTAAAAAATATTTCTCGCTCTCACTGCCGATGGCAAATGAATTATACTTTGCCTCGGCTGAAAAAATACCACTCGTATTTTGCATCACCATTTGAATTAATAACTCTTGGGGAGCATCGAAATTTGTCAAGGCATAAAGTTTGTCCAAACCGATAAAGTATTCACCATCTATGTCCCCAAAGCCTGCTTTGTACTCGGACCAGGTGCGGTAAAAATCAACGGAGCCATCTTGCCGTCTTTGTATAACTGTCCAATCTCCACCGTCGGTATGGGCATCACATTCTAAAAGGAATGGGGAACTATTGTATGCATCCAATTGGATTCTATAGTAACCACTGCGTTTGGTACAGGCTGGAGCTTCGGCGCAATTAGTGGGGTTTCGAAACCATTGACTAAAAAGTGGAGGAAAAATGTTACACAAATGAGTGTACTAGTTATTTATACATGTTCTTTTAAAACGTGAAGGATAATAACATGAAGGATAACTGGTCTTATAGCGCTAACGTTTACATGCACTCTTTTATCGTGATTATCATTCTACGCAAAAAGGTGTTTACATGCATTTTTCTCGATTTAGTTTTGCCATTTTGTATTTCATTATCCCATTATGGAATTATACCAGGTGGTTTGTATGTATTAGTATCATACAATTCTGTCAGTCAGTCATTTTTCCTATTTCTTCATCTGCAAAAGTAACTTTTTATTTAATTAACAAAATTTTTATGTGGAATCTATTTGGAATTTCTCCAAATTTTGTAAGTATTTGGAAAATAAAGAAAGAAAGTAAAATCAGTTGATCTTATAACACTTCCTCTTATATCAATCATTTTGTATGTGTTGTCATTAATGTACATGTTCAGTGAAGTACGTGTCCTTTACATTCCCATTTCCGTTTCATATTCACACCGTCTCATACTGAAAGTGCACATACAACTCTGCGGTTGAAATGATTTGTGACATGATAATAACATTATCGAGGTAAATGTACTCGCTCTTGGGTACAAAAAATTTATGAGAAATCACATGATAATAGTGTGATTTTTCGATTATCGAGTCGATCTGGTATATCGAGTGTATGTAAACGCCCTATTAAGGTGCTTAACCAAAATGTGCAACTGAATTTCCGCATTCAGCCAGCGGATATATTTGAAATATTGAACTTTGACAGTTCGCAAAAGCGGAAGAGATGAATATACTTTGGCATATTTTTCGCAAGGGATTTAAATGAGCATTTTGGTTCAGTGTTCTCATGTTGAGGCTGCTTTTTGAAGGGGTACACTTTCGTATAGAAACACATTAATAGCAGCTGACAGTGACAGCCACTTTTATCTAACCTAAGCAATACAGGCTGAACATCGCTAATGGGGGAAAATAATCCAATGTAGAATACGGGACGTATCATAAGGGTTATGTTCCATGTTTGGCGGTCACGGGTCTACGTGAACAAACCACAAACTTTGGAAGCTCTCAAAGAGAGTAGCCGATAAAAGTGCGATAACTTATCGCCCGTAGTCCTCGACAAAACCATTGAAAACGTGATAAAAATAATCCAAACGATTATCAGCAATGGTGGTGCCCACTTGACCGATATCGTCTTCTAAAAGTAATGGGGGAAAATGTGAAGATCTAAATAAACATAAACAAATTTCAAAAAATGTCGAAATTATTTTGTTTCATTTTTGAGATATAGCAAACCAACATCGGGTGAGTGTTTTTCCCAGGTCATGTAAAATTCCTAAAATTCGACCTATTGCTGTAGCGATATCGCCGTCTAATTATCACCAATGAAGTAACTTGCCAATTTGAACTAGACCATCAAAGTATTAGGACCTATCGCCCTAGCGAAATCGTTGGTTAATGAATGAAGTAACTGGTGAACGGTAATGCAGAGGGTGGCGATTGTCTCATTCACATGAGAGCCACAAGTTAAAGTCGTCAATTAACTACTTTGAAAGTAAATGGGCGAGAAACTACTGCCATGTAGCGTGGGCCAGCGTATTCGTTATTGTGCCGCTACGCCGTTGAGTGGAGGTTTACTCTACACCACACAAGTAGCATCTGAGGCACCTCAATAGTGCGAATGTGTATCATAGAGGCGTCAAAAGGCGAACTCATGCATTGCCAGTGGTAACTAAAGTAACTACCCCGGCAATTCGCTTATCAAATACATATCTATTTACTTGAAACCACTGGTTGCTTTTAAAACTATCAAGTGATTGTCAATTCGACTGCTAACAGCTGATTTGTTGTAAGTTCAAGCCCTCATCAGACTATTAGATCTGTGAAATTGCTTTGTAGAACTAAAAATCGAATGTAACGCCTTGATGAAACAAAATATGCAAAAACAATATTTCACAAATTTTCATCAACAACTCAGCTAATTTACTTGTTGTTTTATTCAGACACATTCCTTCAGCAAATTTCAATTTATCTGACTTGGAATCGAGCTCACTCCATTTTTTATGGAACGTATCCAAAACAAATATGTAAACTTACCATTGGTCGGGTAGAGGGTCCACACGAATATCAAATATTGGAGTTTTTCCTGTATTTTGTAAAGAAATAAATAATAGTAACATTATAATAGTTAATTTTATTTTATAATCTAAATAATTGTATCTGAAATTAAAAAATTTGAATCATAATCTAATCTATATATCCGACACTGCAGCCGACCCTTATACAACACCCAAAGCTTACTCACGTTCCCAGCTGTAGTCAACACCCTATGTAGTTGCAAACAATTTTGACTAACGCGAGATTTAAGACCTGATGTTATACAGACGATGTGGCGAAACCTCTTAGGGGAGAATATCTTAACAATATTTCCTGCAGGCCCACAGAGACACGATACAAGAGGACTGAATGTAAATCCTGATAATACTACCTAAAAAGGGTTATTACCACGGTACACTCAAAAAATATGTTAGTAAACGCAGCAGAAAAAGGGGGAAGTAAACATATGTTTGACGTTTCAGCAAATATGTTATATATCAAAAATATATGTTTGATGTTTCAGTCAACATATGTTTGATGTTTCGTCGCCACCAAAAATTTGTTGAAGCTCACGCCGACGCCTTGGGTTTATGGGTTTAAAATGTAAGCCGGTTTGATCGACTGACCCGATTTTACCAACTGATCCAATTTTAAAGGTTCAGTTATTTCATCCCAAAATTTCTACGAAGCTGGTAAAATCAAGAGCCGCCAATTTAATTTTTCTGTTGTGCCACCGTCTTCGATATTTTTGTCTCGGCTCGGAGTTCCTTTAAATTGTACTGAGCACAAGGCTGCCACATGAAATGTCAATTTAATCTCAAAATGGGTTGTGTAAACGGCAAAGATTAGAGAAAAGGCTATTGCTAACCAGGCCGGGACAAACTGCTATCTAAATACGACATTACAAATATTGCACGTTTGTTATCCTTATGACTAAACAATTTTTTATAGGATTAAATTAGAAAACAACTTTAACAAAGAATCGCTTCCCATTATCACAAATATAAAGGTTTTGATCATTACCTGCTAAGGGAGTTCCATCAGATGGCGATCTGAAAAATTAAAAAAAAAAATTAATATTATATACGTAGACCATTTGAAGGAGGAAACCTTACCTCAAGCTGGAAACTACATCATTGAAGTCGTATGAAGTTTTTACAAATGTTGGCTACGAAGAGAAAGCTGTTTTCATTATTCTTGCCTTTAATTTCTGATTATAATACTTACTGGTTGATCCTTTGAAGGATTACCAGCACTTGGCGAAACACAATTTACTGCAACAATAATTGCAACATTTAAGAATAATTTCCTCCAGTAGTTCATGTTGATATTTGATTTTGCGACTGTTAAGTTCAATGTAAAATTCTATAAATTTATACAAAATTTCAAAGATATCGAACGGAACAGCACAACAAAGTTATGAGTGGGTCAGTAGCAAAAATTCATGGAATTGATAAGACTTATGAGGAACTTGATACTTCAGAATACATATTATAAATCAAACATGTGTCATTTAATAATACAGTTTAGTGACACTAATTTACTCGACACTTAATACGAAAAAACATTTGGTTCTAATTTAAAATCGTACACACAAACAAAAATTTTGGTAATATTGCGTATAAATGTTGTATGTATAATATCAGCTACTAGCATGGGCAACATGGCATTTGCTGTTTTGTACGCAATAATATAAAAAACAGTAGGCGATTTCTATGTTCGAATAATTACCTAAAATTTTTGCCAATTTTCTTATTTCTGAAGCGTAAATTTTCCTGTAATATTTTGGTAAATTTACCAATAATTATGTGGTGAATTCACCCAAAATGATGTGGCAAATTTTTTATTTCCCCTATTTCGATACCCATTTTTGTTTGGTTTAATTTCGATTCTTTTTATCATACCAACCTTTCTGATTTTGATAATTTAATTTATCCAAATATAACTACTTATTTTTTTATTTATCATATTTATTTTGGGCAAAAGGTATATTGGAACAACTTTTTTTTACATGTACATTGAACTACATTAAGTTATAGTTATAATGTAAGTTGTATATGCAATTAAAAAAACGCATTTAATAATCCATAAACAGCCTTTTTTACAATCAAGGAATAGCGAAATAAGATTTTATTATATTGATTAATACCCCACACGGTGCTTAAGGTAATTGCTTGCAGATGTGTTATTTCGCTTAGAATACGATGGCATCTTGCAATTTGTAAGGTCCAGTTATTTGCCGATTTAATTTTATTTCCATCTCATACTTTATTCTCTCGATTTGCCTCCAATCATTTAATTTAGACTTCAAGGTGCTGCCTCTTAAACTTCGCTTTTAAAATCTGTTGTATGCAAGATTACAAATAATTAACTGTTCTTACCTGTATCCTGTATATATAAGACAATATTCTGTGCCCTATTGTGAGGGTCCTTTCTTTTCCAGAGATATCCTTTCTTTTTGAAGTCTAAAATGTTAAATAATTTAATATAGTTTTATATTTCACGCAATTTATGTCGACTTACCTTTTCACAATGAAAGCATTATTCGATAATTTTGATTGACAAAACGAATTGACTGTAAACTATTTGTTGTATAAATTAGCAACCCCCATTGATAAATCCTAGGGGTTTCGATGAGACAGCTGTTCAATTTAGTACTTGGAGAACAAATAGAGAATGTGCTATCAAAGAAGACTCGTTGATAGGGACTGGGTTGCGTGGTGTGATTTTCAAACTTCTGCTGCCGAGTGTCAAGCCAAAAGTACAAAACACATCAACTGGGAGTAAATTTTGCCAACTAAATCGATTAAAAGAAAGGGATATTGAGTGAAAAAAATCAAAATGTAATGAAGTGTTAGAGTAAAGATATTTGTGTAGATCCCAATTAACACGAAAATTGTTAAAATTAAAGATTGCTCGTGGATTGCTCTCATTCTCTATATGTTTTCCTCGTAGGTCTCGGAGCTCGTTAGTACAAAAATCAACTAGTGCACACTCTTAAAGTATTACTCGGTGGATAAATCTTTGGTGTATAAAACAAAAACGTTAGTGAATTTCATACACAAATAAACTGCCTATGCCGGCAAAGGCAATAAAACTATTATTATTTTTTGTGTGTAGCGGCCAACTCACGCAGTTCTACAAAATAGTACAATAAAACATTGTACATATCGGCAAACAATTAAAGTGCTAATTTTAAATACAATTATAAGTAATAAGTAAATATCAATTTAAATCACAACATATCCTCGGCCTTTATGGAATCAAGGATTCATCAGCCTCCATTCGGAATCTTTCTTCTTTCTACTTAATTTAAGTTCAAGCTCCATAGACCTTATCATCCAGAGTAAAACCGTATTTTTTTTCTTTGGAAACCCATACTTCCCGGATTACGGGCCTCCAAAGTTTGAACATATATCCCCCCCATATGTTCCACATATATTGACGGACTGCTATAATATGGGTATCATTGGAAAGCTTATGAAAATACCTTCAAAACTTCGGATTTATTAACACATTGCGAGCCTATATCCAATATTCGACTTTTATAACCCCAGTTTTTGAGGAAACAGCCTATTATCTCAGAATAGTACACAACATACATATTTTCACCCGTTATTGTATAGTTTAGACATCAAGCTAAAATATAAGATATGATTTGTTCCTTTAACTCATTATTGACCGAAGATATCAAGGGTCAAAGTTCACGAAAACAAACAAATAAAATATTATATTATAACTTTTTTTTTTTTTGAAAATGCTATAAAAAAGAACTACTGAATATTTTCTCAAATTTCTTTTTTTTATTTGAAAGTACAATCCTTCCAGTTAATAAAGGAAAATAATTTCATTCAAATGGCTGCCTCGGCTGGCCATGCAGTAGCCTACACGATCGGTCCAATTTTTAAGCACATTATCGATTGTGTGCAGCTGTAGTTCACCAATGGCTTCACGAATATTGTCCTTTAAAGCGTCAATTGTCTCTGGCTTGTCGGCGTAACACTTATCTTTGAGGGCACCCCACATATAATAGTCCAACGGTGTCAAATCGCAGCTCCGAGGTGGCCAAACGACATCAGCTCTGCGGCTGATAATGCGATCTTCAAAAACAGGGCGCAAAACATCGAGTGCAGCTTCGGCTGTGTGTTGCACGTAGCGCCGTCCTGTTGAAACCAAATTTTGCCAATATCCTCCTCTTCAATTTTTGTGAAGAAAAATTCGTTTAACATGGCCCGATAACGATCGCATTGACTGTAACGGCCACTCCTTGCTCATTTTCGAAGAAAAATGGCCCAATTATGCCTCTGTACCAAAATCCGCACCAAACAGTGACTCGTTTTTGGTGCATCGGCTTTTCAATGTATGCGGCGGGTTTTCTCTGTGCCCCAAATGCGACAATTTTGCTTGTTTACATACCCGCCAAGATCAAAATGAGCTTCATCTGAAAAGATGATTTTTTAGTTTATTAAAAAATAGTATATAAATAAATATTTTAAAAAATAAATTATTTTAAAAAAATCCTTTCTTTTCGTGGGACGTCTGTAAGTCCATATCAGTCCACGACAGTGACCATGGGATTGGTTATGTAACCATCCAGAAAAATAAATTTTTTTTTTAAAAATCGAGGGATTTTTCTGATTTTGCGACACATCGACTTAATGTACAAAGGGAATTTTATCCCCCCTGCCTGAGCCTAAGTGGAATATAAATTTAACGATTTTCAAAAAGGTCCACCACACGGTGCGAGCAACATATGTGGGTCCCTGCGAGGGCTAGTTTTCCATTTTCTCACATTCTTTACTTTTTCTTTAATTTTGTTTTTTTTAAACTTTTTTTGGGGGTCCATAACTCCGAAAATAGGGGTTTCCCAGAATTTTCTATCTTACATTTTTGGTTAAAACAACGTGTTTTACAAAAAAAAATTCGACAGTGGCCCTTAAAGTTGACCTGTTCCTATTTAAGTAATCTTCACCTTAACTGCAGCTAAACGTACGAGATGGTTCAATATGTCCGTGACTCTTCGAACTTCCCTCGTAGTTATATGAAATGCAACACTGCTCCCATAAAGTACCAGCTGTTAATAGACTACTGTCAAATTTTGAACAAGTTCCGTTATTTACTAATTTTTTTAAAAATGGAAAATAGTGAATTTCGAGTGCTCATTAAACATTATTTTTTGCGGAAAAAAACCGTCAGTCCAACCAAGGAAAAGCTTGAGAAATCCTATGGGACTCTGCACCATCGATTTCCATGGTAAAAAAGTGGTTTACTGACTTTCGTTGTGGTCGCACAATTACAAATGACGCTGAACGTTCTGGACGTCCAATTAAGGTCTATACACCCGAAAATGTCAAAAAAAAATCCACGATATGGTGTTGGCCGATCGAAGAGTAAAAGTGCGTGAGATTGTTTATGCCATAGGCAATTTCATATAGCAGTGTGGTTTCGATTTTAAATAATCAGTTGGGTTTAAGAAAGCTGTCTGCAAGATGGGTGCCGCGTTTGCTCTCAATTGACCATAAACATAATCGTGTGACAACTTCAAAGGATTGTTTGGAGTAGTTTAACCGCAAGTCGAAGGAGTTTTTGCGGCGTTTTGTAACTGTGGATGAAACATGGATCATGGATCTAAACAATGGGTTTCTCTGGGTAAACCGGCTCCGAAGAAGGCCAAGGTATGTTTGCCGGCCAATAAGGTGATGGCAACAGTTGTTTGGGATGCACGCGGGATAACCCACATCGATTACCTTCAAAATGGAACAACAATAAACGGCGAATATTATGCCAACTTTTTTAGACAACATTCTCCCCAGGGCTTTTCTAATGGCAAATATTGTATTAATGATAAAAAAAACTATTTCAGTTCAATTTGGTAAAAAAACGATTTCTAAAATGCCTTTAATATATTTATTTTTAATTTTTTTTAATAACAATTTTTTTAAAATATGGTTTATACATATGTAAGTATGTGAACAAATAATAACAATAAATGATTAAAAGTAGGTATTGTACGATATAAACTTTAGGTTCAAAGTACGCGATGTTTTACAAAGCGGATATATATCCTGTACTATTTTTATTCCACGTTTGATTAAAAACTTTAACGCGTTTGGTGCGAAACCTTTTTTAACGATATCGAAAAACTAAAAACGCAGTTCTTAATATTTGTCCATGCCCTACACGATTTTGTCTGGGGAGATTTGATATTTGCAAAAAATGCAAAAAGTTATTACCCTAGTGCACACGTGTGTAGTCTCAATAGAAAAATTCCATGAATTGGGCTACGAATTGGTACATCATCTGCCTTATTCTCCGGATTTAGCCCCCAGTGACTATTTCCTATTTCCAAACCTAAAGAAATGGGTCGGTGGAAAGATATTTAGCTCCAACGATGAAATTATTGATCAAACAAATGCCTATTTTATGGACCTCGAAAAATTCTATTTTTTAGAAGGTATACAAAATTTGGAGAAATGTTGGACTAATAGCTCATTCGCACTACAAAATATTTTCCCGATTTCGTACCAAATGTCGTAACAAAATCCGAAGTGTTCGCATTGGGATTTTTCCTGATTTGATTGAAAGTCAAACAAATCCACCAAACCGACAACAGTAGGTATTTTGTTTTGTCTGGTATTTTTCTACAATAAAATTCAGGACAAATGTATTCCAGGAATGAAAGTAAACAAAAAAGTATAAAAAATATGTTTGAGAAACAATAAATACCTAAGAAATGCAATAAATAAATAAGTCGGGTATTCTAGTGGTACCACCACATCGATGAGCCGTGATTGAAATGGTTGTAAACAAAAGTACTATTCGTTCATACCCAACAAGAAATGAATGATGGAAACTAACACACACAATATTTTTGCACTGATACACTTGCAACTATTTTATACTGAGTTCCATTTGTAAGAGTGAAACAACCCTACAAGAATAGTTTCGGTCATTCGACTGTCAGTGTTGATGGAAACTTGTATTTGTTGACGTTTAAAAAGTAAAATTTATGAATCCTCGGCAAAGTGCAACGACAAAAGTTTCATTATCGTTAAATATCGTGGAATAAAAATAAACAGTGGAAAAGAATAAACTTATGTGATCCAAAAAACAAAGATAATGATTATGAAAAATGAGGCATTTAAAAACTCAGGACAAAATCATTAATGAAGTCGGCAGCATGCTCCCTTTCCTGACCATTACAGCGGTGCAAGAGTTAGAGCAGAAATTGGGAACCCCAGATTTTGCTCAAGCAATATCAACAAACTAAAATTTATGGTTCGATATTTTAATATTTTGATATTTATACATACTTCTTCACAGAAAATATACTGAAAGAGGCGTCAGAGGATGTCCTCAGAGTCTGCCCCCCAATGTTCACGGATAACCTGCTTGATATATACAATTGGGATGGGAGGTTGGAAAAGCATACGATAGGGAAGCTTATGTGGTTCAACAAGACTGCGTGGTATGTACATACATATTTTTGTCTATAAATGATTAAATAATTATTAATTTATATACATTCATATATACTTATTATTATTAATACATATATTTATATATCTCCTTTTCAAATTTTAGATGTGCTAAAAGACAATTGAACGAAGCCACCATAGGATGAAGCAGAAGATTTATTAAAAACAAATTGTAAATAAGTATTTTATTTTGCCCAGTTACTACTTTATTCATTTTGAATCGATTATTCTTATTCATTCACTCCCATTCTTGACTAAGAATCATTCATTGCCATTTATTATACAATTAGATATTAAAAATATATAAAAATAATAAAAATATACCATAAAATCATTAATAACATTTCTGTCTTTTTTTATAAAAGCTATACCCATCATCTTTGACTGATATATCCATCAAATTTGATTAGTCAACTGTGATGGGTATATCTATCAAGTATGATTAGTCAACTGTGATGGATATATCTATCAACTGTGACTAATACTCATATAATCTTTGATTAGTGAACAGCACTAGAGTGAGCAGCTCAGATATATGTTTTATAGGCGACCGAACTCATAAGTTCGAGGGAGATACAAAATCACACGTACACAAAAGTTTCCATCAACTTTTTCATTTCGGCTTTAAGAATGTGATAGAAACTTTGATGGATATACCCATCAACAATGACAGTCAATTGACCGGTCAAATGACTGTCACTGTTCTTGTAGGGTAGTGTGAGATAAAACAGCGTTGCATAAAGCAAATCAAACCATTTTTTTTCCTGATTCCTAGCCAAATAAGAAAAAATACCTGATTTGTCGTCTGTCAAAACGTATGGGAAATCAAGCAATTTTTCTTGATTTCTGCTTGAAATCAACAAAGGTGGCAAAATCAAGAAAATCGATGCCAGTGCGAATGCTGTATAAGTGTTTTGGGCTAAAAGGAGATTATGTTGAAAAATAAATTTGTTTTTTTGCAACAAAAACTGTGTTTCATTCAAAAAGTCACGATCTTATTGATCCGCCTCGTACACAACCATGGAGGCCTCGTATTGTATTTTCCGACGTACAATGAGCTCCGACTTCTTAAGCCCTGTATTCAGTTCTAGCGAAATTTTCGTAAGAAATTTTGTCGTTTAGGCTCCGTATTCAGTTCTTGCAAAATGTTCGTTCCTATAAGAAGTACGTGTCATTCTGGTTCCTACCATACAAAAGTTGTTCGGCCAGATAACTCCCGTAAATCTTTACCCATCACAATGCCATTTAGATATTTGTCCTAACACAGGTTGGGATTGAAAGTGGGCGTTTTGACCACGCCCCTTCTGGTACCTCCATTACACATTTAGTACGAAATAAAATTCTTCTAAAACTTTTTTTCTGGTAGATGTGATTAGCTTCAACTCAAACTTTGGATAATAATCTGTAAAAGTCTACTTAACTGGCGAAAATTTGCGAGGTTGCCACGCCCATTCTGGTACCTCCCATACAAAAGGATGGTGGTCGTCCGGGTTGTCAATGCGATATGTCGCGTGAAACACTTCCGATCTTAATGAAATTCGGTTATAGGATTCATGTCATCAAATGCGAGTCACCAATTAAGATAAGGGTGATTTTACCACGCCCACGTTGGTACCTCCCATACATAATTTGTTCGACCGACTGGTTTACGGTTGAACGTAACCAAACACTTCGCTGCGTTCAGTAAGTTCCTCTAAAATTGTTATTGATGTGGCATGCTTAAAGCGGACCACACATTTGCTAAGCATGAGCATGAGCATTGGTTATCGGTGACATTTATTACTGTCGTTTTAACGTCACTTCCCAAGCGCAACAGGAATGCAATCGTTGTTGTTCACATCTCCAACTAATTTGCAAATAATTTTGGTGTAATCTTTGTTCAATTTTATGAGTCAAGCAAAAAGTTATCGACAAAGCTAATGCTCATGACTGAAAAGTATGTAGTGCGCTTAATAATTCGATTACAAACCTATAATACCATGATTATCGACATGTTATCGATAGATGCGAAATCCCTTGGGAACTATTGTCATCAAATCTTGGGTTATTTGCAAAATGAAACACATTGATTCTTGCTAGATGACGTTCAAGGTCTATATTTTGTCTACATATTTCATACATTTCTAAACATTTATATAAGCACTATAATACTCCATATATTGTAGTATAATCTGATGAATTTCCATCTATAATTCGATTTCATTAACGGAGATATTTAATCGGATAACCAGAAGAAATGTCGTATTTCCTCGTCATTCGATGGTCGACAATGTGGGGGACCTTCGTCAGGGGCGCCCTCTTCTATTAGGGACAAACGCAGGGCACGTATTGCCAGCATGTTGCGCTGGGAAGCCAAAGCCAAATCAATCATACGCTCAGTGTAATGTACGCCAATAACGCACTCAGACTGCTCCTGAATTTCCAAGGGCATACGCCAGGGTTCGTGACTAAAATGTACATAGATATATTTTATAATTTTCTTTATACTTTCTTTCCTTTGAATACTTACATATATTCTTTGGGCACATTAGCCAATTCTGGAACATATTGTTTAATATATTGGCCCAAGGGGTCCAAACGTTTGGCCAATGCCACTGGACATGTCACCAAAGACGAATCCAATAAACGTTCGAATGCCGATGAACTCACCCACATCCAATTACCAGCACATACCGACCAATCGGCGTCCAAGAGATATTTTAGAAAATATTTCAAACCATGTTCCCAATTCTGCCAAAGACCACCGCGTGTTAAGAATGTTGCCACCGTATTACGCAGGGTGTGATGCAGCCAGCCTTCAGCTACCAGTTGCCGCATAGCCGCATCTATTAGAGGAAATCCTGTTCGTCCCATAGTCCAGCGGTTAAGTTGTTCTGGATTGGCGGGAGCCCAAGGTATATTCAAACATATCTCATTACCTTCCATACGATCATAATTGGGATTATTCACTGACATTGTATAGAAGTATTCACGCCATATCAGTTGGCCTGTGATGTGGGCCCCTCCAGACATTTGCATGCCAAACACTTCGGCTTGTAGTTGTACATTTTTGAATAGATCATGGACATCCCAGTAAAATTTTCTCACCGACAAGCAGCCAAATCGTAAATGAGCACTCATCGATTTTGGGGATTCCAATATGTTTGGATTGGCCTGATTGGGCAGATAATAGCCACATTTGAATGCGTTCTCTTCGACCTTTAAGCGCTGTTGCAAGTGCAAGAGTGCCTGAGTTTCACCGCCTACCCACTTAACTTTGGCCAAGTAGCTGAGGTTGCTGGGGAACACGTTTAAGTCCTCGGGAGTAGGAAACTGGAAGGGAATGGGAAAGAAAAGTTATTACACAAAGTTTGAATACATAGTTAGTTTTCTTTGGAATTAGTTTTTTATGAAAGGCACCATAAAGTGCTTGGCCAATTTTGAAAAATTTTTAAAAAGAAATTTAACAGGTTACCTCTTTAATCTCTATTAGGCCTCGACCAATATGCACACTTGGGAGCATATCTATTATAGCCCCACCCACCCAACAAAAAAAGGGTACACTCTCCTTTGTTTAAAAAAAAAATGTTAAATAAACAAATTCGCTACGAGCTCTATTTTGGGAGTTACGGGCCCAAAAAGTTTGGCATATGGAGTAATTTTGTGATTCCAACTACCTCTAGGGGCCGATCTGTCGGTTGTTTTATGTAAACAGGTTCGAAATAAGTATAAAATATTAAATGGAAAAAATCGATAACTTGCTTGGTTATCGGAGTTGAAAAATGTTAAAACACCGACTTTTTCTAAATTAGTCGATATGCTTAGTTATCGATATATACGAGCTTAAATCAGTAAAATTTATCGATGTTTTTTATTTAAATTTGGGAAATCTTGAAAATGTTTAAACATTTGGTATAAAATGAAATAAACTTTTCCCATAACTTGCTCAGGTATCGATATGTATATGGATTTGAAAATGTTGATATTTATCGATTATTTTAAAATTAAGAAAATGCATTAAGCGTGGCCGGCCACGCTTTCGGCTTCTGCAGTTTTTTTTGTTACAAAGCCTTCTACCAAAGACATAATAGGCAGCTGAAACATAGTCAGCCTAGGCCGGACTTAGGGATTTTCTCTTCTGAGAAGGTTTCAACACTATCTTCGTTCCTTTATATTTCAAACATTTTTTGGTAGCCGGCCTTTGGATGGACTTAAGGATTTTCTCCTCTGTGAAGGGTGTAACACCGGCTTCGGCACGGTGACCGACCTTCGGCTGGGATTAGGGATTTTCTCCACTGGGAAGGTTTCAACACCGTCTTCGCGACTTCGGCAGTTTCTTTATGTTTCAAAGATTTCTGTGTAGCCGGTCTTTGGACGGACTTAGGGATTTTCCCCTCCGTGAAGGGCTTCGGTATTTTTTGTTACAGAGCCTTCTTACGGCTGGCGATTTCTTGGTTATTTGTTGGCGAACAATTATTTTAAAACAGTCGCGAGATTTTTTCAAATTAATTTTTATAGTTTGGCATTTTTATTTCCGACCCTTAATACCGTCGGTGTCTGCTGGGTTAGATGAGTAAATAAGATATTAGTTCTTAGGTGAAAGTCAACACTAGTTAATTATAACGGAAAACAGCAAAGACTTCGGCACTTTTTCTATTTTGATCATAAGAAACATATTTATAATATGCGAAACGCCTCTGACGGCCCAATTTTTATCGACAGTTTCAAACAAAATATTAAGAGAGACTGACCTGTGTCAATTTTCAAAGACAAGTATTTTTATTTGGTTTGTCTCCCTCGCGCTGTCTCTCATTTTTATATTTCCTCTTAACTTTCGCACTCGGAATGCAAAACAAAACTTTCGTGAACATTTTTTATGAGTTATTATTTCTTCTCTTTCGTGAGAGAGAGCAATTCTTTTAAAGCATGTAGTGATCACTCATGTAAGATAAAAAAGGTAACTTTCGTAAATAAAAATTACTTTCACGAGAATTATTTATTTGCTCTCTGAGAGGGAGTAATATATCGCTTGTTGTAACAAAATATTAACATACCTGTTTAAATGCATTGAGTTCCGTTAAAACTTGTTCACTGATCTGTAAAAAGTCTACATTTTCCCAGTTTGGATCCGCCACTGGTCTCGGTGGAAATCCGATTATTTGAACGGTGTGCTGGAAAATATTTTAAAAAATTAAATAGGTCTGTTCCGAAGGATTACCCCATGTTAACGTTCTTACCAAAAACATCTGATATGTCAATGGCGGTATACCACCATTAGTGTCAATGACCTTTTTCGGATCCCACAGAGTGTGAGAAATCTTCTCTATAGCACGAATGCCCAGTTCATGGCATAAGTTCTGAACTAAGGTATCCCTTGTACTCCATATCGGTTCACAATCCTGCTCGAAGCATAATTTATAAATTCCGTATTGCTCGTGTATACGACGAAATATATCCACTGGGTTGCCTTGGAAGACATAGAGACGGCCAAGGTCACCGTCGGTGGTATTCTGGAACTGATCATGCAGATCTTTCAGGGAGTCCAATAGAAATTTCAGGCGATTGTACCCGACACTTTTTGTACCTGTGTGTGGGGGAAAGAGAGAGAAATAATGTAAAAGAGAAGATTAGAGTAGATATATAGGCATTATTGATGTGTGGTTCTGGGTATTTGAAGAACCGGTTCTGACGGTTACAGTTTCAAGACGAATCAATCAAACACTATTTAGACCAGGGGGTTCCTATGCCACAGCTGACCGCAAAGGTACTAGGGAAATAATGTAGAATGAGAAAACAAAGAAGATATAGAGATTGTAGACCATGCAGCAAACTAAATTTAAATAGTGTTTGATTGATATTAATGACAGCTAAATTATGTTATATTTTGGTTGCATCGAACAAAAATACGCACTCCCTTTTATTTCAGCCCGTATTATGTCCAACCAAAGAGTAAATTACAAAAGCAACTCGAACTCGATAAATGATCTACTACCTCACCGTCAGCAAGAGAACGTGAATATAGTTTGCTGCATGGTCTCTGTGTCATCTTTGGTCTCTCATTCTACATCATTTCCCTATTACCTTTTCGATCAGCTGTGCCATAGAAATATGAAAAATTCTCTTTAAACAGCAAGAAATCGCGTTATTTTTCTGTTTTTTTTTTTATTTACATTATCCGACACAGAAAATGCGAAATCATGTGTTTTGCGATGTGACAAATAAAATACTGTAATTAAAAATTGGACAATAAATTAATTTTGTAATCGAACTAAAGGGCACCTTACACCAGCGGATTGTCGGGCCAACTTTCGAGTCGGGCCAACTCATCTCCCAGTGTAAGGTGCGGTCCGGCAGTCGGCCGACTAGTCGGGCAAAAATCAAAACTAGTTTGATTTAGAGAAAGTCGGTTGGTGTAAGGTGAAACAATGCCCAACACAAAAGTAGGCCTCACTAATTGTCGGCCGACCAGTCCGAAGGTCTGAGGTGCCCTTAATGGTTAAATTTCTTTGTTCCGAATTTTGCTGAATGAGAGAAATGAGATTGAGAAATGGTTTCAAAAGATCTGTCAAAGTGTGTCTAAAAATCGTTCTCCTAATCACTGCACTATACTATTCTCTCCACTGATGTCCCGTAACATTTGCTTAGGACATTTATCTTCTTCGAAATACATAAATGCAACAGCAGATCATAGATTAATACTTATAGTAGACCTAATAGTTCTCTCACCAAATTTATGACATTTAGCCTGGTGTGATATTTACGTTCGATGTTGAAAAGAATTGCTTTACTAATACATACCAGATAGAGGCAATGGTTCAAAACAACGAACAAAATAACAACAATCGTTTTGTGTGTTAAAATTATTGTGTTAAATACAACACAAATGTATGCTAACAATAACAGTCAATAAAAAGTTTAAACCACATGTAAATTTCACAGTTTTTCACCAAACCGACATGAAAAATTAAAGCAAGAAGTTATTGTAATTACACCTGGTGTATGCCACTTTTCGTCAAACATCTCTCTATCACAGCGACCGCATCAAGAAGAGTGTGAAAGGAAACGTCAGATGAGTCAAATATTCTCTCTAGTATGAGATTACTCTATGCAGCAGATACTATTTCGCTGTTGTTGTGTACGTTGACAAATGTTTACTTTTTAGAACCGTTTTTCGGAACCGAATCTGCCTTGATTGGATTGTTACTGAATGAAACAAATGAGATATGATTTCAAAACATCATTCAAAGTATTTTTGTAAATCATTTTCCTAATGTTTACACTATAAAATTAGCTCTCTGCAGATGCCACCAATGACATGTCTAACGATTTTCCGTATAGTGTAACAATTTCGTTTCTTCGAAATTAATACACCAGCTGTTACCGGAAACTACTTCGATGGGAACAAATGTAATCATTGACAGACGTTTCTGTTTGAAACCGGTTCTTAGCTTGAACTTTTAAAATATAATTGTACAGAGGTTCACTCCTCACTATCTATCTTATCACCTACCCGCACTTTCACCATCGAATATAAAAACGGGCAGTACTTGTACCCCTTTGTCTTTATCCGCCAGCGCTTCCAAAAGTGACGGATTATCGTGCAATCTTAGACCGTGGCGGAACCAAAGCACATTTACTGCCATAGCGCTGGATCAATTAAGCGTTGAACTTAAGCGAAATCAATCGATATTTTTTTAAGTATTTAATAGTTAATTGTTGTTGCCGGTGGCCACAAATACAAACTAGTGCTTTGGATTTTAAAATTATTCCGAGATTCGGTCTTTACGCGATAACGCTCGCTAACCAAATGCACTCTTAGTTTAACTAGAATTAGTTTAGCAAACCTTTTTGTTTACATCCGCACATTGAATTGTTATTGAAAGCTCGCTTGTGAATGCATATTGTTGTTGCTGGCCAATGCACACTGCGAGTAAGAGCTTCCACGTAATTCTTACCCCCCTTCAACGAACAACCCTTGTTGTGTGATGGTTCTATTGTATCTGTTGAATACGACCACTTGTTGTGTTAGTTAGGGGTTTCAATGCGGCAACGTGTTTGTGGGGATTGCATGAAAAATCCCAATAGAACAGTTTTGAAACAAAGCAATAGTTTAGAAAAATAATATCCCCTAAACTGAAATCACAATGTTTCTTAAAAATGGCGTATACTATTATTATGGTGTTCAAAACTATAAGTAAAACCAGAAAATCTGCGAGACCTGGTAACCGGTTTCAATATTAATAACCGTTTGCTGGGTTTATAAAAACCATTTAACCTATTAACCTATTGCATGCTTAAAATTGAAAATTTCTATTGCAATTAAAATCAATTCAACTCAATTCAATTCAATTCACTTCAATTCAAGTCAATTCAATTTAATTCAATTAAATTAAATCAAATTCAATTCAATTCAATTCAATTCAATTCAATTCAATTCAATTCAATTCAATTCAATTCAATTCAATTCAATTCAATTCAATTCAATTCAATTCAATTCAATTCAATTCAATTCAATTCAATTCAATTCAATTCAATTCAATTCAATTCAATTCAATTCAATTCAATTCAATTCAATTCAATTCAATTCAATTCAATTCAATTCAATTCAATTCAATTCAATTCAATTCAATTCAACTCAATTCAATTCAATTCAATTCAATTCAATTCAATTCAATTCAATTCAATTCAATTCAATTCAATTCAATTCAATTCAATTCAATTCAATTCAATTCAATTCAATTCAATTCAATTCAATTCAATTCAATTCAATTCAATTCAATTCAATTCAATTCAATTCAATTCAATTCAATTCAATTCAATTCAATTCAATTCAATTCAATTCAATTCAATTCAATTCAATTCAATTCAATTCAATTCAATTCAATTCAATTCAATTCAATTCAATTCAATTCAATTCAATTCAATTCAATTCAATTCAATTCAATTCAATTCAATTCAATTCAATTCAATTCAATTCAATTCAATTCCATTCAATTCAATTCAATGCAATTCAACACAATCCAATTCAATTCAATTCAATTCAATTCAATTCAATTCAATTCATTTCAATTCAATTCAATTCAATTCAATTCAATTCAATTCAATTGAATTCAATTCAATTCAATTTAATTCAATTCAATTCAATTCAATTCAATTCAATTCAATTCAATTCAATTCAATTCAATTCAATTCAATTCAATTCAATTCAATTCAATTCAATTCAATTCAATTCAATTCAATTCAATTTAATTCAATTCAATTCAATTCAATTCAATTCAATTCAATTCAATTCAATTCAATTCAATTCAATTCAATTCAATTCAATTCAATTCAATTCAATTCAATTCAATTCAATTCAATTCAATTCAATTCAATTCAATTCAATTCAATTCAATTCAATTCAATTCAATTCAATTCAATTCAATTCAATTCAATTCAATTCAATTCAATTCAATTCAATTCAATTCAATTCAATTCAATTCAATTCAATTCAATTCAATTCAATTCAATTCAATTCAATTCAATTCAATTCAATTCAATTCAATTCAATTCAATTCAATTCAATTCAATTCAATTCAATTCAATTCAATTCAATTCAATTCAATTCAAATCAATTCAATTCAATTCAATTCAATTCAATTCAATTCAATTCAATTCAATTCAATTCAATTCAATTCAATTCAATTCAATTCAATTCAATTCAATTCAATTCAATTCAATTCAATTCAATTCAATTCAATTCAATACAATACAATTCAATACAATTAAATTCAATTCCATTCAATTCAATTCAATTCAATTCAATGCAATTCAATTAAATTCAATTTGATTCAAATCAATTCAAGCTAATCTAATCAAATCTAGTCTAATCTATTCTAATCTGATCTAATCTCATCTAAACTCATCCAATCTCATCTAATCCAATCTAATCTAATCTAATCTAGTTTAAACTGAACTAATCTTATCTAATTAAATTTTTTTTTGAAATAAGTCGATCCAATCAAGAACATCTGACCTCTGCATTTTTCAAATATTATTACTTGACAAGCTACAGCAATTCCGCGTAACATTTCACCGCATTTATATCCCGCCATCTACACCCAGTGATGTGCTTTTACTATCGTGGGCGATCCGTACAGTTTCCCATGGCTGGGAAACAAGCAGTACTAGTGAAAAAACTACATTATTATTTTCTTTTGCGGAGTCCTCGAAAAATCTAACAATAAAATTTGTCTAACAATAAATTTTGTTTTTGTGAGAATATTAATTAGTTATGAGAGAAGAGAAAAATATCATTAACCAATATCTACAAATAAAAATAAATTTTTCCAAATTGAGCTGTCTATTTCTGTTTTGAGTTTTTCGAAAATTACAATGAAACTCCACCGAATTGGCCGCTTATATCAGATCACTTGCCGAATTTGTAAAATCAGAGGCAGTGACGAAGACAATGAGAGGAGTGTGAGTTTATTAGTAAATGTATTGCTATTGTCTCACGGAAACTGTCTCGTGTAAACGCCAAGTAAATATCAGAAGACGATGTGAATAATGGATAAGAGATGAACAAATAAATAGAACAATTTGCGTCCGAAATTACAAACTCAACAAGCTATCGAACTTTAAACCAACAAGCTACGTAACTTGAAATGGGCCACTGTGTCACGACCATTCAGATTTTACCTACACCACAATACAAAATTTAAGTTCTTCCAGCGTTTACCTATACCTTGAGATTTTTTTAAGATTAGTTTATTTGGTCATCAAGGTACGCAATCCCTATTTCAATAACTTTTACAAACAGCACATGCATGAATTATTTTTACATACAATAGTTCAAAAAGCTTTTAAACTTTAAAAGCTTTGTGTTTATTTTGCTATATTAATGCACAAGTATAACATGGTATAGGAAATGTAACTCCACACGATTAACAAACATTATTTCGAATATATGGATCCATTGGGATACTACAAAGATGCTCTGTCTTCAGTAGCTGCATTTCACGTCAATTAGGATAAAGATTCAATATTGGTACAATAACACAATAATTGAATACTGAAATAATAGAATATTAAAAGAATATAATAAAAGAATAACAGAATAACAGAATACAGAATAAAACAAATGGATATCTAAATAAATAACAATAAATATTTTCCCATGCTTCTCACAATCACTGAGCTGTGCGCTTTCCAGTTTTCATTCACTGATTGGGACCTACGGTTTTACACCGGTTCCGAACGGTTTTTTGAGAAGCTATTTCATGGCTTATTACTCGATAGTGTCGCCGTCACTAAGCGAGATGGCCCTTGTCAAAAGAAGTGCAAGGTGGTCAGTGCAGGGATCGAACACACGTTCTCTCGCACAACAGCCACGCACACTAACCGTTGCACCACCGACGTTAAATAAACATATAGTAAATATAGAGTAAGTATGGTATAGAAGGAATATCTTTCTGCGTAAATTTATGACATTGGACGTGGTTGCATATAAACGCCTGTACATACTTTTTGATAACAACAAAGACGATCTAGAATTAGACAACCAGAAGATGTGCGCAATTTGGCAACCCTGGTAAAAGAGAACCAAAAAGTGCTAGAAATTCACTCAAGTCATTTCTCTCACGCGTTATATCTTGATTATTTCATACTTTTTGCATAGTTTATGTAATTTTACTTCAACATGGTTGGAATTTGTATAGTTATATACAATAACACTATCAAAAAGCTGCTCGTGTATTGAAATATTCAATAAAGAGAGTAAGAGAGAGTACAGAGAATGACTAGGGTTTCACTCGCTGTGTTTGTTGGCATTTGAGTGAAGAGGAATTTTGACTGTCTACTTGTACATCGTTTTTAATAACAATACTGTCAGTTGATGTGTTTTGAACTGTTGTTTTAGTACCCGGCTGCATATCGTACTTATGTGTAAAAATCGCACAGAACAGCACGAATTCTTCCAGTCACCTGTCACCGTTTCTTCTTTAAAATTGTTTTTCCATATGTTTTCCAACTACTTAGTTGAGCAGCTGTGGCATCGTCACCCAAAGATGATCAAGAAGTAGAGGACCAGAAGTTGTGCGTATTTTGGCAACCCGAGAACCAAAAAGTCGACACGATTCACTCAAACGCATTTATCTCTAGCGTCATATCTTGATTATTTCATACTTTTTATATACATTATGTAATTTTACCTAAACATGGGTGGAATTTGTATAGTTAAATATCAGAAAACAATATGAAATTTTAAATCATCAAAAATCTGTTCGTATATTGAAATATTCAATGAAGAGATTGAGAGACAGAGCAGAGAGACGTAACGCTTCACTTGTTTTATTTGTTAGCATTGGAGTCAAGAGCAATTTTGGCTGTCTACTTTAGTACATAGTTTTTGCGTCACCTTTTGTACCTACCCAGTGAACAATTCTTTCCGACGCCACGGACGTCTGTGAAATCTCTGAAATTTTATCAGACAATTAACCGAAACTTCTAAAATGCCTTTTGACATTTAACCGATTATTTCTGCACATTATCTGATTTTTCTTCAGCCGAATTCTGCAGAATCTCTTAAATTTTACCCGATAATTGTGCGACATAGTCTGCACAAGCTCTGAAGGGAATTTTCTTTTTCTTTTTGCTTGATCATGCAATCGAAGGAGATGTTTTCAACCTCGCCGCGATTCTACTTAATTTGTACATTCTTATTTTATTTTTATTATACAAGAATATTTGTTTTTTTTTTACTTTAAAAAAATAAATACTTTGTTGTATACTTAATTTTAAATAAAAGTATTTTTAATTAAATATGCGAAACTCGGAGTATTTTCAGAGAATGCTGCACATTTTCGGATATGGATTGTATGGACAACAATGGGAGCAATTTCCGATTATTTTAAAAAAGCCTGATAAATTTCGGGCATTTAATCAGATTTTTGTCAAAAGTCGGTGGTAAAATGGGCGATAATCGTCAGAAAAGTCTGATAATGTTAGAAGACCGTCGGAAGTCTGATCATTTTCGGATATTTCATCAGATTTTGGTCAGAAATTGTTGGTAAAAAATCAGTAGTCAGATTATACTCAGAAAAATATGCTCTTTTTCGAACATTTTTTTAGATTTCCTTCTGTATTTCCCATCAGAATTCTGACAGAATTCTACCAAAAATTCGGCAAAACACACCGAATTTCCCAGAGAAAATTATCCTATTTCTTGTCAACCACTCAAACAACTTTAGGTAAGATGTGTGACCGAAATCGATATCAGAATCGAAAATTTTTGCCGCCTTTGTGACAGAATTCTGACCGAATTCGGAAGAAATTGTTCACTGGGTATGTACCTAACGACAAAGAGTGTGAAATGAAATGTCAGATGAGGCAGATGTTTCCTCTATACCTATATATATTTACTCAATGGAAATAAACTTCATGTGTGTAGTTTGAATTATTTTCCATTTCGCTTTTTTGTCCGATGACTGTAAATATTCGTTCATTTGTTTTGATGTGAGTGTATGGATGTTTAAACATGCGTGTACGTTGGTTTTGACGTCTTCCTAGATGAGGGTTTGTTTTATGATGAATTTATTCATGGTGAATTCATTAGCCCAGCTGATTTCTGTATTTTTTTGCCGCTTTACTCAGCAACTGTCAAATCCACATGGATTTTACTTCTGTGTGTTTGTTTACTTTTATTGTTGGTAAACATAAGTGCTGATTTTGATTTGTGCTGAGGGAATTAAAATCAAATTGCCTGTTGTTGTTGTTATCAATTACAGTATCACCTCCTGCGGCTACCACTATTAATTTTTATCATGCATGATTTATTTCTTCTGGTAGTGTCAATCTCTCGTTTTCTTTGTTGATATGGTAATGAAAACGTTGGATTACTTTCCTTAATGTGTTTATATACTTGAGTGTGGGCCTTTTGGGAAATGTAACGCCGCACTGCATCTGAAGCGCGCAGCTCTTTCTTTCATCTTCGAAAATGCAACACTGAATCATTTGATCAAAAAGGATGTACAAGTAAAGAAGAAAAACCACCGCTCTGTGGCAACACTTGTAGAAGAGAACCAAAAAGTCGGCGTGATTCACTCAAACACATTTCCCTCTCGCGCCATATCTTTTTTATTTCAAACTTTTTACATACTTTATGTAATTTTACTTCAACAGGGTTAGAATTTGTATAGTTATGTACAATAACACTATTAAAAATCTGTTCGTGTATTGAAATATTCAATGAAGAGACTAAGAGAAATAGAGAGCAGAGAAAGATTAATGCTGCACTCGTTATCTTTGTTGACTTTCCACTCGAGAGAAATTTTGACTGTCTACTTTAGTACATCGTTTTTGAAGATAACTCAAGACGATCTAGATTTAGACGACCAGAAGATTGCGCAATTTGGCAACCCTGGTAAAAGAGAACCAAATTCACTCAAAGGCATTTCTCTAACGAGTCACATCTTGATTATTCCATACTTTGTGCATAGTTTAAGTAATTTTACATCAACATGGTTGGAATTTGTATAGTTATATACAAGAACACTATCAAAAAGCTGCTCGTGTATTGAAGTATTCAATGAAGAGAATAAGAGAGAGTACAGAAAATGACAAGGGTTTCACTCGTTGTATTTGTTGGCATTTGAGTGAAGATAAATTTTGACTGTCTACTTGTACATCGTTTTTGGATAACTGTTTGTTGCCATTTCTTGAAATTGAACAGGTGGCAACATTGTCATTGCTCAAATCGGAATTTAAGTGGGAAATTGAAATGACGGTTAATATCGATTAGCTGACCCGTACAAATTAAGCTATAATTAACTTAAATAAATGGTTTCCCATTACATCTCATGAAAGAATAGGGGAGACCTTCTCACAATCAGTGAGCTGTGCGCTTTCTAGTTTTATACTCACTGATTGGGACCTACACTTTTACACCAGTTACGAACGGTATTTCTGAGAAGCATTTTCATGGCTAAATACTCGATAGTGTCGCCGTCACTATGCGAGGTGACCGCCGTTGAAAGAAATTTAAGGTGGTCCGAGCAGGGATCGAATCCAGGATCTCAAGTACAAGAGGCGCGCACACTACCCATTGCACCACCGACGGACACTAACGCTAATTAACATTTGCGGGGTAAAAAAAAACACACTATTCCATTTGCTCTCCGTAAATGACAAATGTGACATAGTATGCAACTATTTATCGAATAGTCTAACATGACCTAAGGGGCATGCATCGGGTTATAGGTTAGATTGGGTTAGACGAACGCATGCCTGACGATACACCGTGTTTAAACAAAAACGGCGAGGAAACTGTATGTGCCAACTATCGTGGACACAGCCGTTTAGTCTCTAAATTTCAATTTGAAAAACATAAAACTGTCAATATATCAGTAAAGTCTACTACTCCTCTACACAAAAAGGATGTAAAGTAGTAAGAATATCCTTCATCATTTCACACAACCTATCTATTGCAATAGTAATATGTTAAATTGCAAGAGGATTCAGCTTTAATCAAATATCCATTTTAAATAACCACAGGATACGTTTACACTCTATTACGATTCCATAACTATGGAAATGTTTCCTTTTATGTCATACATTTGCGAAATTGAAAATCTTTGTATCGTTCTTACAATAGTTCCAGCCAACACAAACATACATCCATACATACAGCTTCAGTTCACAATCCGTTTCCCAACATACAGGCAATTGACGTAAAACGTGCCAGCAAAATGGATGACGGCATGCCGCCCAGTGTGGCAAGTCAAAGTGGAAGGATACAACGACTACGACAAGGATGTCAATAAAACATTTCCTTTTTATGCCTGGGTGTTCGTACGTTTTAAAATCACGTGTAATATTTCCATTTAAATGATGTTTCGACACATCCCTTATTCTCTCGCTCTTTCGCATGTTCTTACTTCTCTCTCCACTGTATTTGCAAAAATTCCAAGGAAGTGAATACCGTTTCAAGTCACATTTGTTGGAAAAGGATAAACTTTGGAATCGTGCAAAACGTGAGGTTTCAAAAACATTTCCTTGACTTTCACAGTTAGTAACGTTGCATAGTTTGAAGTTCATTATCAAAGGATTACATCCTGCCATGGAAATGTCATAAAGATGCTTTAAAAGTTAAGGATAAATAACCCACATACATTTGAATTGTAACATACACATGAGTATTTACATATATCGTTCATTTATTACGCACATAATATTCATAAAAAAAATCCTGGTTGAAAAGGATGTAATACGTTGATTGACAATATAAAGAACTTTTTTTTGTTTGTGTACGTTTTCCTTAGTCTTTTTAATGGTTGGATTATTTATTTCGAACCATAAATTTATACAACCGAGTATCCTAATAATCTTAATTTTTTTCTTAAATTCATAAATAATTAGGTGAATGTTGTTAAAAGGACATTTATTAGCAAAACTGCTTCAGTCGAGAGAGGTCGGAGAAGGGACATATGAAAAGTAACACAAAAAGCCCCGTATTCAGTTCTAGCGAAATTTTCCTAAGAAATTTTGTCATTTATCTCTTAACGGAAAAATTTGTTGCGAAGAGTTACCACCTATATTTGATTTACCTTGAAAATATTTCATTTCTAACGCGCTCCATTTTTATTTTATCGAAATGTCAAAATTGCGGTCCCAAACAATTATCAAACAATTGTTTTCATACGAAATAACTTTGGCGTAACAACCCTGTAATTGATTTTACATACGAAAGTTTCGCAAAGAGTTGAGTACCAAGCAAATGAAAAGTGAGCGAAAATTTCAGTTCATGAAATTTTCGTTATATACAAATGGAGCTCATTGTTTTGATTGCCCACCATCTAACCAAGATGGGATCATAACAATACTTTCACGGCTTAAGCCCAATTCACACAATAACAGAAATTTCGACAGTCGCTGCCACGATAGAAGCTGCCGTGCCTTCTTTCATAGTGCGAACAGCGAATACTGTCAAGGCAGTGCTATCGTAATGTCCTGTCACACATAAAGATTGTACGGATATTGCGACAGTGCCGCTGAGACAGTAAGTGTGTTTTTTTTTTACCCCGCTAAAGTTAATTATAGCTTAATTTGGACGGGACAGCTAAGCGATATTAAGTGGCATTTCAATTTCCCACTTAAATTTCGACTTGAGCAATGACAATGTTGCAACATGTTCAATTTCAAGAAATGACAACACATTTTGTTATCATTCCTTGCGAATGAAAATGTTATCAAGGAGAGACTCAAAAGCAGAAATTTGCAAAATGGCTTACACATTTTAAGTTCATTAAAATTATTTTATTTAATGGAAGACCGCGTATACTTTTATATCTCTAAATTTGAAGGATAGATTTTTATTTCCGATTGAAAACAAAATTGGAAATAAATTGTTCACAACAACGCGCGGTAAATGTTATACTTATTGAAAGTGGTGGAATTATCTATCAGGTATAGTCGTTTAAACAGGTGATGTAATTTTTTCCACGTCATTTTTCGTTCCACTTGTCAAAATCATATATATTTTGATTTTATACTTGTTTGTATTCTTGTATTCTTGGTATATATGTATTTGTGTAGAGTTTGACAACTAAAACGAATGAACGAAAATAAAATGTCTGTTGTTACTGCTTACAACTACAACAACATTTACTACTACCATGTATTTGTTGGCACGTGTTGCCATATCGCATTTTTTTTCGCCCATTACAGCAAATGTAGCCACATTTCGTAATATTAAGTCGTGAGTGGCGATAGCTTAATGGAATAAAAATACAGCCTTAGTGACTGCAACTGCCATCATGTGAACGGGCTTGCTGACAGTTCACTATCATTTAAGTTATCAGGGGGGGGGGGGGGGTTCGTTTTTTTCGATCGTAAAATTCGATTGAAAATTTTCTTCGATTGTATAGTTTCTTCGATTGTAACTTTTCTTTGATTGTAAATATTCTTTGATTGTAAAGTTTCTTTGAAAGTAAATTTTCTTCATAATTTCACCAACGACAACGCACGCTCCATCTTTCTCCATGGCAGAGCTGTCACTATCGGAAGATCAGTGTGAACGGAAGTCTGACAGTACCTGTCACAATGTCATGGATGGAAACTGCCATGGCAGTACTATCGTGATAGAAATTATCATAGTGAAAACGGAGCAACAAAGCGGCGAGTGCCGATATACATTTTACAGTGCTCTTCCAGACCGATGGTGATGAGCTGAAAAGATGCGTGCGTCAATTTAGAAAGAATACGATAATGTATGCATGACCGACGATTGGAGCCTCAGCGTACTGTGGCTTGAGGTCTAATTACCGCATCCGTTCGTATCGTAAACTGGATTACAAATGTTAATTTAAAATACCAATTTGATGGTAACTGCTAAATAACTAGCATTGATGGAATCTTAATCCTCTATTGACTGAATACTTGAACATATGACCCAAGTTTCCAATTTGTCACACTTCCAAAATACTGATTACATTACGAAACGGACACGGTCTTTCAAACTCAGTATCTAAAATGACCTTTCGAGCTCAGTATCTAAATGAGGACAGTTTGGCAACTCCGTAACTTTTTGAATAAAAAATATTTTCTTCTCAGCATAAAAACCTATTATGTATTACTTAATGCTCAGGTCGGCAGGGAAAAATGTCTTTGAACCAACCATCGGTAAATTTAGCCTACACGTCATCACTTCCGACAACGGAATGAGACTGGCGAATAAAATGGTTGCCAGTTGAACGAGATTTCTACATAAAGACACCCACAATGTTACTTGGATATTCCCTGACCAACAGACGAAAAACCAGATTGATCACCTGGTAATTGATGGAAGGCACACTACTAGTAGAATGGACGTACGTGTGATTCGAGAAGCTAATATCGCTTCGGACCACTACCTGGTTGCAGCAAAGGTTCGCACAAGGTTAAGCAGCGGGAAAGTCGTACGAAGCCAGACATAAAAAGTGGGACATTGGAAAGCTGCAATTACCAGAGATAGCCACGGAATATGCAGAGAAGTTCATTCAGCTACTGACGCAGAACGCACCACCGCCTCATGATTCTGAAGCGCAGTGGAAGAAAGTACATTTTCCACCCTATGAAAACTGCTGCGAAGACCGTACTTGCGCGCTGAAAAAAGTTGTCCCAGCAATATATTGCAGGAATCATGTATATGTTTGGAACACTGTTTTCATGAATTGAAGATCTGCTGCTTTTTTGTTTCTTTGTTGTCTATCACGTTTTTGTTTTCAGCAGTTTTCAACAAACAAAGCCAAATTTATGTTATAACTTATTGACCATTGTGTTTCAAACATGTAATATTAAATAGCAAACACAATGTGTTCGGACACAAGTATACTATATTTGCGACAAGCTACAAACACGGTATATCCAAACAACAAAAAAAATACAGATTTTTCAGCGTGTGGTTATGAAAAACCGCTTAAAGACAAACCTTGGTTCGAGGAAGAATGTCGCGTGGCAAGTGGTAAAAAGAACACGGCACGTTTTGCAATGCTTCAGTCTGGTGCAACGCGAGCCGTGACAGAGTGGTATAAGTATAAGGGGAAGAGAAGAAACCCGTTTGTTTAAGAAGGATAAATGGTAGTGAAGAAAGCGCGGGAGTGACAAAATTGAATATTACAGCAGGAAGAATCAGGACCGTAAGTTCTACCGAAAGCTACAAAGTCAAACCAACGGCCATGGAGCAGGGCCCCCTTTTGTAGAGATAAGGACGGGAATCTTGTCGCAGATGTGCAGATTACGTTAGATATATGGAGAGCTGTCTTATCTGCTTTATTTGCCCCAGGACACTTCAGTGCAGATGAGGGTGTTGAGCAAATACACCACAATGGCATCGACTGATCCTCCTAGACAAAGCGAAGTTCGAACTGCAATTTCACCGCTTAAGTACAACAAAGCCGCTGGTGCTGATGGACTACCGGGTGAGCTGTTAAGGCTAGTTGCTATGAGTTGGAAAGTTCCATACATCAGCTCTAATGTAAAATCTGGATGGGCAAAATCTTAATGCCTTGAAGCCTTGGAATAATGTGTCCTGATTTCAAAAAATTTATCCTAGATAATTTACGGATTTTGGGCAGATACACGGTGAAAATGGTTTAAGTGTAAATCCGGCCGAGACCAAGCTTTTTACTCGAAGGTATAAAATACCTATCTAGGAACCTATCACGTTGGATGGGTCTGTAATTAAGCTTGCAGAAAGTGCCAAATACTTGTGTGCTATTTTGGACATTAAGGTTAATTTCAGACCGAACATACTGGAATGGATGAAAAAGGCGGCGGTAGCCCTATACACATGGAGAAAAGCTTTAGGTTGTAAATGGGACCTTCTCCGAGGATTGTGTACTGGATTTATACAGAGGCGGTGAGGCTGATAATGCTCTATGGGGTTATCGCGTGGTGGCAGGTGCATGAGAAAACCACCAATTGTGCACTATTGACAAGAGTTCTGAGAATGGCGATGATGTGCTTCATGGGTGCTCGGCACACCACTCCCATTGATGCACTGAATGTAATGTTACATATATTTGTGGCCGGTGAATATTGTAGGCAGACAGATTGCTCCTCCTCCGACCTTTAGGTTAAGCCAACATTCATAATGGGCATGCTTGGAGTCAGTCATGGAACAGCACTGGAAGGTATTCCCAACATGGATTTACCGACGACTCAAAAGAGAATCCGTTATTCGATCAGATATACCTCACTCTCATGCCGGAAACGTAATCCCAGAACAAAGGAGTTTGTGATATAGACGAATATACGAATTTCTATAAGGATGGCTCGAAATTTAATAATCAGTTAGGGTACGGCATATATCCTAGGGAACTAGGATTGTATATTTCTCGTAGACTACCTGATCATTATAGCGTATATAAAATGGTTTCTCGTTACATCCCATGAAGGGATTAGGGAGAGCTTCTCATTATAGCGTATATAAAGCGAAAGTTTGGTTATTATGGAAGTGACTGACTGGCCGAGGGATAATAGTACAGTAGTCGTTGGAATAATTGACATCAATGATAGTCAGGCGGCCATCAAGACCTTGAACTCAATATCTGAGAAAACTGCCGCATATTTCTTAACGAGCTAGACCAGCAGTACGCCATTTACCTTGTATGGGTGCCAGGGCACAGGGATATTCCTTGGAAACTGCAGATCCCACCTATTTGGGAACCTAAGAGAATTATCTCAAATAGACGTAGACAAGATCTTGAGCTTCTTGGATCAATCTAAATGGTTCTAAGGTGAGGCTGACGCTTTACCTTGTTAGCCTGTGGTGTCAATGGACTGGGGACTTCCTTAGAGATTCCATAGGGATAGAAATGTTTTGGCATGACCCTAGCGACTTGTAAACATAGGCTGCAAATACGTCCGTAAGTGATACAGAGACGTATGTGTATGCGGGGTGGACGATGGACAGCAATTGTTTATGAGCAAGACAAGTCTAAACTTAAATGGATCGGTGGGGATTCATGAACCTTCTCTCTCTAGGCAGGTCCAAGGTATCAATGCTTGTTTAAGTTTTGACGGGACACTGTCTGATTGGTAGTCATGCTGAGAGATTTTAGGTCAGTGGAAATTATTTCTGTGGAATTTGTAAGGATGAGGAAGAGGAAGAATCTACTGAAAAGTCTCTCTGAACGTGTCCAGCACAAACCGGCAGGAGGATGTCTGCTATGAGATCCCACCTATTTGGGGATCTGAGAGAATTATCTCAGATAGACGTAGACAAGATCTTGAACTTCTTGGAGCAAACTAAATGGTTCTTCGGTGGGGTCAACGCGTTTTTCTTGTTAGCCCGTGGAATCAATGGATTAGGTACTTTCTTACAGGTTTCACAGGGATGTCAAAGTGCTGGCATGAACCTGGCGAATTGTAAGCATATCATGCAAAATCGTCCGTACGTGAGACAGAGATGTATGTGTATAAGGGGTGGGCGATGGACAGCAATTGTTTATTAGGAAGACAAATCAAACCATTAGTGGATAGGTGGAGATCCATAAACTTTCTGTCTCTAGCCAGGTCCAAGATATCAATGTTTGTTTAAGTTTTGTCAGGACACTGTCTGATTAACAGACATGCGGCGAGATTTAAGGTTAGGGAAGCTGTAACGATGAGTAAGATTCCACTGAAAAAATTCTCTGCACGTGTTCAGCACTAACCGGCACGAGGATGTCTGCTATGGGATCCCACCTATTTAGGGACCTGTGAGATAGACGTAGGTAAGATCTTGAGCTAACTTGGAGCAAACTAAATGGTTCGCCGAAGGCGCTAACGCTTTAACTTGTTGGCCTTTGACTTTTGATCTTGTTGAACAATAGTAGAGTGTTTGCTTATCTCTTCGAGTGTCGTTTGTGATCTCACCCTATGTGATAATATCACCATGGACGACGCTTTGCTATAAGTTTAAATCCTTGCATTGGTGTATCCAATATAATTTTTTATCAATGTCGTATATCTTGTGATAGTACATCTGCTTGAAAAACGGCGGTATGGCCAGGAAGACTATAGCGCTGCCTAAGAATTAGTTCCTCGACAACAATTCCTATACTTGTTCTTCTGATCTCTAGTCCTTCGGACAAATAAGTCATAGTGCTAGTCGGTCAGTGGATCCTAATGAATTTTATGCTAAAATCTGAGCTCTCTTTAATGAAGTCTTGGGTATTTTCACAACCTATGCTACGAAGTTTCCCGCCTGCTTAATGACTTCTTTATCCTGGTTCCCTAGTCCTTCGGACAAATAAGTCATAGTGCTAGTCGGTCAATGGATCCTAATGAATTTTATGTTAAAATCTGAGCTCTCTTTAATGAAGTATTGGGTATTTTCACAACCTTTACTACGAAGTTTCCCGCCTGCTTAATGACTTCTTTATCCTGCAACATCTTATATTTCAATTTGTTAATTAAATTTAAATTTCCACTTGGCTGAAGTTTCCACAACAGCTGCAGCAGATATATAAACATTACAAATGTCTTGAATCCAACAGATCCTTCTTTAGTTCTTCAAGCATGTGGGACTCTGCCCCCCCCCCCTTGTCACTGTTAATGTTAATGTTGTTATTAGCACTGCTGCCTTGATGTGTGTATCCACCACCCCCACCCTACCCAAACAGGAATTTCATTTGCCTTAATCAGTCAAATCGAAGGAACGAACACCTTTACCACCCACGGGCAAAGTTAATAACGTATTTAGCAATGATTCCTTTGACTTGTAGTGCCTTCATAAATATGTGTGAACATTATGGTGTTACACTGAAAAATATTTCCTCGTAATATTTATGAAACATTGTTTACTAAAACTTCTTCATTAATCAAATTGAATTTGTTTTGAAAATTTCATAGATATTAAGGATAAATTTAATAAAAACTTTACGAATTCACGAAACATTTTCATAAAATCATATATTTTATGTGTTTGAGTGCTAGCGATGATTTCCTAGCATTAGAATACTAAAGAATTCCCATTGCATTTAGAGTTTTCGTTACATATAGATTGATACTTTTTTTAATAGCAAAGGACAGGTCTCGTCACATCAACGAATGGCTTTATTAAAAGTTAGCTAGCTTATAGATTGCAACAACAACAACACCTGTACGAAACTTGTCATTTTAATGATGTAAGCTCTCCCTAATCCCTTCATGGGATGTAAAGGGAAACCATCTATTTATTGATGTACTCGCACTATCGTAGGTGTATCATCCCTGTGCCGATGTATTTTTTCTTTCAGTGTACCTTACGAAACCAAATAGCATAAGAAGTCATTTCAAATGTCAATTTAATATAAGCACGTGTCCTTCTCAGTAGTTGACACTACAAAAGGATATGAGATTTAGAATTCTCTTTCTCGTTTTCATTTTCGCCAAAGGGGCGCATTAAGACACGAGTAGAAAGAAGAGCATACAAATGGCATTTTGAAAATGCAACGATCCATGAATGTGTAATGAAACGTGAGCCAATGAATGCTGACACATTTACTTCCTCTCCCCATGGAAAGAAAGAGAGAGAGAGCACTAATGTGGGTAGCCCCTGCTTATTATGTTGGAAGCTAAGGACTTTTGGATAAAATAAAATCATTGCCGGGATTCAAATATGCATAAAAACCAATTGGAATTTTGTTATTGCGTTGGCGATAGTAACTACAAATTGGCAAAAACATTGAATGCCAATGAAGCCTTTCGAAGTTACTTTAGCGTGAATTCCTGTTGGAGTTGTTAACGCAACTGTTGTATAAGTAGCTGATTCATAGTTGCTGTTGCAAGAAGCATCATTGGTATTTGTTGCATTTCTAGCAATGATATTGTGATTTCACCGTTATGCGATATCTCTATATAAGTATTTCATAGAGTAATTCATATATAGAGAGGAAAGTTCTCTCTGATGACGTTTCATTTCACACTCTTCGTGGTGAGGTCGCTGTGATAGAGATAGAGAGATGACGAAAATTGCATTACACCAGGGGGTGTTTCAAGAACTTCTGACTTGCATTTTTCATGTTGTTTTGGTGAAAATCTGTGAAATTTAAATGTTTTTACATTTTATTATTGTTTTCAACTAATTCCTCTATCTGCTGTTACACTGTGTGTAATTTTTGAAGTCATGGAAATATGTATAACCATATACGAACACCACTACGTCATAAAAGACCACAAAAAAGACCCGTGTCTCTCAGTTTTGCCCAAAGTCATGCACTTTTTTTATGGGCCCCCAAAGATTTGGGGCCTCGGTGTAATTTTTGTAAAAATGTGATAATTTTGTCAGGCTCATATCTTGCAATTCGTGCGGAATTTTGATTTACTCTCTGGGGGAAAGTTGTAGCTCTTGTCATAAAGAATAAAAATTGTGAACATATAAAATCAAAAAAACTTAATTTTCAAGGTCAAAAATCGCAAAAAAACTTAAAATTTTTTTTTATCTTTTTGACAAGAGCTAAAATTTTCCCTCAGAGAGTAAATCAAAATTCCAAACGATTTGCAAGATATGAGCCTGACAAAATGATCACTTTTTTGCAAGAATGACACCGAGGCCCCAAATCTTTGGGGGTCCATACAAAAGTAGATGACTTTGGGCAAAACTGTGGAGACACGGGTCTTTTTTTTTGTATTTTATCACTTAGTGGTGTCCGTATATGGTTATATTTTTTCGTGTTGCACTGTGCTATTAAAGCAATACTTTTCAATATCAAACGTTCATATCACGCCAGCCCTATCGTCACCAAATTGCTGAGAGAAATATTCCCTCTAGGTATGGAATTACTCTATGAATTGTTTATATAACAGTGTATTACTATAAGTTTGTATGTGTGAGAGAGTATGTAATAATAAGGATGTTGTATATAAAACACGCATGAATACGCAACAATCGTCCATGTGAACAACTTTCTCTATGGCCAATATAATTGCATAGAAGTGGGCGAAAATTTAGCACAAGTACATGTAAAGAAAGAAAAAAAACGTTTGGAGTGCGGTTGTCGAAGAAATATTTATTTTACTACCTAAACTCAACGTTAAAACTTGAAATGTATCCCCTGAATAAAAATATGTATTGTGAATGTCATTTGTATTGTTGGAAACAAACATTAATTTACCACACAAATTTTATAACTTGCGTTTACGGCAAACATAGAAAACGTTTGTGAACACATGCATGTCACGTTTTTGTTTCCAACAGTTTCCCCAAACAAAGCCGTATTTGGGTCACAAAAACATATATTATATCATATTATTCACAGAAGACAAGAATACATTGCAGCAATGACAAAAACTTCGGATGCACGAATCTTTTCATCGCTGCAATGAATATTTACGCTGGGGCTATGAATTTACGTTAGTTCACTTTCCATGAAATCTCTCCCAGTCTCCAAGTTTTGCCCAAAGTCATGAATTTTTTTATGGGCCCCAAAGGTTTGAGGCCTCGGTGTCATTCTTGCAATAAGAGTGATGATTTTTTCAGGCTCATGTCTTCTAATTCGTACGGAATTTTGATTTACTCTCTTGGAGCTCTTGTCGTAAAGAATAAAAATTGTCAACATATAAAATCAAAAAAACTCCATCTTCAAGGTCAAACTCGCAAAAAAACGTTACTTTAAACTTTTTTCTTTATGACAAGAGCCACAACTTGCCCTCAGAGAGTAAATCAAAATTCCGAACTATTTGTTAAACAAATTAAACAGCTTTTGTTTTAACACTATTATGCTGTGTACATCCCTCTGTTATCAACTATATTGTTTACTTTTGCTTTGGTTTGTGTCTAGACTAACTAGATGTCTCACATATGTTGGGAAATTTCTTGTTTAAGCCCGGTATTCAGTTCTTGCGGAATTTTCGTAAGAAATTTTGTCATTTATCTCTAAATGGAAAATTTTGTTACATAGAGTTGCCACATATCTCTGATTTACCTTGCAAATGTTTCATTAATAATTCATCTTTGAACTCCATATTATTTTTAACGCGTGTGTTATTACTATTGTTTACTAAAATAATCGAAATGTCAAAATTCAGGTGCCAAACAATTATCAAACAATTGTTTTCGTACGAAATAACTTTTGTGTAACAGCCCTGTACTTGATTCTTCCTACGAAATTTTCGAAAAGAACTGAGTACCAAGCAAAAGAAAAGTGAGCGAAATTTTCAGTTCATGAAATTTTCGATATTTTTATACACGTACTTCTTATGGCAACGAAAATTTCATAAAAACTGAATAACGGTCTTTAATGGGAAGTTTTCTAGGTGGAGCCTGAAACCAATGTTTAGTATATATTGTAGTTTTGAACCCAATAAATAGTAAATTTAGAAAAGCCAAAGTGAAAGAAGTTTATAAAAAGAAAATTTTCTTAAATAAATGCCTTTTCTTAAAAAAGTAAATTTTCTCAAAAAAAAAAGATACCTATTCTCATTTTTAAACAAAGTACATTTTCATAAAAAACATACCTTATCTTAAGAAGTACATCTGCTTAAAGAAGTACAGAAGAAGTACAATTTCAAAAATTAAATTGTTCGAGCGTGTATTTATTTATTTGCTTTTTCACTTCTACAACAAAACATTCGTCTTAAAAAGTAGAATTCTTATAGTGTTATAAGGTAAACTAAGACAAGTAAAATAACAATTACATACAAAATATTTGAATATTCATACATTAACTAAATAAAGAAAAGAAAAAAAAAAAAAAAAGTTAACAATTAATAAACAGTTAATAGATTACACAAACATTTATTTACGAGAAAAATTCAAACAATTTTTTCTTAAATTCTGAGGCGTTGCTGATTGCCCTAATTGCTGAAGGAATAATATTATTCCAAAGACGTATTGCAGTTATGTAGAATTGCCATTCTGATATCAAAGAAGAATGTCTAATTTGTATTATATATCTATTTCTTCTGAGTTGACTAAAATTCAATCGATTGAACAGGTGACATGGCTCACGGGTGGTTATAATTTTATGTAGAAATATAAGAATTCGTATTTTCAGAAGGTCTTCGAACTGTACGCCAAATAGTTTGACAGAGTAAGGAGTTATACTCACATAATTACCATTAGTGGCATAACTTCTGACCCCATAAACGTACCTCGCAATGTTGTTGTATGTGACGTTCAATTTCGATTTACTAGAGGCATCACAACTTGCAAAAATCTCACATCCATAGGTTAAATTTGGCACCAAATAAGTTTTTGCAAGTAGTAACCTTATCTTTATTGGTGTGCAATATTGTGTAGGCCATAGGGTTCTGAGCATAGAATATGTTTTGCCACAGGCAGCTATAATGTGATCTGACCAGGTGAGGGTATTATTAAAAATTACACCTAGGTTTTTTGCCTTGTCTACAATTTCAATTCGCTGGTCGTTAATGCAGACATTAGGTGCATTTTCTGCGTTCTTTTACGCATTATCATACATTTTGATTTTCGAGGATTTAAACTTAGCCCATTCATATCAGCCCAACGAGAAACTCGTTCTAGGTCATCATTAAGCCACGCAGTACATTGCGAAATGTGTCCCTGTTTATCACTTAAGTATGTACAACTGGACGTCATCGGCGTACATTCTTATATTGCAGTGGAGTAACTGTTCTGGAAGATCATTTACATAAACTGAAAAAAGAAGAGGTCCAAGAATAGAGCCTTGTGGAACCCCCCTTATAACGGGAAGAAAAGTTGAGGTTGTTAACTGCCTAGTTTCTACACACTGCACTCGTCCACTTAGGTATGACTCAATTAATTTGGTCGATGTAGGTGAAAAATTCATAATTTTCCCCAGTTTTTGAATTAATATAGTGTGGTCAACGGTGTCAAAGGCCTTTGAATGATCCAACAACACCAGCATTGCCACACAACCATCATCAATTGCCTTCCTTAGATCCTCGGCCGCATCTGTGAGAGCTGTAATGCAACTATGTTTGGCCCGAAAGCCAGACCTGTCTATCAGTTAACAAATTGTACTGCGTAATATAATCAGTTATCTGTATATGTAAAAGTTTTTCGAAAACTTTGACATATAGGGCAATATAGCTATAGGGCGATACTCAGTGGTTGATTTTGGTATTGGAAGAATTTTCGCCTGTTTCCACCTAAGTGGGTAAGTGCATGTCATGATTATAGTGTTAAATATATGTGTGATTATTGGTAAAAGCGGCGGAAGAATTATCTTTAAGAAGGCTGGGTGAATGCCATCAATACCTACAGCGTTTGATTTTAAGGATAGACAGATTCTGAGTACATCACACTGGTTGACACTATCAAAATTGAATTGATTCTGCGGTAGATTGACCGCATTATAGTTACAATAATGGCTATGATCAGCTTCTGACATGGGTATATTAAGAAAGCTTTTATTTATATCCTCTGGGTCTGATATGATACTATCTTGTTTTGTTCTATTATTCACTATTCCAATTTCCCTAATAGTTTTCCATGTATTTTTTTAACCAATTGATTTAGAAAATTTCTCAGCATAGTATTTTGACTTGGCGTTTCGTATGGCCTTGGTTACAAATTTTCTCGCGTTGCGAAAAGCATTATGTAGATCGTCGGTTCTAAAACGTTTCCATCGAGAGTAGGCATGGGCACGATATGCAATATGAAGTTTAATTTCTGCCATAAACCACGGTTTCTGACGGTTACTCAGCTACTTCGTTTGAATTGGTACTATTGTATTGTATAACGTTGTTAAGTTTTGTTCCAAGAAGGCCAACTGATCATTTACAGATAACATATAATAAATGCAACACCTGTCAATTTTATCAAACTCTTCATTTAGATTGAGATAATTGATACTTTTAAAATTGCGAAATTGTATTGTGTTAGTAGGTCGTATTTTTAATTAATTTTATTCTTCGATATTTCGCTACCCTTTGGGTAGCATCGTCAGGAAGATATCTTCCGCTCGAACAATTTAATTTTTGAAAGTACATTTTCTTTCAAAAAGTACCTTTTATTAAAAAATAACATTTTCTTACAACAAATTGCATTTTCATAAAAAACTACATTTTCTTTAAAGAGTACCTTTTTTGTGAAACAAAATAACTTTTGTTGAGATAAGTACCTACTCTTAAAAATGTACCTGTTCTTGGAAAAAGGACCAATTCTAAAAAAAAATTCCCATTTCTTAAAAGAAAACCCTTTGCTTCAAAATAATACCTTCTCTTAAAAATACATTTTCTTACAAAAATTTCGTTTCTTAAAAGTACATTTTCTTAAAAATAAATAATTCATTTTCTTCTCTTTTCTTTTCTTTTCTTTTCTTTTCTTTTCTTTTCTTTTCTTTTCTTTTCTTTTCTTTTCTTTTCTTGAGATATATATTTCTGAAAATAAGTAAATTCTCTTAAAAAAATAACATTTTCCTAAAAAGAGGACGACTTCTTTAAAAGGTACCTGTTCTTAAAAAAAAGTACTTCTTTGTAAAAAAAAATTCATACTATTAGGCTTTTTCTTCCAGAAAGTGCTTCTTCTAAAAAATAGTACCTTTTCTAAAAAAAACATTAGCTTTTAATAAAAGAAGTACTTCTCTTTAAAAAAAAGGACCTTTCGGGAAAATATAATACATATGCTTACAAAAAGGACCCAAAAATTTACTTTTCTTTTTTAAAAATACACTCTTTAAAAAAAGTTTATTAAAAAAATTTATCATTTTACAAAAAGTATATTTTCATAAAGATCGTATTTTTCAACGGGCGCCTTAGTCGTGTTGGAACTACGTAGTACATAATATATAGCGAGAGGAACTTCTCGTTCCAAACGGGTTGTTTTTCACTTAAGGGGATGCTTGGGGGATGTTTCTCTCATCTGGTACAGGTACACTGAATGCAAAAACCTCGTCACACGGGAAAATTTTATCATCGCTTTAACGAAAAATTCGTCCATACATAAAGTAAAACCACCTTTAAAAAAATTATACTGTTTCAGCTTAATTTTTAGTTGTAGAAAATTTGATAAATCAGGTATTTTGTCGGCGTCCATAGAACATACGAAATGCAATTTCTTTGAAATACAGTATATGTATGTAAGTTATTTAACAGTGCTACTTAATTTACCATCACTGTGCGTGCGCGTAGTGTTGCATTCATCCGGATTTCAGTAATATTAGTTTATTTTGTCATCATTGCACTGTTGCTCGAAGGCTTTGGTTGTGTGCCTGCGTGTGTGTGTGTGTGTGCGAGTTTGTGTAAATAAATACACTTGCATGAGTTTCATTACATACACTGACACATATAAATGTACAAGCAGCAAATGGCATAAACACAACAACATACTACGTATCGTATCGTATCACAATTATTGTTTGATATCCTCACGAAATGCGATTATGTGCGTGAATTTAAAGGCAAATTGCATTTCCTTGAAAATGATATTGTTGCCTTCCTGGCGTCCTGGCGTGTGGTGGTGCTTATGATTGTGGTACAGCAGGAGGATGTAGATGAGGATATGGCTGTTGCTTGCTGGAAATCATGGAAATGTAAAATTAAATGGTATCAGTTTATATTGCGACAAATGTTTGGAAATGTAAAATTCGAATAGATTGGGATGCGAATGTAATTTTAAGTGTCCAATTCGTTGTGATATTAATTTCTAGTCAGATGATTGACAGCAATTGTAGAAGGGACTAAACGGAAACGTTTGACGGGCAGGGCAATGAAGTCGAAATGATGTGTCTAATATTTTGTCAAATCGATGAAATACTCTGCGTCAGTTCAACTCGCAGATAGAAAAGTTGTTGATTAAATTGAAAAGATTGAAATTTTTACAATTCCGAAGTAAAAATTCGTAAAATCAATTAATACAATTAACTAAAACGATAAACAGACCAATAAATCAAATTTATATTTAATTTATTTTATTTATTTTTAAAATGAAAATATTCGAGCATTAGGTCAATATTTGAAATCTTTTTTCTTTCAATATTTCGCTACCCATTGGGTAGCATCGTCAGGAAAATAAACATACATAGAGCAAATTAATTATATGACAATTACAATTTATTGTTTAATTTGAACTTCCTGTCCAAATGCAAATTCGAAAAACTTTCAATACCATTGGCAATTGTACTTATTTTCAAATCATTTCCATCATATGTGGCAAATTGGGTTTTCAAATATTGTATACAGTACAGGTTTATGAATTTGAGAGTAGTACGAGGCAATACCTATCAAAACCACAAAGCTCTACATATAAATACTTTAAAAACAGAATTGCCAGAGGTCAAACAAATTCAAAATAATTAATAGCATTCCACAACCTGCATTTGCATTGCCTGAGCAAATGCAAATTCAAAATTTTTTAATTGATTATTAATATTAAAAACTATCCTGAAGAAGATTTCCAAAGGAAATCGAAATATCGAGAGAGAAGAGAGAAAAACAAAAAGTTTTATAAAATCAGAAGTGACCTTAAGCTTGGATAATTAGTCAAGATTAATTAAAATAAAGGTCGAAAAATTAGAAACAAATCATTGCGGACAATGGTAATTCTTTTGCAATTGCATTAGATAAAGTAATGCAAATTAAAATGCAATGCAAATTAAAAAAATCCATGTATGAAAATAGCGAAATATTGAAATTAATAATAAAATAATAATAAATATTGACCTAACGCTGGAATATTTTTATTTAAAATAAAATACAATAAGGTCGATTATATGATCACATTTTCAAAATATAACACTCTAAAAAAAAGTTTCATCTTTTGAAAGGAACATGTTCGTTAGTGCACGCTGAAAAATCTGTGTTTTTGTTGTTTGGATGCAAATATATTGTGTTTGTAGCTTGTCGCAAATATAGTGTACATGTGTCCACACACATTGTGTTTGCCATTCAATATTACATGTTTGAGACACAATGATTAATATGTGATCCAAATGTGGCTTTGTTTGCTGAAAACTGCTGAAAACAAAACCGTAACAGACAACAAACAAACAAAAAAGCAGCAGATCTTTAATTCATGAAAACAATGCTTGTAATTATATACATGGTTCCTGCGGCCCCTTTTTTCAGCGTGTGTATTTACATTGGTGCAATAAAAAGTTTCATACATCTGAAGTTTCTTCTGTGGAATCTGTAGTTGCTACAGCAAAATATGTAATAAGGGTTGCCCCTATAAAACTGCACTGTTTAATTTGAAAATACTAAATCATGGTAATTACGTTGTACAGTAGATATTTTCCAATTAATTTTGGAATCAGGTCTACTGTAAATCATGTCCGGCAAATGATCCCCACGGCTCTGATCTACTGTATTCAATCGGTTAACCGAATTCCTGCCGGTTAACCGTACGTTGGCTGTTTAAAAACTGTAATTTTCGACGAATTTCGAAGTCCAACTAGTCCAAGAACCGAAGCCTCGTGGTCATCCGATGCGTTTTCACCTTGGGGCCACGTGACCAAAAAAAATTGTCGCATTTGGGGCTCGGAAAATCCACACGTCGTCGAGGAAAAGGCGATGCATCCACAACGAGTGACTGTTTAGTGCGATTTTTGGTTGGCGGCATCGTAGGCCAATTTTTCTTCGAAATTGAGCCATAAGCCGCTGTCACCATCAATGGTGAGCGTTATCGTGCTATGCTCGGCAGGTTTTTGTTCCAAAACGTTGAAGAGGGTGACATGGACGAAGTATGGTTTCAACAGGACGGCGCTACATGCCACACAGCCAACGTGATAGTCGATCTTTTGCGCACTGTATTCGAAAACCGCATCTGAAGCCGTTAGACTATTATCTTTGGAACGCCGTGAAAGATAAATGCTACGCAAACAATCCCGAGTCCACTAAGGCCATAAAACCCGAAATAGAGGCCCAAACAATCGACAATGTGCTAAAAATTCGGGTTGGTCGAATGAGATATTGTGTCTATATTAGTTTTTCTATTCTTCATCTGACAGGAAATAAATTCTAAATTTTACATAGCCCACACTTTAGTTTCCCGTCACATACCATGAATACCGCCAATTTTGCACCGATTCAGAGCGGTATTTTGACAAGGTTTTTCATGACTATCCTCGGTAGTCGGTCTCAAAATTAAAAATGACTAAATTAAAAATAAACGATGTTTATAAAAGGCATAGTTTATCATTTTCCCATAAAATTAACCGGTTATTAACCGGTTTCTACACCTCAGTTTAACCAAAAACCGGTTTCGCCAAAATCGGAATATTCGAAGAAACCGAAATCGGTTTTTTTGAAAACCCGGTTGCAGTACCCACGAGGAGTAAGGCCGTGGTAATAACCAAGGTGCAGTACCGGTGAGGGGTAAAGCCGGGGTAGTAACCAAGGTGCAATACCCACCAGCGGTAAGGCCGTGGTAATAACCAAGCTGCAGTTTCCACAAGGACAAAGTGGTAATAACCAGGGTACAGTACTCACGAGGAGCAAATCCGTAATAACAAAGGTGCAGTACTCACGAATAGTGAAGTCGATGGAATAAAGAGGTGCATTACCCACGAGGGTTAAAGCGGTGGTAATAACTAAGGTCCAGCACCCACTAAGGGTAAAGCCTTTGTAATAACAAAGATGCAGTGCCCACGAGGAGCAACGTCTTCGTAATAACCAAGGTGTAGTACCCACGAGGGGTAAAACCGTGGTAATAACCAAGGTGCAGTACTCACGAAGAGTAAAGGCTTCGTAATAACAAAAATGCAGTGCCCACGACGAGTAACGTCTTCGTAATATTCCAGGCGCAGCACCCACGAGGGGTAAACCCGTGGTAATAACAAAGGTGCAGTACCCACGAGGAGTAAGGCCGTGGTAATAACCAAAGTGCATTACCCACGAGGGGTTAAGCCGGGATAGTAACCAAGGTGCAGTACTCACGAGGGGACATTTACGTCAAACCAGAGTCGACTATTTATCCAATGACTACTATAACATCAACGAGAGTAATAAAGGTGAAGTATAAAATTGGTCCACGTCGGAAATCGTATTCTGTCATTCAAAGTGATTCCAAATATCGTACGGTTGTACCATTTGTGGACAGGGTTGGTACGCATTCGTATAAATGTACTATTCGCGGGTGTAGTATATACTGGTCCATTATATAATCGTATTTGTCGTTGTAGATTAATTACAATTGAGGAAATCCACGAAAAGGAATCGTAAGTCTTAGCAGTTAGGAATCGGTGTAAACCTGATCGGATAACTAAACTTAAAAATAGTAGCTCCGTTTAGTAATTTAAATTAGTAAATAAATATTTCCCCATTACATCTCATGAAGGGTTAGCGGAGAGGGTCTTATTAATCACTGAGCTGTGCGCTTTATAGTTTTATACTCACTGATTGGGACCTACAGTTTTAAATCGGTCCCAATGGTTTTTCGAACAGCGTGATCGACGTCGATACAAATAGGAGGTGGTCAGACTAGCGATCGATCTGGCGATCTCATGTACAAGAGTCTCGCACACTATCCATTGCACCACCGAGGGTGTAGTAAGGAATTAAGAAAGAGCGCCGTGAGTACATTCAATGTATTGCATATAGCGGGATGCTTGATATCACCAAAGGTTTATTTAACCCTAAAGATAATAAACAGACTTTTGTATTTCAATTCTCAGTTTAGTCCCAAATAATTACCAGGTACTTTAGCAGGACAATACAAAATTAATGGTTTCGACAAGCAGAACATCCACCCGATTGGATGAAACAGTGAACGTTGATAACCGTTATAATTTCGAATTCAGTTACCTCGTCTCTGCCGTGAATAGAAGCAATAACGTCAGCCTAGAATCCAAACGGAGAATTGTGCTTGCAAACCGATGTTATTTCGGGCTTAGCAAACACTCCTTGAGAAACAAAGATCCAACTCTATTCGACTCTCATACAATCTGTCTTGCTCTATGGCGCAGAATCCTGGATTATATCGCAAGCTGATGAAACATCACGGAACATCAGATGATCCGTAAATCATATGATCCTATAATACAAAACGGCGAGTGTCGACGACGGATGAACCACGAGCTGCATAATCTATATCTCAACATCGACGATGTTATGCGCATCACAATAGGGCGCTTACGCTGTCTAGGCCATATCAGAAGAGTGGATCAGAATGAACCAGTGCGAAATGTATTCGAAGACGTACTCGACCGACATCGAAAATAGGACGACCAAGACTTCACTGGAAAGACCAAGCGTCTGCGAGAGCTTGGTGTTACCAACTAAAGGAGAAAAGCTGAAGATCGAGTCGGTTGGAGACACATGTTATCCTCATTTTGTATGCCCCTTAACCCCTCTGGGTAGTTTTAGGCCACCTAAGTAAGTAAGTAGGAAAATTCCTACATCTTTCACCTATTTAGAGAGATTTTTCTCAGACCTTTACTTAAACTTATGGATCTTTGGCTAGACTTGCTCTGACGGCAGGTGAACAGTGAACAATATATTGTTACGTTAGATATTGTACAGGATTGACTAAACTAACATTTATATCAGTAGAATGTCAACAAACAGTTTGTGGTGGATATTGCAGCTTGATTGCCTAACACTAATTACGCCTAAAAGTATGCAGTCGTTGCAAGTCGAAAAGCTGCCTCCTACAAACAGACCACGAACTTTTGATGATATCGCAAGAACAATCCTAAACACATGTTATCTCACCACCAATAATTAACGTTTGAGCACAATCAAGAATGGACAGCGTTACTACGAGATGGTTCTGAAAACGGCTGAAGTGGTATTCTTATAAATAGCCGATTTGCAACGAAACTGAGGTCAGTCTGATTTCAAACGGGTAAAGGTACACATCATCGGCTAACGTGTTAGTAAGTAAAGAGTTATACGTTTAGCTGAACTACATTTATACCAAAATATCAGTACATTGCCAACGAACATTTTGTGTTGGATATAGCACCTTATCATACCAAAATAATACGAATGTTTGGTCACCTAATTATAGGGTGCCACATTGACAGAATTGAATCAGTACAGAAACAGTTTTTGCTCTTCGCCTTGAGAAATCTTGGCTGGCAATCTGATACTGTTTTACCTCCTTATATTAATCGACTTGCTTTGATTGATTTGCCTACTCTCGAACATAGGAGAATCATGTTAGGGATATGCTTTATGACAAAATTAATAAACGGAGAAATTAATTCATCACATCTGATATCTAATATATACTTTAATGTTCCTATTCGTGCTTCAAGATATTTTGTTCTGTTAAATTTACCTGCAGTTAAACATAATTATGAGGCTTTTAATCCTCTTTATAGTCTTTGTAAACATTTTAATGAATTTTACCATTAGTTTTCAACTTCTGACTCTGTTGAAGTAATAAAACGTAAAATACTTAGTAATAATGTACACTAAACTGAGAATTGCCAGATCGTGGTTTCGAAACCAAAGGATATTTAGTCCAAAGGATATTTGGTCCTGTTCACGCTAATTTCATCAGAGTTGATGCTTCTCGGTGACACATGTTCCTGTCATCATCGCTACTTTCCTGCTCTCCGCTGCACATATTTAATATATTAACCTGTTCCTGTTTTCCTCGATCCGATTCGATTTCTTCAGCTTCTCAATGTTCCTTTTTTCCCATCAAGTCATCAAAGTTCCTGCTCATCCTCTGCATATGTTTTATCCGTTCCTGTTTTTATTGTTCCTGTTCATCCGTCTTCTTCAATTGCTCAATGGTTCCTGTTTTCCATCCTGACATTAAAGTTCCTACTTAATTCCTCCACATGTTTCATCTGTTGCTGTCTTCATCGTTCCCGTTTTTTCGCCTTCTTCAAATTATCAATGGTTCCTGTTTTGTTATCCCGTCATTAAAGTTCCTGTTCATCAATTACATATGTTTTCTCTGTTCCTGTCTTCATTGTTCCTGTTCTTCCACTTCTTAAAAGTTCCTGTTTTCTTTCTCCTGTCATCAAAGTTCCTGCTCGCTCCCTGCACATGTTTCATCTGTTCCAGTCTTCCTCAACAGTTCCTGCTTCAACAGTTCCTGCTTCAACAGTTCCTGCATTATTTGTTCCTGCTATATATATTCCTACTCCATCTGTTCCTACTTCATCTGTTCCTGCTTCACCAATTCCTGCTTTTTCTGTCATTCCTCATCTGTTCCTGCTTCATCTGTTCCTGCTTCACCTGTTCCTGCTTCATCTGTTCCTGTGTCATCAGTTCTTGCTTCTTTTGAAATTTTCGTGTTTATATAATTCCTGCTGCTGATGTTCCTGCATTCCTGTTGTTCCTGTGTTCCTGGTGCCTGTAGTCACGCTAATCCTGTTTTTTTTCCTCCAATTTTCTTGTTATTGGTTTTTTTCTTCTATTTGTTAGTATTATTAAGAAATCTTTGACTTAATAATTATGTAATTTATTATCATTTCCACTAATTTAAATATTTTTGCCTTGTGTTTTATGCATTTTTCCAATTTTCTTGGTATTGGTTTTTTTTTTTATATTTGTTAGAATTGTTTTTTAAGTCAAAAAAAATTTTTTTTTTATTAAGTTAATTGTTAAGTAATTGTTTAAAAGATTTTAAACTTTATTTTATATCCCGGCTGTTTTTAGCTGATGAAATAAATAAATAAATAAATAAATATCGCAAGAACAGTTTGAAACAATCGAGACCAGATGTTATCTCACCACTAATCATTAAGTCGACTATCGATAATGGACAGTGTTACTGCGGGATGGTTCTGGAAATGGCTGAAGTGTGATAAATAGCCAATTTGGTGCGAGCACAGTCTCATTTCAAGCAGCTAACGGTATACATCGTCGGCAATAGTGTTATTGAGTATGGACTTATACGTTTTGTAGCGTATATGTAAAATGATGGAAACTGTTGAACTTATCGTAATTTAAAAAGAGTTTTGATTATTAATGGCAAATAAAACAGCGCCAAAAAGGACAATTCAAAAATCAGAACAATATTCTAGAAATATGAATCCTGATTGAATTTCCTCAGTAAATCATGGACAAATTTCAAAGGACTTGATATACGAAATTATAGATATGTATATATTAGGGCGGGTCAAATTGTATGGAACGAATCCGGCTCCAAATTCGACTTAGAGCTATGGTCTCTTGAGCAAAATTTCCCAAAATCACCTATAGATTACGTTTTTGCTATACGCTTCATAAAAAAAAATTAACCCGCCCTAGTATATATCAAAGATGATAGAAAAACCCTAGATGGTGAAATCTGTGTGGTGGATTTAAAAGTCAAGAGAAATTGTCTAGATGGCGCATCAATGGTGGAAATGAGCAAATTTTCCTGGAGACAAACACTTTTGAAAAAACTATTTAACGTGTGTGTGTTTTTAGCCTTCTGTTTTGTCAAAAAATATCTAAATCCGATATGCTTTTCTATTATCTACATTTTATTTTGAACTTTAAACAACAAACTCGAAACAAAAATGGGTTTTGAGTGTTTTTTCACCGCATCCGAGTGATAAATGGTCGTACGTAAACAGCATGTACCCTCTGGTGAAAATGGTGAATAAGCGAAAGAATCATCTGTGGTATTTCTATCATCATCATGTATGTATAGGGTTTTTCAATAAGAGCGCTACAAAAGTTTTTTTAAATAAAACAAAACCGGTTTTAGATACCAATGAAATTCTTTATTCCTTCCTATTATGTATGGAACTCGATTTCCTTTGCATGGCCACCACGGGCACGCTTGCAGAAGTCCAGACGCTGAACCCAATTTTCGACGGTTTTCAAGCATAAATCGGCCGATACTGCTGCAATTTCACGTTCGATATTCGTACGAAGTTCATCAATCGTCGCTGGCTTGTTGGCATAGACCATAGACTTGACGTAGCCCCACAGGAAATAATCTAACGGCGTCAAATCGCACGACCGAGGCGGCCAATCGACTGGGCCATTTCGTGAGATAACACATTCACCAAACTTGGTTTCCAATAAATTGATTGTGGCATTCGCTGTGTGGCTTGTGGCGCCGTCCTGTTGGAACCACATGTCCTCCAAGTCCATATTATCCAATTGGGGCCAAAAATATTCCGTTATCATTGAACGGTAGCGATTCGAATTCACAGTAAAGTGCCGGTCTTGATCATCACGGAAGAAGTACGGCCCAATGACGCCGCCGGCCCATACACCGCACCAAACCGTAATTTTTTCGGGAAGCAATGATGACTCATGGATTACGTGTGGATTGCTGTCTGATCAATAACGCATATTTTGCTTATTGACGAGGCCATTCAGCTGGAAATGAGCCCCTTCGCTGAAGATGATTTTCCGATGAAAATCCGAATCATTTTCAAGTTGTTGCTCAGCCCAATTCACGAACATACGACGCTTATGGTGGTCAAGCGGCTTCAGTTCTTGCGTCAATTTGATCTTGTAAGGATGTAGGCAAAGATCTTTTCGCAAAATTCGCCACAACGACGTCACAGAGACGCCCAAGGCTTGAGAATGACGTGTGAGAGACACATTTGGGCTTTCTTGAACTGAAGCCTCAGCGGCAGCAATACTTCTTTGTCTCACTAGCACGGAAACATTTTGTACTGTGCCTGTGGATTCAAATTTTTCCACTAGACGCTCAATTGTTGATCTGGTAGGACGATTATGACGACCATAAATTGGACGTAGCGCTCTTAAAGTTGAGGCCACTGACTCCAAATTTCGGTAGTAAATTTTAATAATTTCGACTCGTTGTTGGCTCGTATATCTTTCCATGATGAAATGGCAAACCTTACTGAAGAGAAATGTCAAAAGAGCGGGGAAAAATATGGCGTCGTTTGCTGTCCCTATCGATTTACTTTTGTAGCGTCTCTGTTGAAAAACCCTTTATTAAGCAAAGGGTATTTTTTTTAATGGCGAAAATTGAAGTTGTAAAAAATAACACAAAAAACTTAAAAAAAAAATTTGTATTCGAAAGATCTATAAAAAAGTTTTCCGGCATATGACCAACACCGCGGGTTCTCATGGCGAAGCGAATTCTGCACGTCCAATATTGGGTCACTTTTTGGAGTGATATCCTGTGACCGACGACGAATCGATAAATTTGGATCTTCTTCCACACTTTCGTTTACAGCGGCGATATTTTCTTCAGTACGCACATTTCTGCGACGTGTTGGTGTTATTGCATCATTTAGGGAGTATGTGGTATGAAATCTATACAAAGTTCGACGGATAGCTTACTCAGATGGACGATTATGTGCGCCATAAAAATCATGAAGTCGTCTAAAAGTTGCACGAAGCGATAACTGATTTTGAAAATAAATTTGGAGAATTTTGCCAGAGTATACTGATCATAAATGGTAAAAAGTAAGTGCAGTACGAGTATGACAGTTCGTTTGACAGCTAACACTTTCATAAGTTTAACCTAAGCAAAAAAAAGACACCCTTTGTACAGATGAATAGTTGTAACCAAAATGGAGACATTGCTCCAAACCATCCTACACGTAATAATCATACCCCAATCTAATGCGCCTGTCATGAGGAAATCGAGTCTCACTCAAATCACAATATATTGTGTTGCTAAGAGAATGAGCAGAGAAACGAGGCGCTTCACTCGTTTTTTTGTTGGCATTCCACTCCGTGGGTAAATTTTCTTCTCTACCTTTCTTCATCCTCTTTGGCATTCATCCAAAGACGACCTAGAATTAGACGACTAGAAGATGTGCGCAATCCTTGGTACAGGAGAACCAAAAAGTGCTTGAAATTCACTCAAAGGCATTTCTCTCACGCGTCATATCTTGATTATTTCATACTTTTTGCATAGTTTATGTAATGGTACTTCAACATTCTTGGAAGTTGTATAGTTATATACAATAACACTATCAAAAAGCTGCTCGTGTATTGAAATATTCAATGAAGAGAGTAAGAGAGAGAGAGAACAGAGAATGACTAGGGTTTCACTCGTTGTGTTTGTTGGCATTTTAGTGAAGAGAAAATTTGACTGTCTACTTGTGCATCGTTTTTGATTCATCGCAATCTACGTTTTGGGGAACTACTTAAGGTTTAAGCATTTCAAAATGCGGATTTGTTAAGGGTGTCTCAGTAACAATGCACTTCTTCCTTTAAAAATAAAAACACGTATTTTCTGAGATAGCTATGTTTTTTTTTATCGGATTATGAAGAAGACATGTTCCGATTAAGTATGGAATAAAATATCCGTCAAATAGTCCCACGGCTCTGATAACCGGCCATTACTCTTTTCATGAAATTTTCCATGACTTTTTCACCGAAATGTGGCTGTATCTCACCGGTGATGCGGTGGATCTCGGATTTGAACTCAGGAATTGTATCACGTTTATGAATCCTGGCAAAATCATTGAGCGTAAGCAAATAGGTGTCTACCTCTTATATCTGAAACCTCGTAAAATGTATGTAGATTTTTCATTTTATATAATGCATTTATTTCTATTAATAATTTTTTATACAAATACACTTAACTATTTATTTATTTAAAAAAAGAATATTTTTCTGCTATTTTTATGAATTTCAAAACTTAAACATAATATCACTATATCAATTTCACAATATATTAATTTAACTTTTAACTGAATTCTATGAAATTCAGTGTTTGTTTTTTTGATTCACTTAAGATCCAAAGGACGGTTAACAAAATTATTGAAACAGGAAACTATTTAAATTTTTTATAAAAAATTGAATATTTACAAAAATTCGAAACTAAGATTATTCAAATTTGTAGAGAAAAATAAACGATTTCAAATGGGTTTAATTGTTCGAGTTACGGAGTTATGACAAATGAGTGAGACAGTACACGTAGGGCCGAGTTAAATTCAAAACTCCGTGTGGAAACTTTGAGCTGTATCAATCATTTTGGAGGTGAGAAAAATTTCAGCATTTGAAGTAATCTGTAATAAGATATAAGATATTTTGTTAATGTAGAAATTTAATTTTCCTTCAAATTTCATACTCACCTCTTTTAAGGTTAGTTTTCCATCACGATTCTCATCGCATAGACTGAATAAAGTGGCCGCTTCTTGGAGGGCATATCTAGGTGTTTTTGGATTCACATAGTGTAACAGTTCTCCCCGATCTGCTTTGCCATCCTGATTTTTATCAATAATCCTTTTGAATTCTTCTCTTCGCTCGACTACAGTTTTTGAAATCAATGATTTCCTTATCAAATCATCATCATCTGCCACATTGACCTCAGAGAATTCCTCTATACTCAATTGATCATCACCATCCTGATCGAATTGCCTCAGTAAGTCATCAACTAATTCCAAAAGATTAGATATACTCGATTCTGGATGACGAAATGAGAGATATTCATCTATGGTCAAAGTGAAGAGATCGGTCCTGGCCGCCTCTGACCATCTGGCCTTGTCACGCATCATATCCTCGCGAGCTTTACGATTTAGTGCCGTATGTTTTATCTCATTATGTTCATCGATGTCGGCATCCGTCATGCCATGTTCTTTAAGAAAATATCGATGATATTCCTCCCAGGTGATGAGACCATCGGCCGGCGATATGTCGACTCTACGAAATTCACGAGGATTCAATTGGATGGCTTCGTCTATGTGGTCCACAATGTTTTTATTAATGTATTGTCCTAATTCCTTAATGGACAGGTAGTTATCGTGATTACGATCAGCTCTGTAAGGAAAATGTAGAAAATAAATGGAGAGTATTAGCAAATTGTAAGGAAAATATTATAATTTGGTTGAATCAAAGAAATGGGGCTGTACAGTAAGGCCGTATTCGTAAAACATATGAAATGTTTAATATTCAAATCTTTCACACAAAAATCGTCTAATACACCTGCCATATAAGTTATGATTATGACCCTAACACCCCCATTCTGTGTATGTGGTAACAATCAAATTCTAACCATAAAATTATTACAAAGTTGTAATAATAATATCCATTGTTTGTACATGCTATTCTGGCAACACGGTGACAACGAAAAATTCACCTCGTAACAAATAATTCACCTCACAATAACGTGTTGTCAACAGCAGAGAAAACAAAACAAAAACATAAAGTCTTCTGCAAACAACGAAAGCGCTAAAAAAGGAAACGTAAGTGTTTAATACATTTATGTTTTATTGAATTAAAATTAATACATTATTACTTAGGAAATTTGAGCGCACCGCAAATCGGTTTAACTTCTTGAGATATAGACCTTTAAAGCTTGAGTATATAATCGCTCATATCTCAGGTATCTATAATCCGATCTGGTTGAAATGTGTATCATTACAAAGGTCTTTCGAAATTCTATACAAATTCATAAACATATTTCTTTTTATTAACCCATTGGGGAGCTAATTAAAATACAATTTTTTTAACCTCACTTTTCTGATAAAAATTATTTTTTTTTTCAAAAAAATGCCTTATTATACTTATCTTTTGGTGGACTTCGATAACAGACAAGACGTAAACCTTTGTTTTAAGGTATAATACTCACCAATATCCCTTCAAAGACCGGAGATAGTTACGATCAAAATTTTGAAATACATTTCGCGCTTTTTCAATCTTTCCAACAAAAAAGCAAGTCCTTTCTTCTTTCTGCTCCATTTCCATAGAACAAAGTAACAAAAGTCCCTTGTCCATTTAATTATGCCCTCTTGTCGTTTTGATACAAAATATTGTTACAATTAAGTAGAAGCTTTTACTTACTCTTAATGACCAGACTAAAGGGCACCTTAGACCAGTGGATTGTTGGGCCGACTTTCGAGTCGGGCCGACTCATCTCCCAGTGTAAGGTGAAGTCGCGCAGTCGGCCGACTAGTTGGGCAAAAATCAAAACTAGTTTTATTTTCAGAAAGTCGGCCGGAAAGTCGGCCGGAAAGTCGGCTAGTTTACGGCGAAACAATGCCCGACACAAAAGTCGGCCTGACAAATAGTCGGCCGACTGGTCCGCAAGTCTAAGGTGCCCTTAACATTATGTAAATAATAGGGCGATTAATGCTGCGCCTAAAAGTATACATTGTAACAAAATAACAGCTCGCTAAACCAGTAGCATGAATTCGCCTCAGTTAAGATAATTCTTCACTATTCGAGGTGGTTCTACATTAGTCCAGATGTGGATTCATTAATTAGTAGAAAGATAACTAACAACAACGACTGGAAGGTTCTTGAATTCGCTAGAGATAACTACATTTGAGTATGGTGAGTTCGTACAAATACCTGAGGTCTTTGGAACGGAGATTTAAGTTGGTGATTAACCGCCGGAAAGTAAGCAACGCGATTCTATAGTAAAAGACTTGTTGTAATGTAGTGTAAATAAAAAACCGTTGTACTATATAAGTACAATAAAAAGGAAGTTAAACTGTTGTAATTCTCGTAATTTAAAACGAACCTTGTTTTATTATTGGGAATACAACAGAAATATTAAATTTAGTAAATAATTAAATAAAAGTAAATTTAAAATACATGATTAATTTTAATTAATATTATTATAAGTTGGTAATTCCTCAAAAAGGACGAGTAATGAAATTCGTAACAGTATATTATATTGTGCCAAATGTGTCACAATTCCGATTTGTGACAATTGGCACATTGCTGTGAAATAGTCACCGTGGTGACTTTTGTAACCCCGCCAGAATAGGGGTGTAAGTGTTTTATTCCGTTTGTAGTATCCTGTTCAGCTAATATTTTTTAAGTACATATAGTATTGTTGCGATCAATTTATTACAATTGGTTAAAACTAATATTTTTATGGCAGCTGTTGTTCTAATAGTTTTGACATATTACTGAAATGTAATGGTAAAGTAAACTTACTGATAATATGTAGTAATACCTTTGCATACTTTTTGGCCGTATCGACCATAACGCAACGATGATAGAAATACCCTAGATGGTGAATTCGATTATTCACCAGATGGTAAAGGCTGTTTCCGGGCGATAATTTTTCTCTCGGATACGACAAAAAAGCAGTAAAGGATAATTTTCATTGCGCCGATATCGCATTGATCGGCGCTTGACTGCCGGTGAATATCTTACATTTGGGTGTGCCCCTTCATCGTTCAATCATGGTACACATTCCGTGATGGCTTTAAAAAAAATAATTTCCTATTACATCCCATGGACATTCATGGGATTGGCGAGAACTTCTCACAAACCGTGAGCTGCGCGCTTTCTGATTGGAAGCTAAAGTTCCCGGATCTGAACGGTATTTTGAGAAGCTTTCAAGGCTAAATACTCGATAGTGGCGCCATCACTAATCGAGGTGACCGCCGTCGAAAGAAATGTAAGGTGGGGAGAACAGGGATCGAAACCACGATCTCATGTATAAGAGCCGTGCTCTATAACATTGTACCACCGACGACTAAGTGATCGCCTTAGTATCTGCCCAAATTGCAGAGTTGTAATCAGGATGGATAAGTACCATTCAATATTTAGGTACTCGATGAAGAATCTTACTCCATTTCTTTCATCCGTCTTAGATCCATCAGTATAGTAGTGGAGTCCGATGCAGAATCATTTTTCTCTTTCGTTCATCCGTCTTAGATCCATCAGTATAGCGGTGGATCTCTTGCCGACCACCGACTAGGAAGTTCGTCTGCAGAAATTCCAGAGTTGCAATCAGGATGGAGAAGTACCATTAAATATTTAGGTACTCGATGAAGAATCTTATTCCCCTTTTTCCATCCGTCATAGATCAGCCATTATAGCAGTGGAGTCCAATCAAGAATCGTATTCTCGTTCTTTCATCCGTCTTAGATCCATCAACATAGCAGGGGATCTCTTGCCGACCTTCGACTAGGAATCCCTTCATATATAACTCTCTTCGAGGGATAGTTCAATATCAGTTGACATTTACCATTTTCTCTGGAATGCGGTCGGTTCCTTTTTCTGTTGGTTTGTATCCCGTTAGTGTTTTTATTATATGCTGGTGAGTTGATTTGAGATCCTGTTCAAAATACAAGGCCGTCTCGTATTTAATTTGATGTATAGGATAGTCTATAAGGATTGTAATACATTGCCTTAAATAAATGAAGCCCTGGTCGATGTTGTTCTTCGTTGAGCCACACAGCACGTGCGTTGAACGTTTTGCTTTTTCCAATGTAGCACTTCTTCTATATTGGCGTCCACCAGACTACAGATGCATAAGTCAATATCAAACAAATCCCGCTATAACTGCTATGAATATTTCGCTTTAAGTGATTAGAGTGCTTCGCTTCCAATTATTATTGGAAGTGCTTCGCTTCCAAGCCTATTGACTACTACACACTTACTGGCAACGTATATCCTATCGGTAGAGGGCGGTCCTTAAACTAGCCGACATGACGTATAGATGGTGCCAGTAGTTCGAAAAAAAAAATATTTTGGTGAAAAGTGGCAACCTTATAAAGCAGCCTGTTTCTCTATCGCGAACGAAAGTTTTCGTTCGTGTTCTATACGAAAGAAAGTTGATTTGGGTTTCACAATCTTGCTGTTGCAAGTCGAATGAAAACATAAAATTTTTCAGTACAAATTTTGGTTTCTCTATTTCGAATGTGCTGTCACTTAGGATCAAACATGAAGTCAGGCGAACGAAAACTTGAACTTAGAGAAACCAAATTTGAGTCGAATGTGAGTGACTGATTTTCGTTCACTCAGCTATTCGTTCGAGATAGCGAAACAGGCTGTAAGTAAAAGCTTTTACTTACTGTTAATGGTCAAGCAACATTATGTAAATAAGAGTGCGATTAGTGTATGCCTGAAAGTATGCACTGTAACAACATACCATCTCGCTAAACCAGTAGCATGAATTTGCCTCAGTTAAGATAATTCTCCACTATTCAAGGTGATTCTACATTATTCCAGATATGGATTCATTAATTAGTAGAAAATATAACCAACAAAAACGACTTGAAGGTTCTTGAATTCGCCAGAGATAACTACATTTGAGTATGGTGAGTTCGTATAAATACATGAGGTCTTTGAGTCAGTTTGTGATTAACCGCCGGAAAGTAAGCAACGCGAGTTGATAGTAAAACATAAGACTATTTTAAAGTTCTCTGATCCTTCGCTAACAACTGTAAAATATTGGGTAGCAGAGGTTAAACGAGGCCGTGCGAGCTTCCAAGATGAACACCGTAGTGGCCGACCAATTGAGGTATCCGCGCAAGACACAGTTAAGAAAATCCACAAAATGGTATTGGACGATCTTCGGCTGAAGGTGTGTGAGCTATAGCTGAAATGATAGGCATTTCAAAAAGTGCTATATATCGTATATTGACCGAAGATTTGAAGATGAGAAAGCTGAGCGCAAGATGGCTGCCGCGTTTACTTTCAATAGAGCAAGAACAACGACGTGAAGATGTTTCAGTAGAGTGTTTGGTGATGTAAACCGTTTCCCATTACATCTTATAAAGAGATTGGGAAGAGCTTGTCGCAACCAGTGAGATGTGTGCTTTCTAATATTTCAGCCACGGATTGGGACCTACAGTTTTACACCGGTTACGAACGGTATATTGAGAAGCTTTTTCATTGCTAAGTACTGGATACTGTCGCCATTACTAAGCGAGGTGGCCGTCGTCGAAGGAAATTTCAGGTGGTCAGGGCAGGGAATGAGGTCACGTTCTCATGCACAAGAGCCGTGCACCCTAGCCATTGCACCACCCACGGCCACTCAATGGTAATGTTTCACCGCAATAAAGCCGAATTTTTGCGTCGATTTATAACCATGAATGAGACATGTATCCACCACTTCACACCTGAGACAAATGAATGTCAAAGCTGCGGACTGGAATGGGAGAATCGTGTATGTTTTTTGGGATGAGCATGGAATAATTATTATTGATTATCTTCGGAAAGGAAAAACCATCAACGGCGAATATTATGCCAATTTATTGCAGCCTTTAAGTAATGAAATTGGGGGAAAAAGGCCGCATTTGGAGAAAAAGAAAGTGTGGTTTCATCAAGACAATGCTCCAGTTCACAAATCCACTATTGCGATGGCCAAAATTAATAGCTCTGTTCGAGTACCCGAAAATTTGTGCAAATTTTTACTGGATCGTGTTCATTTACTCCAAAAGTCCAGTAAATGAGAGCTAGAGAGCGATAATTTTGACAGTTCGATGTTAGAGATTTTGCAAATTTTGGTTGGAGAAATTTTAGCCAACATAACAGGCGTTTGAAATCAGCTGTTTTATATAAACAAAGAAAAGTGCAAAATAAATTAACAATGTACGAAAAAAGTACAAATGCATTTTTTAATATTTTATTTAATATATCACTGAAATTTAGAAAGAAAATGGAAAGCAAAAATGGGTAGTAGCATTCAGCAAATTCTGGTGAACCGACAAAGTCTTAATTGGACAAATGTAAAATGTGTTTAACGAAGGATAAAACTACATCAGCTGTTTCGTTGCAAATTTATACTAAAGAAAGTAAAATCGTTCTTACTCTCTGAAAGGTAGATTCTTGCAAATTTTTACTGGGAAAGTAAACGACCAAAGCTAATGAATTAAAGTTGAAATTGCTTCATAATGCACCTTATTCGCCAGATTTAGCTCCCTCGGACTATTTAAAAAAAATGGCTCGGGAGTAAAAGTTTCGCCGACAATGAAGAGTCAGAGACTGCGGTTGATTGCTGAAGGATTTTTACAGTTCCTACTGTAAATAGAGTATCGAAACTATTGAATATCACTGGAAAAAGTGTATCCAACTTTTCATGTTTTCCAACTTTTTCGCTACATCTTTGTTGGGCCGGTTGGTTTTGGGACCGCCCTCTAATAATCACCAAATTCAAATCCAGTCTATATTTTTTCCTGCAGTTTGAAACCATTCAAAATTAGGACAGATAACAAAAAATCACCCTAAGTAATTAAGTATCCCTAAAGAAATCCTTCTCAAAGTTCCAAGTGAAATTTAATTAGCTAAATCTTAGCAAAGTATTTCCCAACATAATAATGGATAAAACCAAAAATTCAAAGTTAAAACAAGAAAGATTATCATCTAATAAACACTTCTCCCATGCGAATACCCTTTTGGCCAACATAAATAACCGCAACAACTGAAGAGAAAAGCGGTTTGTTAAAATTCAAGCACAAACAGACAAAAACTTTTTATCTGCAACCAAACAAAAACATCCCAACCAGAAACAGAAAATAGAATTACCAATAAATCTCAACCTGTTCCTAAATTTGAAAACTTTTTTTGTTGTTGTCGGTGGTCGTGGTGATGGTGCTGGTACTGGAACTCGTTCATACTCGTCGCATAAGAGGAAAACTTTTTGATATGCCAAGTGAAAAGTGCGTACTTGAAACTCATCCAATGGAATGGGTCACACAAACCAAGGACAAGCGTCGTAGCAAAATCAAATAATATACGAAAAGTTTCAGGATTTTGGGAGTCAGCCTAAGGCTTAAACAGAGCAAACAAATATATAAAAATATAAACACATACCTACACATTTTGTGTGCTAAATATATTTTTTTATATTAAAAGTACATAATGTATATACATACATGTATATATTTTATACATGTATACTTGTGTGTGTTTTGTATATTTTATAAAAATATGTTTCAATATATATGTAAATGTATTGCCAAATGGTTGATGTAGCCCATTGCCACATAATTAAAAACAATTTTGTATTTACATTAGTTTATCTATCTATGTTGGTGTATAACTGCTATATTATTAGAGTGACTCGAATAAGTAATTTTTCGTTGGCTCTGGCTCATCTTCATCTATTCTGATAGCATGGCCTAGCCAACGCAATTGGTCTAATTTGATTCATCTAGCTATGCCCACGTCAGAATACTAATGATATAGCTCTTGGTTCCAACGACTTCGGTACTCGCCGTTTTCTTCAACAAGACCATATATTTGCCGGAGAATTTTTTTTCGAATACTCCCAGGTGTTTTACATCCGCTCGCGATATGACCCAAGTTTCGGAGCCATATGCCAGGACAGGTAAAATGAAAATCTGGTATAACTGGACCTTTGTCCGTGGAGAGAGGGTTTTGTTTTTAAACTGCTTGCTGAGCCCAAAATAGCATTTATTTTCAAGCACATTTCTCCTATTTATTTCCAGGCTGACGTTCTTGTCTTTGTTCACAGCGGGCCCAAGGTAGATAAATTCATCTACCACTTCAAAATTAAATTGGTTGTCGACGTTCAAGTCAAGTCGAGAGGTTTGTCTAGTCGTTGACACCATCAATTTTGTCTTGCCCCCGATAAAAGCGGATTCTTTTTCGATTCTTGAAAATACTGCAGTAACCTCTCGCAAATTTCGCCCAATGATATCTATGTCGTCAGCATACGTCAGCAACATATGGGTTTCGTGTTGATGGTCATGTTCGTATCTACTGCACCTTTTCTCACTAAGATGTTGAAGAGATTGCACGAAAGTGAGACGTCTTGTCTCAGTCCTCGCTTGGTACAGAATGGTTCGATGAGGTCTTTCCCCACCTTCACTGATGATTTGGTCTTGGCCAACGTCATTCTTCAGAGGCGAATCAATTTTGCCGGTATCGCAAGTTCAGACATAGCTTTGTACAATTTTCCCCGTATAGGGCTATCAATCAATCAATCTACACTGTCCTCCACAATCATTACCTCCTGATCATCAGTGGAAGAATCTGAGTGGAGTAGTGCTGAAATTGGTCTCTTCACATTTTAAGCACAGAATGCACCAGATTCCCAGTCCTTGCACGAGGGCATCTTCTAACCCTCTGGAAAAATTTTCGGGATTCATTGTTCATCCTGTACATTTCGGTATTTTCACACTTCCTCTGCTCCCACTTTTTTTCCTCCCAAATAGTTGGTTTTCCTCCCTTCTCAGACTCTTGTACCGCTCATTCGTAGCACGCGTTGTAACTGAGTGTGTCGTTGCCATACGTGCAGTGTCTTGTTCCTCAGTTGCAATGCGAGATCCTTCGTCAACCATGGATTATCATTCCGTGGTTTTTGATAGCCAAGTTCAGTCCTTGCAGCGGTTTCCAAAGAATGGGAGATGTGATTCCACTGCGGTTCTTGGGTCCTCAGGAGGGGGAGTAGTCTGCTCTAGTAGGAGAATGAGTTGTTTTTGATAGGACTTTGATATCTGCGGTATTTGCAGCAAATCCATCTATTTCTCGATTTATCTGGAAAGTTCTTGGTGATACCATCAAACATTCGTGGTCAGTTGGCAAGTGCTCCTTCTTCAACACACAGTGGCGCAATATTTTTAGGCGAAATTAACATTAGGATTCAAACTATTAGAAAATCAAATTGCAATATTCACCATAAACTCTTCACCGACATTTCGAATGTTACTTCGAATGTTAGTTAAGCTAAAAATATAAGCACCTTTCGTAACAGTTTTGTACTCAGAGTTGAGCGAACAGTAAGAAAACGTTAAAATGAATGCACTCTAATACTACGATAACAGACTTAGAGCATCCTAGAATTCGTTCCGTAACATTCACTCCTTCAACAAGCACACAGGCACATTAAAAACACTTTATCTTCTGTGACTGTGTTGGTGTCGTTGTTAGTGTCAGTGTTAGTGTTAGTGTTAGTGTTGGTGTCGGTGCCAGTGCTGGTATCTCTATCTATGTGTAATTGCAACATAATTCGTGAGTATTACTGCTGCCATTACCAGCCAACCCACCCAAAACATTTTGCACATTTAAATGATATTAATTTTATGCAGCGAATATTTTTAATTTTCTACCATGACTCTTCACTCTTTCGACTTCATTTCGTTGTGTTAGTGTACTCACAAACACGCACACACACTAACGAACATCGACTTTTACTCAATTATATGCGACTAAATGTAGCGACAAACTATCTATGTAGTTCAGTGTATTCGTGCATTAGAACAAGACACCATGCTATCATTTCCGTTTCCTTGCGCGATTGTGGTGGTGGGTTGAAGGCAGTAATGATAGTATAACAGTGGTTTTATATTGTTGCCTACTTTTGGGAGTAGTTTGATTGAGTCATGGGACTTGGAAGAATAATGATAATGTTGTTGGTGAAAGTAAAAAGTTGCCTAATTATTGGAAATGATATCTGGATCAAGGATACGCATGGAATTACAAAAAACAAAAACAAAATAGAAACAAGATATAAGGAAAAAAATATATATAAGCAGAAATTTAAATTTTTAAAAGAGGTGAAAATTATTTTAGCTGCCACATCCTGAGTTAATTTAATAATTTACTAAAATCAACCGGTCAAAAAAAGCGGTAACCAAATAAAAAAGTTATATCCATTTAAATTCTGAAAATTTAAAAAGAATGGCTTGAAACTTAGAAAATTTTTTTCATTCTATAAGTATATTTAATATTTGTCAAGTTGTACACAACACAGTAGGCGTCAACGTGGTTATGACACCTCTAGACTCACGCTGTGAACCTTCGAAGCCCCACGTTGGGCGCCATTATGTCATGTTGCACAGATTGCTATTCTTTCAAAAATTCAAAATTTCAACAGTTATTGCTTTGATTGAGCGGCATGCTTGGTATGCCATGCGTTTAAGCCGGGCTGGTAACTCGCCGGACGGGGGGGTTCTTTCCACTCAATCAATGCGTGAACAATCTGACTCAGAACAATAAAATTACATACCAAGTCGAAACGTAAACCAGGATTTTCAGACATAAAAAATAAAGAAACGGAGCCCGAATTATGTTTCCAATAGTAAATCAAAACGAAAAGGCACAATTATGGATCAAAAGAAGCGACATTCGTGATCGTGCTGGAGAAAATTACTGTTGGCAGGAATTGTTTTTATCTCGCCTGAGATGAACTGACAGATGTTATGGTCAGTCTTTACCCACCCGCTTGAAACTTCCTGTTGCTTCACCATGACGCTGTTTCTCTTCTCAGCGTCCCAAAAACGAAGTTGCCCCTGGAAACTTACCCTTGACTTACCCTAAAACCAGTATGGTTGTCTACACAACCATAATTACCATGTACAAACTTTTCAATAAACGTTATAATATTTTATTTAGTCTTCTTACGAGACTCTTATCTTCTCGTATATGATTTGCTTACTCACTAGACAACAGCATTCATACTTAAAAAATGATATTAACAAAAGAAAAGACTATAATAGGGTGCCCCATGGGCGAAGCGCTACTTTAAATTTAACAATGATTTAATACATGCCTCATATCGAGGAACTGTAAATAATCCCTCTTGGGGGTTTAGACTTAACTTTCAAAAAGAACAGGGCTATCAACCGCTGAAAGGCTATCACAACAGAACTTTCTCGAATTGCTGCATTTGATGAGTAACAGAACCAGAAAACTAAAATTGCCGTAAATGAACACGTCCGGACACGGTTGAATCGCTAATCCCAACGTTTGGGTCCCTAAGGGCACTTTAACAACCGACGGCGGCCCTTCAATGTAACTAAACGGTCGATAAACACTATAATAATTATCGACCTGCAAAATAAAACCGCGCTATCGCGATGTACACTTTAGGTCGATGCAGAAAAAGAGAAAAAAATATAAAATATAGATTTTTACCTACATGGCCACGTTATGTTTATATAAAATACATGTAATTCATATACAATGTTAAATGAATACAAAGTGTCGAAAACAAATTTGTCCGGTAGTCACCCTATCGTGCTCACTCCTGGTTAATTATTTCAAATAGCTAACTCAATGATTCGAGATTGCGTTCACTTTTCAAGAGTTGATTCCCTTTATGTTACTTAATTATACTAAAGTTTGTCTTTTTTTTTTTTTTTTCTTGATTTGTCTACTTATTTTCAGTATTTCATATTTTCCTCTTTTTTTTTCCTTTCCTTTTTCCTTAATTTAGATTAGGCTTATGGCCCGTTTTCTTTTTACAATTTAAATTTTAACTTTAAAATTCTAATTTCTTATAGTTAGTTTATCCTCACAAAGTTGAATTGAAATTTATTTTACTATTACAAAAAACTTCTAATTCAATATGCATTCATTATTGTGAACTGTGTTTATATTGCTAAGTCTTTTTAGCATTTACCAAAGTGGCTCAAAATAGCACCTTTAGACTTCAGTACTTAATTCAGAGTTTAGCACTTAAAGCTGCAAATTACCTTTCATAGCACTTTGCACTTTTAAATCTTTGAACATCTGAATTTTCTTTTAGCACTAAAAGCAATTACATTATTCACACAGTCACAACTTGAATTCTTTAATCTTTTTATCTTGTTCTTTTCCTTCTCTTAAAATTTCACTTCCAACTTTGAGGATTTATTTTTATTATCATACAATCTAATATCTTATATTAATTTAATGATTTTTGTTCGTTTTCCTTTTCTTCTTGTTTACTTAAAAAATTTCTAATCTGCCAAAAATCTTAACATTTTCATCTTTTTGTCACGTTGGACGGACATCACATTTTCCTATCTAATAACACTTTATATTCAACACTATGTGACATTAGCTTCATTCTTTTCCGTTTTCCACCCGGATCTTGTTACTTTTATATTCGGTCACTATATGTGACCTCTATCGCTCACACATTTGGACTTTTGGTTTTATAGCCCAAATGTATAACGGGTGAGGATCTTTTCGACCGCTTTTCCGTACTATTGGACGACCTTCGGTGTCCTCATACTTATGCCGGTGACCTTTTGAGTTGGTTCGGCTTAAACTTTTAGAAAAAACCTACTCTATGCACTGTCCATTTGTGTTTAGGAGTCCAATAAAAAGAAAAACTGGACTTACCGCTAACTGCTGGTCAAAGGAGAGACTTATCTGATGTCAAGTGTTCGCTGCGGTGCTGTTTTAGCTGAACTATTTACGCTGACACAGCTACTGGTGGTGGCCGAGATGGTTTGGGCGGGATATGGTGCGGGTGCTTATGCCGATGGAAGGTATTCGTGGCCTAGGCTGATTACTGCAGGGTTTGATGACGCTTATTCGCTCAGGGACGCTTGATGTGCTGTCTGCGGATTCCGACGGGAGCTTTACTGTGTGACCAAATCCAAAACAAAAAATGAACGACCACGGCACTCTCTATACTTTCGGGCCACAGTACTTGCCCACCTCGACTGATTAGCCGGTTAGCGTTTTCAGCCCCACTTCCAGATGCGCACACCCAGAGTAACCCAGGGATATTGCCTGTTCCTGTTTCAGGGACAACCGCTGCAATATCCACTGAACCTCCGAATGCACGGTCCTTTCGTGGGTAACCTAAACTACTAGCTAACACTCGTGGCAGGTTCGTGATGTTTCACGGCCTTTAGGTATGTCGCGCACCGTGATCACTGTACACTTTTTATATGTTTTTCCGGCACAAATCTCCCCTTTCCCTGACGATTTGGGAAGGGTTGTCTTCCGATGATTTTCCTGAGCGGATGTTGTTTTAATGTTATTCTTCCTGGCTTGTCGGGATAATCGGCTTGTCGAACAACTGTTTGGTGGTGGACTAAAGGTCTTTCGGTGTACCAATTCTTTGTTAATTGTAGAAATCTGAAGGGGCAATGAGAAAAAGTATGAGGGTGAGCTGCAACTAGCGTGTCCACTTGTATACTTACGGGATCTCCTCCTTCTGCTTACTACCCAAATTTGGGGTTTTCTTATTGCAATTTTCTTGCAATTTTCAATACCACAACGTTAACAATATCACTTCGATCAATGCACTTTTATAACTTCGGGGTTGTTTGGAGACGGTTTCTGTTGGCTACTTGCTTAGACACTGGAACTTCCTAGTTCGACTGGGTTTTTGCGAATGAAAAATAAAATGGCTGCTGCGATCGAACGACGCCTTTTTTGTTGGAAATTTATTGCCGTTGTTGCAAATTCCAGACGTTCCGGCGGATTTTCTCGAACTTTCGCTGAAAAATTCCGTTTTGCCAGATAATTATAACACTGTTGTTTACTTTTTCATTTATCGAAGCCATGATACTTTTTTCAACAGGTGGTACCCACCAAGTTCGGTGGTGGTGTAATCAAACGGGTGGTTGCCAGATCATGTGGCCGCCGGTAGATGTTTAGTACGGCGCCGCCACAAACCCGGTAATCCTGATGACAGGCCTGGCGAAGGATGACAGGGAAACTTTGTCCTGTCTGTGCCTGGTCATGGTGGTACGGTTTCTGGAGAAACCCCCACCTGGATAGTCCGCTACCGTTCCGGAGATTGATGCGGGGGCTACCCGGTGGTGAGGTCCTTATTTTCATCACGGCCCTGGGACTCGGGTGTTGTGTCCTTCGGCTGATGTTGTCGGATTGGACGTTTTTAGCGCGGGGTCGCTCTGGCTCCTGAGGTCTGCGGCAGTCGATCCAGCACTGTCTGTAGCTGATCCTCCGTTTCGACCTCACAAGGATTCGCCTCTCCGGTTAGGTGGATGACAATCTGGTCCTCGAAGAGCCTAATGGTCTTCACTCCTTTCCTGCCGAACACTCGGCTGGTCACCGTCTTATAAAACGCGGATACGACCTCGCTATCCTTCACGACCAATCGTTGCAAGGCTGCCCTGCCGGTGTGTTGCAGGCGTTCAAACCGGTTCAGGATTTCAAACTTGAGGTCCGGTACTTTTACCTCCAGTCCTACCTGATACTCGGTGGGGGTGGCTACCAGTGGAGCACACGAACGTATGGCTAGGTCTTCGGGGCGGTAGTTGATGCCCATTCGCTCCAATAGCTTGCGGATCTTCTCGCTTGTGTCTTGCTCTATTGATGCCGGGAAGTATCGGATTGACAGTCGGCTGGCAGCGTATCCTGGGGTCTTTGATTTGACGGTGCTCTCTCGTTGGCGCGATTTGGCTGTCTCCTGCTCCCGGGTCAGGTCCTCGTTCCGACGGCGTAACTCACGCACTTCCACTTCCAGGTCCAGGTGATTGCTCATCCTTGCTTGCAGGGCGCGGTTTTCAGCTTGCGTCACCTCCCATTGCCTCTGCATCTGCGCTACATCTCGCATTAAAGTTTCAACTTGCCGGCTGTGCCGAGCTTGAGATGCATCCATCTCGGCGCGCAAGGTCTGGTAGTCCTGGTGTGGCTGGTTACGCAGTCGGCTATTCTCCTGCCGGAGGTGCCTAATCTCTTCCTGGGCCGCTTCCTCCTCGCGCACGAAAGTCCTGAGCTGGCTGCGGTGCTGCTGATTTTGTTGCTCGTTAACGTTGAGCAAGTCAGCCACTTGCGCTTCTGCACCTTCGTACCGCTCTTCAGCCGCGCGGAGTTCCCGACGGAGCTGGTTTATTTGCTCCTGGCCTTCGACTGGCTCTTCTACTACGAATCGTAGGTAGAGGGGATGCGTCGAGTAGGCCGGCCGCCGACACACGGGGCAATCGGTGCGCTCCTGCTCAGCCCAAGTCCGGTGGCATCGGGTGTGGAACACGTGTCCACATTCCGACGAAACAATCCCGCCATCCGCCTCCGTCATTGTCCCTAAGCACACATTGCATTCCACGCTGCTCGCCATCTCCGAGGAATCTACCTATTCAAGGGATGTTGCTACTCGGGGGGGTCTTGCTTAATGCTAACTGTAACGACAACAAGGAAACAAAACTCTTCAATACAACGACTATCGACAAAGGGGGACTATATACCTGTCCGGGTCCTACTTAGGGATATCTAACCTCTTCGCAAGCTGTTGACTAATGATTCATTGGTTTATTACTGATTACTCAAATCGCATAGACGTATTGCACGCTTGCTCGCTCCTTTCAGACTCTATCCCAAAACCTCTTCATCGCTCAGGGATGGTGAGGTTAGCCTGTTGGCTACCCGCATCTCCCAAGCTCCGAGTAGCCTTGAGATAGGTATTCTGAACGGAAGGTTCATTAGACACGTTGTCTCAGATTTGTCCAGCCCTACATTACATCGTTCGCAATACCAAAAGTTAACCGGTATTATACCAGCTATTAATGCCACTAGTTGACTTCCAGAACAAGGAAAAAGAAAAGCTTCAAGTCTCACGCACCCGAACCCACGCCCTTTCTCCGGACCCAACTTTGACCTTTTCATAAACCAAAAGTCTGATTGGACTTTTCACAGCATCACGTTTTCCGCTTTCGCCTAACACAAATACGTGGATTATTGTTTTAAATCCTTTGAATGAAATACCCCTAGGGGTTTACCCTGCATGTCTTCAATCTCGTACAGGCTATTTCCTATGGGCTTCAGTATGCGGCACTTCAGGAACTTCCGCGACAGTTTGGCGTTAAAATTATCTTTGAAGTTGCTTTGCTGGAAATTGCGCCGATATACTTCCTGTCCGGGTATATATTTGACCAGCCTACACCTCGTATTGTACGATCGCTCGTTTTTTTCGTAAGCTTTATGCAAGCTATCCCTGATTTTAGTACGTACCAGATCCTGTGCTACCGATTTTGGGACTTGGTTACTTTCGAGATCGTTTAAAATCCTCAGACGTCTTGCCAGCCGATACATGCTACCGTGAGTAACCATGTTGACGCCGAATAAGGCGAAATATGGGGTTACTCCGATTGCGCTGTGTATCGATGACCGAAGTGAGCACTCAATTTCCGACAGATGCCTATCCCACTCGCGGTGGTCTTCCTGCATATAGGATCTGATTGCCGCTAGAACGGATTGGTTCACACGCTCCGATGCATTAGCCTGTGGTGAATGTACCGCGGTGCGATAGTGTTTAATTCCGAAGTTTGTTACAAAGTCGGTAAATTCCCGACTGACAAATTGCTTGCCGTTGTCCGAGACTATGGTCTCCGGCACGCCAAATTTGTGACAGATTTCACTTACGAGGAAACGAATTACACTCTTGCTACTGGCTTTCGGCATGGACTTCAACAATACGAACTTCGTCAAGTGATCGAGGACAATAAAAATATAACTATTTCCATTGGTGGAACGTGGATACGGGCCCAAGAAGTCCACAAAGATCCTTTGAAAAGGCCTCTCACTGATTATTTCTTTGCCCATTGGTGGTCGTAACGTTACGTTAGCCGCTTTGGCCTCTCGACACACTTGGCAAGCATCTACAAAACTTTTTATCTGAGCGTTCATGCAAGGCCAGTAAAAATACTCCTTAATCCGCTTCATCGTCTTGTAGAAGCCTCCATGGGCCACATGAGGGGGGTCATGTGACTTCTCGATGATGCCCTGAGTCAATTCATTCGGCACCCACATCTTCCACGCGAAATCCTCATGGAGAGGTATTCCATCGTATGGTATAGTTCTCTTGTATACCACTCCATCGACCACTCGCAAATCCGGTAGCCTATCCGCATTTTCCTTCACGGTCGCAATTAGATCTTCGTAATCGGAACTCTGAAAAGCCTTATCGTCTAGATCGATTAGCCTTAGCACCTCCAAGGCTATTTCCTCCATCTCGTATCTAGACAGAGTATCCGGTACGATGTTGAGCTTGCCTTTGCGGTGTTCAATTACGAAGTCAAACGACTGTAGGTGTAGGCTCCATCGAGCTAATCGCCCACTGAGATCACGATGGGACATCAGCCACTTAAGGCTGCTGTGGTCCGTGATCACAGTGAAGGCCATCAACTCGACGAAAGGCCTAAACTTCTTTATTGCTAGAACCACCGCTAGGCATTCTCGCTCAGTGACCGTGTAGTTCCGCTGGGCGGACGTAAGTTTGTGCGAAAAATAGGCTATCGGGTGTTCCTCATTATTATCATCCCGTTGGAAAAGTACTGCGCCAACTCCTAAGTCTGAGGCGTCACATTGTACAAAGAACCGCCTTGAAAAGTCTGGGTGCACTAACACGGGGCTAGTCACCAAAGCGTCTTTCAACTGGTCAAAAGCGTTCTTGGCCTCCTCTGGGAACTCAAACGATTTACCCTTTTTCAGAGTATCAGAAATTGGGGCCGCTATGGTGGCGTAATCGGATATAAATTTCCGATACCAACCAGTGGCTCCTAAGAAGCTCCTCACCTGTTTAAGGGTTCTTGGATACTTACAATTTACAATGGATTCCACTTTCGCTGGATCGGGTTTAACTTGGCCGCCTCCGACAAGGTAGCCCAGATAACGCAATTCTTTGAAGCAGAAGTTAGATTTTTCTACATTAATCGTGAGACCTGCATCTTCAAGACAACGTGCGACTTGTCGCAACAGGTCCATATGGGTCTGAAAATCTGGTGATACCACCAGAAGATCATCCAGGTAGACGAAGACGCGATCACGGAGAGCGGAAGGTATCACCCTATCCATTAAACGGCAAAGCCTTTGAGCTGCATTGCATAACCCAAAAGGCATTACCTTAAAATGGTAGAGTGGCCTTCCGGGTACCGTAAAAGCGGTCTTCTCCCGACTGGAAGGATCTAATGGTATCTGCCAGAAAGCATCTTTCAGATCCACACTTGAAATGTAGTAGGTATCCCCAAGTCTACTGAGCAAACCCTCTATATGGGGAAGTGGATAGGCATCCTTGACCGTCAAAGCATTGAGCTTGCGGGCGTCCAAGCACAATCTATTCTTGGGCCCCTTGCGGACCAAAGTCACGGGGTGGCTCCACGGACTCTCGCTAGGCTCAATGACTCCTAGGTCAAGCATCCTATCCACCTCTGCGTACAGAAGTGTTTGCACAGCTGGCGAAATAGGATAATAGCGGTCCTTAACTGGGACTGCGTCTCCTGTATCAATTGTATGCGTTTCCAATTGCGTCTTACCGAGGCCTTTCCTTGTATAACAAGGGAACAACCGAACCACGGCTTCCAAAACTTCCCTCTGTTGTTGCGACATAGTATGGGTTTTGACCTCCTCAGGGGCTTGGACTTCCCCACATAGGTCTACCCCTTGAGTGGTAAGACTCTCTATATTCGCAAACAACTTAAAACTCCTCATAAAGTCCACGCCCAAATAGAGCGCACGTTCAAGAGTCGGAACTAGATAGATGTCAATTTCCTCCGACTTCTTACCGAATTCAATTTTTACTCGAACTCTACCTAGAATTCGGTGGGCACTTCCATCAGCTGTCTTTACCGACGAGCCGAACCGGAATATCCGTAACCCAGCTCGTTCGATCAGCTCCTCGCATCCCTTGCCTAAGCAAGTTACAGATGCTCCGCTGTCTACGAGTCCTTCGACTTCAATGCCTCCGATATTCACTTTGGTATAAAATCGATTATCGTCTCCTTCGAACAGAGTAGCAGCGGCGATCTCTCGTCGGATCTGCCGTCGTTTCTCATACCGCGCTCGTGTTCGTTCTATTCGATCAGATACCCCAAAAATTCTAGCGCGAGCTTCACGATATTCTGCCATTCGCTGATGCAGCGGCTTAAGCTGCCGGAGAACTGGCAGTGAAGGAGTTTCTTCCACTCGGCTGGTGTTTTTCAGCATGGTAATGTAGGTATTATCATCGGGTAATTGTATCGCAGAAGTTGTATCAGCTACTGTTACGTTAGGTCCTGTGTTAGCCACATCAGGTTGGTTACGGTCTGTGTTGTTAAAATCAATGTTGTCACGGGCTTGGTTGGTAATACCCGTGTTGTTAATGTCTGTGTTAGTAATTTCTGGGCTTAAACATCGGTGGACCTCACCTCCCCAGTTTGAGGTGTGGACCTTGGCTGGTTTCCCTGGCAAACAGGACATTTGGGAGTAACGGGGTTCTCTCTCCCACACTTATAGCAAAATATTTTCCTATAAGTTGCCGGACAATCTCTGAATGTATGCCCTATGGTCCTGCAGTTCCAGCAGGTTACTTTATTCGAGCTGCCTATGGCATCCACCTCAACTACTGTTACTTGACTAACGGCCTCATCTTCGAAAGTGACTTCATGCACTCGCGGTTGAGTTGTCTGCCGCGAAGGAAGTTGCTGCCGCTGCATTGACAATAAAGTCTCCGCTCTCCTCACCTCTCGTGAGAACTCACTAAGAGAATTTGCAGGAATCGGAAACATCAGTTGAGCTAGGGCTGGTTTCAAATTGCCCTTCATAATTTCTGCCAGTTGGGCCTCCGAGTAAGGAACCCTCTGCTGGTGCCGCAGTCTCATGATGGTATTGTAGAAATCCTCAAAAGACTCCTGTGGCTGCTGGCGTCTGCTGAGAATCTGCACCTGGATTTGGAACTCGTTGTCGAAGCGCTGGAACTGTACCAGCATCGCTCGCCGTAGTTCATTCCAGCTTAGGACTGGCGTTAATCTCCGATAACTCCAATAATACTCGAGCGCCGGACCTTCCAATAGGTGGTGCAATTCCTTCAGCAACTCTGACTCCGTGCATTCTTTGTCCTCGCATGTCACGCTTACTCGGTAGAGGAACTCCTGGACATTCATTGTTTTCGGGGTGCCATCAAACTTGATACCCCACTTAGTCAAGTCTGCCTTACGTCCATTTCGGTTAAATGTTTCTTCCAGCCTTCCCGAGCTCTGATGTCGATGTTGAAATCCTTCTGTTCTCGGTGCTCTGTTTCCTGGGGGTGGTGTTGATCCCCTCGTTGGCCAAAACTGTGGTGTAGGTGCCTGGAAGTTCTCTGAAGGCCGCTGGTATCCTACCGTTGTCGCTATATCCACCATTGAAACCATTTGTGGTCTGTCATACCCCGATGGATATTCGGCCTCTGTTGGTCGTCTAAAATCTTCAGCTGGTGCTAGCTCTCTCGCATTCCTAGGAGCTTGCATTGGATAACTCGACATACCGGGTTGCCGAAACTGTCTTTCATCGAAAGCCATCGCCTGGTGGTCCACCTGAGTTGGTACTAGTGGTGGCGGTAGCTGGGCCTCTGACTGGCTTCCCATACTGCTGGCTAACGACTGTCGAGTCGCTTCCACAATAGCCGGAAGAATTCGTCGCACCAACGCTTCGTCTTCTCTCTGGCGGTCAGCTTCAGTTAGATAGCTAGCCTGTCTTCCCGGATGGTTTCTGGATGCTGTCCCGAACGGTGATGGTGTCGCGTCTGCCATCTGTCGTCGACCTGCTAATGCTCGTCGGGCTGTCAGCATGCTGAAATCTGGAGACACTGGAGTTCCTTCTTGATCAGAAGTACCATGATCTCCTGTGAGCTGGTCAAGGCTCACCGGATATATTCTACCACCCGGATTACTGGTTGGTATTGCAGCCGTAGTTATGGCCGTTACGACCGATCCTGCCGCGGTAGTATACGTCAGCGTCGAAGACGCTGCCTGCGTGAAAAATGCGCCTGCAGTGGACTCTCGAGACGGGTCATCCCCGCCTGTTCCTTCCGCAAGTGGCGAACGCTGAACGGGCATAGTTAATCAACCGAAATCCGAAAACCGAAAGAAAATAAAAACGTAAAAATTTCTTCCCCTCAATGGGGGTACAATGCAAAGAAAGGTAACTGAAAATTTAGTAGAACCAAAAAATTATCAAATGTTGTTCACTAAACAACAGCTTGCGAAAAGTTAATTTAACCTCCCACAAAAACAGAACTATTATTATGTCAAAAAGAAACAAGGTGAAAGTCAAAGTTAAATTAAATGATATAATATGTTAGATAATATAGTGTGTAAATAGGAAATGTAAATAAAAGATAAACGTTCGCAAAATTTCTAGGATTATCTCTTATCCAAGTATCTTATCTTATTCAAGTATCAGTCAGTGATAACTGAATAATCAAATGCAAAAATCAAAGCTGAATCAAAAACTTAAATCAAAACTCAAAAAGAAACTCAGAAAATCAGAACTCAAACAAAAATTAATCAAAACTCAAAAACTCCAAACTCAAAAGTCATAATCAAAACTAAAAACTCAAAACTCAAAAGTCATAATCAAAACTCAAAAATCAATAAACCAAACTAAATAAAAAAAAACGCAACGCAAATAAATTTGAAACTCAAAATCAAAATCTAAAATCCGTATTTCAAAATGTGGTAATTAAGGGTAAGTTCAGGTAAGTTCCTTGGGCAACTTTAGGCAAGATAAAAAGACAAAAAAAAAAATTTTTCTCCAAAACGACATAAACACGAACTCTGATATAAATCAGAGAAACTAATCATGGAGGTCTACTGCGAACCAAAGAGAGGGCAAACGAAATGGGTCAGCGACCGCTTACCGTGACTCTCTCCCCCAGATTCGCCTGAATACTTCCATCGTATTCAGCCTAGGTACCAAAATCTAGTAGCAGCCGTAATTTAATACGTAACCGTAAAACAAACTATTGTCGACACTCGTTTTGCCATGGATGTGGTGTAACAGGACGTCGCAACGCGGTTAGACCTGATAATCTTCACCGGGACTTACGCCTGGCATCACCGCATCAATGGACAAAACTAATGTTAGTAACCATAAAGTCTTACTAGCTATGCGTCAAACAACGTGTCGCAACGCGGTTAGACAATAAAATCTTCGCCGGGACTTACACTTTGGTTGGCGACATAAACTAGACAGAACCATACTATAAACTCTACTAAATTTAAACATGGATCAAGCAAAAATATCTAAGTCTGTGTCCCACTTGGAGCAATTGCCCCTGACATCACCGCAGAGACAAGACTTCGCAAGCACGGAACACAACGAAAACTATTACAAAAAAAATCATCATTGCCCCGCGGCAGATCCGTCGCAACGCGCCAAGGACTGAATAACTGCCTAAAACGGGACTTACAGAACGCGTAGGAGCAACTAAATTCTTTATACTAAAAATATCGGACTATAGAACACATAACTCGGGCCCCACGTTGGGCGCCATTATGTCATGTTGTACAACACAGTAGGCGTCAACGTGGTTATGACACCTCTAGACTCACGCTGTGAACCTTCGAGGCCCCACGTTGGGCGCCATTATGTCATGTTGTACAACACAGTAGGCGTCAACGTGGTTATGACACCTCTAGACTCACGCTGTGAACCTTCGAAGCCCCACGTTGGGCGCCATTATGTCATGTTGCACAGATTGCTATTCTTTCAAAAATTCAAAATTTCAACAGTTATTGCTTTGATTGAGCGGCATGCTTGGTATGCCATGCGTTTAAGCCGGGCTGGTAACTCGCCGGACGGGGGGGTTCTTTCCACTCAATCAATGCGTGAACAATCTGACTCAGAACAATAAAATTACATACCAAGTCGAAACGTAAACCAGGATTTTCAGACATAAAAAATAAAGAAACGGAGCCCGAATTATGTTTCCAATAGTAAATCAAAACGAAAAGGCACAATTATGGATCAAAAGAAGCGACATTCGTGATCGTGCTGGAGAAAATTACTGTTGGCAGGAATTGTTTTTATCTCGCCTGAGATGAACTGACAGATGTTATGGTCAGTCTTTACCCACCCGCTTGAAACTTCCTGTTGCTTCACCATGACGCTGTTTCTCTTCTCAGCGTCCCAAAAACGAAGTTGCCCCTGGAAACTTACCCTTGACTTACCCTAAAACCAGTATGGTTGTCTACACAACCATAATTACCATGTACAAACTTTTCAATAAACGTTATAATATTTTATTTAGTCTTCTTACGAGACTCTTATCTTCTCGTATATGATTTGCTTACTCACTAGACAACAGCATTCATACTTAAAAAATGATATTAACAAAAGAAAAGACTATAATAGGGTGCCCCATGGGCGAAGCGCTACTTTAAATTTAACAATGATTTAATACATGCCTCATATCGAGGAACTGTAAATAATCCCTCTTGGGGGTTTAGACTTAACTTTCAAAAAGAACAGGGCTATCAACCGCTGAAAGGCTATCACAACAGAACTTTCTCGAATTGCTGCATTTGATGAGTAACAGAACCAGAAAACTAAAATTGCCGTAAATGAACACGTCCGGACACGGTTGAATCGCTAATCCCAACGTTTGGGTCCCTAAGGGCACTTTAACAACCGACGGCGGCCCTTCAATGTAACTAAACGGTCGATAAACACTATAATAATTATCGACCTGCAAAATAAAACCGCGCTATCGCGATGTACACTTTAGGTCGATGCAGAAAAAGAGAAAAAAATATAAAATATAGATTTTTACCTACATGGCCACGTTATGTTTATATAAAATACATGTAATTCATATACAATGTTAAATGAATACAAAGTGTCGAAAACAAATTTGTCCGGTAGTCACCCTATCGTGCTCACTCCTGGTTAATTATTTCAAATAGCTAACTCAATGATTCGAGATTGCGTTCACTTTTCAAAGTTGATTCCCTTTATGTTACTTAATTATACTAAAGTTTGTCTTTTTTTTTTTTTTTTCTTGATTTGTCTACTTATTTTCAGTATTTCATATTTTCCTCTTTTTTTTTCCTTTCCTTTTTCCTTAATTTAGATTAGGCTTATGGCCCGTTTTCTTTTTACAATTTAAATTTTAACTTTAAAATTCTAATTTCTTATAGTTAGTTTATCCTCACAAAGTTGAATTGAAATTTATTTTACTATTACAAAAAACTTCTAATTCAATATGCATTCATTATTGTGAACTGTGTTTATATTGCTAAGTCTTTTTAGCATTTACCAAAGTGGCTCAAAATAGCACCTTTAGACTTCAGTACTTAATTCAGAGTTTAGCACTTAAAGCTGCAAATTACCTTTCATAGCACTTTGCACTTTTAAATCTTTGAACATCTGAATTTTCTTTTAGCACTAAAAGCAATTACATTATTCACACAGTCACAACTTGAATTCTTTAATCTTTTTATCTTGTTCTTTTCCTTCTCTTAAAATTTCACTTCCAACTTTGAGGATTTATTTTTATTATCATACAATCTAATATCTTATATTAATTTAATGATTTTTGTTCGTTTTCCTTTTCTTCTTGTTTACTTAAAAAATTTCTAATCTGCCAAAAATCTTAACATTTTCATCTTTTTGTCACGTTGGACGGACATCACATTTTCCTATCTAATAACACTTTATATTCAACACTATGTGACATTAGCTTCATTCTTTTCCGTTTTCCACCCGGATCTTGTTACTTTTATATTCGGTCACTATATGTGACCTCTATCGCTCACACATTTGGACTTTTGGTTTTATAGCCCAAATGTATAACGGGTGAGGATCTTTTCGACCGCTTTTCCGTACTATTGGACGACCTTCGGTGTCCTCATACTTATGCCGGTGACCTTTTGAGTTGGTTCGGCTTAAACTTTTAGAAAAAACCTACTCTATGCACTGTCCATTTGTGTTTAGGAGTCCAATAAAAAGAAAAACTGGACTTACCGCTAACTGCTGGTCAAAGGAGAGACTTATCTGATGTCAAGTGTTCGCTGCGGTGCTGTTTTAGCTGAACTATTTACGCTGACACAGCTACTGGTGGTGGCCGAGATGGTTTGGGCGGGATATGGTGCGGGTGCTTATGCCGATGGAAGGTATTCGTGGCCTAGGCTGATTACTGCAGGGTTTGATGACGCTTATTCGCTCAGGGACGCTTGATGTGCTGTCTGCGGATTCCGACGGGAGCTTTACTGTGTGACCAAATCCAAAACAAAAAATGAACGACCACGGCACTCTCTATACTTTCGGGCCACAGTACTTGCCCACCTCGACTGATTAGCCGGTTAGCGTTTTCAGCCCCACTTCCAGATGCGCACACCCAGAGTAACCCAGGGATATTGCCTGTTCCTGTTTCAGGGACAACCGCTGCAATATCCACTGAACCTCCGAATGCACGGTCCTTTCGTGGGTAACCTAAACTACTAGCTAACACTCGTGGCAGGTTCGTGATGTTTCACGGCCTTTAGGTATGTCGCGCACCGTGATCACTGTACACTTTTTATATGTTTTTCCGGCACAAATCTCCCCTTTCCCTGACGATTTGGGAAGGGTTGTCTTCCGATGATTTTCCTGAGCGGATGTTGTTTTAATGTTATTCTTCCTGGCTTGTCGGGATAATCGGCTTGTCGAACAACTGTTTGGTGGTGGACTAAAGGTCTTTCGGTGTACCAATTCTTTGTTAATTGTAGAAATCTGAAGGGGCAATGAGAAAAAGTATGAGGGTGAGCTGCAACTAGCGTGTCCACTTGTATACTTACGGGATCTCCTCCTTCTGCTTACTACCCAAATTTGGGGTTTTCTTATTGCAATTTTCTTGCAATTTTCAATACCACAACGTTAACAATATCACTTCGATCAATGCACTTTTATAACTTCGGGGTTGTTTGGAGACGGTTTCTGTTGGCTACTTGCTTAGACACTGGAACTTCCTAGTTCGACTGGGTTTTTGCGAATGAAAAATAAAATGGCTGCTGCGATCGAACGACGCCTTTTTTGTTGGAAATTTATTGCCGTTGTTGCAAATTCCAGACGTTCCGGCGGATTTTCTCGAACTTTCGCTGAAAAATTCCGTTTTGCCAGATAATTATAACACTGTTGTTTACTTTTTCATTTATCGAAGCCATGATACTTTTTTCAACAGGTGGTACCCACCAAGTTCGGTGGTGGTGTAATCAAACGGGTGGTTGCCAGATCATGTGGCCGCCGGTAGATGTTTAGTACGGCGCCGCCACATATTTTTCCACTTTTCCGAATTTTGGATTATTATAAACTGGACGCTGAGTCACTACACTAATAGTCACTAATTCCCATAACACTAAACAAGAGAAAATTCTAGGCTGTACAAAATAGAATCCTAATTTCGGTCGCTGTTATAATTTTGCCAGGGTTTCAGCTACAGTACGCTCTCTGTTTAACGTAATACAATTTGGAAGAAAAGAGTTAAGATCACATGCCATTATCCACAATTCGGAATACTCTAAGTTAATGACATTTTAACAGGGATGTGGTACATGTACTCCAAAAGCTGAGAAAATTTACATGATAAATTTTTCCATAAATGGGAGTTTTTAACTGATGTCATTGCCGAAGCAATTCTAAGTGAGCCAGAGTATAATATGTGTTGAGTTTAATTTTTTAGCAATACCACCAATATAACTTAGCACCATCTTAAAAATTGGAACTTCGAAAAAGCTAACAACTTTTTGAAAATTTTACAACACTTGCATATCTTGTTTTAGCATTTTGTAATAGCAAACAAGTGTCAATACTGCGGTTATGAAGTACGATTCCTATGATTGATATTAATTAAAACATCAACTACAAAGATGAGTCGTATGATTACCATTAATTACAACTACAATTTCAATGCGCGGCGTATGATGTATATTTGTCTTATATTACAAATAAATATTGTTCATACGCTCATTTAATCATGTTATGCATAAGTAGTTTATCATTGCTTCTATTACACTGTGGTAGTTCAAAAATGAGACAAGGCGGGAGATGACGGTTTTCGCCAGGAATCGAACTGCATCATTAGTTTTTAAGTTACAATTACGGTTTCATAATTTTTTTTTATTTTGACTAACAGAGTGGAGGAATACCAAACAACAGCATTTCATGTTTGTGTGTTAAAATTCTTGTGTTAAATACAACTCAAATGCTAAACAGCTAAAACGACATGACATGACAAAACGAAATGTCAGTAGTTTTCAGTTTCAGTAAAAAAAGTCAGTAAATTTTCGTCGAACATGCCTCTGTGGTACCTACCTTTCGAAGGATAAGTTGGAATGAAACATCAGATGAGACATAGGGACCATATGTATATATTGGTATATATAGATATATTTACTTTATGAGACTGACTAGAAATCATCAAAGTATATATCAATCAAAAGCTGCTTCAATGCTTTATCTAAAATTCAAATGGGGATTTTGAAGATTGTATGAGTTATTGAGTTAACAAACACATGCTAACGATATTACGATTCAACAATAAAAAAAACAATTTTATTTTAATTTACAAGTAAAAGTATTGAAAATAGTTTCATATAAATTCAATAGCGCTACATCGAAGTATGGTGGCCAAAATTGTGGAGTTTTGGCCAAACTAATTTATGGATTTATAGATTATACTCCGACTCTTAGCTGCATAAGTATTAATATTCATATTCGTTGTTTTAGAAATAATGTTTTTTTAATATATCTGTTCATAGAAATAATTACTCTACTTTTGAGCCTATATTGAGGTATCGTCAGGAATATAATACTATTAATATAAATTGTTCAATTGATTGTTCTTTTTCACTTAATAGATTTAAATTTTTTTTTGGATTTATTTTACTTTTAGTAAAGCTGGTCTGTAAGGATTGTAATCCATAGACATGAATAAATAAAACTGATAATCAAATCAGTTAGAAAATAAATTTAAAAATATTAAACATACGCTACCATGTGCAGTATTTAAATGACGCTAACTTTGAAACCGTTTATGATATTAGACTAATTATTTCTACGGAATATGTCGAATTTGTTTTTCTAACATTCTGTGTCGATTATAGTTTAAAAAAAATTTTTAATATATTACAAAGAACACAAAAACAACCAAATTATTTTTTCTAGTGTATTAAATAATATATTAAAAAGAACACAAAAACAACCAAATTATTTTTTCTAGTGTAACTTAGTAGATATTCAAGATGCAACAATAATTTTGATATATATTGATAGCTCGATGTAAGTTCTATGACATTATGTAGTTTTTTCTAAGATTCTTCGAACACTCTGTATTAAATCTTATTGTAAAAATAAAATTGTTACAAAATTCAACATACGCTATGGTGTCCACATTTTAACTGACTGTAACTTTTAAACCGTAAATGATATTTCATTAATTTTTGCAATAGAATAGGGTAAATTTGTTTAGTTATCATAGACATATTTTGCTAATATATGGTAATGTTATATGTTCTTTGTGGTTAAACATGGGGAAATATATAAAAGAGAATATTTCTTTCAGTGTATTGCACATATTAAAGATTTGGCAAATATTTTGCCATATATTGACAGCTTGAAGTAAGTCATATGAGTTTATTTTTTAAGATCAATCGAAAAATCTATTTTAAATCCTTTTGTAAAACAAAATATTAATCATACGCTAAAGTGTCCAATATCTTTGAAACCGTCTAGTACAGGGGTTCCCAATCTTCTTCAGCCCACTGCGCACTTACAAGTTTAGTATTTTGTCACGACGCCCTAATTTAGTAAACTATTTGGAATAGATATAGTGACTATATATATTTTATAGTCGGAAGAAATACGTACCTACAATAATATTAGTTAGGTAGATACGGACATCCACAATATGAAATTGAGTTTTATTATATTTAAATTGAAACAGAGAACAACAAAAAATACTTAAAAAATAATAAAATACGATAGTACCCAGTCAAATCAATGTGACGGGTGATATTGCTAATTTCCGCACAGTTTTTCAAAGCGGAGGATAAAACTTGAGACTGCTACTCTCATTTGATGCTCCACATTGATCTTTGACCGATAGTTGCTCTTGTTTGCAGCTAAAAATTATCACATAAAAACGGAATGAAAACGTTTAAAGCCTTTGAAGTTAAATTTGGATACTCATTTTGTCGCAAGAGAGTTCAATGAGGCTCTCTTGCTCTTGTGTTGTGAATCCTGACGGAGCTTGTGCACGGAATGGATCTTGGATATGCAAAGTACTTCGAAAACCATTCTGTGAGCTTCGAAAGGTGTTCCGTGAAAATGGCCATCAGGTCTTGCGAGACAACCAGTTCATTAGATATCGCATATTTATACAATTGCGGGAAGCAATCTTGACCGCTACCTTCACTCATTTTTTTTTATCCACAGCTTCAGTTTCTGACTAATTCCACAACTGATAGTTTCAAAATGTGTGTGTTTTTGCTTTGTAACTGGACTACTGACTTGGAAGTGAACGGACATTGCGAGCAAGCACTCGCGGGTGGGTAAAGACGTGGGAGGGGTAGGGTATCAACGGGTTTCAAGCGCGTAGGTACTTTTCAGCGAGTGAACGACGGCGACGAGTATATAGTTAGTTATATATGTCGATGTTGCCAGAAGCTGCCAAAAAAATATGCTAAAAAAGTGCAATTTGTAAAAAAAATATGCTAAAACTAAAATGATAAAAAATTGCAGCATTGTCGGCTTTTTCTGCACTATTTTCGATAAAAGATCATAATTTCTTAGACAGTACATATTGTTTTTGAGTTTGATTTTGCTTATAAAAAACTTATTTGTGGTTTCGAATAATGATAGAGAATCGACTAACGGCGTCCCTCTTTACTTTATACGACGCACCAGGGCACCGCGGCGCACACTTTGGGAACCCCTGGTCTAGTATATTCTATTAATTTTTGCAGCGGAAGATGAAAAATTTGCTACGTTTTGATTCGCGTATTTGTCAAAATTTTCTAATCATATTTCTTCTTTGTGATTAAAAAGTTTAAAAATATATCAAAACCTATTTCTGTCAGTGTAGATTAGTAGTTATTAAAGATGTTAAAAATATGTTGACATATTTTGATAGCTCGATGTAATTTGGATGAGATCAGGTAATAAAATTATTAAAAAATTAAACATACGCTACGGTGTCCAATATTTAAATGATTGTACATTTTAAAAGATGGAAAATTGGCTTTCAGCCTGTTTCTGTTCGTGCTCTAGGGTCTAGACGAAAGATATTTGATTTGGGTTCCACAATCTTGTCGTTTCAAGTAGAACGAATACATAATATTTTTCAAAACTTTTTAGTACAAATTTTGGTTTCTCTATTTCGAATATGCTGTCAGTTGGGAACAAACATAGAGTCAGGCGAATGAAAATTTCGACTTAGAGTCACCCAATTGGAGTCGAATGTGAGTGATTGATTTTCGTTCGCTTAGCTAGCTTAGATAGATTATTTTTTTAAGTGTATCGTACATATTATAGATTTAGCAAATATTTTGTCATATTTTGGTAGCTGGACATAGTAAGTCATTTGAGGTTATTTTTTCAGATCCTAATCTCAGATTTAAAATCGTAAATATTAAACATACGCTAAGATGCACAATATTTAAATGACTGTAACTTTTAAACGTTCTAAGATGTGTGAGTCATTTTTACAACGAAATATGGTAAATTTGCTTAGTTATCATTCACGTATTTGTCAAATATTTTTAATGATATGTTTTCTTTTTGGTTTAAAAAGTTTAAAAGGTAATCAAAACCTATTTCTGTCAGTGTATCTTAGTAGATATTAAAGATGCAACAAATATTTTACATCATTTGGTAGCTCGATGTAAGTTCTATGAGATAATGCAATTTTTGCTTAGATCCATGGAACACTCCATTTTAAATCTCTTAGTGAAAAATGTATAAAATATTAAACATACGCTACGGTGTCAGATATGTAAATGGCTGTAACGTTTAAACCGTCATAGATATTTGATTAATTTTTTCTCAGAAAAATGGTAAATTTTGCTTAGTTTTCATATTCATGTTTTTAATTTTTCATTTTTAATATTACGTTTTTTTGCGAATATAAAAATGGGAAAATACTTATAAATAACCAAAAATTTATATATTTCTTTCAGTGTATATCAGTCGATATTGAAGATATAACAAATATATTTTAACAAATTTTCACTGCTCGGTGTAAGTTCTATAAAATTTAATTTTTTCTCAGATTCATCGAAAACTCTATTTAAAATCTTATTGTAAAACAACAACAAAATTAATCATACGCTATGGTGTCCGTCGGTGGTGCAATGGTTAGTGTGCGCGGCTCTTGTACATGAGATCCTGGGTTCGAACCCGGCTCTGACCACCTTCAAATTTTCTTTCGGCGGCGGCCACCTCGCATAGTGACGGCGACACTATCGAGTATCTAGCCATGAAAAAGCTTCTCAAATTACCGTTCGGAATCGGTGTAAAACTGTAGGTCCCAATCAGTGAGTGAAAACTGGAAAGCGCACAGGTCAGTGATTGTGAGAAGTTCTCCCCAGTCCCTTCATGGGATGTAATGGGAAACCATTTATTTTTTTTTTTTTTTATGGTGTTCAATATTTAAATTACTGTAACTTTGAAACTGTTAAGGATATTTGTTTAATTTTTGCTACAGAATATGGTAAATTTGCTTAGTTATCTTATACAGTGACCGTCGGTGGTGCAATGTCTAGGTTGCTGGATCTTGTGCATGAGAACGTGGGTTCTGATCACCTTACATTTCCTTTGACGACGGCCACCTCCCTCAGTGATGGTGACACTATCGAGTACTTATCCATGACAAGGCTTCTCAAAATACCATTCGGAACCGGTGAGAAACTGTAGGTCCCAATCAGTAAGTGCACACTTAGAAAGCGCACAGCTCAGTGGTTGCGAGATGCTCTCCCCAATCCCTTCGTGGGATGTAATGGGAAACTTGTTTTTGTTTTATCTTATACATATTTCTAATGTTTTTAGTTAATGTATTCTTTGTGGTTATCTCAGTAGAAATTAATGATATTTTGAAACATTTTGATAGCTCGATATAAGTTCAATGAGCTTATACACCTTTAAATTAGATTCATCGAAAAAATCTAAAACATTAAACATACGCCACGGTGTCCAATATTAAAATTACTTTAACTTTTAAAACGGTAATTGATTCGATTTACCAGCTGAAGTTGAGGAAGTTGCTTGGTTAGCATAGATATATTTTTCTAAACTTTTTAATATTATGTATTCTTTCTGGTTACAAAAAATGGAAAAGTATATCAACAAAAATAAAATGATATTTCCTTCAGTGTAGCTCAGCAGATATAAAATTTGAAACTGATACTTTGACATACTATGATAACTCGTTGTAAGGTATATAAAATCATGTAAGTTTTACTCAAAGCCATAGAAAAATTTATTTTAAATCGTTTTGTAAAAAATATTATTAAACATACGCTTCGGTAGCCAATATTTAAATGACTGTAACTTTTAAACCGTTAAAGATATTTGTTAAATTTTTTCTATAGAAGATGGTAAATTTGCTTAGTTATCTTGTACACATTTTTCTTATGTCTCCAATATTATGTTTCGTTGTAGTTACATGGTACCAACAAAAAGAAACAAATATTTCCTTCAGTATATCTCAGTAGTTATTAAATATATAAAAAATATGTTGACACAATTTTATAGCTCGGTATAAGTTCTATAACCTCATGAACGTTTTACTCACATTACTTGAAAAATCTTTTCTAAATCCTTTTGTAAAAAAAAGTTATTAGAAAATTAATCATACGCCACGGCGACCAATATTAAAATTACCGTAATTTTTATAACGATAATGATTTTTGTTTAATATTTCCAGCAGAAGATGATAAAGTTGCTTGGTTAACATAGACATATGTTTCTAATTTCTTTAATATTGTCTATTGATTCCGGTTATAAAAAATTAGAAAATATATCAACAAAAATAAAAAAAATATTTCTTTCAGTGCAGCTCAGTATATGTGATAAATGAAACAAATCCTTTGACATATTATGATAGCTCGATGTAGTTATATAAGCTCATATACGTTTGACTTAAATCGATAGAAATATCTATTTTAAATCCTTTTGTATAAAAAAGTTATTAATCATGCGCTACGGTGTCCAATATTAAAATGGCTGTAACTTTTAAATTAGTTTTTCCAACGGAAGATGATAAATTTGCTTAGTTATCGTAGACATATGTCTCTATGTTTTAATACTTTTGTTTGTGGTTACAAGACTGCGAAAATATATTAAAAAAATTTATTAATTTCACTGTATCTTAGTAATATTAAAGATATAACAAATATTTGGATATATTTTCATAGCTGCTCATGTAAGTTCTATGAGCTTGTATTAAGCGAACCACATATTTGTCATTCATGAGCTTGGTCGATAAGTTTCAATCTTACTGCTGAATTCGAATAAATATTACCAAAAAAATGTTGTGAACATGATAGTAATGTGAACAACTTCGATTACATTCTTATTTGGTTACAAGAAGGGCTGAAAACGAACAATAAACATCAACGATAGCTGATGTCCCTGCTCATGAATGACAAGTCTGTGGTTCGTTTACGTTTTTCTAGTTATTTTAAAAATTACATTTCTGAGATTTTTTGTAAATTTTCAACTTACGACTCGACTCGACTTATTTCGACTCGATAATAAATTGTAAGAAATTTATTTTTGAAAAATTTAAAAAAGTTGAAAAAATTTTAATTTTTAAAAAATTTTGATTTCTATCGATATTCTCTAGTACTGGGCACTAGTTCGTAGCTGGTGAAATCATTACTTACTGTAGAACCACCTCTACTTACTTTATCAACCCATAAACAATGCATTTCATAATTTCGTGTTTTGTAGGAAATGTCCGCAACTTGGGACAATCGCCACCTCATAGTTTACCGCGAACTAGTGAAATGGGTCCCCATGTCGTTTTCGTGCGCATACATATTTTTACTCGGTGGTATGGCGTTCGCTTACCATAGGGTCAGTCAAGTAAGTACCCATGTGGGGGGTACTGGCTTAAGTAGTTCAAGCATGACTAATCGACACCACCAGAACTGCAGGGTATATTCTTGTGGAAAATAAAAAGATTTCAAATATATAGAAAACTTACGTCTTTAATATTACGGGCTCACATTTAGAAGGACATAAGTGAAGTGATTTTAAGACGAAACCATCAATATTAGAAATGTATATTACTAAGTGTTGGCATTATCCTCAACAACTCATTATATTTTTACTATAACTTCATTCCCAATAACATCCCAAGACGGTATTTAAAGAGAAATCCTAAGAAAATATCCAGTAGTTTCTTTATAAAATTAATCCTTATTTCTTTAAGAAAAAATTCAATTGGAAATTAATGTATTTTATTTTCCTCTTTCTGCAAAAACCACTGTATCCTCATCGGTACCCGCCACTGATGATAATGATGTGATGTTCTTTATATAAATTATTCGGTTAGTCCTCTGCTCTTAATTGCACAATTATTGGGGCGTAACGTCGAGAGTATAACTTTGCCCTGTTTAAACTGCATCTGTTAAAGTTAGTGTTGTTTTTTTGTTCATATTCTCTCACTTTAACGTTGGCTTTCACATTTTGCCATGTGTACGAATACGTTCATGCACATAGTAACATCATGTCGAATACTCTCATTGAAGGCCAAAGGCACACCAGCGCGACGATGGATGATAGCCCGTGGAAAGCCATCCATTTCGATTGGTATACCGCCGGCAGCACCAACAACATTATGAGCCAGCAGGGAGAAGAAGACAAAAAAAAAGACAACAACAATGTTTAAAATTACATTTCTCTATTGGTGGTTTTTTAATTGTGGGTCATATAAAGGCAATTAAAACAACATTTTTAAATGTTATTCACATTTTCCAACGCTTCATATATTCCAAAATATATGTACTTACATATGTGCATTGTGCAGACTAATTTGCATTCATTTGATGGTATTGGAGTATGCATTATATGGTCACGTTAAGGGACAGTTTTGGAGAATAAAGTTAAACCAATGTGTATATTTACTGTTTTCACATTAGCATTTCAGTTGTATGATTGATATTAATTTAAACACATTTGTAACCAGGAGGCGTATGATACATATTTGTGTTACGTGACTAATTAAATATTAATTATACGCTGATTTATCCATGTTATGTCGTGCAAGTAGCTAATCATTTATACAACTGCCATTTAATTAACAAATCCCCTTTACCATATCAACATAAACCAACAATTGGTTCAAATTGTTTATCTGAAAATTAGCCCTTTTCTAGGTAACTAGGTAACTATTCCGTTGGTGTGGGGGCTTAAAAGTATTATAAACGCATTTTTGGCATTCGTGTGTTTTGCACTTTGTACGCATATTAAATGGATTGAAATCGTTTTAATTAAATCATTTTGCTTTTAAACAAATACCAACAACAACAGCAGCCATAGTTGACAACAACATTGGTTAAGGCTTCAAACAATTGGCCAAATTGTGTCCGTCCGCCCCTGTTTTCTCGGTGTATTTGCTGATGATGTTGACGTTGATGCTGATGCGGATGCTGGCTCGCTATTGTTGACGGCCGCTGGTCCGAAAGAGTATTTACTTTATATTCTCATTGCGGCTTTTCATTTGAATTTAACCAATTTCACTTAATTTGATTTGCTGTGTGTGTGTATGTGTATTAAATACTTTAAACTGCTTTTAATGTTTTATTAAACGTCAATTAATTGTTAACAATGATGTCATACAAATGGTGTCCACGGAGAGTGGAAGGGATTTCAAAGATAATGCTCGGTGGAGTTTTAAAAATAGACATACGATTTATACGGAGTCTCAAAGGAAATGCACAAGCTGATTTTAAGAATCTCTAACCATTATTATGTTTGAGAACTTAGTGGCCCGGCAGACTTCGTGCTGCCTACAAAAATATTAATTTTTGTGGGCGGCTCCCATATATGGGATATCAAATATATCAAACATTCAGGTACCCTATTTTTATCCCCGGGTATACCCTTATACATTCTGTGCAAATTTGAAGACGGTCCATCCATATAGACGTCAAAACGGAACAATCAAAGAGAAAAACACTAATTTTTATTAATGTAGAAGTACATGAGTTTTAAGATCTACTTATCTATCTACACGAGCCTGAACAGAAAATCCCACTTACAGCTCCTCATAACCCAATGCCTTTGTAACGTGGTTTTGTCAAAGGCTGAGGTATGCTCAGTCTTGTTCATGGTCTTTCGTTATCCACTAAACTCGGATCCATTAAACTTTCCGAAGTAAGAACAGAATGGTTTGAATGCAGACTCTTTATTGGTTTTCTTATGATACAAATAAAATTAAATTTAAAGAAACAGCATCTATTGATCCATTCATTGAGAACACTCTTCTGGGATTGGTTTGAAACCCCTCTTCTGGAAACGTTTGCTAATACCCTTCTGGGAACGGTTTGATATCACTCTTTTGGGGTCGGTCTGAATACACTCATATGGGAATGGTTTGAAACCCCTCTTCCTGGAGCGATTGAGAATACTCTTCTAGGAATAGTTTGAGAACACTCTTTTGGGTTCGGTCTGAGAACACTCTTCTGGGATTGGTTTGAAAACCCTCTTCTGGGAACGATTGAGTTTACCCTTCTGGAAATGGTTTGGGAACACTATTTGGTGTACGGTCTGAGAACACTCTTCTGGGAACGGTTGAAAACATCCTTCTGGGAACGGTTGATAACACCGTTTGGGAAAGGTTTGAGAATACTCTTTAGGGTTCGGTCTGAGATCACTCTTCTGCGATTGGTTTTAAAACCCTCTTCTGACAATGGTTGAGAATACCCTTCTGGAAATGGTTTGAGAACACTTCTTTTGTTTCGTTCTGAGAACACTCTTCTGGGAACGGCTGAAAACACCCTTCTAGGAACGGTTGAGAATACCCTTCTGGGAAAGGTTTGAGATCACTCCTTTGGGTTCGGCCTGACAACTCTTCTGGGATTGGTTTGGAAACTCTCTTCTGACAATGGTTGAGAATACCCTTCTGGGAATGGTTTGGGAACACTCCTTTGTGTTCGGTCTGAGAACAATCTTCTGGGAACGGTTGAAAACACCCTTCTGGGAACGGTTTGAGAATACCCTACTGGGAAAGGTTTGAAAATACTCCTTTGTGTTTGGTCTGAGAACACTATTCTGGGAATGGTTGGAAAACCCTCTTCTAGGGACGGTTGATAATACCCTTCTGAGAATATTTTGAGAACACTCCGTTGGGTTTGGCAATGGTTTGAAACCCCTCTTCTGGGACCGATTGAGAATACTCTTCTGGAAATGGTTTGAGAACACTCCTTTGGGTTCGGTATATCGATTTCAGATAATCAAGAACATGGTGTATCGAAAACGCGGTGAATTGGGGTTGGATTAGCTGAGAAGGGCTCAAGGCCCCTTCGATATATTCGGATGAGCAGAACTGGATCGTGAACCGGATTTGCATCGGTTGATAACAGGAATTCGTGGAATAGTCAGCCGGAGCTGATATGAAAGTTTAATCCGCAGAGACCGCTTTGAACGAACGGTCAGCGGGAGACGCTGTCAGGGAATAGTTTGCCGATGCCGCTATGAACGCATAATAAGACAAAGCCGCTAAGAAGGAGTTGTCAACCGAGGAAGCTACTAACGAATATTCAGCCGGTGCCGCTAGCAAGGAATAGACAGCCGAGGCCACTTTGAACGTACAGTTAGCCGGAGGCGCTATAAAGGTATAGTCAGTTGGAGCTCCTATGAAGGAAGAGTCAGCCGAGGTCGCTATGAAGGAATAGTCAGCCGAGGTCGCTATGAAGGAATAGTCAGCCGAGGTCGCTATGAATGAATAGCCAGCCGAGGCCGCTATGAACAAGTAGTCAGCCGATGCCGCTATGAAGGAATAGTCAGCCGAAGCCGCTATGAAGGAATAGTCAGTCGAGGCCGCTATGAATGAATAGTCGGCCGAGGCCGCTATGGAGGAATAGTGAGCCGCGGACGCTATGGAGGAACAGTGAGCCGTAGCCACTACGAAGAAATAGTCAGCCGAGTTCACTATGCAGGAATAGTCAGCCGGAGCCGCTATGAAGGAGTGGGTGCCGAGTCCACTATGAAGGAGTAGGAGCTGAGTCTACTATGCAGGAATAGGCAGCCAAGGCCTCTATGAAGGAATAGTCAGCCGAAGCCGCTATGAAGGAAGATGGTATGAAGAAATAGTCAGCCGAGGCCGTAACCGGTTGGCAAGAGGCAAAACTGATATAAAAACCGAGTGGAGCTAATCTTAGGTGTGCAAGATTTCAAACGCGAACGTAACAGACAGCGGGGAACACAAAAAAAGAAGCAGATCTTTAATTCATGAAACCAATGATTGCGCTTAAGTATATGGTTATTCCAAACTATACATTGTTCCCGCATAATGTTAAAGGATTCGATTTTTCCAGCGTGCATGGGTGTATAATTTTGCTACTAATAGTTCTGATTTTTTGTACGAAATGCATTTATACTCGTATATTTAATAATTTTTAATAATTAAACTTTGTTTCTGGAGCTAAATTTGGGAGAATAACGTGACGATATACGTGTTGTTTCCCACATGCACCGAGTTTTTCGTACCGAATATTTTGACTTAAACCTCTTCAAACCCCCTTGAATCCAAGGTCAACACTGTACTACAATCATATTTCACCATTCATTCCTTTTGTATAATTGACAAAATTATTTCCCATATTGCCCAACAAAAGATAATTAACGTAAATCATATGCCAACTTCAGGGCATTAATTAGGACCCCTGAGTTATTGTTGATAGAGATAATTTCAACTGCCATGGAATTTGTTAACTTTACTAAAGATTGTGGACTGGGTGATGCGAGTAAGGCGGCATATGTCTGCAGCCAAATGTATGGCAATTATTTATTTATAAATAACTTTTATGATATCGAGAGTGAGAGAGGAGTGTAGGACTAATATGGCAACAACATTAATACACAAGGACTATCTGATTTTGTTTGAGAACAAAGTAATGGTGAGGGTTAATTTATTTCCCTTTTCAGAAATAGTCCAGGCAAAAGTCTATGAATTCTTAAAGAAATAAAGAGAACATAAACAAGATGATGTATAAAGCCTTCGCCTACATCAACATTTAATCCATAGAATTATTAGGCAACATTTCTAGAGTCATACAAATAGATTTTACTACAGTCAAAGAAGTAATTCCTGGAAATATTATCGTAGCAACCGTAGGTTAGGTTAGGTAGAAGTGGCTGCCACTATTATTACACTTAGTCCAATAGGGACTAAGTTACACTGAAAAAATAAAATTGATTAAAGTTCATATTATCTATTAGTAAACTGATTTTTTCATTCATTTTATAAACAAATTCCGTGAACTTCTGAATAGTTCTGTATATTTAATGAATATGTTCATAATTATATATTGAAACAGTTGTTGAAACAGTTCGCAATAGTTTTTTTTAGATTTTCCCTGGTGTTGTAAATTTTTGTGATCATTTGCGTACTAAACAATTCTCATTGCATTTACAGATTTCCTTATAGCTTCATGATTGTTTCAATAACATCGTTCCAAACAATGGTGGTTTGTATCTAGATCCTAAATGGGTTAATTCATTAAATTTGAGGAATTTTTTTTTTAAGAAATAGCTTATGCTATTTGTGAACACTTCCTAAATTTTTAACTAAAATCAAACAAAAAGTTCATAAAATTTATGAACAATTCAGTTACCATTTATGTACGATTTCATGAAAGAGCAACCAAAGAACAGTTTCATTATATATATGAATGTTTCCATTAAGATTTCTGAAAGTTTCACAGAACTTTTTGTTTTATTTCCTATTGAATAATTTTCATAAAAGTTATGTTTTATGAAATATGATTCATAATGATAATGAATTTATTCTTTGGTTGCTTTTTCATGAAAAATTTCTTTATGAAGATGTACTTTTTCATTGATAATATGTACTTTTTCTTTTTAAGTGTGTGATACTACACAACGCCATATTTCGTCCCCATCGTTGAACCTGCTAAATGACCCGTTCCAGATATATGATGCCTCATTCCTATATTCCAGGATGTTGCTGAAGAAAGGATTCGTACATTGCTCCCTAGCAAACCAATTAGTACTCCCCAGAAAGGTCCTAACATCACTCAGTTTAACTTCCTGAATTTCTGTTATCATGCTGGATGAAGTAAGATCCTAGTTATTTTCTCCTACTCATACAAAATGCCGGGCAGTAGCATATTCTCGTCTCCAAAATATAGCAATTTTTAAACATGGTTACATTATGTACCCAACCATTTTCAGAAGTGTCATTTCAAAAGTATTTCCACCTTTTCTTGTAACCGATTGTAATAGTAGTAAACCCATTGCATACTTTTTGGCTGTCAACAATACAGTGTGATTCAATTGCAATCCAGATCTTAGAGAGCAATTAATTGTGATATTTTTATGTTTTTTATATTTGTTGCTTTTTTAGACGTTTTGCATTACAGGCTTTGAAAACTTAGTACTGAACGTAAAACTGACCTAACCGCTTTATGGCTATTTTGCGCATTGCGTGTTTTTTTCGGTCAACAGTAGCGCACGCTGAAAAATTTGTATTTTTTTGCTGTTTGGATGCAAATATAACGTGTTTGTAGCTTGTCCCAAATATTGTACACTTGTGCCAAAACACATTGTGTTTGCAATTCAATATTTCATGTTAGACACAACACAATGGGTTATAATATATATTTTGAGTCCCAAATGTAGCGATGTTTGTAGAAATTTTCTGAAAACAAAAACGTGACAGACCCCACAGGCAGAGAATCTCTAGCTTGCACCAGGGGAAGCAAAAGACAACCAAGAAACATGCGCGTACCAAGCTCAAGACCCCACAGGGAAATAAAAGGCAACCAGGGAAATGGAGGTTAGCAAGTTCAGGACCTCAGAGGCAGGGAATCTCTTGCTTGAACCAGTGGAAGAGGTGATTAATGGAAGGGAGACTAGCTAGGAATTACTACGTGCCTGCGTTTGAACTAGGGTGTCTCATACACTACTCCACCTATGGTTGCTCCTCATCGTCTGCAGCCATATCGCCCCGAGTACTAAGTTGATTCACCTTTTACACACTCCGCATTGGTGGGCTGTGTTTGTCAGTTTTACTATCAGCTGATGGCCAGCTGTCGATAGCTTTGTGTGGTGGCTATTGCACTCCAGATGGCGTTGTTGCGCTAACGTTGTTGTTGAATTCAACAGATGACGCGCTTGTTTAGTCAACAGATGGCCAATGTGTAAGTGTGTGGGAAACATACACTTTCAAATTCATAAACCTATACTGTATAAAATATGTATTTGAAAACCAAAACAGTCAGATATGAAGGAAATGCTTTAACAATAAGTACAATTACCAATGGTATTTATATTATTTGAATTTGCATTTGTAGAGGCAATTCAAATTAAACTACAATTTATAATTGTCAAATAATTAATTTGTCCCATGTATGGTTGGAAATGAGCGGGCGACTTCCGCCTTCACAGGCTGAAGATAGAAATCATTCGCCCTATCAACGATTTACAGCCCGAGCTTTGCCCAAAAATCATGGACAATTTTGATAGGCGCATCCAACGGATATTGTGTTTCCTACATGAATGCCATAGACTAAAAATCTTGGTGAAATCAAATAAAAAACATTTCGACAAATTTTGGTGTGGTTTATTTAAAAAAAATCTCCTTTCTTATTGAATCACCCCATATAACGAGTATAATGAATACGCCAACTAAAGGATTTGAATATTCCAAAATGACTTGCATATTCCACAAAGATAATAAAATACCGATAGATGCTGGAAGATAACTGGAATTTGATTACCACAGACTGGCAAAGGAATAAATACGGAATAGATTAACGGTCTTATTCATAAAAGGTTATACAGGTTTGAGAGATGATTTATCATACAAAAATCATCCCCAAAACCATTCATTATTTCATGAATTCATCATGAATAAGGCCATAAGTTTATAGGTATGCTACAAGGTAAGTACTAAATACAACTTTTTGTTCAACCTAAATTATTGCATTCAATTTTAAGCTGATTTTCTGTTTCTGTTTAATAAAAACCAATAAAGTTTAATATAGATTTAAACAACGAATACAGTTAACATCTTGCATCCTATCAAACACATTCACAAACTCAAACCACATCTGTGTTGTCTGAATTATTCAAAATTAAATAATTTTAATAGTTTTTTCCCCTGTCACTCTTTCTCACTTTCCAACAATTCAACATTTAATTATTTGTTATAAAGTCTCTTAACGGATGGTCGGATAAATAATTAAACTTCATACATTAAAGTCTATAAATTTATATTGCATATTGTTAATTTATGTGTGCATGCATGTATTGCGGATATCATGCCAGAGTATCGCAATATCTCTCAAAAGTACTTAATCCTATTTGGAAAATATACGACAATATGGTCGAGATGTTCATACTGTGTCATTGTCATTTGTTCAAATTTTCATACGTAAAATGCAAATTGAAATTATTTTACATTAAGGTCAAAGGATATAATATTAAATGAAACGTATATACATATAAGTACATACAAAGTCGACATACATACATTTGTATTAATACAAACATACATATTTATTATAATGCATATCGTTGATTCCATATCAAACCGAATACCTTATTTGCATCGCAATTTTTGTTTGATCCCAAATTTGGTAGACTGATTTTTCTTTCTTTTTTTATGTTTTATTTAAGTTTTTCTTAAAATAATTCAGATTTTTTGTTACTAAATATGTTTAAATTTTCAAATTCTAAACATGAAAAATGTAATAAACATGAAGACGATGTTGGAGGTGAGTGATCATCCTGTCATATCTGTGCTATAAAGGAAAAACCATTTATGTACATTTGCCACAATTTTCAGGAGAGCATTTTTAAAGTCTACACTAATTTTTGAAATAGATTATGCAGAGTCACCAAAACTCTAACGTATTTAATTCAGTGTTGGGAGTTTTTAATTTCCATTGGATTTTATATTTTAAATTTCCATTTGCTCAGGCAATGAAAATTCAATTTTTGGAATCAGATACCAATTGTAATGAAATATGGGAATCCTTTTAATTATTTTGTATTCGTTTGACTGCTGGCAATTCTGGGTTTAAAGTATTGGAACGAAGCCTTTTCGCGCGTTGCGGGATGGGTGCTAAATGAAAAAAAATGCAATAACTTTTTTAACACTATTATGCTACAACTCAGTATTATCAACTATATTGGGTACTTTTGCTTTGGTTTGTGTCTAGACTAACATATGTTGGGAAATTTCTTGTTTAATAGGTAGTTTTCTAGGTGGAGTCTGTAACCAATATTTAGTATATAGTGTAGTTTTTAACCCAATAAAAAGTAAATTTAGAACAGAGGTTTAAAAAAAGAACATGATCTCTTACAGCCTTAAAGGAAATTACAACTTTAAGCATAACGAGGATCTGAAAAACAACTAAAAATTTTGAAACATTCTCTTAAATTAGTGCCTTTTCTTAAAAAAAGTAAAATTTCTCAAAAGAAATTCCTATTCATATTCTTAAACAAAATACATTTGCTTAAAAAAATAAATTTTCTTACAAAAAGTACATTTTCTTAAAAAATAATTTTTTTGAAATAAGTAAATTTTCTTAAAAAGTACATTTTCTTACAAAAAATTGCTTTTTAAAAAAACAAACTACCTTTTCTATAGAGTACCTTTTTTGGGAAACAAAATAACTTTTCTTGAGATAAGTACCAATTCTTAAAAAAAGGACCAATTCGAAAAAAAATCCCATTTCTTAAAAAAAAAAACAATTTCTTCAAAAAATACCTTCTCTTAAAAAATTAATTTTTCTTACAAAAAATCCTTTTCTTAAAAGTGCCTTTTCTTAAAAATGAAATCATACCTTTTCTTGAGATAAGTAGCCTTTCTGAAATTAAATACATTTTCTTAAAAAAAATAACCTTTGCCTCAGAAGAGTACCACTTCTTTAAAAAGTACCTGTTCTTAGGAAAAGTACTTCTTTGAAAAAAAATGCAAACAGGGGGGGTTATGCAGGGGGTTCTATGCCACAGTTGATCCACAGCTGAGTTGGGAAAACATGCAGGATAAAGTAACAAAGAGAAATAGCGATAGATGACTGGAAGTATGTAGGGTTGCTCAATGCGTTTTTCTCACAATTGTCTTTGTGCATTGAAACAAAAGTACAAAGCTCATTAACTGGGATTATTTTTGTGATAATTAAATCGAGGAAAAAGGGGATAACAAGTGCAATAAAGCAAAATGTAATGAAGTGCTAGAGTAAATCTATTTATAGAGATTACAATTGAAACACAAATCTATTAAAATAAAGATTTTTCTAATTCTGTGTGGGTTGCCAAGTTTGTATAACTCTGTGCTTCAACTTTTCGAGTCACTTTCCTTGGTTTCCGGTCCAAGAAAAACAGCTGTTGCAAACTCTTAGTATATTACTCTATGCTCTTATGGCCTTTTCTTACAGAAAGTACTTCTTCTTAAAAATAGAACCTTTTCTTAAAAAAACATCAGCTTTTAATAAAAGAAGTACCTCCCTTTAAAAAAGGTAATTTTCGGGAAAATATAATACATATTCTTACAAAAAGGAACTAAAAATATATATTTAAAAAAAAATACATTGTATAAAAAAAACTTTTGTTAAAAAAAGTTTATCATTTTACAAAAAGTATCTTTTCTTAAAGATCCATTTAAATTAACTTAGTTTTCAACGGGCGCCTTAGGCGTGTTGGAACTAACTAAAAAAAATAAATAAATGGTTTCCCATTACATCCCATGAAGGGACTGGGGAGAACTTCTCACAATCACTGAGCTGTGCGCTTTCCAGTTTTCACTCACTGATTGGGACCTACAATTTTACACCGATTCCGAACGGTAATTTGAGAAGCTTTTTCATGGCTAGATACTCGATAGTGTCGCCGTCACTATGCGAGGTGACCGCCGCCGAAAGAAAATTTGAAGGTGGTCAGAGCCGGGTTCGAACCCAGGATCTCATGTACAAGAGCCGCGCACACTAACCATTGCACCACCGACGAACTAGTACATAATATATAGCGAAACCTAATTCCTAAAACCTCATGTGAATTTTTTATAATTACGGGTTTGCAGCTTCTATTGGTGCTGCCTCGTAGTACTTTCAAATTCATGGACCTATACATATAAAATATTTGGAAACCAAAACTGCAAGATAACTATGAAGGAAATGCTTTAAAAATAACTACAATTGGCAATAGTAATTAAATTTTTCCGAATTTGCATTTGTAGAGGTACTTCAAATTAAACTACAAGTTATAATTGTCATATACATATGTAATTAATTTTCCCCATGTATGGATGAGATGAAATTAAACCATATATGGTTTCAACAGGACGGCGCAACTTGCGCATGATACAAATATAGTCCATATTTGGAATACCTATTTGCAATCAGAAATGTCGTAATATTTTTTTAATATTTTCCCCCTCTTTTGACATTTCTCTTCAGTAAGGTTTGCCATTTCATCATGGAAAGATATACGAGCCAACAACGAGTCGAAATTATTAAAATTTACTACCGAAATTTGGTTGTCATAATCGTCCTACCAGATCAACAATTGAGCGTCTAGTGGAAAAATTTGAATCCACAGGCACAGTACAAAATGTTCCCGTGCCAGTGAGACAAAGAAGTGCCCCTAGTGTCGAGAATATTGCTGCCGCTGAGGCTTCAGTTCAAGAAAGCCCAACTGTGCCTCTCACACGTCGTTCTCAAGCATTGGGCATCTCTGTGACGACATTGTGGCGAATTTTGCGAAAAGATCTTAGCCTACATCCTTACAAGATCAAATTGACGCAAGAACTGAAGCCGCTTGACCACCATAAGCGTCGTATGTTCGTGAATTTTGCTGAGCAACAACTTGAAAATGATTCGGATTTTCATCGGAAAATCATCTTCAGCGATGAGGCTCATTTCTGGCTGAATGGCTTCGTCAATAAGCAAAATATGCGTCATTGATCACACAGCAATCCACACGTAATCCATGAGTCATCATTGCGTCCCGAAAAAATTACGGTTTGGTGCGGTTTATGGGCCGGCGGCGTCGTTGGGCCGTACTTCTTCCGTGATGATCAAGACCGGCACATTACTGTGAATGCGAATCGCTACCGTTCAATGATAACGGAATATTTTTGGCCCCAATTGGATAATATGGACTTGGAGGACATGTGGTTCCAACAGGACGGCGCACAGAGGGATTTTGCCGGCAAAAATACCCTTTTTCGAGTGTCAAATATCAAAAATGTAATGATGCAGTTTTGTAGAGAATTGTTTAATTAAGAGAAATAAATCATTAGTTTTTTTCAACAAATTTTGTTTTTGCACAAAAAAACGCGGCAAAGTCAACAAAATGAAACTCTGCAGTAACCTGCCTCAGATTTTCATGCATTTCAATGGGCTGGAAACATAACTTTTTTTTGTCGTATCGATTTGGAATATGTATATTTAAAAAATATGGTATTTCTACATTAAGTTTTAAGAAAAAATAATTGAATAACAATATCAGATTAAAATATATTCATGCGTTTCATTGATTATGAGGAAACGGCGAGATAACTTTTTTTAAAAATTTTTTTGTAGGTAAATGAATATGTTATCTTTCGTTTGATATACATTTCATATTGGTTGATATCTTCCTAATATTTAAATTTCTCAAATGAAAATTGTTTAAACATATACACTCAAACATATGTGTGGTGTTTGGTTGAGTGTTTGAGTTTGTAGCGTGAACACAAACTATGCTGCTGTTTCAGTGTGGACACAAACCTTCGGCTGTTGTTTTGATTGATGAAATATTGAAATTTCGTATATTTACTTATGTATTTAAGTGAAACAAAATGTTAAATGTGAATTTGAATTTAACATGGATATATAATTATAAAAAATATAAATCAAATTGATTTGCGTCTGTTATTTATCATTTATCCTTACTCTTTTAATTTAAAAACATATTTATCCTATTTTTCCTACCATAAGCTTATGTATATTATCAAAAGTAACTATCAAATAAATAAATTCATTTGCTTATGTTATTTATCATTTATTGTTATATATGTTTTCTGTCTTATCGGATGGCGTATTCTACGTTAAACTTAATGGCCGTGTCTCTGACACAGCCTGCATGGACAGTCCGTGGCCGAAGGCCTCGGACAACTGTCTGCTGTATTTTTACGTTATATGGGAGGTAGGCGTGGTTGTGGGCGGATTTGAACAAAAACTTGTTTTTTTTTAATTTAGCAATATGAGAGATGTGTGCGAAATTTCAAAGCCCTAGCTCGATTCCTTCTAATTTTTGCCGCGGCTTGTTTGAAGAAATCCCACTGTGCGGCGCCACAAGCCACACAGCGAATGCCACAATCAATTTATTGGAAACCAAGTTTGGTGAACGTGTTATCTCACGAAATGGCCCAGTCGATTGGCCGCCTCGGTCGTGCGATTTGACGCCGTTAGATTATTTCCTGTGGGGCTACGTCAAGTCTATGGTCTATGCCAGCAAGCCAGCGACGATTGATGAACTTCGTACGAATATCGAACTTGAAATTGCAGCAGTATCGGCCGATTTATGCTTGAAAACCGTCGAAAATTGGGTTCAGCGTCTGGACTTCTGCAAGCGTGCCCGTGGTGGCCATGCAAAAGAAATCGAGTTCCATACATAATGGCATCGAACGTACTTTCACAGGAATAAAGAATTTCATTGGTATCTAAAACCGGTTTTGTTTTATTTAAAAAAACTTTTGTAGCGCTCTTATTGAAAAACCCGTTACTTATATATAGTCTGACACAAGACTGATTGAATAATCTACGGATCGTACGATAACCTGTAATTCCGAGTCATTTAGGTAGGCAGTTAGAATTTCTACCTTGTTCTTGATTTATCAATCAAACGGACTCCACTACCTTATATAAAGTGATAGAACAATATGATCCTTGAATTGTATCTTTAAATTGTATTTATTGAATTTATTTTCTATATATAATAAGGAAATAAAAACTTCTGTTGGAACTTCTGTTGTATCTATAGCATCTGACCTTTTCTACTAAAGTATTTATGAAATTTGCATTATACTTAAAATGTTGTAGAGATCGGTTTCACTTCATCTTTTAGGGTAGTATTCTAAAAGTCCCGAAAGTGAACGTAAACGCAAAAGCCAACGCGAACGCCGAAGTCAAAAAATTGTAGTTTATAGATCACTTCGCGCTTGCGTTTGTTTACAAATGCTGTGAATGACATATGCGGTGTATAGAGTTGCCAAACTAAAATAAACAATTATAGATCAGAAAAAGTTATCTTGAGTGAAATGCTGAGAATGAAAAAAATTAAAAAAAATTTAGCTCTATTTCAGTAGATCAACAGATTTTAAGATTGCTATTATTTATAATACTGCAAATACCAACAATATTCACATAAAATGTGTAAAAAACCTATACTATTTTGAGGTTCAATGTCTAATAAATTTCCCCATCTATATTAAATTAGTTGTCTTTTGAAAAACACGTGCCATTTGGCGGTATGTATTGATTGTAATGTATTGGTTCTTTTGTTTATTATTGTCAACATCAACTGATGATAATAGTTTTACAACGCATTATTTATTTGAACGTTCAATTTCTAATTTTATTATTGTAAATAAGAATTTCAGTGCGTAAATAGTAAAATTTTGAATTATTTAAAAAAAAAATTTCAGCTCTATCCGTCGAATGCATTTCATCCAAAATTGGCAACTACTTATAAGCAATGAAATGCAAAATACTTCCATCTGCCTATCCTCGATCGACATTTTTCTTTAAATTTGTAATTTCTTCAACTAAAGCGAAGAACTGTGGCGCGTTCAAGTTGACAGCTGAAGTGATCAAAAACGTTGCGCTGTGTTTTATAAACTACCCATTAAATAACGTAACTCAACGCAGGTAGTCACCGAACAGCTGTAACGTTTTACAAACTACCAAAATGACAAAAGTAACGCGAAGTGACTGATTCACGACTTATAGAATACCACTCTTATTCTTTTTATTAGATTGCCGGACGAGGGTAATGCAATGATTACCGAGCGCGACTGTTCTACTGAAGCTCGATGTTCCTAGTTCCACTCTGGCAAGCTTTCACTACATTCAGAGTTAGGCTCATCGTTGAGTGATAGCATAACTTAAAGTATTTACACGCAGAAAACTAGGTACTTTTCTGTTCTTTAGCTGCAAATATAACGTGTTTGTAGCTGGTCACAAAAACATATTTTAGAACATACTAACCATTGTGCCTCATATTGCATAGCAAACACAATGTGTTTAGACACACGTATACTATATTTGCGACAAGATTCAGGGTATATTGCCACACTTAGTCCAATGCAGACCATTGTGAAAGCGTGGGACGTCAATTTCGATCTCTATCGCTCTGCCCTCATCCTTCGCATAGAAGGATTCATATTTGAGGAGTCATTTTTAGGCCAGCTGTTGGAGACAGCCGATGATCAATGACATTGCGTTAGACCCTCCATTCCTGTCTGATATAATTTTCACCCAGCTCCCTAAACAGCTGACATTTTTTGGATCACGGTAGCCGATCGTAATTTGCAGTACCTACTACTATTTTTAACATTGCTGTAAACATACGACAATGAGAAACAAAAAACAAAAGAAAATAAATAAAATCGTTTTAAAATATGAAGATTGTTATGAAAATACTGAAAATTTTTCATTAAAATGGATCCGATTGATTACAAAAAAGTACCAAAAATTTACTTTTTATAACAAGCAACACATAAAGGTGGCTGTTGCCGTTCTTATGGTAATTGTATTTTCATTAGCATTTTCCCTTTAAATGTCATTCGTAGCTATCATTCGTATTCTTCGTATTTTTTTTTTGTAATAAAACTATCTTTAATTTATGAACACGTGTCTTTATTCAGTTCGTAAACTTTTAGCCAGCACGGCAATAGTGGCCGTCGGTAGTGCATTGGTAGTGGGCGCGGCTCTTGTACATGAGTACGTGGGGTCGATCTCTTCTCAGAACACCTAGCAATTCTTTCGACGACGGTCACCTCACTTAGTGATGGCGACACTATCGAGTATTTTGCCATGACAAAACTTTTCAAAAAAATACGGTTCGAAACCGGAGTAAAACTGTAGGTCCCAATCGGTGAGTGTAAACCTAGAATGAGCACAGCTCAGTGGTTGTGAGCAGCTCTCCCCAATCCCTTCATGGTATGTAATGGGAAACAGTTTATTTATATTTTTAACACATAAAAAGTATAAAAAATTGTGCTAAAAAGCACTATTTTCGGTACCATATTTTGGCACTTTGTATGTTCTTCTTTGCTATCAAAAAATACTTTTGTTGTACTTTTTTTTCACCCCAAAAAGAACATTCCTTTAGCACGTTTTATTTCCTTCTTGGTACATGTTATGGTCCTTGTTGGTACCTTTTATGTTTCAAAATCACAGTTGGTAACAAAAAGTAATTTTTTGTGTCTTTTTATGGACTTTTTTGGTACACTGTAGTTGTTGGTAATTTTTTGGTGATTCTATGTTGTTTTTTGGTACACAGTGCAGTTTTTGTCGCTCAATGTGACTTTTTTTTGTACACATAATGTACTGTTTGCAATACAATATATACTTTTTGGTACATTGTTTGGCATACTGTCTGTACATTTTGACGCACATTATGTACCTTTTTTGGTGCACTTTATGACCTTTTACGTTCATTCTATTTACTTTTTGGTAGACTTCAATCGTTGTCACCTTTTATACACTTTTTGGTATATTTTTGTACATTCTGTGAACGTTTGGCTACATTTTTGGTACTATTTGGTACAGTTTATATACTTTTTGGTACATTTGTTGTACATTGTTTGTAGTCTTCGGCAAAGTTTACACAATTTTTTGTTAAGATATGACGTACTATTTCCAATATATGTATTTATCTTATTCACTATATGGATTTTAAGGCGAGTGCGGGCAGTGAGCTGTTGCGCAACTCCCTCGCACGCCGTAGGGAACGATAAGTTTTGACAGAAATGAAAGTAATCATGAGTTGGTTTATTGCTCGCTCATCGCACTTACTCAAGAGCGCGTTCGTTTAAAATTTAAATTTCGTTAATACTCGCATGCGCGTGCGTTTAAATACAACTAACGATTTACGAGCTGCATTTTGCGTGCGAAAATATACGACTCGAATCTCGCGAGATGTATTAAGAGTAGTGAGAGAGATTTTATACGCATGTTCGTGTGCATTTACGATGCCTGATTAATACGTCATTGTATCTTTAAATAAAGTAGTGCAATTTTGAGTTTTAAACATGAATAAGTATATGAAATGTTCGCCAAACAAATGTGTTGCATATGCCACATGTGTAATTATTGAGTTGAAAACAAAAAACGAAATACCTGGTTTTTGCCAAAATTAAAAATCGGAAACACGTTTCCTGAAATATTGATTTTTCGATGAAACGGAAAACCGGGTTTAAAAAAATTACGGTTTTTGGACACCGGTAGACTCCGGTTTTTCGATTGCTTCGAAAAATTGTTTTATTTGGAAAACCAGTTTCACCGGTTTTGTTAAGGTAAAAACCGGTTTCCTCCCGTTTCGGTATCTATATCCAAGTCTTAATCACCTTATCCACTTAGCGTGTTTATCATGTTTTGGGATCGGACTCAGCTGAATTTTGTATGAAAAATCAATCTCTTTGCGTCTGGCTGCAGTGTTCGCTTCATAAGGACGTCAAGGATATTTTAAAAATTAAACAATTAAGAACACCCTAATGTATATAAATGCATATGTATAAACATATAAACTAAAATTGTGTGACAGCCAATGTAATATATTGTAATTTAAACTGGCTATAGGATGAATACCAAGTGTATAGGATGAAGCATTTGCCATATCGTTGTATGTCCTTTCATACACAACAGCCTTTATTCCAGTATCTCCGCTACTGCATTCAAAGCCACCTGTGTATCCTGGGGTACATTTACAAGAGTTTCCATTTGCTGTTGAATGGCTTTACAAATGTATTTAGGCCATGACTAAGTATATCTCTAAAATATTGATAATAAGTCATTTCCATTGTCCATGAATGTTGGATGTTGCCTATGGAATGGATGCCTGTTGGCCTCGTTGCCAAACGAAAACACACAGAAGTAGGAAGGGGAAATGGACAATTGAATTGGATTTCTTCATTGTCAACAGAAACGAATGGCCAACAAGGACGACAATCTAAAGACTTAATATTTGTTTACTACAGTCTCCCAAAAAGGGACTTAAGAGAAAATGTTACAAAGTAAATTAATTACATATTGGTTGAACAGCACACAATGGAATTCAATTGAAACTGTCAATAGATCTGTAATAAATAAATATTTTAAATTGTATATTTCAAAGTAAATTTGAATAAAATTAAATAAAATATATGAAATGTAAATAAATTATGATATGATTTTGTTGACAATCACACAATGTAATCAAATAGTCGAAAGGTTGTACATAAAATATGACAGTCGGGTGTGTAACTGTTGTACATAAGATCGGGGGATTTAACACCACGATGACCTTCTTTCATTTCATCCACTGGCGCGTCAGTTTGAGGGAAAATAAATCATTTTTCCATAATATCCCACGTAGGGATTGGGGAGGGCTTCTCAGAAAGCGTGGCTTGTGCGATTTCTATTTGTAGGTTCTTTAAATTTTACAGCAATTCTGTAGGGATTTTTGAAAGGAAATAAATAACGCATACAAATATTTAAAAAATCATAACTATTCGGAGTGAGAGTAACTGAAAAAATAATCGAATACAAAGTTTGGCACAAACGTCTTCAAGGTTGTGACAACCGCGTTAGAGGTTTCTACAACCGAATTTCATTTGTGGCAACTGAATTCGGTTGTGACAAATTGAAATTCGTTGATAACCGAATTTGCGATTGCTACAACCTCTATGCAAACAATTCTATGCAAACAACTGACAGAAAAATACCCGAATTAGCAGGAAACGAATTTAGAGGTTGTTACAAATACATAAGATGCCATTACCTCTGATTTAGAGGTTGTCACAAACGCCTTCAAGGTTGTGACAACCGCATTAAAGGTTTCTACAACCGAATTTAAGTTGTGTGGACTAAATTCAGTCGTGTCAACCCGAATTTTGTTGTGGCACACGGCAATTCGTTGGCAACAACCGAATTTGCGATTGCTACAACCTCTATGCAAACAATTAGTTTTATGACTGTACACTGACAGAAAAATAATCGAATTAGCCGTAAACGAATTTAGAGGTTGTTACAACTACATTAGATGCCATCACATCTGATTTAGAGGTTGTCACAAACGCAATTGAGGTTGTCACAACCACATTAGTAGTTTCTACAACTGAATTTCAGTTGTGGAGACTAAATTCAGTTGTGATAACCTCAATTCGGTCGTGGCAACTGCAATTCGGTGGCAACAGCCGAATTTGCAATTGCAACAACCCCTATTCAAACAATTCGTTCTATGAGTGTACACTGACAGAAAAATAAACGGAATTAGCTGTAAATGAATTTACAGGTTGTTACAAATACTTTAGATGTCATTTAGAGGTTGTCACAAACGCATTTGAGGTTGTCACAACCACATTAGTGGTTTCTACAACTGAATTTCAGTTGTGGCGACTAAATTCGGTTGCGGCAACTGGAATTCGGTGGTAACAGCCGAATGCGCAGTTGCTACAACCTCTATTCAAACAATTACTTCTGTGAGTGTAGACAGTCCAGAGTTCACCGACAGTAAGAAGCCTAGTGACGGCGACACTATCAAGTATGTAACCATGAAAAAGCTTCTCAAAAATACCGTTCGGAGCCGGTGTAAAACTGTAGGTCCCCATCAAACTAGAACGCGCACAGCTCACTCACTGGTTATGAGAAGCTCCCCCCCCAATCCCTTCATGGTATGGGAAACCGTTATTTAATCCACAAATCTACTATGCTCCAAGATCACTGTGCAATATTTGAAAACGAAAAGCCCAGGAAATTGATGTACCATATATTTTGTTCGTGAGCCTTGGATGAAATCGATGCGAATTGTTTCCGCTGCCAAACAACACCTACAACACCCCCCCCCCCCCCGGCATTCTAATGCAATATAATGCATTTCGAACCGACAATCCTGTGAATAGTTTGGTGTTAACATAAAACATTTATTTACGACCTGTCGCCATCATTTCAATCCCCGAACGACCTCTTTCCGGCACTAGTTAAATCCAGTGATTTACGCTGTATGCAGCGATTTTTTCCACACCAAAATGAAACGCCTCTCTTTCTCTTCTGTTGCAACCTCCTTGATAAATCACAAGCAATCAAGGACCATGTGACAGCAGGTTCATGTCACGTCATTTCGGGTAATCAACTATTGCAATCTGACAGTGGATTCCCATTGCACTTTGTCGTTGCCTTGTTTATATCACCTTCGCCATCATCATCATCATCATCATCAGCACCAATAGTAGCATCATCATCACCATCAGGTATACATTTTGATGGACACAATGTCACTTGGTTGGTCATTGTTTTCCATCAATTTGTTAACGATAACGAGTATGAATGCCGGCGCATGACGCAGAAAGTTACGGATAGTGGGGTCATTAACGGTCGTCGTGACAATGGGAAATTGGTACAAACAAGGACATTCTTGAAACAACGACAACATGAATACGTAAACACTGTACAGTGGACAATTAAACATTTAATATTTGTTAAGAAAATAACAAAGTAATTGAATAATTACACTGAAAGAAAAACGCGTAGTCGCAGAAATGAAACATTAGTCGTGTTTTGGTTACAAGCATGCGATTTTTGCTTGCTAAGTTGCAAAGAAAACGGTTATTTAGCGATAAGTCATTTTATTCCAAAATATGAAAACGGGTAGACAACGGTATAAGATGTCAACATAAAATTTCTTAAACTTAGCGAAAATGATTCGCATCGGTAACGTTATGATCCACCAAACCTTTCGAAATGAGAATAGAATAGTTTACCCTTTTCGGGGGTTCGAGTTCAGATTCTCAATAGCAAACAAGATCTGTTTGGACACAAGTATATTATATTTGCTACAAGCAATAAATACGATATATTTGCATTCAAACAACTACAAAATACAGATTGTTTAGCGTGTACGAACTGTGTCACCGAAAACGAATTCTCTATGTAATTTGTAGTGGTTTCTACTGGCGAAGTGGTAACAAATCGATATGATTCACTGGGTAAGCGTTGTATTATAACCTCCCGTATTAGGTTATATTCGTCAGGGGAACACTTCCAATTGAAATATCTGCAGAACAGCGATACGCAGCTTACATGTCGACTATAGTCCAAGGAGAGAACAGAGTTGTCTACCCTGTTATCATCCTTTTGCATCTACGCTCTTTTTTGTATACGATTCAGAAGCTCCTACGTGATCTTAGGGTATCAGACGAAATATCTTCGACTGAAAAATCGTGATGTAGCCATGGAGTAGGTCAGAAGTTTTCTGAAGTTTCCTTCGGCACCTTAAATACGTCTTTATATCCCAGCGGATATCACACAGTATTGTTATACCCAGAACATCAAGTGCTTTCAATATCTACAAATCGTAAAGAACGATACATGAGAAAGGTCGCAATAAATCGAGAGAAGTAGTTAATGGCCAAAAGAATGGGAAATATCCAGAGCCACTACCTTAGGTTAGATTAGGTAGAATTAACTGTCGCTATTGACTAGAGTTGGGCGCGAGTCACGTGATCACCGTGAATCATGTTAAAAACGTGTGAGTGTGAGTAGGATCAAATGAGTAGCGAAAAAATCTTCATTCATCAGCGTCCGTGAGAGACCCTCTTCCTTTCGTGAGCGTACGTGAGCTTGAGCCAAAATTTACTCACGTGCCCACTACTATTGACGCACTTAGATCAATGAAGAACCATTGTGATATCACGGAACGTTATATTCCGTTTCCATCGGTGAACCGGTGAATTGATCTGGTATGGTCAAGAGGCGTTGAAGCCATATGATACCCCACCATGAGAGTCCAGAATGTAACTGAAGAAGAAACAGAAATTCCTTATTACTGTACGAAAAGGTCCAAAGACCACAACATGAAGTAGATATTGTCTCCTACCACATGAGATTTTCCCATTTTTGATTGAAAATATGAAAAAATTAGGAAAAATCTCTATATCTCGGTCCCCGAGCGTCCAATCGAAAAAAATAATCAATTGCTGGTTTCTAAGGGGTTTCATTAAGTGGTCCAATTCGTATGGAATAATTTTTTTTTTCGAAAAATCGCCAAAATAAGAAAATCGCTAAAATAAAAAAGTGGCTATAACTCGAAAGCGGTGAGTCAAATCGAAAAAATAATAAAATTTTACCTCCGATGGAGGCTTTAACCAATGGGTGTCTCCAATCTGGCATCACTTTTTTTTTATAAAAAATCGCTAAAACTAAAATTTTTCAAACAAAAAATCGCTAAAACGCCATCAAGTTTATATCTCGGAAACGGAGTGTCCAATCGAAAAAATTACCAATGTTTGGTGGATTTCTAAGGGTTTTCCATAAAATGGTCTAATTTTTATTGGAGATTTTTTTTCTCCAAAAATCGCCAAAATAAGAAAATCGTTAAAATAAAAAAGTGACCATAACTGCCACATTGAAGACACCCATTGCTTAAAGCCTCCTTCGGAGGTAAAATTTTTATTGTTTTTTCGATTGGACGCATCGTTTTCAAGTTATAGCCTCTTTTTTATTATAGCGTTTTTCTTATTTTAGCGATTTTTCGAAAAAAAATTATTCCATACGAATTAGACTACCCCTTAGAAAACCCCTTAGAAACCAGCAAAAATTGATTATTTTTTCGATTGGACGCTCCGTTTCCCAGATATAGAGATTTTTCCTAATTTTTTCATATATATATTCTCGATCAAAAATGGGAATGGGTTACCCGGGGTAACCCATTACCCATCATCGTGGGTAGCCATTATTTTCCACATTTCCCTGAGGGTAATGGGAAACCGTGATGAGTAATTCCCCGTTGTCGTGGGTAGCTACCCATTATTTTCCTTATACCCTGTGCGTAATGGGTAAAGGATCGCTACCCATTCCACACGGCAATAATAATGGGTTACCCTGGGTAACTCTGTGTAAGTCATTACCCACGAAATACGAACCCTGCGATTCAGGGCATAACTTGGCCATACTTGCTTGGCCTCCAGACCATATATCATTCGCAAAGCCTGAAAGCTTCGGGTTTAAGCACGAGCTTGCATGCAAAAATTTGCTTACCCACATGCTCCATATGCAGTGGAACAGGTAAGGTAGTTCTAATGTCGCCATCTCATCCGCTCAATGGTTTCCAGTATTGTTCGTGTTCCCAGAAACCCACACGCTGAAACGTCTGTCTTTTTTGCTGTAAGGTTGCAAATATAACGTGATTGTAGCTTGTCGCAAATATAGTATACTTGTGTCCAAACATATTGTGTTTGCTATTCAATATTACATGTTGGAGGCACAATGATTAATAGGTTTAATATATGTTTCATTGTGGCCGTCGGTTATGCAATGGTAGTGTGCGCGGTTCTTCTGCATGAGAACGTGGGTTCGATCCCTGCTCTGACCACCTTACATTTATTTCGACGGCGGTCACCTCGCTTAGTTACGGCGACACTATCGAGTATGTAGCCATAAAAGGAGCCGGTGTAAAACTGTAGGTCCCAATCAGTGAGTGTACAGCTAGAACGAGCACAGCTCACTGGTTTTGATAAGCTCTCCCTAATCCCTTCATAGGATGTAACGGGAATCAATTTTTTTATATATCTTTTTGTGAACCAAAAATATGGCTTTAATTGCTGAAAACAAACAAGTGACATTTTTGGTTGCGGGCAGTTTTTTGAAGTCAAAATACAGATTGGAGAGATTTAATAGCAGCTTGACTTTCAGAGTAGATGTTGATACTTCAATCGCGTCTTCTGGCAGAAATATGCTAAACTAGTCTATAAGCTTTGTGCTAAGTCTAGACCCCTACCTTACTCTCACCCATAGAGTAACGACATCTAGAGTAGCGATTTGTCTCAGTAAATTTACAAATTTTGGTGTAGTTACATATGGTAGTTACATAGAGGCAATGGTTCAAACCACCCAACAAGAAAACTGCAACGGGATTTCGTTTTATGCGTTAAAATTTGTGTGTAAATGCAACACAAACATAAACTAACAAAAAAAAAACAACAAAAAAGCTCAAAATACGTTTAAATTTTAAAATTCTTAACCAAAAAGACATGACAAATTTTAAGTCAACAATTTTTGTAATTACAACTGGTGTAAGTAAATTTACGTCAAATAACTCTCTATCGCACCACGAAGAGTATGAAATGAAACGTCAGATGAGAAAGATGTCAGCTCTAGGTGACATTACTCTATGCTCTCCCCCACTCCATATACGGACTGACTAAACTGTTCCGAGAGGAACGCCATCGGAACGATTTCTGCGAAAGCCAAACCTATCGATCACTAATGGCTAATTTTTTAAGTGGGTAGTTAACTATCGGATTACTTAATTGTAATTGAAAGATAATTAGAAGTTAACTTTGTTTTCAGTTAATGATTATGGCAACCCTTATATTCTAATTGTTTTTCAGTTAATGATTATGGCAACCCTTATATTCTAATTGGACAAAACATATGTGTTGGGCTAAATACCAAAACAATAAAGAGGAGCAACCAAATGGAATTATGTATAATAAAAAGTAAATGCATAAAATCGAAGTCATTTTTATCAAAAATGTGTAAAAAATAATGTTGCCGCAACAATTTAACGATCTAGGCTCAAAGTATATGCACAAATACTCAAAACAGAAACATGTATTTTATGCAATCTTACAGTTTTCATTTTGACAGTCAGTAATATGATTGTCAAAATCATATGGGTCTCACTACAAGTTAACCAACCAACATTGGGTGGTTAAATCATTGATAACCATTGACTAAAAAACAAAATTCGATGTTTAACCACAATTTAACTAAGAAACGAAGATCATCAGTGACTGAAAAACTGGCCATAAGTAGACCGTTTAATTCGAGATAAGTCATCAGATGGTATTTAATCATGCTCGGTAGTTTCCGGGGTCGGTAGTGTCCGGGGTTATTAGCTTCACCTTTATTAGGAATCAGTTGCACATAGAAAATCTTCCAACTCGAAGGAAGTTACCTGCACAGTATGAGAGTCTGATAGGCTATGCAATGGACGAAGAAGCGTTGCTTTTTTAAATAGAGTGCTGGAATTCCATCAGCGCCCGGAAATCATACATAAGGGAAAATTTATTATGTAACAATTAAAGGGTGTCTCAGTAAGATTGCACTTTTTAAATTTAGTGCCAATTTTTGTTGTGTAAGTGGCAACTCTTTAATTTGGCAGCTGTCACATATGTTTATTCCGCTTATTAAAAGTGGAGCGCTTTAAGAAAGAACAACGCGACATAATTGTGAAAACTTATTACAAAAATTTGGAAAGTTATGCCGAGACCGCTTGCAAGCTTCGAAGAATTTTCAGTCGAGAAAGTGCACCTAATGTGCCAACCATTCGACAAGTGGTCAAAAAATTTGAAGAAACTGTGTCGGTTACGGACATTAAGACTCCTGTACGTCAACGTACCGGTCGGTCTCTTGAAAACATTGCTGGTGCAAACGAGAGTCTCGTCGAAAACCCGATAACATCAATTCGGTATCGTTCTCAGTAACTTCAAATTTCCAGCAGACCATGAAAAGCGCCGGCAATTCGTTCGATGGGTAAAGAAGCAAAGTGAAGTTAATGGCAATTTTTCAAAAAAAAAAGTCGTCTTCTCCGATGAAGCACATTTCCATCTGAATGGCTTCGTGAATACACAAAATTTTTGAATTTGGGGCTCAGAAAATCCTCTTGCAAACCATAAGAAACAAATTCATCCACAACGAGCAACTGTCTGGTGCGGATTTTGGTCAGGCAGCGTGATTGGGCCTTACTTTTTAGAAGATGAGCCCGAAATTGCAGTGACTGTGGACGGCATTCGTTACAGGAACATGGTAACGGAGTTCTCGTGGCCTCAACTGGACGGCGTGGATCTGGACGATATGTGGTTTCAGCCAGACGGCGGCACCTGCCACGCCGTGCATGAAATAATCGACTTATTGCAGCAACGATTTCCAGAACAAATTATCTCAAGAAATTCTGATATCAACTGGCCACCAAGATCATGCAATTTAACGCCGTGTGATTTAGTTCTTTGGAGTTTTGTGAAATCTCCGGGTTAATGCGAATAAACCAGAAACAATTCCTGAGCTCAAATCCGAGATCTAACGCGTCAACGGTGAGAGACAGCCACATCTCTGTGAAAAACACATGGAAAATTTCATGAAAGAGTAATGGCCTGTCATCAGAATCGTGGCGGCCATTTGGCGGATATTTTATTCCATAGTAATTCGGAACATGTCTTCGTTACAAAACAATAAAAAAAAATCAAAAAAAAATTTTTATTTTAAACTGAAAAAGTAAATTTTTACTGAGACACCCTTTATTTGGATTTGAGCTAATAAAGAAAATTGTCAACTCAAGTTCACAAATTGTAGGTGTGTAGTTTAATATATTTCATTTAAGCAATTTTGTATTGATATTTTTTTATTTTTTGCTGTAGAAGCAAAACCGGTTGTAGGGTACGAGGAGCATGACGTTTTTAAAATTTAGAAATCTCAATATAGCTAAGGGCTACACTAATGTCATAGAGGAATTGAGGATAGAGAATTTTATTCTCTTATCTGACGTTTCAGTTCACACTCTTCGTCGTTGGTTTGTGCAAATGAGAGAAATTCGACGAAAATTAACTTACAGCAGGTGGAGTTACAAGGGCTGTTGATTTAACTTTTTCATTTCGTTTTCGTCTAGATCTGTGAAATTTAAATGTATTTTGCACTTTATTGTTGACTTTTATCGTTGGTATACATTTGCATTATATTTAACACAACTATTTTGCCATAAAAACAGGAAATGCTGTTGTTGTTCCTTCGTTGGACGTTGTGTACTATTGCGTCTATCTGGTATAATTGAACCCATGCTGTCCACCATCCAATGTTCACTTGCAACCATACCTATGACGCTAAAAATATTGCGATAATAAATTACTCTATCCTAAATTCCTCTATGCTCTAATGTATGTCTGTGATAAAACAACAGCAATAAAAATAATATTAAAACAAGCTTGATTCTGAGCAAATATGACAAGACAAATATTGAATTACAACACCTGACAGGTAATATATTGCAAATACCTGAGATACCCACCGCAGGTTATGACAATATTACCAATAAACTGATTGGATTTTTCAATATAAATACAATAATTTTTTTGTTAAATTGTGGCAGATGTCTTATTTTACTATTCATTTATAAAACGCAATAAAAAAATTAATCGATTATCTTCTCTGCTTAAACAGACTGAAACAAGTTTAAATTAATTTGTCTAAGTCGTTTTAAATCGTATATTTTAGTTGTTTTTATTTCTAAATAAAACGAAGTAGACAGGTGCGTAGTTGGACGGGAGTTAAATTCGATGATATTGAAATCAGTCAGAGCCAGCCTGTATGAAAAACTGCACAACTAACTGCTACAGTGTAGCATAATCATAAAAAAATGGTGTCCTTAACATCCCATGAAGGGATTGGGGAGAGCTCTCATACCAGAATCAGCATAATCGTAGGACTTATAATTCAGGTATTCCTCCCCCCCCTGCGTACGTGCCTGTCAGGAATTGTTTCTGGTTTAATCGCCTAAACCCGGGATTTCACAACACCCCAAAGAAAGAAATCGCACGGCGTTAAATCACATGATCTTGGTGTCCAGTTGACATCAGAATTTCTGGAGAAAATTTGTTCTGGAAATCGTTGCTGCAATAAATCGATTGTTTCATGCGTGGTGTGGCATTTGGTGCCGTCTTGCTGAAACCTACATGTAGCTGTAACGAATGCCGTTCACAGTCACTGCAATTTCGGCATCATCTTCAAAAAAGTAATGCCCAATCATGCCACCCGACCACAATCCGCACCCAACAGTTGCTCGTTGTGGATGCATTTGTTTCTCATGGTTTGCAGGAGGATTTTCTAAGCCCCAAATTCAGCAATTTTGTGTATTCACGAAGCCATTCAGATGGAAAACCGAACTCGAAGGAAGGCGAAAAATAGGAAGACCAAGACTCCGCTGGAGGGATCAGGTTGACGAATCCCTGCGTACACTTGGTATTGCCAACTAGAGAAATAAAGCAAAAGATCGAACTGGTTGGCGAAATATATTATCTTCGTTTTGTAAGGTCTTTGACCCCCGGGGTTGTCCGAGACCGGATAAGTAAGTAATTATTCAGATGGACTACCCTTCATCGGAGAAGATTACTTTTTTTTGGAAAAATTTACATTGACTTCACTTTGATCTATTACCCATTGAACGAATTGCCGGCGCTTTCTATGGTCTGCTGGTTTGAACTCCTGAGGAAGCTACATTTTGTACGTATGAAGGTGGAGGTCGTTTGTCAAAATTCGCTGCGTAGTGCTTCGTGAAATTTGAAGTTTTTGAGAACGAGGCCGAATTGATGTTTTCGGGTTTTCGGCGACACTCTCGTTTGCACCAGCAATGTTTTCAAGAGACCGACCGGTACGCTGACGCACAGGAGTCTTACTGTCCATAATCGACCCAGTTTCTCGACTGAAAATACTTCGAAGTGTGCGAGCGGTCTCAGCATAACTTTCCTAATTGTTGTAATAAGTTTTCACAATTATAACGCGTTGTTCTTTCGTAAAGCGCTACATTTTTAATAATCGGAATAAACATACTATGTGACAGCTGCCAAATTTTAGAGCTGCCACTTAACAAAAAAAAAATTGGCACTAAATTTAAAAAATGCAATCTTTCTGAGACACCCGTTATAATAGTACGATAATTCGTGTTTGATTTGAGTTTCAATTTTTTCTGTGTTGAACATGGCCTTGATCTCTTCGATCGTATGCAACCTGATTTTATACTGACCATCTTTAAATAAGATTGGATTTTGATTAAGATTGAATCACATTAAAATTGATATTAGACTATCACATACAATTGGATATGGGTATTTCCACAGAAAAGTCAACTTTTTCGGAATCACTAAAAGAAAAATATGGGCGTTTTAGCTATTTCTTTATTTGATAAAATTTTAAGATTGGCGATTTTTTGTTACAAAAAGTGAAAAAGTGATGCCGTATTAAAGAAAACCATTGGTTACAGCCTTTCGTGGTGGTACAACATTTTTTATTTTTACGATTGGATGCGCTGTTTCCGAGTTATAGTTATTTTTTGTATCACTATTTTGAAAAATAAAAATTTTGGCGATTTTTTGGAAATAAATCTTCCCTACGAATTGGACCATTTTATGAAAACCGTCTAGAAAAGTAGTAATTTTATCGATTGGCCGCTCCATTTTTGAGATATAGACATATGGGCGTTTTAGCGATATTTTATTAGAAAAAGTTTAAATTTCAGCGATTTTTTAAAACAAAAGTGATGCCGTATTAAAGATATCCTAACCAATGGCCTCCTATGGGCGCAAACAAATTGTTATTTTGCGATTATTTTGATTATTTTTGCGATTGGACGCACCGTTTCTGAGTTATAGCCAATTTTCAATTTAACGATTTTCTTATTTTGGCGAATTTTTTGGGAAAACAACCTTCCGTACAAATTAGACCACTGTATGAAAACCCCTTAGAAACTTGTTATTTTTCGATTGGCCGATCCGTTTTCGAGATATAGCAATATGGGCGATTTAGCGATTTGTCCTTTGAAAAAGTTTCAGTTTTTATAATTTTTTCAAAAAAAAGTGATGTCGTATTTAGGACATCCATTAGTTGAAGCCTCTTATGGAGATAAACAAATTAGTACTTTTGCAATAGACGGCACCGTTTCCGAGTTATAGTCATTTTATTATTATATCGATTTTCTCCTTTTGGCGATTTTTTGTAAAAAGAATCCTCCAAACAAATTATACCACTTTATACGAGTAAAAACCTGTCGTCGAAAGAAATTTAAATTGGTCAAAGCAGGGATCACACCCACGTTCTAATCTGTACTTAGACAAAATATGGGTTGATAAAGTTGTAGTATTGGCGATTTTTGTTGTTATAAAAAGTGATGCCGTATTAAAGTCATCCATTAGTTGAAGCCTCCTATGGAGATGAATTTGCGATGATTTTTGCGATAGGAGGCACCGTTTCCGAGTTATAGCCATTTTATTATTTCATCGACTTTCTTCTTTTGCCGATTTTTTGGAAAAAGAATCCCCCGTATAAAATAGACCACTTTATAAAAACCTCTTAGAAACTTGAAAAAAGTAGTTACTTTTCGTTTGATCGATCCGTTTTCGAGATATAGAGATTTGGGCGCTTTAGCGATATTTTATTTGAAAAAGTTTCAGTTTTATTGATTTAAAAAAAAGTGCTGCCATGATGCCATTGGTTAAAGTCTCCTATGGAGGTAAACAAATTATTATTTTTACGATTGGACGCGCCGTTTCCGAGTTATAGCCATTTTTTACTTCATCCATTTTAAAATTTTGGGAATTTTTTGAAAAAATAAATAGTTTCTTACGAATTTGTCCACTTTATGAAAAACTCTTAGAAATCAGCAAAAAACTAGTTATTTTTCGATTGGATGCTCCGATTTCGAGATAAAGACATTTTTTTTTTACCCTGGGTAATCTATTCCACATCGTCGTGGGTAATTTGGAAAGACCGTCTATCCATTCTCCATGTGTAGTGGGTAATCGTGATGGGTAATTCTACATCGTCGTGGGTAACTACCTATAATATTCCCCATTCGCGGTGGGTAATAAGTAATCGTGATGGGTAATTCCCCATCTCTGTGGGTAACTACCCATTATTTTCCCCATACCCTGTGGGTAATAAGTAATCCTGATGGGTAATTCCCCATCTCTGTGGGTAACTACCCATTATTTTCCCCATACCCTGTGGGTAATAAGTAATCGTGATGGGTAATTCCTCATCTCTGTGGGTAACTACCCAATATTTTCCCCATACCATGTGGGTGATGGGTAAACGATAATTACCCATTCCCCAAGGCAATGTACATATATATGGGTTACACATGAGAAGGTAAATACGAACTCTGCTACTAAGTCTAAGTGAGTCATTTATCGACTGCCACCAAATACCTTGTCTAACTTAACCATATATGCTAACTCTATGCTATCATTCCCATGTGAATGCAACCAGATTTTATTGCAACAATTATTTGTTCTGATTTTACAAGATGTCTGATGTTTGTGCATTAAAACTTTTACCCCTTTCAACAGCTATTTAAATTGCTTAATAGTTTCTTGTTTTCTGTTTCACCTTTCTGTTTTAATATCCCTCGCCTTTTTCGAGTTTTTCTTCCTCTTCTTCTTCACTTACCTTTTAAATGCCTTTTCCAAAATTTGCTTCTCATTAACGGAACTTGCTACCAATATTACGGTTTCCGGTGATGATGCCGAAACTTTTTTATGTTTCACTGATGTAGATGATAGTGACGACAATGCTGATGATGCTGATGATGCACCACCACCACCCACCACATTTGATGGTGAATATGCTGCCGCTGGCCCTACAGCTGTTTTAGATGCTGTATCCGTTAAAACACTATTTCCGGTTGACTGTTGCGAGCGCCGTTTCTCATGAATGTAGTGTGAACCAAAGGCGAAGTCATTAGGATTTGATTGCCGGTCCTGACGTTGGTTACTCTTCAGTGAATGGGTCCATTTATAGGTGGTGGAATGGAGTATCAATCCAATAAAGAACATATAAAATAAAATGGCTACAACTGTCGACCAGCGTAACCAGCGTAATTTTTTACTTAACTTATTTAAATGTGACATAGTGAGAAACATATCCACGCAGGGCAGGGCGGGCAGACCAGGCAGGCAAGAGGAAGGGGTGGCGTTGAAATTTCGGTAGATTTTCTTTGTAACGTGACGTTTTACAAACGCCCAATGTCACCACCTCTTTAATGGTGGGTTTGTATGTCGGTTAACAACACTGCTGCAATGCGGTGGCGTTTGTGTGTGGTGTTGCATGCAACTTTTTGCTGCTGCCTTTAGTGAAGAAAAATAGATGAACGGAAGGAGTTGGATGTTGCAGATAGTAGCTGCAGCTGCAACGAGTTAAATTACTACTACTACTTGGTGTATAGATGGTTTCGTTTGCTGATGTTGGTGTTGGTGTTGATGTTGGCGATGGTGTTGATGTTGATGTCGGTGATGGTGATGGTGGTGTTGCTGTTAATTACGTTAGTGTTGATGATGATGCATTTGGATTGTGTTGCTGCTGTATAGCCTTTTTGTTGCTGGTACTACTAATTGGCTTTCTTTGCTATACTGTTTTCCTTTTATTTTTTTGGTTTTGTTGTTCGCTCCACAGTTTCTGTTTTAAATGGGTTTCTCCCTTTTTTCTTTCTTGTGTTGCTATCGTCCCTTTTTTCTAGGATTTATGTTCTTCTTTAGATTTTTGTTGCCTTTTGTTTGAAAGATAATTTTTTAATTTTGTTTTTTTGCTTGTTTTCGAGCTTTTGTTGCTGCCTTAAATTGCAGTAAATGCTGCTGCTGAAAAATAGGGGCGAGATAATGTTGTTGTGTGTTGGCTGTTGCTGTCGTCTTTCATTAATTGTTGTTCATAATTCACTTTCATGCATTTATGCTTTCATAGTTTTACAAGTGCAACTTTTTTCAAAAAAGATTCTTCAGAATTTCACTTAAGTTTCTTAGGTAGAGGGAGAACTTGGTTTTTGCATTCTTTCCCTGTGTTAGTTTAAGAATTCTTTGTTTCCGTTTCCTGCTTTTGTTTTAAAAGATGATTGTGTGTTTAAGCTCTTGTTGCAGACATTTATGATAATGTTTATGTGTTGCCTGCTGTTGTTGATGTTTGTGTGATAAAGATAAGGAGGGTGGGGGAGGGGGGGTGAGATTATGCCTAAAGTTGCTGGTTGTTAGCTAAAGTTGCTACTAATGATTATGCTGTTGCTGCTGATATAGATAATTATGCTGTTGCCGCTGGCAAAGATAATTATGCTGTTGCTTTTGTTGCTGATGCTGTATTTGTTGTCGTAGTTAATTGTTGTTCATAATTCGTTTGCATAAGACATCAAGTCCTGTTTGCTTTGCAGCTGCAAGTTTTTGTGTTGTTCAGCTTTGTATTGCCGGAGTTTGTATTAAAATGTGCAACATTAAGAAAAGTTTTGCAAAAATTATAACAGAAATGTTGCTGGCTATTTGCTAAAGTTGCCAGCAATTGCTGTTGGTGTCGTTTTAAATGTTAATTGTTGTTCGAAATTCAAGTTAGGTCGGTGTTGTTTTGATGTTGTAACTTTTTAAGTTGTTGCTCGTTTTCGAAAGCGTCTCTTAGCTAGATATCATAAATTTCCTGCTTTCTAAAGATAACTACTTGTTTACTCTTTGATGAATTTCGAAATATATTGCTGCAACTTATGTGAAGGGCTAATGTTGTTGGTTGTTTATCGAATAATGATGTTGTTGATGTTTCTACTTAAAGCAATTTTCAGCCTTTAAAAGGATTTCGTGGGGTCTAAATTCGTGCCCTGGTTTATTTAGAGGATACGATTTTAGATATTTTGCTGCTGCTTTAACACAAAGGACGATGTTGCTAATAGTTTTATAAAGTTATAATAAAATAGATTATATAGTTGTTGTGAGCAACACGGATGTTGCTGTTAATTCTAGCACAATTTACTGTCTTTTAAAATATTTTGTATTGTCTAAACTCAAGGGATTTCCGTTTCCGTTTTTGGTAATTTTCTATAGTTGTTTATTCTGTTTTGGGGAAGGTGTAATGTTGTTGGTTGTCTGCCAAAGTTGTTGCTAATATTGTAAATGTTGCTGGTGTTAATATTCAAAAATTGTAACTGTTTACAAAAGTATATCTTGAAATTTCAGTTCTCGTACTTTTATATTCTTGTCGAGGACGATGTTCAAGGTTAGATTCCGCAGACTTATAGAAGGGAAATGTTGTTGGCCAATATTGTTCGATATTGCAGTGATGTTGTTGCTGTTAGTTGTCAAGTTAATTTATAGCCATTAATAAATTTTCATAATGTTTAGGATCTGGTGCCTTAACTTCCTTTTAAAGTTTTTAATAATGTCTTAGTTCACGTGCCTTTATTTCCCCTCTAATGTTTTAATAATGTCTTAGTTCTGGTTCATTTATTTCCATCTAAGGTAAATTTTCGAGATTTTTTTCACTCAGTTCTAGGTAGTGGCAAATGTTGTTGATTGTTGTTTGCCAAAGTTGCTGCTTATGACGATGATGTTGTTGATGTTATTAGTGTTAGTAATTTAAAACAGTTCACAGGCAGCTATTGCGTCTTAGGTTAGGTTTGGTAGAAGTGGCTGGCACTTTTGACACTTTTAGTAATCTATAGTGTCGTAGGTCTAAATCTCTTCGTTTTCCCCTAAGTATCTAATGCTGAAACTTTAGAGCTTAAGAGACAATGGTGGATGTTGGTGAACTAAATTGCTGCTGATACAAATTATGTCGCTGAAGTTACTGGCTAATGTAATTGTTGACAGGATTTTCAATGCTGAAGTTAGACTGTCATTAACACGATTCTTATAGATTCCAAGTTCAAACGCTTTTAGTTTCTTTTGAAGGACAATTTTTCAGATCTTTTGTGTTTGCCGTACGGAAAGGCTTAGATTGTTGGTCGTTTGCAAATGCTGCTGCTTACAGTTTTACTGTTGTTCGTGTGTTTGTTGCAGGAGTTTACTGTTGTTTCGCTATTCCTGTGTAGGTCCTTTATACAATAGTTGCTTTGCAATTTGAATTGAAATGTTAACCAGTCGCTATGATGTTGCTCTTTGTTGCTGCAATGTTTTTGTTGGCATCTATTCCATAGCTTTGTGGCACAAGATAACGTGATTTTCCTATTCTTTTGATAACTCTAAAGTACAAGGAACGTGGTGCTGTTCGTTTTAGGTTGTCATATGCCTGGTAATCCTTTTTAGGTGAAGAGTGTGCTTCACGTTATATGAATGTGACTAAGGTTAGGTATAATGTTGGTGGTTAATATCTGACGTTGCTGCTTATAATTACGGTATCTCACTGTCCTGATTCTTCAAGTGAATTACAGTTCAAATTTTCTTATTACAAGCAACTTAAAATGTTTCGCCCTGGTTTTATTTGATGTGGATTTGTTGTTTAAATCTTCCTTTTTGATAAGGAATTTTCTGGAAATTCAGTCTTTTTTCTTTTTTTTAACACACAAATTCCCTTTTCTCTTTCTTATTATTCACCTTTAATAAGATTTTTCTTTCTAAGCTTTTTTATCCTTTTGTTTCCTTTCGTTTCCTACTGCTTGAACAACTAATCTGCTGGTATGTCTTCCTTGCTGCTACAGTTGTATTTATCTCAGGAGAATGGTAGTTTTGTTGCTTGTTACAATCAGTTGTTGCAGATTAGAGTTTTGCAGATTAGAGTTTCAACGTTTGCTGTAGCTAAGATTAGAGTTGTCGGAAAATGTTTGGTTGCTTGTTAACTACAGTTGCAGACTGCAAAAGGTGGCAACACTACGTGTAACAGGTGTAAGAAATAATGTTCTGCTTTGCTACATTAATGTTGTTGTTGTTGTTGAATGTTGTAGGTAATCTACATATGTTGCAGCTAATGTTGCAGTATTAGTTGTAGTCGAGAAGGAATGTAATGTTGTTAGTTGTTAGATAAAGTTATTTTGCTGATTAGTGTTGCAACCTTTGTTGGGGGTTAAGACAAGGGATAATGCAATTGGTTGCAATTTCAATGTAGAGGATAATGTTGCTGGTTGTAAACTGATGTTGTTGGCTGATAAAGGTGGCAACACAATATCAAACACAGTATCAAACACTGGTTAGAAATAATGTTTTTAGTAAAAGTTGTAGTTGTAATGCAGCCAAAGTTGCTAGGTTGTCACATGAACGGATGATTGCGGATGATTGTTGCAGTCTTTCTACCAAGATTAGGGATAATTCCTTTGGTTAATATCCCTACGCAGTACAATGTTGCAGGTTGTTAACTAAAGTTGTAGACTCACAAAGGTAGCAACACTGGGCAAAACATACGCGAGAAATAATATTCTAAAAATCTACATCAATGTTGTTAAACAAAGTTGTAATCGTTAATCTTTATTGCAGCTTAAGTTGCTGCCGAGTTTATCCATCAATGTTGTTAGTAAAAATTATAGCTTATATTTGTTGAAGCTGAACTGATGACAGATGATATTGCTTGTTGTTCAAATGTAGTACAATAAATTTATATATATAATAAAATTGATCTTGATTGTTGTCGTTGTTTGAGTTGATTAATGTTATTTTGCAACTGCAACAGTTTTCGTTGTATTTGAATTTTCGATGGGTGAACACCGGAAAAAATTGAGTTTATAGTTCTATTGCTGCAGGTACTAAACCTTTTGATTGTTTGCAATTATTTTGTGGGGTTCTGAAATGAAAGAAAAATACGATTTGTTACTTCGTGTGTTTTGGTTTAATGCTTAATTGCATTTTTCTTCTAAGAAATAAAATATCAATTTAAATTTAAAAATTTAAATAAAAAATATTTAAAAATAAAATTTAAAAATACAAATTTAAATTCAAAAATGTTAATTAACATTCAAAAATATAAATTTGAATTCCAAAATATAAATCAAAAATACATCAAATTCCAATACAACACTTTATACTCAAAAATTAAAATTCGAATTCAGAATTATAAATTTCAAATTCAAAAATATAAATCTAAACTCAGAAATATAAATTTCAATTTCAATTCAGAATTGTAAATTTAAATTTGGACATATAAGTGGAAATTTAAATTCAGAAATATAAGTCTAAAATCAAAATTATGAATTTACATTCAGAAGTATAAATTTAAATTCAAAAATATCAATTTTAACGCAATTTGATTCAGAAATATTGAGTTCAAAAATATTAATTGAAATTAGAAAATATAAATTTAAATTCGAAATTATGAATTTAAATTCCGTAATATAAAGTTAAACTCAAAAGTGTAAATTTAAATTCAAAAATATGAATTTTAATTCGAAAATATAAATTTTAACTTCAAAATGTAAAGTTAAATTATAAAATATAAATCTAACCTCAAATATATCAATTACAATTCAGAAAAATTAAGTTCAAAAATATTAATTGAAATTCAAAAATATAATTTTAAATTCGAAAATACAAAATTTAAATACAAAAACAAATTTAAATGAATTTAAGGTGGCATGTCATAATGTCAATTGACATAATGTCCAACGACATAATGTCACTTAAAAAGTGTCATAAAGCCCATGAACATTAAGACACTTTTAAAAGTGTCATAATGTCCAAAACTATGATGACATTAAGTCCATGGACATTATGACACTTTCCAAAGTGACATAATGTCCACAATATTACATTTTTGTCAAATCTTCAGAAAGAAAAATGTTGAAGTTGTAAAAGGTGTCGTAATGCCCATGGACATTTATGACACTTTTAAAAGTGTCTTAAAAATTAAAAAATTCATTTAATTTAAAAAATATAATTTTAAGTTCAAAACAAGTACAGAAATATCAGTTGGGTCCTAGTCCAAGTTCCAATAAAAAAGTTTCAAGGAGCGGGGCAAATTTGTTCAAATTCAATAGCAGATTGACTTTACCCAAAATATTATCTAATTCCCAAGTTAATTAGGACGTTTTGTATTTTTGAGGCGTTGTCGTCCAATATTGTATGGGAGGTAAAATAATGGGTATGATAAAGTAGTGGATGTAAAGGGTTTTTCAACTAGTGTCGAGAATATTGCTGCCGCTGAGGCTTCAGTTCAAGAAAGCCCAAATGTGTTTCTCACACGTCGTTCGCAAGCGTTGGGCATCTCTGTGACGTCGTTGTGGCGAATTTTGCGAAAAGATCTTGGCCTACATCCTTACAAGATCAAATTGACGCAAGAACTGAAGCCGCTTGACCACCATAAGCATCGTATGTTCGTGAATTGGGCTGAGCAACAACTTGAAAATGATTCAGATTTTCATCGGAAAATCATCTTCAGCGATGAGACTCATTTCTGGCTGAATGGCTTCGTCAATAAGCAAAATATGCGTTATTGGTCAGACAGCAATCCACACGTAATCCATGAGTCATCATAGCATCCCGAAAATATTACGGTTTGGTGCGGTTTATGGGCCGGCGGCGTCACTGGACCGTACTTCTTCCGTGATGATCAAGACCGGCACATTACTGTGAATGCGAATCGCTACCGTTCAATGATAACCGAATATTTTTGGCCCCAATTGGATAATATGGACTTGGAGGACATGTGGTTCGAACAGGACGGCGCCACAAGCCACACAGCGAATGCCATAATCAATTTATTGGAAACCAAATTTGGTGAACGTGTCATCTCACGAAATGGCCCAGTTGATTGGCCGCCTCGGTCGTGCGATTTGACGCCGTTAGATTATTTCCTGTGGGGCTACGTTAAGTCTATGGTCTATGCCAACAAGCCAGCGACGATTGATGAACTTCGTACGAATATCGAAAGTGAAATTGCAGCAGTATCGGCCGATTTATGCTTGAAAACCCCGTCGAAAATTGGGTTCAGCGTCTGGACTTCTGCAAGCGTGGCCATGCGAAAGAAATCGAGTTCCACACATAAAGGCATCGAACGTACTTTTACAGGAATAAAGAATTTCATTGGTATCTAAAACCCGTTTTGTTTTATTAAAAAAACTTTTGTAGCGCTCGTATTGAAAAATCCTTATATTACGGAGTAGTTTTTGACAATATATTGCACAGTACCAAATTTCTTTATTCAGCTTTGGTTTATTTGAGATATCGAATTAATCAACCGGACAGTCTCTCATTTTGTGTAAAGGAATGGGTGTGCCAACGTTGTCGTTTTTAATTGCAAAGTAGCTTATCGTATTGACCAGCCAGCCGAACATGGATCAATCATCTAAAAAAAAATCCTAAAACTAAGTGTCTAATATCACTCCTTCTATTCGTTACATATTTCTCACCCCTGTGGGTGAGATTATAAATTTCAATTTAACATCGAAAATATGTATAAGTATTTAAACTCAAAAACATAAATCTAAATTCGAAGATATAATTTCAGATTCAAAAATATAAATTTAAATTCAAAAATATATTCTTGAATTCAATTGCGGGAATTTAATTGGTCTGATGAGCAACCGAAAACAATACAAGATCTCTCAATGCATCCAACAAAAGCCACTGTTTGTTGCGGCTTACGGGCCGATATACGTACGATATCATCGGCCAATATTTATTTAAAGTTGCCGATAGTCACAACGTTACCGGCAATGGTACACTCAAATGGTATACATATACATTACAACATACTAGTGCGTATAAAAGTTATTGTTTCGTATCCTCCCGAAATCCGATTATGTGCGTGAATTTAAAAGCAAATTGCATTTCCTTGAAAATGATATTGTTATCTTCCTGTCTTCCTGGCATGGTGGGTGTTGCTAGTAATGGAAGTGATTGTGATGCTGCAGTAGAATGTGGATGCGGATGAGGAAATGTCTGTTGTTGTGTTTGATGGGAATCATGGAAATGTAAAATTAAATGGTATCACTTTACGTTAGGCGAAATACCATCGAAGTGAAAATTTCCATTAGATGGGGATGCGAACGAAATGCAATTCATTGTCATATTAATCTCGTATCAAAACCTTGACAAAACCTTAAAAATGTAAAAGGGGCTAAGCGGAGACATTTGACAGGCAATAAATTCGAAATGATGTGTCCAATATTTTGTAAAATCGTCAAAATTCTGAGCTCCATTTCAACTCGCAGCTAGAGGAATTGATAATTATGTTGAAAGCTGGCAAAGAGTTCAAGTAACAATTCGTAAAATCAATTAACATAATAAGGAACAAAGAAAAAAGAGCCGATAATTCCAAACACCTGTAAAATATCTTTTAATTTACATAAACACTAATAGAAAAGCGACGTCTTTCGGATGAATTATGGCATTTAGTATGTTCACATTGCTCCAATGAAAAGTTGCATAAATCTGACAATTTTGTCGTTGCTGCATCGAAACGTGCCATATAAAATTGTTGCCAACTGAACGAGCCCATTTTCATCGGATCAAGTTGAACTCCGTTTTATTCTGCTTCACACACAAGCGTAATATGTTATATGTGTGTGGGTATCACTGCTGTAGATTAATGTCTCACATAGACATACCAATAAACTGTGATACGACGGGATAACAAGAATTAGCGCTAGTTCCACCTGAGAACCATTTACTTTCCACCAAGAAGTTAAAAATGCGTAAATGAGCAAATTCTAGCATGTCCCCACAAAGTAGGGTCTCTTATGACTAGTGCTGAACACATGCATATCAATCATAGGTTCTCCTTTCAACAACTGTCATAAGGATTAAGACATTGGGTGTATATAATCGGCCACACAGAAAGACAAAAACACGCAAAGAAACAGATAAAGTTTAGAGCAAAAACAAATATCTTGCCCCAAAAGTATTTCGATTCCTACTTAATCCCATGGCTGACCACAAAAGTTGATACTTTTTCTGCATATGAAAAACATTTGTCATAAAAGTCTTTTCTTTTGATGGAAACGAACTTCCATTCACCCCAAAACTGTCATAATGAATTTTTACATCAAATAAAGAAAGTCGTTTTATAAACGAACAATTTTATACACACACATAAACTCCCTCCTTTGAGAGAACACTCTAATAGAAACACAAACATACATACATTGACTGTCTATTAAATTGATTCTGTCCTCCTTCAACAGAAACAAACAGGTACTTGTGCTGAAGTTTGTCGCAAACATTATTTGTTCCTAGAAAACATTTTTTTGGTTTAGAGTTAGTATAAATCGTTTGCCGTAAACGAAAGAAATTGAGTTGAACGGAACTGAATAGAACCGAACTGAATTGGAATGACTATAATTGAATTGAATTGATCTGAATTGACTTGAATTGAATTGAAATGATTTAAATTTAATTGAATTGAATTGAACTGAATTAAATTCAACTGAATTGAATTGAACTGTATTGAAATGAATTGCTATAAATTTAATTAAATTGAGTGGAATTGAATTGAAGAGAAATTAATTGTAATGAATTGAATTGAGTTAAATTAAATTGAATTGAATTGAATTGAATTGAATTGAATTGAATTGAATTGAATTGAACTGAACTGAATTGAATGGAATTGAATTGAATTGAAATTAATGCAATTGAATTGAATTGAATTGAATTGAATGGAATTGAATGGAATTGAATTGAGTTGAATTGAAATGAAATGAATTGAGTTGAGTTGAATCGAATTGAATTGAAATGTAGTGAATTAAATTGGCTTGGATTGAATTGAATTGAATTGAATTGAATTGAATTGAATTGAATTGAATTGAATTTAATTGAATTTAATTGAAATGAATTGAATAGAATTGAGTTAAATTGAATGGAACTGAATTGAATGGAATTAAATTGAATTGAATTGAACTAAATTGAATGGAATTGAAGTGACTAGAATTGAATTGAATTCAATTCAGTTAAATTGCATTGATTTGAATTGAATTGAATTGAATTGAATTCAATTAATTGAATTGAATGGACTGAGTTGAGTTGAATTGAATTGAATTAAATTCAGTTAAATTGCAATGAATTGAATTCAATTAAATTGAATTGTATTGTATTAAATTGAATTAAATTGAATTGAATGGAACTGAATTCAATTGAATTGAGTGGAATTGAATTGAGTTGAATTGAATTGAAATGAAATGAAATAAATTGAAATGAAATGAAATGAAATGAATTGAATTGAATTGAATTGAATTGAGTTGAATTGAATTGAATTGAATTCAATGAAATTGAATTGAATGGATTTGAATTGAATTGAACTAAATTGAATGGAATTGAAGTGACTTGAATTGAATTGAATTCAATTCAGTTAAATTGCAATGAATTGATTTCAATTCAATTAAATTGAATTGAATTGATCTGCATTGAATTGAATTGAAATCAACTGAATTGAATTAAGTTGAATTGAATTGAAAAAAAATTAAATGAATTGAATTGAACTGAATTTAATGAAATGGAATTGAAGTGAGTTGAATTGAAATGAATTCTATTCAGTTAAATTACAATGAATTGAATTGAATGCAATTCAATGAAATTGAATTGAAATGAAAAGAATTGAGTTGTTTTGAACTGAATTTATTTGAATTGGCTTGGATTGATTTGAATTGAATTTAATTGAAATGAATTGAATAGAATTGAGTTAAATTGAATGGAACTGAATTGAATTGAGTTGAATGGAATTGATTTGAATTGAAATGAATTGAATGGAATTGATTCGAATTGAATAGAATTCAAGCGAATTGCAGTGAAATGAATTAAGTTACGTTGAATTCGAGTGAATTGAATTGAATGAAATTGAATTAAATTAAATAGAACTGAATTAAATTGAATAGAACTGAATTAAATGAAATTGCACTGAATGGTATGCTGATGGAAAGAGTCACAAACTTCAAATAGATCGTTACCCAACTTGATTTCAAATCCTGGTGCCGATTATTCAAATTTTTTCTAAATGCAGAAATAAACCTCTGATCTATATAGCTCCTAGGAAATGGAAAAATATTGCTCTAGGCATTGAATTGAATTTGGTATCAATGCAATGCCGAGAATCAAAACCACAAGTTTCATCATCATTTGACATGTGGCTAAACTTTGCAATCTTATGCAGCGAGAAAGTTGTGTAAGCTGTTAACATTTCAAGTATTTATTCACTTCCATTTCAAAGTCATGAGAAGTAACAAAATCGAAACAGATTGAAAGAAAATTACATTTAAATTGACATTTTGAAGAACTGTTGTATAAATTATATCCAAATTGTGTTAAACTTTCAACGGTTTGCAATGTGTAACACTGTTTCCATTAGCGTTTTAATGAAAACTTTTCTTTTAACGTCCTTAGAAGTTCAACTGAACATTTGCAGAAATATGAATGAGCACGCGAAGTTATTGTTCAACTTCTTACGCTGCTCCTCACATTGTCTGTCTCTGATAAAGCGCGTGTTTCCGCTTCCGTTAAATCCTTAACTTTTCGTACACAATACAAAGAAATCATCGGAGCGTCTAAAAAGACTTCAGCGTTTGAAGAAAATACAAATGTTAAGAATAAATGTTTAGAATTTTTTGTTGCTGTCCATCTTCGTTTAGCCGTTTTGTTGCTTAACTTTATACTCGTGTAGGAGCGTTTTAGTTTAAAAAACATTTCCAGAAATGAGCAAAAACCTCAATTCAATTCAGTCCAAAAAAAGAATCTAACAAAAAAAGTTTTGTTGTTAAATCCCAAAAAAGATGAAATGTTCGAATGAATAGCTGGAAACAGGAGAGGATGAAAGGAGGGCATATAGCATTAAAATGGCAGGATGGTAGGAAAACAAGTTAAAAGAAAGTTTCTTTAACAACTGTTATTCCTACTTATGGACACCCTCCTCCCCTCCATGAGAAACTTGCCATGACACAATCAGCTGACATCACAATTGGATGCAAGGAAAGCTTAAGCTGATGATGTTGGAGATAAAAAGCGGCTGTTGAATAAAAGGTTGGATGGAACTGATGTTGCTTGCAATTCTAGGTTGCTGCTATTGGATGTTTTATAACAATGTTTTGTGGTGTTGTTGTTGCCTACGCTACTATTGTTACTGATAATTCAGTTGTTGGATATGATGATTCTACTACTGTTGTTGGCTGTAATTCAGATGCTAGAGATTATGATGCTGCTTGATGTTGTTGGTTCAGTTGATGTTGCTGGTGTTTTTTTTTTTGGTTTGCTTGAAACGATGTTCTTATTGTCAATGATAATATGGACGTTTTTGTTGCCTCTCATTTTTCTGTTGCTTTCTATTTTATTCACTTTTAACCCAGATAGTTGTTTAAAAACTTAAATTTATTCTCTGTTTGTTGCTACTTCTACTTGTGCGAGGAAGGTTATAGAAGGCCTAAGGAAAACTGATGGAATTGCTCGAATACATACAAAAATGTAATAACATGTACTAATCCTATATTCAATTCAGTTCAATTCAATTCAATTCAGTTCAATTCAATTCAATTCAATTCAATTCAATTCAATTCAATTCAGTTCAGTTCAGTTCAATTCCATTCAATTCATTTCAATTCAATTCAGTTCAATTCAATTCCATTCAATCCAATTCAATTCAATTCAATTCAATTCAATTCAATTCAATTCAATTCAATTCAACTCAATTCAATTCAGTTCAATTCAGTTTAGTTCAATTCAATTCAATTCAATTCTGTTCAATTCAATTCAATTCAATTCAATTCAATTCAATTCAATTCAATTCAATTCAATTCAATTCAATTCAATTCAATTCAATTTAATTTAATTTAATTCAGTTCAATTCAATTCAATTCAATTTAATTCAATTCAATTCAACTCAATTCAATTCAATTCAATTCAATTTAATTCAATTCAATTGAACTCAATTCAATTCAATTCAATTCAATTCAATTCAATTCAATTCAATTCAATTCAATTCCATTCAGTTCAGTTCAGTTCAGTTCAGTTCAGTTCAGTTCAGTTCAGTTCAATTCAATTCAATTCAATTCAATTCAATTCAATTCCATTCAGTTCAGTTCAGTTCAATTCAATTCAATTCAATTCAATTCAATTCAATTCAATTCAATTTAATTTACATGAGGACACTAAGAAGCTGTCAGTGCAACAACTTGTGTTGTTGACGATATAGTTTCTTTTGGTTTATCACCTGCCCACTCTTGGGGTCATCATTTTCTGATGCAGAATCTACCTCCTCGTCACATCCGTAAGGACATTAGGCGCTACTGGAAGGAGAACCAAGACGTCATTACATCTAACGTCAACGGATCGCAGTAGCCCAGGAAATGTTGCTCAACACGGCGGTGTCAGAGGCCACAAATGACTATTCTAGCAACATGATTCTTAATGAGCATTTAGCTGTGATTTCGGATAATGGCAGTTTTCGGGCCAGGCGCACCAGAACCATTCTGGCCCAGCTTAGATCTGGTTGGAGTTCTATTATCAATACATATCTATCGAGGATAATCGCAGGTACATTCGATTAGTGCCCACACCGCCTACAAAGCCCTCATGACACTATTCATATTTTCAACTGTCCTGATAGGCCTACGGTTGTGGTGGCCGTGGGTGGTGCAGTGGTTATGGGCTCTTGTACATGAGAACGTGGGTTCGATCCCTGCTCTGATCACCTTTCATTTCTTTCGACGGCGGTCAACTCGTTAGTGACGGCGACACTATCGAGTATTTCTGAGGCGGTGTAAATTAAGTGAGTGTTAAACTGGTAAGCGCTCAGATCAATGAACCAAAAACAGTTACTTAAGGACCGAAAATCGGGTTCAAAGGAATCGAAAACGGTTCCAAAAATACCGAAAAACGATTCTACAGGAACTGAAAAACGGGTTGAAAGAACCATAAAACGGTTCCTGATTAAGAGGACTCGTTTCCAATGCAACAAAAGTGTTAAGCTTTGGCTGGGTGATGATACGAAAATGTGAATTTTTATCAAATTGTATATTCTTATATAAGATATTTCACTTTAAGCTCAGCAAGTTGCTAAGAACCGGAACCGGTCCAAATACCCGGTTCTTCTCGGAACTGGACTCGATGGAACCGGTTCGTAAAATATGCGGAACCGTACACCACTACTTGCTATCCACTCCAAAGCAAGATACGAGGGTTGAATTTTATGTTTCGGGATTTGGCAACCCTAGTGTTGCAATCTGGCAACTGACAGCTCTATCGTAAAGTTGGACATTTTTGAGGTTATGCGTACTCAGAACGTTTTGACATACGAGCGCTATTTGTGTTGTTTACAGTAACTTAAAAGATTCATCTCCGCCCAAAAATGGAATTAAATCGTGAACATTTTCGTGCTATTATTTTTTACAACTTTCGACGTGGATTAACTCAGCAACAGCGCACGGATGAACTTAATTCAATTTTTGGCGTGAAGCTCCATCAAGAACCGATGGTATGGTGAATTCAATCGTGGTCGTAGTTCACTCCAAGACGAATTTCGTAAAGGTCGTCCAAAATCAGCTGTTGTTCCGAAAACCATTGATGCTATGCACGAACTGATTTTGCAATATCGTCACGTGACCTATCGTGAGATTGAGACAACCTTAGGCATTAGTGGGACTAGCATACATTCAATATTGCAAAAACATTTGACTTTCAAAAAAATTTGTTCGCGTTGGATCCCACACAATTTGTCAATCGCTCAAAAAAAGGCTCGTGTCGATTGGTCGAAAGAAATGCTCCAAAAGTACGATCGAGGTGCTTCGAAACACGTCTATGACATCGTGACAGGTGATGAATCCTGGATTTACGCGTATGAGCCCGAAAGTAAACAGCAGTCAACTGGATGGGTGTTTCTAGATGAGCCAAATCCAACAAAAGTTGTTCGCGCCCGAAGCACTTCCAAGCAAATGGTCGCCTGTTTTTTTGGAAAAACCGGACATGTCGCAACCGCACCACTAGAACAGCGCAGAACAGTGAATTCTGAGTGGTACACAACCATTTGTTTGCCAGTTGTGTTCCAAGAAATCAGGAAAACCAATCGCCGAAGACGGATCACTCTTCACCACGAAAATGCGAGCTGTCACACATCGGCTGAAACAACTGCATTTTTGAGCACCCAAATCATGAGCCGTCCGCCGTATAGTCCTGATTTGGCACCGAATGGCTTCTTTATATTTCCGTACGTAAAAAACAAACTGAGAGGTCAACGTTTTTCGACACCTGAAGAAGCGGTTAGTAACTGTGATCACTGGACACTGTTTAATTAGCAGACACGCGTCTAGACTTGAAGTCTCAGCTCATGATTACTGCAGAAGCTGTGGAGACAATATGTTCATGTTGGATCCAACAGACATTCAGGGAGTTAAGCTGAATGATCTTAGGAACATTTTGCAGAGTACTAATTGGTTCCCCAGGACTAATGTACACCACTTCTTCAGTCACATCCTAGAATACCGGGCTGAGGTATCATATGGCTTGAAGACCCCTTAACCATACATTCAGAGTACTAAATGTTTGTAAAAGGTAGTAGCAACCGTAACTTCAGCTGTTGCCACTGAATTAGGGTTGCCACGACCGAATTCAGGTTGTTACGACTAAATTTATTTCCCACAACTGAAATTCAGTTGAAGCAATCTCGTTTCATAACTGATTCGGTTGAGACAACTGAATCTTCATTTATATTTGTTCTGTCAACTACATTTTCTATAAATTCAGTTTCAACAACTGAATTTTGAATTAATTCGGTTGCAACAACCGAAGTTGTTATCAAATTTGGTAGCAGCAACCGAATGTGGCATCAATTCAGGCGCAACAACCGAAGGGGGTATCAATTCGTTTGCAACTATCGAATTGGTATCAATTCGATCGCAATAACCGAATGGCGTTAATTCGGTGCTGCTATCCCAAAAATAGCACATTTTGGACGTTTTGTTTTATAAATTGCTCAAAAAAAGTTATTTAGTTAAGAAACCACTATTGTCATGATTTTTTTTATATCTCAAGATGTCTAGCTTCCATTTTCATTTTAAAATTCTACAATTGGTTACAAATTACAAAAGATACAGGCTGCTGAATATGGTATTTTAGTGCCTTTAAATAAGTGAACCGGAGTGTATATAGAATCGGAATATCATCTCCTGTATATGGAACAGTTTAGGACCTAAATCGACAGACACAACACGTCAGAATAGGTGCGGTTGCCCATGACTTCAAAACCGGTCGGGAAGATTACCCCACATAAAATGCTTTATTTCCTCGCACTGTTATTAATATTTATCAGAATACACGACCATAAATTATCACTAAATTAGTAGAAACAAATTTCAAAATTCTGTTGTGATATAATAAAAATTCGGCTGTGATAAACTTTAATTCGGTTGTGACAACCTCCAAATTCGGTTGCCTCTATCTCGACTGGCTCAATCGAATTTTTCTGCGAGTGTATTAGATTAATCGTTATTGGACTAAGGCCCACTATCTCAGTATCCGGTTATCTTTTATCGTAACGATAAAACGATACGATACCAGTTAGCAGAATAACATTTTCTCAGTGTATACTTAAAATTTATCCGGCCCATAGACGAATATATGTAGGTATAGATACATTTATTCTCTCATCTGACGTTTTATTTCACACTCGTCGTCTTAAGTTTGTGGAAATGAGAGAAATTAAATTTAAAATTAACTTACACCAGGTGGAGTTACAAAATATGCTCACTTAACTTTTCCCTGTCGTTTTGGTGTAGAACTGAAAAATTTAAATATATTTTGCACTTTTTTGTTGACTTTTATCTAATTTTATCTATTTAACACAACTAGTTTGCCACAAAAACACGAAATTCGGTTGTTGTTCCTTTATTGAACGTTGTTTACTATTGCCTCTATCTAGTATTATTGAACCCATGTTTTCCACCATCCAATGTTTACTTTCCAACGTACCTATGACGTTTAATTTATTGAGAGAATAAAAGTATCTATGTATGTATTAGTCTATGGATTATACTATGCACAAAAACAATAATACAGTAAACAGCTGATATCTTACAGTGCTGACAACTATAGTCATACATTTCATCAGAGTTGCCAGCGTAAAACATCTAACATCCTGTTAAATTAACCGGAGTGTGAGAAAATGAAAAATCTTAACAGCCCGTATATAGTTCCGATAAATTAAAGTACCCATTAGTAAGCAGACACTTTAAACGGACATTGAAAAAATTACCATAATTGTGTCAATAGTGACAGCCACTTCTACCTAACCTACATTTACTGTTCTTCAAAAAATTACTGGCAAAATATCATCCATCGTTTAGTGATGGTGAAGAAACTCTAGGTTCCTGGGCTCTGGGCTATTACGATCTTAAAGCATTTTCAAAACGTCATCCAAAATCAGTGTATTTTTTCCCGTATAACTTTTTGAACGACTCTCGTATCTTTGCTTAAAACTCGTTGAATATCAATTTTTTTTAACAGTATCTTAAATTGTACACATTTTATCGTCATCTTTCGAATATGAATTCATTTCTTGGCTGTTATAAAAGAGAAGACAAGTTTGACTTTATTACCCTATGAAATTGATAACAAATTTGTATCTCGGGTGTGTTAAAAGTTTTGAGTTGGCATCTGCATTAAAGTCAAGTATTCATAAACTGTAGCAAGAGCAACACACTGACAGACAGATTGAGAGAGAGATGGAGAAAGAGAGAGAGAGTGAATAATACTTCAATGCGGTTCAAAATAGTGCTGTCGAATCTCAAACTTTGGCACCAAATAAACTTTGCTTTCAAATGTTTGTTGTTGCGAAATATCTGTGCAAGTTTAAGCAACGATACTACTGACCACTATATGCGTCGTTCGAAAGCCAAACTGGTTAAATCTACTTTTGCAAAATGCTTATATGCTAGTGTCTGGAGGTTAAACTGATTTTGAATTGCACTACTTTATATATATATCGCTGTAGTAAAATAGTATATACTTGTAATATCCATACAAACTCTTAAAAACTTCGAATACCTCGAATTTCTTATAAATTCAATTTCAAACTTCAAATTTGTATGAAAAATGTTTGACATTTCGTAAACGTAGAAGTTTCACGAAGTATTCGGGGAATTCACAAGTTTTAATGAAATCCTACACACAGAGCACTAATTGTTTGAAAAGAGGTTGTAGCAACCGTAAATTCGGCTGCTACCACAGAATTGAGGTTGCCACAACTGAATTGAGGTTGTTACGACCGAATTTAGTTCCCACAACCGAAATTCGCTTGAAACAACCTCGTTTCATAATTGATTCGGTTGTGACAACTGAATCTTCAATTATATTCGTTCAGTCAACTCAAATTTTCTAAAATTTCGGTTGGAACAAACGAATTTGAAATTATTTCGGATACAACAACCGAAATTGGTAACCATTCGGTTGGAGTAACCGAATTTGGCATCAATTCGGTTGTAACTACCGAATTTGGTATCAATTCGGTTGTCACTACCGAATTTAGTATCGATTAGGTTGTAACTACCGAATTTGGTGTCAATTCGGTTGTAACTACCGAATTTGGTATCAATTCGGTCGCAATAACCGAATTAATCCTTAAGTGGGTTGCAACGACCAAGTCGGCGTCAATTCGGTTGGTGTAACTGAATTTCTCATGAATTCTGTAGGTACAACCGAATTTCATTTTCAATTCAATAATGATTAAAATTATAAGAACAAATATTATATTAAAAGAAGTTACAGAGTGTATAAGTGTTCTGTCGTCACGGTGTTGTTGGTAAAGTAAGTAAAAATATTGTAATTGTGGTTTTTGTGTTAAATCGTCTTATTTTGCAGAGAATGTCCAAGCCAATATCAAGAGTTTTGAAGCTTTCCAAGTTCGGTCTGCAATGATACTGCAATAGTCGGTGTAGGAACTGGTTTAGAACCTAAATCAATAGATACAACACGCCAGAATTGATCCGGTGATCCATGATGGCCGGGACTTCAAAAAGGTCGGTAGTGACATGTAAAATAAATGTGTTATTCTAAAAATTGTCGTATATAAATAACTTTATTTTCTCGCTCTCTAATGTTTTTCATAAGAATACTGGATAATAAATCATTAGTTAATAATAAAAAAAAATCCAAAATTCATTTCTAACACTTTCTAAATTCGGTTGTGACAACCTCTAAAGAGGTTATGTTAATCTCAAATGAGGTTATTTTAACCTCTAATGAGGTTATGTTAACCTCTAATGAGGTTATGCCAACCTCTAATGTGTCAACCTCTAAATTCGGTTACGGTTAATTCGGCTGTCTCAACTGAATTTTTCTGTGAGTGTATATTGTTAATTTTAGAATACACCGGAAACTAAAGTTTCTACCATAGAGTAATGTTATATAGAACTGCCATTCCTCTTATCTGACATTTCATTTCACACTATTCGTGGTGCGGTCGGTGCGATAGACAGTTACTCGATGTAAATTAAGTTACACCAGATGTAATTAACTTACACCAGATGTAATTACAATTGTTGACTTAAAGTTTTCATGTCGTTTTGGTGAAAAACTGTGAAATGTAAAAGTATTTTAGACTTGTTTGTTATATGTTATTGTTAGTACAGGGTGTTTTAAAAGTGACCACCGTATTGGAAGATGCTCTCATTTTTGCAAATGGCCGCCAATGTCAAATCTGTTTTGACATTTGTGGACTAGACAGATGTAGAATACAAGTAAACAACCCATGGAGAGATACACTCCCCAAGAACGCGGAATAATCGTGTCTATTATTTTGCGTAACAAATCGTCTGTGGTGTTGGCGCAGCGCGAATACCGTCGCCGATTCCCCGGCCGTCCGACACCGACTGCGCAAATATTTCGCCGTTTCGCTACTAACCTTGAAGAGTATGGGGCCACACGAGACGTTGCCAGGAGTGGCCGGCCCCGGAGCGCCCGTTCTGCCGAAAATATCGCCGCTGTTGCCGAGGATGTCGAGCTGTCGCCGGAAACATCGACCAGACGCGGTGCCTTGCAATTAGCCATCAGCCGGTCGTCCCTATGGCGAATTTTGGTCAAAGACCTGCGCATGTTCCCATACATCAGCTGCTGCCTGTCGACCGCCAAACGCGTATAGCCTACGCCCAAGCCATCCTCAATCTCGTGGACGAAGTGGACGATTTTTCCACCAAAATCATAATGAGCGATGAGGCTCATTTCCACCTCAGCGAAAATCCACGAGTGATTCACGAGGAGCCATTACACCCGCTCAAAGTGACTGCATGGTGCGCTGTTCACGCTCGAGGAGTCATCGGGCCATTTTTTTTCGAGAACGCCGCTAGTCAAACGACAACAGTGGACGGTGCGTGCTATAGTGCCATGTTAACCGAGTTTTTTCTGCCGCAATTCAACGAATTAGGACTGGAGGACATGTGGTTCCAACAGGACGGAGCAATGGCACACACTGCGCGAGCCACAACCGATATTCAGAAGGCGGAGTTCCCGGGTCGCCTCATCTCTCGTTTTGGCGATTTGCACTGGCCCGCAAGATCGGCCGATTTAACCGTTCCAGACTTTTTTTTGTGGGATTTTTGGGGTAAAACGATCCCGTATGGTAATCAATTTTGACGGCGCCCTTTTAACCGCCATCATCTTCTCAACTTACCAATAAAATTCTTAAGGTTCAAATAAACATAATCAAAAAACAGAATCGAAGTTTTTCATTTAGAAAAAATAATGAGAGCCAAACAACATCGGATGACTTCTTTTGAAACACCTTGTATATATTTGTGGTGTATTTACACAAAAATTTTGACGCAGAAAACGAAATGCCGTTGTTGATTTAGTGTTGGATGGTTTGAGCCATTGCCTCTATCTGGTATTATTAAAGCAATGCTTTGCAACATCCGGCCGCTCATCTGCAACACACCAAATGTCATCAATTAAAGAGAGATTATTCTATATACGCTATACGTCATTACTCTATGGTTTCTACAGCTTTTGTTTTTTTTTAAGTAGTTAATCGTTTTGGCATCCGATACATCCACTTAACTCTTTTATTTTGCTTTTGTTTTCAACAATTTCTGGTTTCTTTTTGTTGTCTCTTGGTCGATTTATTTTATATTTGGTTTTAAGTTTATACTAATTATTTATCGTCTAAACTTTATCTCTTGAGTGAGTTTTTTATATTTATTTTTTTCGGTTACTGGCCAATTGCCAATGTATTTTGCCTTCATTTCTGTAGGTCTTAACTTGTTAGAAACTTGTTTGGAATGGCAAAAAATGTTGAGCTAATATCTCGTTGGCCTACAAAATCAACTACAAAAACCAAAAAAAAAACAGAGAAAAAAGTAGAGAAAAGTAATTAATATAAAATGAAAATACATCAATCAGGTCTAGGAGGAAAACCTTTTTTGCTTTTTCTTGATCTATGGAAATCATTGAGGGGCAACTCAAGAAAAAGTTTCTGCATCATTAAGTACTTAAATCATCAAGTATTCAACTCAGATTCCGCCAACACATCAGCAGAAAACAATTAAATTCGATTTGTCATTGCGTCTTAAATAACACAGGCCGACAGAAAATCAAAAACAAAAATAATTTATGGTAGTGTCAGAGGGTTTCCACAATAATTAATTATAACGACTTATATCGATCCATCAATTAGAAAGCGGAGAAAGTATTCACAAAAGGCCTCTATCTTAATAAAGTCGCAAGGTGGATGTGGTGTTAATCCCAGAGGTTATGGGTTGTTAACGTCAGGGTTTGTGGGTATAGGACGAAGGGGTACAAGACAATAGCCACATCTGGTGTAAGCATTCTTCCATTGTGGCCTGAAGCTACCTGAATATAATCCTGCAAATGGTATATAGTGACAGAGACAACGTTGCGGTTAGCCCGGAACAGAACGGATCCAATATTTGGGTGTTCGCATTGTACATGCTCCAAGATGAAAAGGTTCTACGAACATATGTCCCGGGAGCAAGGGATCAGTTTCCATCAGTAAGAGCAACAGATCAGTTGCCATCGGTACCCTTAAAATGTCTCATACAGAAGTCAAAAAGATTAGGTACTCCAGTGATTGTGGGCGCAGACGCAAATGCATACCATCCATTATTGGGGGCAGCACCGACACCACTGAGAGGAGTAAAACACTTACTGCGTACCCACTAGCAAGGTTCGTATTTCGTGGGTAATGTGTTACCCAGTAACCAGCATCGTGAGGAATGGGTAACGATCCTTTACCCATTACCCACTAATATGATACAAACATGGTTGCATTACATCCCATAAAGTTATTGGGAAGATCTTCTCACAACCACTGAGCTATGTGCGTTCTAGTTTAAAACTCACTGATTGGCACCTACAATTTTACACCGGTCCCGAACGGTATCTTGAGCAGCTTTTTCATGGCTAAGTACTCGATAGTGTTGCCATCACTAAACGATGTGACCGACATCGAAAGAAATCGTCCTTGAGATCTCATCGTTTTCTATTCATAAATATATTAGATTGCAGATGAATTGTAAAAAAAATCGTGCAGTTGTTCGTCGGAATGTAAAGAGGATCGTCTGGACGCACTATAGAAATACCTTAAAAAGGATTTTCGCATCAGAATAAACTGTGGAGATAAGGTCCATACACGCTCAAAACTCTGATTCCTCTTGTCGTTTGGATGCAAATATAACATATTTGTAGCTTGTAGCAAATATACTATACTTGTGCCCAAACACATCGTGTTCGCTATTCTATATAATATGTTTGAGACACAATGATTAATGGGCTATAATATATGTTTTTGAGACCCAACTGTGGTTTTGTTTGTTGAAATCCGGTAAAAACAAAACCGAGGCAGACAACAAAGAAACTAAAACGCGGCACGTCTTCAGTTCATCAAACCAATGCTGGCAAACATGTACATGTTTCCTGCAATATGTTCCAGGGCCCATTATTTTTCAGTGTGTAGATGATATAAAGAATTTATCGGTCAGGGTCACGAGTGGTCTCAACAAGTCGCTAAAAATCTGTTGTCCAAAAACGAGGGTAAGGGGGAAGAAGAATGCTCCGTGGGAAAACTTGCGGATATAAGGAAATCATGCGTATAACTATTGTCTCAAGTTTTCGAGAGACAATGACGACTGGGATATAATAATGCACTCAGACGGGCCATGACAAACTACACCGTTTTCAATAGTAATTCAAAATATTCCCAATCGAAATTAAGAAACGCTCAAACGAAATTCAGAATTTCCAATTGAAACTCAGAAAATACGAATTGACATTTAGAATTTAGAATTTGAAAATCAGAAAATATCAAGTGAAATTCAGAAAGAAACAATTAAAATTGAGTAAACTGAAGTTGAAATTCAGAAAATATCAATTGTAATTCAGAAAGTAATCTTTTGAAATTCGGAAAGTATCAATTGTAATTCGGAAAACATCAATTGAAAATCCGAAAAAACAATTGAAAAACAGAAAATATAAATTGAAATCCCGGAATATTTCAATTGAAGGTTCATCTCGTTATATACATTTGTCTGAATTTCAATTGATATTTTTTGAAAATCATTTGATGTTTTCTGAATTTCCATTGATATTTTCTGAATTTTAATTAATGTTTTCTGGTTTGCAATTCCCAATTTCACGAAAAATTTCAATTGAAGTTTCATCTCGTTATATACATTTGTCTGAATTTCAATTGATATTTTCTAAAAATCATTTGATGTTTTCTGAATTCCAATTGATATTACCTTAATTTTAATTAAAGTTTTCTGAATTTCAATTCCCAATTTGTGTATTTCATTTGATATTGTGACAATTTCAATTGATATTTTCTGAACTTTAATTGATGGTTTTTGAATTTCAATTAATATTTTCTGATTTTTAATTGATATATTCTGATTTTCAAGCGAAAATTCTGAATTTTTATTGATGTTTTCTGAATTTTAATTATAAATTCTTTAATTAAATTGATCCTTTCTAAATTTAAAGTGGGATTTTCTGAATTACAGTTGTAAATCAATGGAAGATACATCCGCAGCGTCCCACTAAGTTCGAAGTGTTATGCGACCCATGCTCATCGTTTCGCAGTCAGGGGATACCGCAGACTGTGTTCTTCCAAGGTGGATGTGCTGCCTGTTACTTCGGTTTCTGGTTTTGAGCAGTCCCATCCTTCAAAGAAGAAGCACAACGAAACCTGTGCCCGACCATAGGTAACGCAAGGTCTTCCAAGGCGGTTGAACTACCTGGTACTTCGGTTTCTGATGTTAAGCACTCCCGTCCTTCAAAGTAGAAGTACAACGATCGGCGCCTTTCTCTCAAAATCCTTGAGTTTTGGCAATCCTGTCCCTCAAAGAAGAAGCACAACGATACAATGAAACCTGCACCCGACCACAGGTCGAGTGACCCAAGATCTTCCAAAGCGTTTGAACTACATGGTACTTCGGTTCTTGATGGTAAGCACTCCCGTCCTTCAAAGTAGAGGTACAACGATCGGAGCCTTTCGCCCAGAATCCTTGATAGTTTTGGCAAGGCTTAACCTTCGACTTTGTACTGTAAGCAGAGTCAAGCTTTAAACTAGGCACAGAGTATTGCTGAACCACAGGATACTCCGTCCGCTTCCACATCAATGGTATAGCAGTCCGGTAAGATGGTTTCCAAAAGGTCTAAAGTGATCAGTGAAAACGCTAGTCGAAGGTTCTTTGCTGACTTCGCTAAAGACAGCTTGGTACTTGCGGCCATCAACAGGGGAAATGACGACGGCAACATACCCTAAGGACAAATTATAGTGCCGTGGAAAACGGACTGTCGTCGATACGCTATGATTTCCTCAGGGAGTTGCTGGGTCCAACTGCAGACTGCAGGCAGTTATCAGGGACGCATACAATTAATGTCCTTCAGCAATGAGCGCTTTGTTGAATGATATCTCTTACGCTCTGATGAAAATAGGAGAAATTTGACCGAGTGCGGCACTGAATGTTGTCAAATAAGATGACACCCACGCAGGGATTCTGGCAACGCCATCCGATACGGATTCAATCATACAGCGGCTACAATATTGCAATCTCGGTCTTCCAAACAAAAACTGGAAGGTCGGTCGATTGGATGATGTAGATGGACATCGTAGGCATGCAGTTTTTTTTACTGAATGCGGAGACTCTGCCTCACTTGGTCAAGTTGTTTGGCCAGGTTTCATAAGGATTTAGTAGCAGACAACTTAGGGTGTTCAAAGGGAGACAACGCTAAAGATACTCCATCAGATAACCCTTTTATAGTATCCATAGGTGAGCATGCCCTATAGCAAGTGTAGGAGATGCTTCTGGAGGATACTAGCGTTTCATCATCTCCGATGTGCTTGAATGCCAGGAGACGCTCTTCATCACGGGACCGGATGAGTCACTTGAATATGTGTTTATTGGCAACACCGAAGGAAAGGTGAATATAACGGAGGCGACCGGCTGCCTCCGCTGCCCTAAAAGTGCTCCCGTCGCAATGAGGAACAGATCTGGTATATTGGCCATGAGGCTTGTGTATTACAAAAGAATTTCAAATAAAATAAAATAAAATAATCCAGGAACCATGGGTAAATGGGCGTTTGATTATTTATCTTATGATGCCTGGGTTTAAGCTGTTTCAAGGTACTAGTAATGGAAGATGTAGGGTCTATATACTCGCTAAGAGCAGTCTTAATATTTATCTTCTTTCCTCTTTCAGTAGCGAATAGGTAGTAGCAACCAGTCTGGAGTTAGGTAACTCCTACTATTGGTTGGATTTAGTATACATATATGGCACTTGACTCTGGAGCGCCACCCGTTGCCTTAAAATCAATAGCGAAAGCGGCAGAGTACAGTTGTATACTTGCGGTCTTGTTATAATGAATGGTCATTTATTTGGATGATGTAATGAATGATGCAAAGACCATTGTTGGCAGAAGAAAAATTTGGACCAGTAAGTCAGTCATAACGTTATGATCTTGTAGGAAACAAGAAAAGTTGAGTTGCGATCTTGAGGATGGTGAAAAGAGTTGCGTTTTGTGTTTCTTGGTGGTTGGTAGTGATTTCCCCCGTTGAAGTTAAATTCGACTTTGTCAAACAAAAAGAAATTACTAACAAACCATTAGCATGTATTTCTGGTTGTGTTTCCCTCTCGTTTTCTTAGTTGATATTGTAATGAGTGTGTTGGCGTTCGTCTTGTACAGTGAGTGATTGCGTATGTGTTTAGGTATATTGGAGTGTGTTAGTGTACGTATGATTGATTTTATTTAAATAAATATGTCGGTTTATTTGCCTCAATGTATTTTACGGCCTTCGTGGAATTTTTTACAGCATTCGTTTTCTGCTATTTTTGTGTACACTTTTTTATAATTTTGTGTACTATGTCATTTGGATTGGATGCCCTATAACAAAGTGTTCAAATAATTTCCCAAAGACATAAAAGTTATGGTATCCATTATACTGATTTCCGCTCTTCCGCTTGACCTTTCCTGTTTCCGTTCACCGTGTATAGTTTTGTTTAAATATAAAATTAGTCATCTGAATAACTTTTACCTTTACGGAAACCCTAAAATATCTTACCTTTTGTTATCTGAGATATCAAATTCTATCTAAATGTTGCAAACTTATATATTATATGTATGTACATATGTATATATATATGTAAATATGTACTTATATATTATGACCGTACAATAGAATTGTGCAAACAATCCAAATAACATCCAAGCGAACTTTTCCAATTTAGCTACTCGTTACAACACAATTGTACGAATGTGAACACGAAAGGGCTATACATTTCAAAAAAGTAATAACTTTTTAAAAAATATTTTGAATATCTATATGAAACATAACATATACATACACAATACATAACATAACATCATATCAAATCGCATGTTATTCGAATTGAAGGGCTACGATATGAACAATAGGGTGGAGTGGTATAGGATATTTTATCCGACGTGGTTTTAAAAACAATAAGAAGCAGTAAACGAAAAAAAATTTGTAAAGGCCGTTTGCAGCAAAAAATATTTATTTAGCTACGTTGACCGCAACAGTTGAAACGTTTCTCCCAAACAAAAAAACGTTTGTAGTAAAAGTAGTTATAGACAACGTCTCTGAACATCTGCTAAACGAATAAGTGTATGCACACATGCATATACTCCAAAGTGATCTCTCTTGAATTGCCTGTCTCTGCTTTCAACCAAAACGAAAGGAAAAATCCTAATGGTAACATATTGTTCGTCTTCGGGCAAAGCCTGTGATAGCTTGGTGCATGTACACGAGGGAAAAGATGATAGAAAACCCCTATAAATGGTTTCCCGTTACATCCCATGTAGGGATTAGGGGAGCTTCTCACAACCAGTGAGCTGTGCGCGTGCTAGTTTCACACACACTGATAGGGGCCTACAGTTTCGTACCGGTTCCGAACGGTATTTTGAGAAGCTTTATGAGTGACCGCCGTCGAAAGAAATTTAAGGTGGTCAGAGCAGGGATCGAACCCACGTTCTCATGCACAAGAGCCGCGCACACTACCATTGCACCACCGACGGCCACATAGAAAACCCCTAGATGGTGAAATTTTTGTGGTGGATATGAAAGTCAAGGGAAATTTTCTACATGGCGCAACAATAGTGGAAATGGGAAAATTTCCCTGGAAACAAAAACTAATGGAAAAAACTATATACTTACTTAGTAATCCGGTCTCGAACAAGCCCGGGGGGTCTGGAACTTTACAAAACGAAGATGGAACATTTCGCCTACCAGTTCGGTATTTTGCATTATCTTTCCAGTTGGCAGTACCAAGTGTATCAACCTGATCCCCCCAGCGGAGTTTTTGTCTACCTATTTTTCGCCTTCCTCCGAGTTCGTCTTCATGCCGGGGGGGTCCGGAACTTTATAAAACGAAGATGACATATTTCGCAAACCAGTTCGATATTTTGCTTTACCTTTCCAGTTGGCAATACCAATTGTATCAACGTGATCCCCCCAGCGGAGTTTTGGTCTTCCTATTTTTCGCGGTCGAGTTCGGTTTCGAAAACCCTTCGTGCTGGATCGTCTTCATCCATTCTACTGACATGGCCTAGCCAGCGCAATCGCGTTATCTCATAATGATCGCCATTAAGATGTTAAAGAGATCGCCCGATAGGATGCCGCCTTGCTGAGGCCTCGCTTAGTTTCGAAAGGTTCGGTAAGATCCTCACCAACTTTCACTGCGGATTTGGGTTTCGTCAGGGTCATGCTGCAAAGGCATATGATTTTTGCAGGAATACCAAGCTCAGACATTCCTTAGTAGAATTTCTGCCGTATCGGGCTATCGAAGTCCGCCTTATAATCGACAAATAGATGATAGGTATCGATTTGTTTTTTGTGGGTCTTCTCTAGGATTCAGCTGTCGATTGTCTGTCAGCTGTCGATTTTTCAGGCCTAAAGCCGCACTGGTATAGTCCAATCAGGTCAGCGAAAATTGGTTTTAGTCTTTGGCACATTACACTTGAGAGAACTATATATGCTATGGATAAAAGGCTTACTCCTCGGTAGTTGGCACAAAGACTAACACAGAGAAATATGGGACAGAGTAGACTGAGACTCCAATCGCCGGGCATGCATTCATCTAACCAAATTTTGTTAATGAGGTTCTGCATGTACCTTATCAGCTCATCGCCGCCAGCCTTAAACAGTTCCGCCGGTAATCCATCGGCTCCTGCAGCTTTGTTGTTCTTAAACCGGGCAATAGCTGTTCTGATCTCGTCTTGATTAGGAGTGGGGTAATAGACGTCGTCGTCCAAATTGTGATCAATTGTCTCAACGTCATTGAATGTCTCAGGTACCAGTAGCGCGGAGAAATGATCTCTCCATATTCCCAACAGCGTTGACATTTCCATCCTTGTCTTTACAGAACTATGAACCATGTCCATTAGTGCCGTTTTTTGACTTTTTGATAGAATTTTCAGGCTTCTCACTCTCGGTTCTCGGTTCTTACGCCTAAAGAGACGGTTTGCCTCCTTTCTTTTGTCCCTATACCGCTCAGTCGACGCTCGCGTTGCAATTGACTGAAGCATTGCCATACGTGCAGCGATCTTTTCATCATTGGCAATGCGACACTCTTCATCGTACCATGGTTTGGTGCCAAGCGGTTTTCAAAACCAAGTACCGTTGTTGCGAGAATTTTTATAGAGTCGGAAATGGGTTTCCACTGCGCATCATGATCGTCATCGGGAGGGGGTAGTTTCTGTGCCTAAAATTGCGAGAGCTTCCTTGAGTAAGCTGTGTCTACCTCTGGTAATTGCAGCTTTCCAATGTCTAGCTTTTTCCGTGTCTGGTTTCGTGCGATTTTCGCTCTACTTAATCTTGTGCGAACCTTTGCTGCTACCAGGTAGTGATCAGAATCGATGTTAGCTCCTCTGATTTCTCGTACGTCCATTACACTAAATGAGTGCCGTCCATCAATTACCACGTGATCAATTTGGTTCTTAGTTCTTTTATCAGGGGATACCCAAGTAGAATTATGGATGTTTTTATGCTCGAATCTTGTCCCACTAATGATCATATTTTTTGTCCCGGCAAAGTCAATCAGTCTCATACCGTTGTCGGAACTGTCAGCATGTAGACTGAAATTGCCAATAGTTGGATGAAACAATCTTAATGTCATAGCCACAGGGCAGCGGTCATAGGTTTCCTCTAGGAGGTCATAGAATATGTCTTTGGCATCATCATATTTTTCTTCTGTCGGAATTAGGGAAATATAAAAATATTTCGCATTTATGCGGATTGTGGCTATTCGTTCACTCACAGGATTGAACCTAGAGACTAGATGTCGCAGTCTTTTGCCAACTACAAATCCACAACCAAATTCATGTTTTTTTTCATGGCAACTGTAGTATATATCGCAGTTTCTTTTTCTTGTGCAGCCATGTCCTGTCCATCGCATTTCCTGGATAGCGGTAATGTCAGCCTTATAACTTTCGAGGACATCTGCCAGTTGGATACTTGCACCGGATTTATAAAGAATTCTCACATTCCAGGTGTATATCCGTAAATCGTGGTATTTATAATGTTTGCGGGGTCGTCAACAAATAGGGGTTGTTTATGTTTCCCTTTCGTTTTGGTATTTTCACTGCCATTATGAACGGTCGCGGGAGGCAAACCCAGTCCACCGGGTTTTTGCATTTTATCTGCTGCCAGGATATTTGATTGCAGCCGCCCAGTATGGATCAGACGCTGACCAGGATGCAATATGTTGAACCTGCATTTTCTTCTTTTTTAGCCGTCGTTGGCCCATATGTTTGGCTCATCCGCCTTCTAAAGGACAAAAGAAAATGTCCGATAGCTTGATGAGCTTCAGTGACATCAGTAACCTACTAAGCCTAAGACACATCAGTGATCGCATAGCCAATCAGGCTGCGAAATGAAAATAATAATTAATAATTGTGTTTATCTTCCTGACATATCTTCTTAAATATGTCCAATTTCATTAAACTAAAAAGGGGTCTTGTGGGCCTTTTTTTCAAGGGGTCTGGTAACAAAATGTGTTCCATGTGAAAACTCTATAACGTCTGGGAGTGTAGCAAATTCCATGATCCTTTTTAAATGTCCAGCTTTGCACCAGTTAATTCGAATCTTAACCCATATTTGATAAGAATCATTCAAGGATCACATAATAAATAGCCAGGATTATTTAATCAATTAAAACTGTATAATACATTTATTTATACCGTAGTCATTTCTTGACTTTGTTCTCTATTGTTTCGAAAATGTTATCCTTCAAGTCTTTTTTTAATTATTTTTTTTTTCTTAACAAAAAAAATAACATATTTTCCATTTCATTTTTTCATCTATAAAACTTTTTTGTATATAACTTTTTTTTGCAAATTTTAAAACTTCCTTTTATAATTATTTTGAAACGCCTTTTAAGGGTTCCCTGTTTTTTTTTCTGCCTGCTAATTTTCACTTTCATTCTTGCAAGGACATTTAGTAACTGCCCCAAAAATGCCACACACTCACTTCAAATCGAACATTTTTTATCGTATCTTTATTTTCATACTCCGATGTTTGCGTTAAACAAATAACCCGAAATTATTTTTTGTCTGAATGTTGTAATTATGACCGGCTTCTTTTGCTGAGACCGCTTTTTCAGTAATGTTGCACCGACATCATCATCATCATCATCACCAGCATTATCATCATCATAACCATCAAGAAAAATGCCATAAAATTGGTAACCTTCTCTTCACTACACTGTAACTTTAACTGTAACTATATCGCAGCGTATCGTATCGCGAACGTAATGAATGCAACGCGTATTTGTTTAAAGGTTTCCTTTCGGTACCGCCTCAATTCTTCACATTTACCGGATCGCCGTGGAGCGTTTTAAACTTGACTTTTGTGGGGATCTTCTTCGTGTAAATATTTTCAAAACACTGGTCGAGAGTTCGAATGTAAAAAAATTTTAAACCCTTTTGACGACAACACTACAATAGTTGTCCAGACACTGTGTACCGGACCGCGGTCGCAACATGCAACAAAAAAAAAAGGTTTCAAAATATCGCGCGCGTTTTAGGTCACAGTTTGAAAATTTTTCACAATTGAATCGGTTTTTTGGGTTTGTTTGTTTTTTAAGTTCCAAAAGATCGACTTCGGCTCCAGCGTTTACTTACTGGTAAGTTAAGGAAATTTTGTTTTGGCCCAACTACTGCCACTGGACTGGTCCACCACTGGCGGCAGCAACAGTATCGAGTGGTACACGACGGGGCAACCGATATGCAGAGCAACAAAAAAAGTTGCTGCCAACTCGAAAGAATTCCGTACGCGAATGCTGAGCATGAAACGAAAAAACTGTATGAAATGCCTCTTCGATGGATACAATTGCTAACGCTGCTGCTGCCTCCTCAACTACCAGCAACTTCTAAATGCTACTGCCACAGTCAGACTCAGAGTCACAGCCACTGCTACTGTTGTTACAATGGTCGTTGTTGTTGTCAATGGTGGAGTGTGTGCGCTAGCATTCTGTGTGCTTGTGTTTGTGCTCACTTTATAACTTAACTGCCGCCTCTTGATTGCTCTTATTTTGTTAGAGCTTTGTTGTTATTACTGTTGTTGTTGTGTCGGTATGGTCCATGATTTTATGTATCCAACATACGAGGTTGGTATGACGCTAAACGCACAGAATAACTGTGCGAAATATGACACAATTAAACTTGGCAAGATGCATTTAATTGTAGCAAACGAACAGTTATGTTTATGAGAAACGAACCTTCAATCGTGGTGTTAACGCATCCAAATATACAACTTCTGTGGACCGATGGGGCACACAAAGGATACAACAAGACTGAGCAAAATAATGGCCAAGGGGCACTCAAATCCCACCTACATATGTGAGGAAGGATAACGGGATATGGCCCAATAGCTCAGCTGAATCGCTAGAGATACTCCTGAAAACACACTTTCCGGGTTTCGAGGACACATCCAGGGAGACACCGACATTATCAACCCAATACTCGGATACTTATGGTATAGAGGATACTAGTTCGACCCGGCAAACTACTTTTTGCCTTCAAAGTGTTTGTAATGGCAAAGGGTGAACAAAATTTGTTGTTCCATTACGTTTCAAACGTAAAAGTTATGGCTGTTATATTACGTTTACGTCTCAAACGTAAAAGTTATGGCTCTTCCACCCTAGCTGTAATTCATACTGTTCTAACAACATATATACCAAATCTCATCATCATATCTCTGACAGTTCATGAGAGATAGCCATTTTAAATTTCAACTTGTATGGGCGCTACCACGCCCCTTTATCCCATAACAACCAAGTACACCAAGTATAGCTAAGGAGTATCAGCACGTCGTCAGTACCACATTGTGCAATTTTCATAACAATCGGTCTATTGGTCTATTAGAAAAGCATTCAGAGCGATTTTTGAAAAGGAGGCGTGGCACCGCCCACTTTCACCCTGGCTGTATAGCCTATATCACCCGCAGGATGATTCTGAATATTGTCTGAAAATTTCATCAAAATCGGTCCAGTCGTTTTCGAGCCCATTTATAACATACACACATACATTCATTAATTTTTATATATACCATAGATAATCAGTCCAGACAGGATATCCTGGGCCATCAACAGCTTCTCACCAAATAAATCTCTTGGCCCAGATTGTATTATACTAAAGATGCCGCAATGCGCGGAGATCATAAACAGGTCCTGGCTCTATATTATATTCCGATCCTGCCCGACTCTTAACTTCTTACCAAGAGTTGGAGCCAGGTAAGTGTGGTTTTCATTCCCAATGGAGGGAGATGGAGTCATGAGAGTCTTCTGAAAATGCTTGAAAGGATAATCGACCCATACATCCGCACGCAGTTGGATGGGTCGCCCAAAATATTACGCAGCCAACATGCATATCTAAAAGGCAGCTCAACCGACACAGCCCTGCACGAAGTCGACAGAACTATTGAGAGGTCCTAGGAACACAAACAATAAACCCTTGCGGCCTTCTTGGAAATAGAGGGTGCATTCAATAAGAATCAATAAGAATCACTTGAAGTTATAGACGTGGAAACGTTCCTCAAAAGTTGGATAGTGGCAATGCTACAGAGCAGAATTATCAACGTCTCTATGGGAAACAGCGAGTCATCAGATCGAGTGAATAGGAGAACTCCCCAGGGTGGAGTCATCTCTTCCCTACTTGGGTTACTCGTGATCAAAAAGATACTACTGAAACTGGACAATATGAGGATCAAAACCGTGACATATGCGAATGACGTGGCAATAATGGTGTCTGGTTTGTTACCATCCGTGTTGAGTGAAATCATGAACTGAACACTTAACGATTGGGCCACTGGGAATAGTCTTGGAGTGAATCCAGGGAAAACTGAGGTCATGCTTTCTACCACGAAGACCAATATACCAAAGTTTAATCCTCTTCGGCAAAGTGGAACAGAGTTTCCACTGTCAACTCACGCCTAGTACTTGGGCGTGATTCTAGACCCTAAACTTTCCTGGAAGCGTAACCTAGAGCACCACGCACACAAACCAACCCTTGCGTACTACGCTTGTCGGAAAGTGTTCGGTAGCCGGTGAGTTTTCACCGAGTGTTCGTAGTGTTCGAGTGTTTTAACATCTGTTTGTTACACGGTAACTGTTCGATTTCTATGAACACATTAGTAAATGGTACATTGGAAAATAAAAAAAGAATACTTTTTGTGCTGAAGGTTGTTTTGTTATTGCACTTTCTGTTTTCTTACGTCTGCTTTAACATTAGATGTAATATTGTTAAACTAAATAAAGCAATATTTATCTCACTGAAATAATTGTTTTTGTTTTGTAATAAACAGAGCGATGACAAAAAGTATTGAATAGTATAGAGAACTTATTGCACTCCTTTACGCTCTCATGAAGAGACTCTGAGTAAAAGACGATAATCGAGTCTTATTCTCTTTGTAGAATATTTCAATATAAATGCACCATTTCGACAATGTTATTACATAAAACAATACTTAAAGCATAAATGTTTCAAAAGGCATCAATGTTTCACATCAAAATTATGAAGGGACCAAGTTATGACAAAAAGAGAGTATTACGTTTTGAATCCTTCGCCATATATTGCCAGTGCTTTCGAGTTATACACTTCGTTATTTTCAGTCAGAGACTATTGTTGTACAACAACCACGTATGTGATGCTAACGCTGTGTGTTGTTTGTATGTGTTCACTTTGATAGATTGCTCTACCCGTGCCTATAGATGTTAACACATCAAAAATATATACGATTGCATGCATTGTTTTCATGAATTGACGATCTGCTGCTTTTATATTTCCATGCTGTCTGTCACGTTTTTATTTTCAGCAGTTTTCAACAAACAAATCTGCATTTGGGTCACAAAAGCATATATTATAATCTATTAATCATTGTGTCTTAAGCATGTAATATTGACTAGCAACCACAATATGTTTGGACGCAATTAAACTATATTTGCGACAAGATACAAACACGTTATACTTGCATCCAAATAACAACTAAAGGCAGATTTTTCAACCAGATTGTACACATTTCGACAGTGATCTCCAATCCTTTCCTTTTATATGCTTTAAATTCGGCATTGTATTGTTGGAGTATTAATCTGGCTAAAGTATGACAATAATATTGTTTCGATGTCCTCTTTAGACATCCCTGTATACGTTAAAAGTGAGTAGTTATAACAACCATCAACCAGCTCAGTTCGAGTTTGTACAGTTCCATTATTGCTGGTGACTTTTTCCATTTGGACTGCCCCACCGTATCTTCGCTATTTTTGTTTCCTTCTTGTGCGCGTTGTATTCTATCGAGCGTTATCTTTGATCCTTGTTGAAGACCAGTTTTGGTTTTGTTTAAAAAGGCTTTCAGAATAACCTCCTCTGGTTAGGGCCCAGCTTGGCCAGCTTCTTTGCCCTTTCGATTCTCCTTTATTTGGAGCCTGTCCTAGCTGGCTCATCTACCCTCTGGATTCAAAATATTTCACAGTACATAGGAGCACATGTTATTTATACATTGTACTCTAATAATATTAACGAACTCAATCCTTTTGGCGACATGGCCTTGATCGCTGACTGACTATTGGCTCACGCTGAAAAGTCTGTCCTTTTTTGCTGTTGTTTGGATGCAAATATAAAGTGTTTGTAGCTTGTCGAAAATATAACATACTTGTGTCCAAACACGTTGTGTTTTCTCTTCAATATCACATGTTGGAGACACAATGATTAATATGTATGTTATAATAAATGTTTTTGTGATATATTGTAGTTTTAAACCCAATAAAAGGTAAATTTAGAAAAGCCAAAGTGAAAGAAATTTAAAAAATATAATTTTCTTAGATAAGAGCCTTTTCATTCAAAAATGCAAATTTTCGCAAAAAATATACCTATTCATATTCTTAAAAAATTAAAATTTTCCTAAAAAGATACCTTTACTTAAAAAAGTACCTTTGCTTAAAAAAGTACATTTCTTACAAAAAGTACATTTTCTTAAAAAAAAAGTATTTTTTTTAATAAGTACCTATTCTTCACAAAGTAAATTTTCTACAACAAATCGCCTTTTCTTAAAAAACTAAATTTTCTTTAATGTGTACCTTTTTTGTGAATCAAAATAACTCTTCTTAAGATAAGTACCTACTCTTAAAAATGTACCCATTCTTTAAAAAAAGACCAATTTTAACCAAAAATTCCCATTTCTTATAAAAAAAACTTTTCTTCAAAAAAGTACCTTGTCTTAAAAAACTACCTTTTCTTACAAAAATTCCCTTTCTTAAAAGTACATTGTCTCTTCTTTTCTTCAGATAAGTAGCCATTCTGAAAATAAGTAAATTTTATTAAAAAAATAACCTTTTCCTAAAAAGAGTACATGAAAAAAACTTTTAAGAAAATGTACTATTTTTAAAAAGAAGTACTTTCTGTAAGAAAAAGCCATAAGAGTATGATTTTTTTTTACAAAGAAGAACCTTTTTAAGAACAGGTACTTTTTAAGGAAGTGGTACAAGGTGGTCGTCGACGCCAAAGAGTATTGAATAGTATAGAGAAATATTCTATTAAGAGAATAAGACCCGTTTTTGCTCTTTTACTCAGACTCTACATGAGAGCGGAAAAAGAGTGCAATAAGTCAAGGGGTATCGATGCGACAGATGATCAAGTTAGTACTTGGAGAACAAATACAGAAGACGATTTCAAAGAAGAAAAGGTGATAGGTGACTGGGTTGCGTGGTGTGATTTTCAAACGTTTGCTGCTGCGTGTCCAGCCAAAAGTACAAAACACATCAACTGGGAGTACATTTTGCCAATAAGATCGAATAAAAAAGGGAATATTCAGTTAAAAAAATCAAAATTTAATAAAGTATTAGAGTAAATTATTATATTGATCCCAATTAACACGCAAATTGTTAAAATTAAAGATTTCTCCCATTCCACTATCATTCTCTATGTGTTTTCCATGTATCTCGCGGTCGTCGTTTAGTACAACAAACAGCTGTTGCAAACTCTTATTAATGATACTCGGCGAATAAGTTCTCTATACTATTCAATACTTTTTGTCGTCGCTCTGTTTATAACAAAACAAAAACTATTATTTTAGTGAGATAAATATTGCCTTATTTATTTTAACTATATTACATCTAATGTTAAAGCAGATGTAAGAAAAAAGAAAGTGCAATAGCAAAAGAGCCTTCACCACAAAAACTATTCTTTTTTTTTATTTTCCAATGTAACAGTTTCTAATGTGTTCAAAGAAATCACACAGGTACCGTGTAACAACAAGGTGTTAACAAATCGCCCGTGAGTTCGAACACTCATTGATTTTTTTCTTAAAAAAAGCTTATTATTTTACAAAAAGTATCTTTTTTAAAGATCCATTTAAATTATCGTATTTTTCAACGGGCGCTTTATGCGTGTTGGAACTAACTAGTAAATAGTACAAGGTGGCGCAAAAGTAAACTTCCGATGTGTTTTGGCTGTAATTTAAAAAAAATTTAAAAACTTTGATTCTTCTTGTGGATTATCTTTATTTGGTCTTTTAATTTTTTTACATCAAGTCGAAAATATGATGTCATGTAAATGGCCGCCGCCACAGTTGATTGTCATTTGAGCCCTTTTTATGGGATTTTTCCCACATTCTTGACGGATATTGTCTTTAAGAGCTGCAAGAGTCTGAGGCTTGTTGACATAAACCCGCGACTTCAAAAAGCCCCACAAAAAGAAGTCTGGAGCGGTCAAATCAGGCGATCTTGCTGGCCAGTGCAAATCGCCAAAACGGGAGATTAGGCGCCCGGGAAATGCATCCTTCAGCATATCGGTTGTGGCACGTGCAGTGTGTGCCGTTGCACCGTCCTGTTGGAACCACATGTTTTCCAATCCCAATTCATCAAGTTGCGGCAAAAAGAACTCGTTGATCATTGCTCTGTAGCGTGGCACGTCGTCTGGTCGATGTCGACGGCGCTTCCATGACATCCTCGGCTACAGCAGCAATATTCTCTGCAGAACGGCTACTCCGGGGTCTGCCACGCCTGGCAGCATCTCGTGTTGTGCCAGTCTCTTCGAGACGAGCAGCTAAACGTCGCAGTGTTTCACCAGTAGGCGTTGGACGGCCAGGAAATCTGCGACGAAATTCACGTTGTGCCAAAGTCACCGACCGATTATTGGTCAAATAAATAGTCAGCAATATTCCGCGTTCTGGAGCAGTGTAGCGTAACATTGTTTATTAACGTGTATTTCGCATATGTTTACTTACACAAATGTCAAAACAGAACTGACATTAGGGGCCAATCGCAAAATTTATAGCATTTTCTGATAGGAGGCTTACTTTTGCGCCACCTTGTAGTATATGTCGCAGTTTCTTTTTTTGTGAAGCCATGTCCTGTCCATCACATTTCCTGGATTGCAGTAATGTCAGCCTTACAACTTTCGAGGACATCTGCCAATTGGATACTTGCACCGGCTCTATATAGAGTTCTTACCAAGTGCATATCCGTAAATCGTGGTTGTTTATGTTTCATTTTTCATTTATTTATATTCACTGCCTTAGAACACCATCGTGCATAATATTCTAAAGAAGAGGAACAAGCACCGATCCTTGTGGAGCACCTACAGTTGCCTCAAAACGCTGCGCCATTATCGCCATTGTAGTTCAGTATACGATTACAGAAGTAGCTCGAAATAAGATCCAAATGTAAATAGGTGTCTGCCATTATATCAGGGGTATTTTTACTTACCCCCAAACTGCCAAGTTGAAGGCATTCTTCATATCAAGTGTTATCACCGTGCAATATTCCTTGTTGAAATAAACCCCACCAACGCGCTACCGATACTCTATATTTACCATGTGTTGTATTGCATCAATAATAGAGCGCGCCTTCCTGTACGCATACTGGCAGTTAGACAGGGCTCTGACTCTGTCATCTGAAATTTTCCACAAACGATCACAAATGATTCTCTTTCCACTATCTTCCCACTGGCGAAGTTTAGTTGTCTAAAATTTCATCTGTGCGTAACGAAATTTGTACAACTACGCTCTAAAAATTAACGGCCCCAGAAACATATTGAAGGAACCATGTATATATGTTTGCAAGCATTGTTTTCGTGAATAGAAAATCTTCTTCTTTTTGTTTCTTTATTGTCTGTCACGTTTTTGTTAAGTTTCAACAAACAAAGCCACATTGGGGTCAGAAATACATATATTATAACCTATGAACAATTTTTCCCAAACATGTTATATTGAATAGCAAATACAACGTGTTTGGACACAAGTATACTATATTTGCGGCACAACAATCCAAATTTTTCAGCATGTAGGTTGCAATGTTAGGCTATCATCATATGCTCGGCGAGGGTATCTATAATCCTCTTGGGTCTATTACTACATTACCCGCAAACGTTTCCGTACTTAATTTGTGCCTCAATACCGATAGCTCAAAGATGTTTTCCCCTAACAAGTGTTAGCACATCATTGGCATAACTGACGGACTTGAACCACTCGTTGGTTAAAATACTTTGTAATTTATTTATCAGGAGTGATGAAAGTATTGACCCTTGTTTCGAATCACCGCCTACTTTGTGCCCAGAGCTTATCCATCTATTCCTAACTACAATATCCTTTAGCCCCAATCTGATACAAAACGAGTCATCCTAATGAAGAACTGAAAAACATTAATTTACTTCTGTTACTACAAAGTTTAAATCCAACAAACTCAAAATATCGTACAACCAAAACGATGAATTCTACAAGTTTTCCAATTACACTGTGAAGAATAAGGTAACAACAGTTCATGTTGTAACATTCCTTGCAGGACACATATCTATAGACAAATGTACACATGTCTGTACTGTCAGTAAATACGAGTACTAATGTGTATGAATTAAGTCCAAGGAATTTGCTACCAGTGCATTGGGGGCATGTAACACAAAACGATATCGTGTTGCATCACGTATTCCGGGCATACACACTATTAGTACATACTGTCAGTGTCATAGCACTCCTCATCATCAACATTATCCTTAACATCGTTATCATCATTGTCCTCGTCAGCATCAGAATCTTGGATGGAAAAGTTACAGCAGAAGTAATTTTCTTTCATAATCAGGATATAAAAACGACAATGAGGTCCACAAGGACATGTTGCAAAAAAAAAGGAATAATACATCTAACCACCTATGCACCTAAGGGCACAATGAGGATAACTTTGTTTTCATTTGCTGTTTTATTTGAAGTGAATCTCTTGTCTGTAAATTTAATTAGAATTCTATAGACGGATTACGAAAATATGCAAGGTTTCAAGTTGTGAGTTTTGGACATTCCTACTAAAGGACCCGAGAATTGACAGCATTTTAGAGACCAACTGCTATACAATTTTCCCACAGAGAAGGTCGTAAACTCATAGAAGAATTGGAAAAAAACATCCGAATCAGAGGTACCGAAATTTAGAAGCTGCTACAACCGAATTAAATTAGTTGTAGCAACTATAGTTTCAGTTGCCTCAACAGAATTCATTAATAAAAATATTGCAGCAATCCACGAGATTCGGTTATCACAACCGATTACTTTAATAATTTATTTGTCACAACTACACTTGATGTCTCCTTGAGCCAATCGATTGCAAACGTGGTTATTTTAACCCACAAACTCGGTTGTCACAACCGAACTATTTTTGAAATGGGGTTGTCCTAACAGAAGTTGGGGAACCGTAATTTCGGTTTGTATTGTATTTATTTTAACAATGTTTTTGACGTAAATTTGTGCAGTCAATTACTCGAGTAATTGAATCAATTTATAAGTAATTGGAGCGGATGTTTGTGTTTAAATAATTTTTCCATGGAACTGGAGTTAGTTCGGCGCCAGTGGCTGAGTGAGTTTCTCTGCATAGGCCGTGGCACTCTCCGGTAATTGCAGATTTCCATTGTCCAGCTTTCTATATGTCTAGATTCGTACGACTTTCGCTCTGCTTAACCACGTTGTGCTCAGTATCGATATTAGACCTACCTAGTTTGGAGCATTTCGGGTGAACGTAAGGAAGAAACTTCCTATGAGGAAAAGGATAATATACTACCGGGACTTCGAAGAGTACACAGCTGGCCGACAAATTGGCTTAGGCGTACACCCAGAATTAGACAGTTAGGCAAAATCCTAAATATCATATCAAGTAAGTCAGAAAGTAAGTATGTAAGTAAATAAATAAGTAAGGAAGTAAGGAAGTACATATATAACTACGGAAGGAAGTAAGTAAGTATGAAAATAAGTAAGTCTGTATGTAAGTAAGTAAATAAGTATGTAATCAAGTATGTAAGTAAGTAGATAAGTATGTAAGTAAGTAGATAAGTAAGTAAGTAAGGAAGGAAGGAAGTAATAAGTAAGTAAGTAAGTAGATAAGAGAGTAAGTATGTAAGAATGGAAGTAAGTATACATATACGTAAGTGAGTAAGTAATGAAGAAAGCAAGTAAGTAAGTAAGGAAGGCAATAAGTAAGTAAGTAAGTAATCAAGTAAGTGGGTAAATAAGAATGGTAAGTAAGTAGGTAAATATGTAAGTAAGTAAATAAATACTATATCAGCAAGGAAGTAAGGAAGTAAGTACGTAAGTAAGTAAGTAAGTAAGTAAGTAGGTTAGGTTAGGTAGAAGTGGCTGTCACTATTAAAAAATGGTTTCCCGTTACATCCCATGAAGGGATTAGGAAGAGCTTCTCACAACCCGTGAGCTGTGTGCGTTCTAGTTTTACACTCACTGATTGGAACCTACAGTTTTACACCGGTTCCGAACGGTTTTTTGAGAAGATTTTTCATGTCTCCATCACTAAGCGAGGTTACCGCCATCGAAAGAAATTTAAGGTGTTCAGAGAAGGGTTCGAACCCACGTTCTCATGCACAAGAGCCGGGCACACTACTATTGCACCACCAACGGCCACACTCTTTACTATTAGTCGTACTTAATCGTGGGGCGTACAAACCATATATACCTCATGCCGATATTCCAGGCTGTGGCTGACGAAGAGACATACATTGGTCACTGGTAAACCAATTAGTACTCAGCAGATAAATCCTAAGATCATTCAGGTTAACTCCCTGAATTTCTGTTAGATCCAACATGAAGTAAGATCTTAGATATTTCCTCCTACTTCTACAAAAGTACGGGCAGTATCATATGAGACGTTGGACGTTCTCTTCCTCTCCTTCATCCCCATAGTAATCATGGTTGAGTCTAGACGTGTGTCTACCTATTAAACAGTGCCCATTGATCCCAGCTACTAGCATATACATAGATATCTTATCTAGGAATGGATACCAAGTTCAGCGCACGCTTTAGGTCACAACTTGACCTTACTTGCCTGGCAAGTCTGCAATTCGTGCCACGATACCATCTATTTATCATTCGCATGTCGGAGAGCTTCGATTTTAAGGAAGAGTTTGCATATCCAGTGGTACAGGGCAGATAGTCCCTAATCTTTACAGCTCATCTAATCTATGGTTCCCCAGAATGTCCCGGCACCCATATAAGGTGAATATCGAACTACTTGGCCATGTCATTTAGAGATACGGGGCAGTTATGGGAGTCAGGAATACAGATTGCAGAGATATTATAACCTAACAGTTAGAGTAGATATTGATACCGCAGGCGGTGATGAAGTAAGTAAGTAAGTAGTAAGTAAGTAAGTAGGTATCGAAGTAGGTAGGTACGTAAGTAGGTTAGTAAGTATGTACATAGGTAAGTAAGTAAGCAAGTTAATAAGAATGTAAGTAAGTCAAGTAAGTAATTTAGCATGCCAGTTGGTGATAAAGTTAGTAAGTAAGCAATCAGGTAAATAGTATGTAAGTTAGTGAGAAAGTAAATAAGTAAGAAAATTCTTAAGTAAGTATCTAAGTAGTTGAACTCAAGAGTTGTTTTGCTTCACTTTAGTCGATAATCATAACGACTGACACTAAATGAAATCTCAAACATGTCATCTCAAAAACAGAGTTAAATCACTTCACTTTTAATTTATAATTTTTGTATGAAATCAAAGGCATTGAGACGATTCAATAATGGAAAAAGTTTTCACCGGAAAATACATTTCCACCCACTGTGCAATACAAAAGCAACCGCAATATGCAACAGTAGAGCTGAGAGTGTATTGTTGCCAAATTACTGCAGTAGATTGAAGCAGCATTTCCATGGTGGATTACATCAAAACACGGATGGCTCAACTATTCACTTCAACAAGTCAACAGCACCCACTCATCCACCCACCCACACACCCACTTCAAGCCACACAAGCAGTCAGTCAACAAATAATCACAGCAGTTACAACAACAGCAACTGCAACAACAAATGTAATAATAACAATTGCAATTTAAGTTTTTCTCTTTGGTGCTGCTGCTGCTGCTGCAACTGTTGTTGATGATAGCAAAATACTCGTACCAGCAAGAAAATGAAAGAGACTTTTTACAAAGTTCATCATGTAACAGTCCACATACATGTATATATATGTTTGTATGTGTGTATAATGCAAGTATGTGTGTGTGTGTGTGTGTATTCATGTTAGTTGCTGTTGCACATTTGTATATGAAGAAGATTGTAATACTTCAAAGTAACAACTTGAGGCATTGCAGTAAAAATGCATAAAAATGTGCAACTAATGATACTTGGAAACAACTTGGCTTACAAAAAATGGAACAACAACAACACCAACATCAGCAGCAACAGCAACTGTTGTCGAAGAATCAACAACAAGACCATCAACTGCAGCCCTTTATAAAGTGAATTGGTCTACAAAAGCAGATCTAGATGAAGATGATACTGATGATGATGCTGATGATGATGCTGATGATGATGCTGATGATGTCGCTGATAATGATGCAGATGCAAATGTTGATGTTGCTAGTGATGGCGATGGTGACGACGATTACAAGGAAGTATTCATTCCAAATGCTTGGAGGGCATTTAAACTGGAACACCTATATATCCACATGGAAATGTTTATTCATATGTGTAACTGTTGTTATTTATATAAGTTGGTTTGACTATGGAGTCGAAGGGGTGTCATAAATCTGTTGAGGGACGGAAATCACCTTAAGATTGCCTAGCTTCACTCCTCTTTTAAGTGGTACAAATTTGTAAAAGATATCGGGTTGAATTTTAATTTTTAAAAAAAAATCCTCAATTGCATGATGCGTGTCTCTACACGCTGAATAATAACGGCCCCAGCAACATATTTCAGGAACCAGGTACATGTTTCCAAATATTGTTTTCTTGACTAGAAGATCTGCTACTTTTTGTTTATTTATTGTGTATCACGTTTTTGTTTTCAGCAGTTTTTAACAAGCAAATCCACACTTGGATCACAAATATATATATTATAACCTATTAATCATTGTGTCCCAAACAATGATATATTGAATAGCAAACACAATGTGTTTCGACACAAGTATACTATATTTGCGATAAGCTAGAAACACGTTATATTTGCAGCCAAACAATACAAAAAGACAAATTTTTTATTATTGGCTTCAAATTTTGACCATTGCTGGTCATTTTGTACCAAACATACTCCTGTAAAGATCTGATGATGTTGGTGCACACACCTATTGCGCGAACAAGAATTAGCTTCCAGAACTGAAAGTTTTCTAATTTTGCTCTTTAAAATTAATTTTGAAAAATTTAAAAAAAAACAACAGCCATGGTCGTAATGGGGCGAATTGAAGGCGAAGTTTTCAATTGTCCTCCACCCACTCAAGCCTGAAACGACTGACAAAATAAAATGGGCGATGGACGACAACAAGTGATGAATCGTTAGACCTCCTGCTTAACAAACACTACCAGAAAACTCATCCGAAGATATCTCACCAACAACCACGTCATCTCGCACTCTGCGCTAACTAGAATAACAGAAGAAATACTGCACTGGTTGTAAACCCTGGACCTGACGGCATAGCACCAGTGGAGTTACATAGTGGACTACATATTGTAGTTCCTTGGCTACTGAAACTGTATACGAGCTGCATCAAGCAATCTTATATTCCGGTTAGATGGGGAGAATACAAGGTGGTGATCATTCCGAAGGCGGCGAAATCAGCGCATATTAGTCCAAAGGACTTTAAACCTATCAGTCTCTAATCTTTCTTTCTGAAGGTACTGGAGAAGATGGCTGACTCATATTTGAGAACAACTATAGGTACTTCTCATTTGTCTACATGCCAGGACGCTTGCAACAAAGGTACATCTACGGAAACCGCTCTGCACGCCCTAGTGAGCTTCAAAGAGAAATCCATTTACCTAAACGAAAACACTTTTGTCGCATTTTTACGTACCTTTCAGTAAACTTTGTGTTCTCTCTTAGCACATTTTGTGTACATTCTAATATATATTTTGTACTTTTTAGAATAAATTTAAAAAGTCAACAATAAAATATAGTTTTTCTGGTACCCCGAGTACACTTATTGAATCCATTAGTACACTTCCTACACTTTATTGTGTGTTTACTTGTGTACTTTGTTACTTTGTTACTCTGCTTACCTTTTCGTATACTTTTCTTTATATTTTTCCTAGGACACTCTGGGTACATTTTAGTCAGGTTTAAGTACTTTTTACTGCACCTTTGTACAGTAAGCAAACAAAATATGCATATATGCTTGTGTATTGTTACATACAGTTTTTGGCGCTTATTTAAATTTTATGAACTTCATAGTTTTTTATGAACTTTTTAGTCTTTTTCATCCTTTTAAGTACACTTTATGTATGTGTTCCCTTTGGGTGCATTTAGAACACTTTATATTCAGTTCAGTATAACTTAGGTATTGTTCACTACACATTCTGTATCTTTTAGTACATTTTATTTGCCTTTTCGTACGTAATGTGTACGTTTTAGTATATTTTCATTACGTTTTAGTACACTTTGTGTAGTTTTTATTACATTTGAGGACTTTTTCAAACAAATTTGAAAAGCAAACTATAAAATGTATTCCATCAGGTACTTTATTCCATCAGTACTCTTTAGTAATCATCATTTACTTTATTGCAGACCTTGTTTACTTTGTTGGAAAATGTGTGTACATTAAATATACTATGTGTACCTTTCAGTATACTTTGTAGGACAATTTAAGTACATTATTGTACGGACTGTGTACATTTTAGGATACCTTAGCAAAGTAATTTAGCAAAAATATATGTATGTTCGAGTAGAGTGTTTTCTTAATTTTAAATACATTTAGTGTACGTTTTAGTCTTTTTCTTTATATTTATTTTTTTGATTTTAAATTTTTTTAGCGGCAAGGAGTCAAGGATTATGGCGATATATTGAAAATCACACAGTGGGAAATTTTTTCGAAAAATTTCTAAACTTTCTGCTTTTTTCGATTTCCAAGAAAGCTTTGGTTTTTTCTTTTTGTTTTTGACGTAGAATACGTCTTACTTTACGGTATGAGGAGTCATGTCAGGTTTTTATTGTTGTAATCTTTATTTCATTGAATTTGAGGAAACGGTTAGATGAATTTTGTTAAAATTTTTTTTGTAGGTAAATGAAGATGTTATCTTTCGTTTGATATACATTTCATATTGGTTGATATATTTCTAGTATTTTAATTTCTCAAATGAAAATTGTTTAAACACATACACTCAAACATATGTGTGGTGTTTGGTTGAGTGTTTTTGGTTGCTCAACATTGCTTAGGAACATGTATCTAGTAAAAAGTGAAACGAACAGCAAGCGAATGTTGCTTGGCAACATGTATCTAGTAAAAAGTGAAACAAACAGTAAGCTAACGTAATAAAGCTTTTTTGCGAAAGCTTCAATAAAGCTGTTGTAACATTAATTTTGAATTGTAAAGCGTAAAGCTTTCACACAACGCTCGAATGCTAATGCGAAGACTCGATAAGGTAAACCTTTTTTAATATTAGGGCGGCCCTCTTAACATTCGCAGAACTTATTTCAATAAAAATATTAATTAAAATACATAAATTAAATTAAGTTTAAAAAAATTTAACATAATATTTTTTTTTTTAAACGGACTTGAATCAAATGCCGTTGGTAAATATAAAAATTACAGCAGACAGTTGTCCGAGGCCTTCGGCCACGGACTGTCCCTGCAGGCTGTGTCAGAGACACGGCCATTAAGTTTAACGTAGAATACGCCATCCGATAAGACAGAAAACATATATAACAATAAATGATAAATAATATAAGCAAATGAATTTATTGTTATATATGTTTTCTGTCTTATCGGATGGCGTATTCTACGTTAAACTTAATGGCCGTGTCTCTGACACAGCCTGCAGGGACAGTCCGTGGCCGAAGGCCTCGGACAACTGTCTGCTGTAATTTTTTTTAACATATTATGACATAACTGTTCATAATGCTTACAAAATATTTAATTCTTTTCGCATTACAGATATTCGCTATTTTCGAATTTTGAAAATCGAAAATTTTTGATCTCTTTTTTCGATTTTCTTGAACTGAATCTCATTCAGTTTTAAAGATATTGCACTCAAATTTTCTTTGTTTAAAAGAGTGATTAGTTGGCTCACATATGGCAGCTAAGATTTGTTTATACCAATTACTGTTCGGTAGTACTAATTATTTATTCGTTCGTAATTCGTTTTTGAAAAAATGTTGACTTTGGACATACAGAACTTCTTTGCTTAAAAAGCGTCCAATGAATGTGATACACCGTTGGACAGACTGATCTTGGCTCCAATTTTGTAGGGTAACTTTTGTGGCCGCTCGATTGAACACAAAGAAAATAGTGCTAATTAAATGGAAAAATTCTGATTTTTTAGTGCCTACACGTGAATAGCTATGTTTTCCTGAGTAACTTTAAAAAACCAGGTACGCAGCTAAAAAGGTTATAAATTTCTCATTCGCATTTTGATATTTTTATACTAATCGGAGTTCATTTGCCGGAGTTAGGTCCCAAACATCCTTTACCACACAACGTTTAGCATATACATCGAATTACTGACGTTGAATTGCATACAGGTGGTACTGTAATTCATCAAGAGGCAAACGCTGTTATTATTATAATGTTTTTATACCTGAATACTAATAAAATTTGGCTCAATATCAGCCGTGGACCAATTTCAACCCAAGTTACATTTTTTAACTTAAACCATTCTTGAAATTACTCCAAGTACGATATTCCAGCAGTATTTTTTGAAAAAATTAACAATAAAATGTTGGGGTAACGCGTGGATTTATTTTTATTGTGAAATATCAATATATGAACTAACTAATACAATTGTCTTTTTGGCCTGTAATAGCCGCTAATTTTCTGTAGGCCCACATATTTTGATGATTCTCATCAAAAGCACTATGAATTTTAAGTGAGGTACTACCTGGTAATAAAGTACATTTACTTACCGTGGTTTCCAGTAGACAGAATAAAAAAAGTACACCGAATTCTGTGAACTATGACGAAAATAAATTAAACTTCAATAAGTTAGGGAATCTGCCAACGAATGTAGCTGTCTATTTTGGTTATAAAATACGCGGGTGTACTTTGTTCAATTTGGTGTTACAAGACCACTAAAATGCTGATTCAAATTACCAGTTTTACACATTGTAATATAGTTTGTTTATTAAATATTGGATTCAAACGACATTTATCAAAATTCTTAAATGTAAGAAATTTAAATAAATACGCGTTAATTGTGAACCTTGAACTACTGTGCGTCGTCTTCGATATTTTGGTCTCGGCATGGAGTTGCTCGAAATTGATTTATGCACAAAGTTTCCAGCTGAAATGTCAATTTACTTACAGCCTGTTTCTCTATCTCGAACGAAAGCTTTCGTTCGTGTTCTAGACGAAAGAAAGTTGATTTGGGTTTCACAATCTGTCATTTCAAGACGAATGAAAACATGAAATTTTTCAGTACAAATTTTGGTTTCTCTATTTTGAACGTACTGGCACTTAGTAACAAACGTGAAGGCAGGCGAACGAAAATTTCGGCTTAGAGAAACCGAATTTGAGTCGAATGTGAGTGACTGATTTTCGTTCGCTTAGCTTTTCGTTCGAGATAGAGAAACAGGCTATTAGTCTCAAATTGGGTGGCGTAATACGTTATTTACACAGACCAAGATTAGTGCACTTCGAAGGTTAACTCCGTTAACCGGCCCTAACCCAAAGGATTATTCATACAATTTTAATCTGTAGAAAGTGAAGTTTAATTTTGAACCTCATTTTAAACTGGTGTACATTTTGATGCAACACTGTTAGTTACTAGCAAAATGCAACCATAATAAAAAATTAACTGTTTGGTAGATGGAAGCCGATTGAAAATTTTCGGACGCGTCGCCGCCACCAACACTTTTTTGAAGCTCGCGCCGCCAGTGAGAAGATTTTATCGACTGGCCCGAATTGACTCACTGATCCATTTTTAAAGGTTAAATTATTTCAAAAACATCACAAATTTGTACAAAACTGGCTAAACTAATAGCCGGCAACTTAATTTTTTTTGTTGTGCCGCCGTCTTCGATAATTTTGTCTCGGTGCGAAGTTAGTCTAATCACGGAGTTGCCAACTGAAATTGACAACAAATTGAGTGGTGTAAACGGCAAAGATTAGAGAACCAATTTACCGCTAACCTGGCCGCGATAAATGACGGTGTAAATGCGTTATAAACGACACCGATTAGACAACATGATTATCGCTAACCGGGTCGCGATGAACGGTGTCTAAATGCGACATAACATGATATTTAGAAAACTTTCTGCACTTTTTAATACAATTTGTGTACTTTTAGTACACTTTGTTTACTTTAAGTACACTTTGTGTACTTTTTTGGGTGTTTACAGTAAGTTCTATGAATTTTTTAATGCCTATTTAATTTACCTCAAAAGGCTTCCAATTGCACTGTCTTCTGATACCGTTAAATGCAAATCTGAATCAAATGACTCATGCATGCATACATACATTTACATAAGTACTTATGTAGCCTCCGGATACCACAACTGCGTCATCTCGTATTCTCAAAATGGCAAACCGATAATAACCCGCCGCCTTTAATGAAGATTATGCAATTTTCATCTCTTCTCTCCACACTACGTTGCACTGGTTGCACTCAAACAAACATACACATACACGCACACACACTAAAGCTATGTAAGCCTCTCTGGGTATGACGACGGTAACTTTGTGTCATTTTGCGGCTTTAGAGTGGTATAATTTTTCTGTCTTTCATTACTTGAAGCTCTTTTGCTCTTTGTTTTGGCCGGATGCCATTTGGAAAGTGCAGTTGCCAAACAGGTTTTCCTATACTCATTGCAATCGTGTGTGCGCTATGGCACAAGTTGTTATTAGTGTTGGGTGTTGTTGTTTGTATTGTTTAACGTTTCGCTGACTCGCTCTACTTCACTACAGTACCACCTTAGATACATACATACATACTTACCTAAGAGCAGCAACAATGCCAGTAGCGCCAACGACAGCAGCAACAACAACACAACTGCCATAACAACATTGAATGTCATTCATAGTACTCGTACAAAACTTGGAATGAACAAACGAATGAAAGTGAAAGTGCATAAACATACAAATGAACTGATGGAAAACAACAGTGCAGCCAACAATGCGAATGTAGTGTGTACGGATGTGTGTATGGAGAAACAACCAGCCAACTCTTACGCACTATTTACAATGTGTTGTAGACGACGTAGTAGATGAAGAAGAAGGCCTACTACATATTTACAAAACAGCCGTCCAACCAAACGACCATTCACTCATTTATATCCGTAACTGGGAGAGTGGGTCACTTAAGTGTGATGGGAAGTTGTGTTGTTAGAACATAAGAGTGGGGAGTTGGGTGTCTGGTAAGTAATATAAGAACATAAATACACCACCGTTTGGTGAAGAAGAAGTGGTAAACGAAGAAGAGTTGTGTGATGTGCGTTGCTGGTGTAAGTACGTGTTCAGGTTTGCAATGTTTGTTTGCTGTTGTGTTCGTAAGTTATATTTGCGTGTAGTGTGAAATAAACACAACTTTAGGCATAGGAAAATGTATGTACACATTTACATGGTACAGTGGGGTGCAACGTATCAAATATAAAAACATTTTATATGAAAAAATTGTTTGCAAAAAAACCAAAGGAATTCTAAATGCATTAAAATAATTCTGAATGAGTTAAACCAATTCTCAAGGAATTAAAATAATGCTGAATGAACCGTATAAAACTAAATTAGAAATAACGGGTTTTTCAAAAAGAGCGCTACAAAAGTTTTAGTTAAATAAACAAACCCGGTTTTAGATACCAATGAAATTCTTTATTCCTGTGAAAGTACGTTCGATGCCATTATGTATGGAACTCGATTTCTTTTGCATGGCCACCACGGGCACGCTTGCAGAAGTCCAGACGCTGAACCCAATTTTCGACGTTTTTCAAGCATAAATCGGCCGATACTGCTGCAATTTCACGTTCGACATTCGTACGAAGTTTATCAATCGTCGCTGGCTTGTTGGCATAGACCATAGACTTGACGTAGCCCCACAGGAAATAATCTAACGGCGTCAAATCGCACGACCGAGGCGGCCAATCGACTGGGCCATTTCGTGAGATAACACGTTCTCCAAACTTGGTTTCCAATAAATTGATTGTGGCATTCGCTGTGTGGCTTGTGGCGCCGTCCGGTTGGAACCACATGTCCTCCAAGTCCATATTATCCAATTGGGGCCAAAAATATTCGGTTATCATTGAACGGTAGCGATTCGCATTCACAGTAATGTGCCGGTCTTGATCATCACGGAAGAAGTACGGCCCAATGATGCCGCCGGCCAATAAACCGCACCAAACCGTAATTTTTTCGGGATGCAATGATGACTCATGGATCACGTGTGTATTGCTGTCTGACCAATAACGCAAATTTTGCTTATTGACGAAGCCATTCAGCCAGAAATGAGCCTCATCGCTGAAGATGATTTTCCGATGAAAATCCGAATCGTAGCGCTCTTAAAGTTGACGCCACTGACTCCAAATTTCGGTAGTAAATTTTAATAATTTCGACTCGTTGTTGGCTCGTATATCTTTCCATGATGAAATGGCAAACCTTACTGAAGAGATATGTCAAAAGAGCGGGAAAAAATATGGCGTCGTTTGCTGTCCCTATCGATTTTTTTGTCGCATCTCTGTTGGAAACCCTTTACGTATGTTTGGTTTAAAACTTAAATTTGTATGTCTTGTGAAATAACAGCGAAAGTGAAAAACAAATGAATACAATGACATTTTTAGTCATTCCCTCTCCAAATATTTGACAGTTTGAAACAAACAATTATTAAAATTTATATTTTCATCTTATATGGAAATACGTAGACTTTAAGCCACTGTTCAGGCTAAAAATCCGAATGTGTGATTCAGTGCATGAGTATATTTGCCTGCTGGTGTGTTTCTATATTTGGATTTGAATGCTTATACGTCCATTTGTATGTGTGCATCTTATACCATTGGTGTTAAGCTGGCGCCTTCATCTTTAAAGCCAAAATGTTAGACATTTACAAATCTACCCAACTTTTGTTTCCTTTCAAAAGAGTTTAGATACTAGTCAAGTCATAAAACCCATACACCCAAACCACTAGCACAAAACCTGCTGAACCCCAAAAAAAAAAACCTAAGCAACCAACCACACCAGAAAACTAAACAATAACAGCAACAACAACAACTATACAACCAGCCAAATCACAGACTACCAGTTGTGCACCCAATTCCAAACAAACTCGCACGTTCACTCGCTCACATATTCGTATAAATACATACATACATACATATGTCCATGCAAATTTATTCACCACTTCTACCACCACCACCAATACAACATTGGTACTACATCGTCTAAGACTAGGACGACGGCTGTGTTGGTATTTTAGTTAGTTAAAAAGCTGCACAAACATAAACAAATGAGGAAAATAGCAATAAACTTAAATGCGGCCATAAATAAAATAATAACCAGTGCAAACAGTTGTGCATAATTAAATAGCATAGAGGTAAGGAAGAAAAATGGGTTGTTGTTTTCTGTGGACGGACATCAATGCCCATCATACAAGTTGAGCAAGTACCAACATAAAGGAAAGGGGAGAGACACTTCGAGATTCCGTTTTGTCCACTAACCTTTATGTTTGTAACAAAAGCAATGAGCCCACCTTTTGTACTAAAGATAGACAAGAGGTCCTTGAAGTCACCTTTGCATCACAGGATAACAGCCATGTCGCAGTTTACGCTCTCTTTTGAATGACAAACTTAGTTTTCACATTCATACTGAATATATAAGAGAAAAGGCGTTATAACCCGTAAGAAATCTTGTCAGAATCAATGCTCAATAGTAAAGGTTCGAATGATACAACAAGAAGACTGATAAGCAGTGTAACAACTCCGAAATTACATATGCAGCACCATGTTTTTCTATGGTGATGCAAAACGAGTATAATACATATTGCGCAACTACTTAACCCGTCTTCATACCGGACTGTCCTCTGGTACTTGCTGGTATCCCTCCTATAGATCTGCAGTTAACTGAACTGGAACTCACATATAAGGGGTCCGCAAAATAACTTTTTTTTTTGAAAATGCTATAAAAAAAAACTACTGAATATTTTCTCAAATTTATTTTTTTATTTGAAAGTACAATCCATCCGGTTAATAATGGAAAATAATTTCATTCAAATGGTTGCCTCGGCTGGCCATGCAGTAGCCTACACGATCGGTCCAATTTTTAAGCACATTATCGATTGTGTGCAGTTGTATTTCACCAATGGCTTCACGAATATTGTCCTTTAAAGCGTCAATTGTCTCTGGCTTGTCGGCGTAATACTTATATTTGAGGGCACCCCACAAATAATAGTCCAACGGTGTCAAATCGCAGCTCCGAGGTGGCCAAACGACATCAGCTCTGCGGCTGATAATGCGATCCTCAAAAATAGGGCGCAAAACATCGAGTGTAGCTTCGGCTGTGTGGCACGTAGCGCCGTCCTGTTGAAATCAAATGTTGCCAATATCCTCCTCTTCAATTTTTGTGAACAAAAATTCGTTCAACATGGCCCGATAACGATCGCCATTGAATGTAACGGCCACTCCTTGCCCATTTTCGAAGAAAAATGGTCCAATTATGCCTCTGGACCAAAATCCGCACCAAACAGTGACTCGTTTTGGGTGCATCGGCTTCTCAATGTATGCGTGCGGGTTTTCAGTGCCCCAAGTGCGACAATTTTGCTTGTTTACATACCCGCCAAGATCAAAATGAGCTTCATCTGAAAAGTTGATTTTTTTTTGGCAAAATCGGCATCTTCTGTAAGTCGATCGCAGGCCCATTTTTCCCATATTTCCCAGCGTTGTTCAAGCGTATACACAACCATATTCGTTCAGCGGAAGGATAAAACTAATTAGCTGTAAACTCAGACAGGAAACATGGGAACATGATCTAAGTGTTACCATTCACGAAATAAGCACTAGTTGAAAAAAAACGTTAGATAGCGGACCCGTTAGAAACTCTAAAAGTAGAAAGTCGACCCCAACAGAGATACGAAGTGTGAGCAGGGAAAAGACTATCCTAATGTGGCACGAACGGTGGAATAGTGCACGCTGCACCCAAATGTTAATATTTTTGTTGAAAACTGTTGAAACAAACAGGTGCAGCCAACCAAGAAACAAAAAAGCAGTAGATTCATTAAAGCAATGCTTGCAATCGTATACATGGTTCCTGCAATATGTTACAGCGTGTGTTGATAGGAAACATGGGAACATGAGTTGCCACATAAAGGTCCAATTTGTCTTGACGGTTGACGGTTGACGTTCTACTCAATATTGCGCGGTTAGTTATGACGGTTAGATCGTAGAAGAACAAAACAAAACAACTGATCGAAGAGCATTTGTACAAAATATAATTTGCATGCATGAGTTTTGTGTTAGAAAGTGATTGTGTCAAATAAAAAAATTAAAAATATAAAGAAAATTGTGGTTACCGTGTAATTGTGTATTGCCGCGCACAAAATGTCGAAGTAAAAGCAATAACAATAACAGCTGATCGGTCTTGACGGTTGACGGTTGATTGTGCATCCTGCAGAAGTCTACCGTCGTAAACCGTCAATTTTAGTTGTATCTCTTTACATGCAAAATGCAACCCCAACTCAAACAGCTGATCGCTTACCGTCAACCGTCTACCGTCAACCGTCAAGACTAATTGGACCTTAACACAAATGCAGATACGACCTGAGAGAGAACAAACACTGCCAAGAATTTGGCGCTGAGGAGGACACAGCAGAACATAATCTCATCCATTGTCCAAAAAGGGCGGACAAAAGAAAAACTCCGCCGGTTCCTACTGAAGTAAAATTGAAGCTCCGTAGTGAAACAAGGATCTGCAAATCCTGAGAAAGTCTTGCACAACACTTTTTAATAGGGAAAATTCCTCAACGACGGAGCCAGACTTGAATATGTACAAAATTAGTCTTGAAGAAGAAGTTAAGATCTTCAAAGAGGAGTTCTTGGAAACATGTCTGTGAAAGCATTAAAAATGCGTCCTACACTTTCATACTGCGCAAATCCCTCTCGACGACTCCCACCTCTTTCGAGATATCTAGAGGAACATAACGGGCGATGGACGAATAGAGTGATGAATCATTAGACCTCCTGCTTAACACACATTTTCCAAGAAACTGGTCCAAAGACATAAGGTCGGACTAACCGAACAACCACGCCATCTCGAAAGTTGCGGGAAATATCGTAACAGAAGAAACTACATTGGTCAATTGGAACCTGGAATTCAACTGGCCCAGACGACAAAGCACCAAAAACGGCATAGTACAAAGTGAACTACATATTTTGGGTCACTGGTTACTGAAACTTTATACGAGCTGCATCAAGCTGCCATATATTCCCGTTACATAACGAGAATCCAAGTTGGTATTCATTCCGAAAGCGAGGAACTAATCGCGTATTAATCCAAAAGGCTTTAACCCAATCAGTCTTTAATCTTTCCTTGTGAAGGTATTGTAGAGGATGATTGACTCATAACTGCGAACGACCATATGTACTTCTTAGTTGTCCACATGCCAGCACGCTTAAAACAAGCGCAAATCTATAGAGACCGTTCTCCACACTCTAGCGAGCTTAATAGCGAAATCTGTTTGCCAAAAAGAAAACATACTTGACGCATTTGTCGATATAAAGGGTGCATTTAACATCGTCTTACTAGGATCGTTAAAATCGACTCATCGGCACTTTGTGTTGATCTAGTGATCATTAATTTGATCTATGAATTGCTGGCAAGAAGGCGCAGAACATCGTCGCTGTGACATACGACCTTAACTCGAAAAATGAACAGAGGAACACGCCAATCCTTCTCCATGAGGTTACGGGCTTTGCGAAGCGCAATTGGAATCAGGAAACTTAACATTATCAGCCTTCCTAGAAATAGAAGGGGCCTTGAACAATATGACGTCACGCGCGATGAGGAACTCTCTAGAGAGCATGAATGTATCACGACCACTAGTGTACTGGGTTGATTGCATGCTGAGAAATCTAGTCGTCAAGTCGGAACTTATTGGAAGTTGCGTGAGGAAGATAACCACTGGGAGAACACCACATGGGTAGTTCTGTCTCCAATCCTATGGCTCCTGGTGACGAATGGAAGTTCGATGGACATATACGTCAAGGCTACTGCGACCGAGGGAAGCTGGCGATCTGCGTATGGTCTTGCATATGTTCTCCATGTTTTGGGTGGGGAACAGGGCACAGGGACTGGAATATACAGAGAGGACGACATGCAGCTAAGTCTTTCCTTTAGGCTTCGTAGCGAATGCAGTGCCTTTCAATCTGAGGTACTGGTCATTCAGAAGGCCGCGAGGGCCATAATGGGATGTGGAGTCGATACTAGTATACGGATAACCATCTGTATGGATAGCCAGGCTGCGATAAAGGCGACCAATTCCACATGTTGTAGATCGAAGTCGGTGGGAAATTGTAAGGAGAAGTTGGATAGACGTGGGGCTCTGGATATCAGCATCTACTGCGTTCCGATACAATGCGATACTCCTCGGAACGAATCAACGGACTTACTGGCTAGTGGAGGCTGTACTTTGCTGACAGCGACTCTCTAGTGGATGTTCATCCGGCCATCTATTACCATTTTGGCTTAGTGGAGGAATGGATGTGGAAAACAGCTATCAGACGTTGGGTCTCCAGATCCGACTTTATAACTGCTAAATAACTGTGGCCCGAACATAGCAGCTCTAGATAAGGATACATGGTTGGCCTGTGTAGGGGAGATTTGAAACTGGCCTATGAAATTCTAAACGGCCACTGCAATATCAGACACGTGACGGGCAAATGGAATAGTTCTGTTCGGGACTACAGTCGTTGTGCGAGAATGATGAGGAATCCGAGACGATGGAACATCTTCTTTGTAGGTGTCCCGCTTTGGTTCATATGAGGCTGAGCTACATGGGGCAAGACATTATATGGGACCTGGAGTGAGTCTCTCTCGCCTCAACAGAAGTGAGCATAATACTGGGTTTCATGAGGTGCCTCCCTTGGTTGACCGGGTCAATATGAATGGCAGGGTGTCACTGCTGTGACGACTTCATCCCACGATCATCTCCTCTTCATCATGTACTTACTTCTTTTCTTCCATTCCCACATATATATTCTCCTTTTCTTTCCTTTACTCTCTCCGTCTTTCATCGGACAATCGCAATGGATCAATAGATCGCCGAGTGTAATGTGACCTGGTTTTATAGCAGACCACAAGTGTCCCGAAACTAATCTAACACGCCAATACGGAGTCTTCACTTTATCATTAAGTCTACACTTTATTAATTAATGAATTAAGATCTGGATAGTGGTTTGCTAGAGTTGGGGGGTTCAGGTTGCACAGTCGGAGCAAATGTTGACAACCTCACAATTGCAGTACAGGGAAAATACCCTTCCACGTGCAGAGACGTGCTCCAGAACTTAATCAGGATACTCTCTTAAGTATACCACGGAGTATGAGTTATAAAAAAAAACTACTGAATATTTTCTCAAATTTATTTTTTTATTTGAAAGTACAATCCATCCGGTTAATAATGGAAAATAATTTCATTCAAATGGTTGCCTCGGCTGGCCATGCAGTAGCCTACACGATCGGTCCAATTTTTAAGCACATTATCGATTGTGTGCAGTTGTATTTCACCAATGGCTTCACGAATATTGTCCTTTAAAGCGTCAATTGTCTCTGGCTTGTCGGCGTAATACTTATATTTGAGGGCACCCCACAAATAATAGTCCAACGGTGTCAAATCGCAGCTCCGAGGTGGCCAAACGACATCAGCTCTGCGGCTGATAATGCGATCCTCAAAAATAGGGCGCAAAACATCGAGTGTAGCTTCGGCTGTGTGGCACGTAGCGCCGTCCTGTTGAAATCAAATGTTGCCAATATCCTCCTCTTCAATTTTTGTGAACAAAAATTCGTTCAACATGGCCCGATAACGATCGCCATTGAATGTAACGGCCACTCCTTGCCCATTTTCGAAGAAAAATGGTCCAATTATGCCTCTGGACCAAAATCCGCACCAAACAGTGACTCGTTTTGGGTGCATCGGCTTCTCAATGTATGCGTGCGGGTTTTCAGTGCCCCAAGTGCGACAATTTTGCTTGTTTACATACCCGCCAAGATCAAAATGAGCTTCATCTGAAAAGTTGATTTTTTTTTGGCAAAATCGGCATCTTCTGTAAGTCGATCGCAGGCCCATTTTTCCCATATTTCCCAGCGTTGTTCAAGCGTATACACAACCATATTCGTTCAGCGGAAGGATAAAACTAATTAGCTGTAAACTCAGACAGGAAACATGGGAACATGATCTAAGTGTTACCATTCACGAAATAAGCACTAGTTGAAAAAAAACGTTAGATAGCGGACCCGTTAGAAACTCTAAAAGTAGAAAGTCGACCCCAACAGAGATACGAAGTGTGAGCAGGGAAAAGACTATCCTAATGTGGCACGAACGGTGGAATAGTGCACGCTGCACCCAAATGTTAATATTTTTGTTGAAAACTGTTGAAACAAACAGGTGCAGCCAACCAAGAAACAAAAAAGCAGTAGATTCATTAAAGCAATGCTTGCAATCGTATACATGGTTCCTGCAATATGTTACAGCGTGTGTTGATAGGAAACATGGGAACATGAGTTGCCACATAAAGGTCCAATTTGTCTTGACGGTTGACGGTTGACGTTCTACTCAATATTGCGCGGTTAGTTATGACGGTTAGATCGTAGAAGAACAAAACAAAACAACTGATCGAAGAGCATTTGTACAAAATATAATTTGCATGCATGAGTTTTGTGTTAGAAAGTGATTGTGTCAAATAAAAAAATTAAAAATATAAAGAAAATTGTGGTTACCGTGTAATTGTGTATTGCCGCGCACAAAATGTCGAAGTAAAAGCAATAACAATAACAGCTGATCGGTCTTGACGGTTGACGGTTGATTGTGCATCCTGCAGAAGTCTACCGTCGTAAACCGTCAATTTTAGTTGTATCTCTTTACATGCAAAATGCAACCCCAACTCAAACAGCTGATCGCTTACCGTCAACCGTCTACCGTCAACCGTCAAGACTAATTGGACCTTAACACAAATGCAGATACGACCTGAGAGAGAACAAACACTGCCAAGAATTTGGCGCTGAGGAGGACACAGCAGAACATAATCTCATCCATTGTCCAAAAAGGGCGGACAAAAGAAAAACTCCGCCGGTTCCTACTGAAGTAAAATTGAAGCTCCGTAGTGAAACAAGGATCTGCAAATCCTGAGAAAGTCTTGCACAACACTTTTTAATAGGGAAAATTCCTCAACGACGGAGCCAGACTTGAATATGTACAAAATTAGTCTTGAAGAAGAAGTTAAGATCTTCAAAGAGGAGTTCTTGGAAACATGTCTGTGAAAGCATTAAAAATGCGTCCTACACTTTCATACTGCGCAAATCCCTCTCGACGACTCCCACCTCTTTCGAGATATCTAGAGGAACATAACGGGCGATGGACGAATAGAGTGATGAATCATTAGACCTCCTGCTTAACACACATTTTCCAAGAAACTGGTCCAAAGACATAAGGTCGGACTAACCGAACAACCACGCCATCTCGAAAGTTGCGGGAAATATCGTAACAGAAGAAACTACATTGGTCAATTGGAACCTGGAATTCAACTGGCCCAGACGACAAAGCACCAAAAACGGCATAGTACAAAGTGAACTACATATTTTGGGTCACTGGTTACTGAAACTTTATACGAGCTGCATCAAGCTGCCATATATTCCCGTTACATAACGAGAATCCAAGTTGGTATTCATTCCGAAAGCGAGGAACTAATCGCGTATTAATCCAAAAGGCTTTAACCCAATCAGTCTTTAATCTTTCCTTGTGAAGGTATTGTAGAGGATGATTGACTCATAACTGCGAACGACCATATGTACTTCTTAGTTGTCCACATGCCAGCACGCTTAAAACAAGCGCAAATCTATAGAGACCGTTCTCCACACTCTAGCGAGCTTAATAGCGAAATCTGTTTGCCAAAAAGAAAACATACTTGACGCATTTGTCGATATAAAGGGTGCATTTAACATCGTCTTACTAGGATCGTTAAAATCGACTCATCGGCACTTTGTGTTGATCTAGTGATCATTAATTTGATCTATGAATTGCTGGCAAGAAGGCGCAGAACATCGTCGCTGTGACATACGACCTTAACTCGAAAAATGAACAGAGGAACACGCCAATCCTTCTCCATGAGGTTACGGGCTTTGCGAAGCGCAATTGGAATCAGGAAACTTAACATTATCAGCCTTCCTAGAAATAGAAGGGGCCTTGAACAATATGACGTCACGCGCGATGAGGAACTCTCTAGAGAGCATGAATGTATCACGACCACTAGTGTACTGGGTTGATTGCATGCTGAGAAATCTAGTCGTCAAGTCGGAACTTATTGGAAGTTGCGTGAGGAAGATAACCACTGGGAGAACACCACATGGGTAGTTCTGTCTCCAATCCTATGGCTCCTGGTGACGAATGGAAGTTCGATGGACATATACGTCAAGGCTACTGCGACCGAGGGAAGCTGGCGATCTGCGTATGGTCTTGCATATGTTCTCCATGTTTTGGGTGGGGAACAGGGCACAGGGACTGGAATATACAGAGAGGACGACATGCAGCTAAGTCTTTCCTTTAGGCTTCGTAGCGAATGCAGTGCCTTTCAATCTGAGGTACTGGTCATTCAGAAGGCCGCGAGGGCCATAATGGGATGTGGAGTCGATACTAGTATACGGATAACCATCTGTATGGATAGCCAGGCTGCGATAAAGGCGACCAATTCCACATGTTGTAGATCGAAGTCGGTGGGAAATTGTAAGGAGAAGTTGGATAGACGTGGGGCTCTGGATATCAGCATCTACTGCGTTCCGATACAATGCGATACTCCTCGGAACGAATCAACGGACTTACTGGCTAGTGGAGGCTGTACTTTGCTGACAGCGACTCTCTAGTGGATGTTCATCCGGCCATCTATTACCATTTTGGCTTAGTGGAGGAATGGATGTGGAAAACAGCTATCAGACGTTGGGTCTCCAGATCCGACTTTATAACTGCTAAATAACTGTGGCCCGAACATAGCAGCTCTAGATAAGGATACATGGTTGGCCTGTGTAGGGGAGATTTGAAACTGGCCTATGAAATTCTAAACGGCCACTGCAATATCAGACACGTGACGGGCAAATGGAATAGTTCTGTTCGGGACTACAGTCGTTGTGCGAGAATGATGAGGAATCCGAGACGATGGAACATCTTCTTTGTAGGTGTCCCGCTTTGGTTCATATGAGGCTGAGCTACATGGGGCAAGACATTATATGGGACCTGGAGTGAGTCTCTCTCGCCTCAACAGAAGTGAGCATAATACTGGGTTTCATGAGGTGCCTCCCTTGGTTGACCGGGTCAATATGAATGGCAGGGTGTCACTGCTGTGACGACTTCATCCCACGATCATCTCCTCTTCATCATGTACTTACTTCTTTTCTTCCATTCCCACATATATATTCTCCTTTTCTTTCCTTTACTCTCTCCGTCTTTCATCGGACAATCGCAATGGATCAATAGATCGCCGAGTGTAATGTGACCTGGTTTTATAGCAGACCACAAGTGTCCCGAAACTAATCTAACACGCCAATACGGAGTCTTCACTTTATCATTAAGTCTACACTTTATTAATTAATGAATTAAGATCTGGATAGTGGTTTGCTAGAGTTGGGGGGTTCAGGTTGCACAGTCGGAGCAAATGTTGACAACCTCACAATTGCAGTACAGGGAAAATACCCTTCCACGTGCAGAGACGTGCTCCAGAACTTAATCAGGATACTCTCTTAAGTATACCACGGAGTATGAGTAAATCCAGAGGAAATAGATCTTGTACTCTTTGCCAGGAAACATATATTCATCCCTTCCGTATATTCATCCCTTGTCCCTATGCAGTAGAGAAATTTGCCTACATGATAGTGCAAGATATCTGGATGTGATTCTCGCTAGGAAGCATAGTTTCATGTCAAATACTACGAATAGGATCAATAGAGCCACAGTGAACTTATATTCTTGTAAAAGGACCATCGGAGGACGATGGGTCTATCCCCGAAAAAAGTTTACTGAATATATACAGCTGTTGCTCGCCCTATACTGCTCTACGGCATTGTTGGTGGCCGGCACTGGAAAAATGCACTTACCTAAGTCTGTTGACATACATAAGTCCAGATAATATTACCATGACACTTGCTGGGAAAGCAAATGACTGCAACGTCGGCATTCCGCTTGGGACCTTGCCCGCAATTGATCACTAGCCCATGTGGTTATAAGACGATTTAGGGGGATCTGCGGCTATCCCCAATAAATATCGACTACATATCACACGTCAGTGGTGCAATGGTTAGTGTGCGTGGCTCTTATATATCTGAACGTGTGCTCGATCCCTTCACTGACCATCTTACATTTCTTTCGACGACGATCACCTCGCTTAGTGATAGTGACACTATCGAGTATTTAGCTATGAAAAAGCTTCTCAAAATACCGTTCGGAAATGGTATAAGTCCGGCGTACCTTCATGGGATGTAATGGGAACCCATTTTTTTCAGTCGGTCACTTCCCTAATTGCCAAAATATCCGTCTGATACACGCTACAATGATAGTCTACGCGAAATGAGCAGTAAAGTAAAGCCCTCCAGCTGGTGTCCTGACCTAAACGTGCAGAAATTGACGTATCCCTCTATACTAGGAACTCCTTCGTTCCATGAGTCCCTTTCCCGCATGAGAGTTTGGTATTTCCGATCGTCAACTTGACTTAGATTACTATGCTATTTATTTTACTAAAACTGTTGGCAATTATAACAAAAACAAAACACAGTGTAGAGGGTTTAAAACAGTCTGGTGCTCTTTTTATAGACTACAGGACTTTTATGAAGTTTTTATGAGTGCAAGCCGGGAAGGACCAAGAGGAGCAGTAGGATAATGTGGACGCGGTTGGGGCAGACATGTTTACTGGATCATGAAAACAGTTGTTATTGCTGTTGCCAATATTGTTTTTGTTGTAGTTAACAACCAAACAAATACAAACAAAAAACAAAACACAGAGAAAGAAAAGGAAAACTGAAAGTAGGTGCTATAATCTCTAAGGAGTTTGCGAATAAAATAGCCAGATTTAATAAATCTTTTGTTGTATTATGAAATTTTCTACGCTTTTTAATGAAAATAAACACGAAGGTGGCTGTAGACGCCAGGCGACAGTCGCTTGCTCATAGTCACGCACACAATCACGTACGTACACACGTAGCCAAATGTCGTCATGTACACACACACTCGCCCACGCACACGTACACACAATTGGAATTGATTCCTTTTGGTGTTTTTGTGTTTCCTTTAGGGGCCGATTAACGTCGTAATTTTTGTTGTTGTTGTTGTTATTGTTTGGGACCCTTATTTATGTACGGAAACGATAGCGATTTTTATTTTGTAACAACAACTCGCAAGGAGGAGAGTGAAGGAAAAACGAAATGAATTAGATTGCATAAATTGTGAATGCGTGTGTGTGTGTGTGTGTGTGCTTGTTTGTATTTGTATTTGTGTATACTAAAGTGAGTAATGTTATGCCTGAATGAGTGAGCGAATTACATGTGTTTAAGGGCGTGTGACTGGTGTTTGTGTGTATTTGTATGTTTGTATGCTTTGTAGCGTCATGGTGGGGTAAATAATAAAGTTATTGCTGCTGGTGTTGCTGCTCTTGTCGTCACTGTTTTTTGTTGTTTTCCTTTAATTCTACCTCAGGTGTCACTTGTCAAGTAATGACACAACAAGACTAGTGGCAAACAAGAAAAAATACAAACAGAAAAACTCGTGAAGATTGGCAACAGTAGCGCCAATGGCACGACAACGACGACGAAGTCATCGACAACAATGATACTGTCGGCAACGGCAAAGACGATAGCTGAGTTGACAGCCGCCACGACATCAGTCAATTCAACTCGATTTAATGACAGCCAACAACGCCAACAACAGCAACAACGTCAGCCAAAGGAAAAAGAAAATATAACAATAATCTCAAGTTGCTTTTTATGTCTTTTTGATATATTCACAAAGACGTAACGATTACATATGCGAGTACATGAACCAGGGGTGACAAGTTGGCTACCTCAATGGGGAGGAGGCTGTCGCACCATTAGTATTTCTACAAAAATTAAAAACAGGCAAGAAGTTGGACTAACCATGTAAAATATGGATCGTAATTTTTAATAAACAAATATTTTCCCATTACATTCCATGAATGAACGGGAGCTGTGCGCTTTCTAGTTTTATACTCCTTAAATGGGACCTACAGTTTTACACTGGTTCCGAGTGAATTTTTTGCTGAAGGTTTTTTATAGCTAATTACTCGATAGTATCACTAAGCAAAGTGATCATCGTCGGCAGAAATGAAACGAGAACAGAGAAGAGATCGAATTTACGTCCCAAAGTAACGGGTGATCCAAGTAGACATCCTTTTTTCAATAGCCTTTTTTTTACAGATCACGTGTGAGTCGTGTCATGCTGTCATGTTATTTTTGTTTAGTATTGTTTGGCATTTCATCATGGAAAGACTTACGCCTGAACAACGTTTACAAATCGTTCAACTTTATTGCGGAAATTCACGTTCTGTGAGGAATGTGTTCCGTGCACTTCGCTCAACTTATGGTCAACATAATCGGCCTACGGAGCGTACTATTCGCAACACCATCACCTACCTTGAGACCCAGCATTCATTATTGGATAATATTCGACCGAATAGACCACGTCCAGCACGCAGTGAAGAAAATATAGCGGCCGTAGCTGAGAGTGTACACGAAGACCGTGGAGAATCGATTCGGCGCCGCTCGCAGCAACTCCGACTGACGTATCGAACGACTTGGCGCATTTTACGTCGACATCTTAAATTGAAAGCGTATAAAATACAGCTTGTGCAAGAACTGAAGCCGCCCGACCTTCCCAAGCGACGTCGCTTCGCTCTATGGGCTCTTGAAAAGTTCCAAGAAGATCCGACGTTTTCGAGCCAAATTTTGTTCAGCGATGAGGCCGATTTCTGGATTCAACAGCTGCCACTTCATCCAGAAAAAACAAGCGTTTGTGGGCGGTGGAATCATCGGTCCATATTTCTTCAAAAAATGACGTAACCGTCAATGGCGACCGTTATCGGGCCAAGATAACCGACTATTTGATGCCTGAAATTAAAGCTCGTGATCTCGGCGACATTTGGTTGCAACAAGACGGCGCCACTTCTCACACATCCCATCAATCAATGGATTTATTGAGAGAACACTTCGGTGAGCAGATAATTTCACGTTTTGGGCCGGTCGATTGGCCACCAAGATCGTGTGATATCACACCGGTAGACTTTTTCCTGAGGGGATATGTAAAGTCTAAAGTTTATGTCATTCGCCAGTTACCAGTCGAAATGCTCGAACGAGTCATCGAAAATTGGACTCAACGGATGAACCATCTGAGACGTAGCCGCGGCCAACATTTGATAGACATAAGCTTCAAAAAAATAAATGCCAAAGAATGTTCTTTCAAATGATAATACACATTCCCCATTCAATTTGAATTTTCTGTGTTTTTTTTTCATTAAAAAAGTAGGGAACCTCGAAATGGATCACGCTTTATAAGAGTCGCGCACACTAACCATTGCACCGCCAATGGACGTGTCTGCAACTTCTCACAAATATAGTATAATTCTGTCTAAACACATTGTGTTTGCCATTCAATATTACATGTTGGACACACAATGATTAATGGGTTATAATACATGATTTTGTGGGCCAAAATTTCGCTTTGTTTGTTGAAAACTGCCGAAAACAAAAACGTGACAGACAACAAAAGAGCAGCATATCTTTCATTTATGAAGACAGTGCTTGCAAACATATACATGGTTCCTGCTATATGTTGATGGGTCCGTTTTTTATACAATGTGTGTGGTGTGCCATAACATCCCATGAAAGGATTGAGGAGAGCTTTTCATGTATATCATGTAGCAATGATAAATTCGGCTTTTGCAACCGAATTATGGTTGCTACAACCGAATTGAGGTTGTCACGACTGTATTTAGCAAACCTCCCCCCCCCCTCACACAACTAACATTCGGTTGAAACAACCTCGATGCGTCATGGATTCGGTTGCGACAACTGAATTTCTAATTTTATTCGTTCTAACAACTAAACTTTCTATAATTTCAAGTGTAACAACAGAATTTAGAGTCAATTCGGTTGTAATAACCGAATTTGGCATCAATTCGTTTGCAACCATCAAATATGCTACCAGTTAGGTTGCACCAACCGAATTTGGCTTTAATTGGAGAACATTTGGCATTAATTCGTTTGCAATAACCGTATTTATGAAAAATGAGACCGCTGCTACCGAAATTTTCATGAATTCTGTTGATCTTTATGTTGACCGGTCGAATGTTCAAGACCTAAATCGACAGACACAAAATAAAATAAACAAATGTATTCCCCATAACATCACAAGGACGGGTAGGGAAGCCCTTATCACAATCAGTGAGCTGTGAGATTTCTAATTGTACACTCACTGCTCGACAAACACAACAAATTAGGGCTGTGACAAAATGAAGGATCTGAGTTCAGAAATGGTCGGAAGCTTTAACATTATCGCAGCATTAACTCCTCGTTTTGTAATTTTTTATATGGGTCGACCAATAAGTACCCGTGTTAGCAAGGAAGAGGTAAGTTTTTAAATTTTCCGCGCAGCTCATTAACACCCCTACACACGTGGAAAAAGCTGTATCCAAATTGGAGAAGTCCATGGATACCGCATTCAAAGTGTCATGTCTTCAGTCACGCTCCCTTGGTGGACAGATGAGCTTACAACACTAAGAAGAGAATCTCGCAAAGGTTTCAATGCAAGCTATGTAAGTGGATCCTGGCAGCCGTACAAGGATAAAATTAAAGAGTATAAGAAAGCAATAGCCACAGCAAAAATACGATCCTTGTCATAGTACTCAAATCCCACCCATGTGAGGAGGAATGAAGGGACATGGTCAAATAGCTCAGCTGAATCGCTAGAGATACTCCTGAAAACTCACTTCCCGGGCTGCCTGAACACATCCATTGAGGTGCCGACATTATCAACTCAATACTCGGATACTTATGGTATACAGGATATAATCAGTCCAGACAGAATATCCTGGGCCATCAATAGCTTCTCACCATATAAAACTCCGGGCCCAGATGGTATTATACCAAAAATACTGCAAAGCTCGGAGGTCATAATTAAGCCGTGGTACTGTATCGTATTCCGATCTTGCCTGAGTCCTAACTACTTATCAAAGAGTTGGAGCCAGGTAAGAGTGGTTTCCACTCCCAAGGCGGGGACACGGAGTCATGAGAGCGCAAAGGATTTCAGACAGATCAGCCTCTCGTCGTTTTTCTGAAAACGCTTGAAACGCTAATTGACGCATGCATACGCACGAAAATGGATGGATCGCCCAAAATATCATGCAGCCAATATGCATATCTAAAAGGCCGCTCAACCGATACAGCCCTGCATGAAGTCGTCAGAACACAAACAATATACCTTCGCGGCCTTCTTGGATATAGAGGGTGCATTCAATAATGTGAGCTCAACGGCTATAGAAGAATCACTTGAAGATCTAGACGTGGAAACATTCCTCAACAGTTGGTTAGTGACAATGCTACATACTAGAATTATCAACGCCTCTATGGACAACAACGAGTCATCAAAGAGAGTGAATAGGGGAACTCCTCAGGGTGGAGTCATCTCCCTCCTACTTTGGTTACTCGTGATCAATAAAATACTACTAAAACTGGACAATGTGAGGATCAAAAGCGTGGCGTATGCGGATGACGTGGTAATGCTGGTATCTAGTTCGTTCCCAGCCATGTTTAGCGACTGGACCACTGGGAGTGGTCTTGGAGTGAATCACGAATACCAAGATACCAAAGTTTAATGCTCCTCGGCTAAGTGGAATAGAGATTGCACTATCAACTCACGCCAAGTACTTGTTCCCATCCGTGTTGAGCGAAATCATCAATATGGCCTTGAAATCACTTAACGACTGGGCCACTGGGAGTGGTCTTGGAGTGAATCCAAGGAAAACTGAGGTCATGCTTTTTACGACAAAGACCAAGATACCAAAGTTTACTACTCCTCGGTTAAGTGGAACAGAGATTCCACTATCAACTCACGCCAAGTACTTGGGCGTGATTCTAGACCCTAAACTATGCTTGAAGTGTAACATAGAGCACCGGGCACAGAAAGCAACCATTGTTTACTACGCTCGTCGCAAAACGTTCGGAAGCCGATGGGGTCTCCGACCCAAAATGGTGCTATGTATGTATACTAGTATAATCAGACATATACTCCCCTACGGAGCAATGGTATGGTGGCCTGTCGCGGGGAAGTCGTCCACCATGAAACTGTCATACAGAGATCAGCTTGCATCGGCATAACGGGGGCAATGAGGACGTGTCCAGCTGAAGCCCTTAATGCAATGCTTCATCCTATACCAATTGACCTTCACATAACAGCTAGTGCGACCTGGAGTGCTACCCAACTAAATGCTCTTGGAATCTGGAAGAGCAACGCATATGTATATGCGAGAATACTACAGGCAATTCCAAGATAACTCAATACAACCATCAATTACTGCACCTCCTCATTGATAACCTATTCGATGTCAGGTTTCCCAGAAGAATAGAGTGGGATAAAGGAGAACCTCTGACAGGTTTTGACACCAAAGTATTTACGGACGGATCCAAAGTGGTATGTGGAACCGGCTCGGGTGTCTTCTCCGAAGAGGCAAGCTTCTATTTATCATTCAAACTCCCAGACAAGTGCAGCGGTTTCCAAGCGGAGGTACTGGTCATCAAGGAAGCCTGCGCCGAACTTATACTACAACGGGGAACAGAGCGCATTGGAATATTTGTAGATAGCCAAACGGCTCTCCTATTACTTAAATCTAACAACACTGCATCTAAAATCGTTAGTGAATGTAGGGAAAAACTTGTCAAGCTAGGTCGACTGGCGAATGTGGTTCTTACTTGGATACCAGGCCACAAGGGTCTCCTAGGGAACGAAAGGGCAATCCAATCAGTATGTTACGGTGGTCATAGATGGTGAGGGGTCCCCATAGACAGTATCCAACTTCCTTTATCATTTTTCGCATGTAAAATGCAAATTACGGACCGCTATTGTTATTTTTTCCATTTTATCGAGGAAACTAACCTATGAATCAGCCTGAAAGTTAGTATGTGACAGATGACAGTACACGACGGTAATGCCAACCTCCCTCAGCAACGCCACTTATTGATCGACCCTCGTATGATATTAAATAATTAAAAAAAATGCAATGAGTGTTCGAACTCACGGCGATGAGCTAACACCTTTTTATTACATGGTACCTGTTCGATTTCAATGAACACATTAGTAAATTTTACATTGGTAAATAAAAATAGCGTTCAATCATATGATGACGTTACATTTAAATACGATAATATTAATACTTAAAATTATTTAAAGTCCAGTGCAATCACATCTGTCATTATTTTCTTGCTTAATACTTTTTGTTTTATTTCCACAAAACACAAAGAGAATGCAAAGCAACAGACACATGTACATACATACATTGTTATGTTCGTACATACGCTACAAAAGTTCACACAATTTTCGTTGCTCTCTTGCTATCTCATTTTTATATACGTATAACCACGTCATTAATCTCTTTGCTCTGAGAGTGCTCCGCACCCATACAAGACAACTATTCGCTGCCGCTACATCAGTGTGTATTTTTTTCGCAGTCTGATAATCTATGTTTCGCAGTCGGACAAATCTGTGTTCTATATAGGGGTGGGTCAACCTTATCAGTTAGGGGTATGAAAAATAGATGTTGGCCGATTCTGAGACCTACCAGATATGCACACAAAATTGCATACAAATCGGTCTAGCCGTTTTGGAGGAGTTTAACGCCAAATAATCTGTGATCACAGTCGAACAAACTGTGTTTGGATGTGTTCACTGTGTGAGTTTAGTCCCTACCCGCGCCTATAGATATTAAAACATCAAAATGATTCAAACATTCCCGCTACATGCGTTTTTTGATTAGGTTGCGATAAGCTGTAACGACGGCTGTGACACCCTCTAAATTCGACTGTGATAGCCTCAAATTCAGTTATGACACCCTCTAATGTCGTTGTTACAATCTCTACTTCGGTTGTGATAACCTCTAAATTCGGTTGTGATAATATCTTGTTTGGTTGTGACAACCTCTAATTCGGTTGTGGCAACCTCCAAATTCGGTTGTGGCAACATCTAAATTCAGTTTCGGCTAATTCGGTTACCTCAACTGCGTTTTTTCTATGTGAGTACGAATAATGGAAACCACTGAATTATGTTGGGTATTATTACGCGGTGACCTCCTACTCTGCCATTTAGCCTGTATAGTGAAATATTATACAATTCCGATACTGCATGTAAAGTTGATTATTTTTCTCATTCCCAATCCGAACCTTCTTCTCCACATTTCTGAAGGACGGTAGGATAAGGGCCTGGTAAACCTGATGAATCCTGAACAAAACCTAAACATTTCAAGTGGCATTTTTTAATTTTAATTAATGTATTTTGCAGTCAAAATGTTGATCTCTTTAAGAGTCAAATTGGCAATATGAAGAATTCATTGGTGCCTTTTGTATTGAAAATCTTTCTCCAATAAGATTTTTTTTCTTCAAAAAAAAAGAGTTGATTCCCAGTTTGCCATATATGTATGCGTCATGTACAACCATCATGTTTAAACCAATTGCCCCATTTTTAAATTTTGACTAATACCCAGGGAATGCCTCCTATAAATGCAGTGCGTTGTATTAGATTGGGACAGGAGTAGGAAGAACGAGGGAATAGTGCTTGTTGATGTTTGCCTTAAACCGGAATCGTATTATACATTCAGACTGTTCGGCTTAAGAACGTTGCAATTCTCACTGCGATGTGTCCTCTGATCCACTTTACAAGTGACGACAGTCATAAATCTCAGCTGAACACTTCCCATGGAAATGTCGATAGAACAAGTTTACGCAGCCCACCTTCCGTCGATGGTTCACGTATATGGCAGAGTTGGCTATCACCTATTAACTTCACAGCCCTCATTTGAATACGATCCAGATGCTCCAAGGTAGACTTAGGTTGCACTTGCCTATACATGAGAGTTATATTCCATCTTAGGCCTAATATAATTGATGTAGATATTGATGAGATCAGAGGGGTGAAAAATATCCTACACCACTTTCAAAATCCCAAGCACTTGAAGGCTTCTTTCGACACGTTAAATACATGCCCACAACATCATGAGTATTTGATTCTTCAATACCTACTCCGTCCATAGAAACTGAAAGCAGAGCCGAGTCAATTGTATGTTTGTTTGAAAGTACGCAACACTGGGTCTTATAAATAATGGTTTCCTATTACATCCGTCGTCGGTGGTGCAATGGTTTGTGTGCGCGGCTCTTGTACATGAGAACGTGGGTGCGATCCCTGCTCAGACCGTCTTACATTTCTTTCGACGACGGTGACCTCGCTTAGTGATGGCGACACTATCGAGCACTTAGCCATGAAAAGCTTCTCAAAATACCGTTCGGAACCGGAGTAAAACTGTAGGTCCCAATCAGTGACACATCCTACTGGTTGTGAGAAGATCTCCCCAATCCCTTCATGGGATGTTATGGGACACCATGTTGTTTATTACATCCCATGGAGGAATCGGGGAGAGCTTCTCACAATCAGTGAACTGTGTGCTTTATAGTTTTACAATCACCATTGGGACCTACAATTTTACAGCGGTTCCGAACGATATTTTGAGAAGCTTTTTCATGGCTAAGTACTCGATAGTATCGCCGTTACTAAGCGAAAGGGCCGTCGTCGAAAGAAATGTAGGGTGGTCAGAGCAGCTATCGAACCCACGTTCTCATGTACAACAGTCAGGCACACTAACCATTGCATCACTGACGGTCAGCGATAATCAGCATAGTCTATGAAATTCGTTTAACTCAAATTTCCGAGGCAATGTTGTCGTACAAATGTTGATCTTCACATAATTACGCTCATATCCTATTGGCTAATGGGGTAACAATAATAACAAAAATATCGTACTTTTCTTCAAGAGACAACGGACATTCTGATTTCTACGACAAAGTCGTCCTTTGCCGTTCAACGGTAACATATTCCATTATTGTCTTTCTCTTTCTATTTAGTACATTTCCCAACACACATACACATGCCAATACTTACAGCGAACTTCCACGTATTCTCCATCCAAAACAGTAAGATATTAAAATTTAATTTGAACTTAAGTTTTATTGCTTCACACACATGCACACACATACACAACAACACTCTCGGACACAGATGCAAAATATAATCAATATTGAATCAAATAGAAAAATCCCATTGATTTGAACGAGTTTTGTTTCTGTTTTGATTGCTTCTTTTCACTAACTACTACTGCGTTGTGTTGCTGTTCTTATTTGTACCACTTGGAAACAACAACAAACCGTTTGTTAATGAAATTTAATTTCTTTCGTTCTTTCTTTCTTATTTAAAATTTCACGTTTATTTATTCACTTTATTTTGGGTTAATTTGCTACAAACGTTATTTGTTTTTTCTTCTTTTTTTCGTGTTCACTTTCTTCTTTCCACTAGCGACAAAAAAAAACACAAAGTTAAACACACACGCACTCTTTGAATGAGGGGACTTCAATCAACCGTCCGAGCGACCGGCACACCGAGGTCTTTATTACTGTGGCTTACAATCGAAACTGCGATAAAATGTTTGTCTGTGGTCTTGTCTCAAGTAAATTTGTGATTTTCGCTTTTGTTGGCCATTACCATGACAACATTCGGGTTTATAACATAACCCAGCAATCACCAACCATTCAATCGAAAGAGAACAGTTATGCTTGGTAACGCTAAGAAAATACTATGCATTACTCTCGCGCTCTCTCTCTCACACACTCAATCAATTTCGCAATGTTGCTCTCTCTTGATGGGGAGTTACCAGATTGTTTTAACAGAAAGGGGGATTCTGTTAACTGTTGGGGTGACCATTTGTGGTGTTACCGAACTGGTAAAATTTTGGACATATGGAATGGTAGATTTGGTCAAAACAATTTTATTTTGTCATTAACATACGAGGGCAGTTTGACAAGTTCATGACTTTATGAATAATTTTTTTTTTTTGAGGGGAAAAAGGTTTTATTTCTCAACATAGTTTCCTTTTAACTTGATACATTTAGTCCATCGTTTTTCCAAGGTTCTCAAAAAATTCGTTTGTTTCAGTAATGACCTCTTCATTCGACCCAAATCTTTCTTAAGGGATTAGAAATAAAAATTAGTCAATGAGGGTTAATATGGCGAATGAGGCAGCAATTCGTAGCCCAATTTATAGATTTTTGGCATGGGTACTACCAGGGGGTTTCTATGGCACAGCTGATCGAAAAGGTACTAGGGAAATGATGTAGAATGAGAGACCAAAGAAAACATATACATCGATTGTAGACCATGCAGCAAACTAAGTTTAAATAGTGTTTGACAGCTAAATTATGTTTTACGTTTTTAGCATCGAACGAAATTACGCATTCAATTTAATTTCTGTCCGTATTATGTCCAACTAAAGAGTAAATTACAAACGCAACTCGAACTCGGTGAAACGGCCTACTGCTCCTCGTCATCAAGAGAACGTGAAGAGAGGCATGTTCGCCGGTACGTTTCATGGTGGAAGAGGACCTTTTGTCTTCGCCAAATGGGCTCGTTTTTGCTTCAACTCAATGTCAAGTCTGTCCAACAACTGTGTACAATATTCGCCGGTTATCATTTTACCCAGGGGATTTCGATGCCACAGCTGATCGACTATGGAGTTAAAAATTCGTTGAGAGCCAAGTAGTGTCGAATTTAGACCGCATTTTATTACGGCCAGGTTAGAGATATCCTTGTTCTGTAATCTTTGCCGTTTGCACCATCCAATTTGAGAATTTGAGAAAAAGTCACGCGGCTTTCAAACCGCCCTCGTATTGTGTTAATAATAACACAATCTGAAATGTGGTTCATATGTGTAACAGAAGATACCACTATTTATTTCAGTTACGCTACTGCCTTTGACGGTTATCGATTTTTGAGGTATATGTTAACTGAAGGGGATGCATCTAGTGTTTATTAAATTACTACCAAATGGGCGCCACTAAATATATTTTTTTCTGGGAAAAATTATAGATTACAAATCTTCTGGTTCTGATTATACCTTTACCGCGCGCCGTTTCTTGAGTTTTTGCCGTGCCGCCGCCTGTTTGCGTAGAAATCGGCGCGGAGGTGGCGTGATTCGGCGGCGTATAACTTTTTGTTCAGTCTTTCGTACAATCGATGAATTAATGGCAATGTTCTGATTTACAACACGTTGCAACCACAACAAGCAACAACAACAAACTACATATTACCTACACTAGAATTATCGTATGGAGTTAAACGACAATTTTTTTCCACATGGTACAACAGCAACAGGCAGTCTCTAAGAGGTTACACATTACAACTATAACACCAGCAGGTCAAATTTCCTAAGAATTGAATACTCCTGGTCAAATTCTTACACGCACAGAAAAACTCGTTCCTCCCAAACGAAATCGCAGATAACTGAAGTTCTTTTGGAGGCTGTAGTTGAGAGAAACGAACTTCTGTTAATCCATACATGTCATTTCGTTTGGAAGAACCGAAAAATGTTTGCAGCAAACGAGTTATGAAAAATATAAGCTGAAAAACGTTTGCGAGAAACGAAGAACGGTTCCGCCAACTGTTGTTTCTGTTACATCAACCGAGTTGTAGTTGATCCCAACTAAAAACGTTTGCGAGAACGGAAAAACGTTTGCAGTAAACGAGTTATAAAAAATTAGAGGTGAAAACACGTTTGCTAGAAACGAAAAACGGTTCCACCAACTGTTCTTTCGGTTACAGCAATCGAGTTATAATTAAAACTTTTATTTATGGCTTCCATAAGCTCTTTTTGTATACATTTTTTGATTTTGGTTTTACCCATAAAGTTTGTTTTAAAAGTTGGCATTTTTGTCTATTTTTAAATTCTTTATATTAACTTCACCTCTCTGTATGCATGCCGAGGAAAATTTGGATTGAATTTTAACCCTTTTCCCGTGATCCAATCGAGCTGAAACTTCTCAGGCAAACTAATGGCGACGACAAATCAAAACATGGCACTATAGGAAATTTTATCCACTTTTTTGGCCAAAAGTCCAAATTAAAATTTTTTCAAAGTGTATTTTTTTTTGCTTTAATAAAAAAAAATAACAAAGTAGCCATGTCTGTTTACATTTTTCGAGAGAATTTAGTTACTGTTACTTTATCACATGTTTTGCTTGCAATTTCTAAATTAGTTATCAAATAACGATTGAGTGCAGTGAATTGTGTGATAGATTCTAATAAAAGTTTTCATAATAAAAATTTATAGTTTTTAAAAACTAAAAAATGGAAAATTATGTTGAAGGTGAGTACTTTAATGATACACAGTGAAATGTTGCTGAAGTCATCTGTTAGATCGATTAAATTGGAATAATTGAAGTGACGTTAAGGTTAACTTATGGAATTATGAATTGGAAATTTAATTAGACTTACAAAAAAATGATAGCATATGATAGCCATAAAACTATAAAAGTTCTCTTGGGCAATCAATTACCTTCCGAATTTCATAAATTCTAGCTGCGGATATGTGCAAACTTTTTTAAAAAACGCATTTTTGCAGGTGACTACTGCGTGCCAAATTCAGAGTTATACAATATATGGCGAGAGAAACACAACGAAGATGAGAAAAGAGCCGCTATTTGTGCCCATTTCTTTTCATACATTGCTGAGAGTGATTGTTCGGAAAGCTTTAATCAATATATAAAGAAGCAGTCAAGAATATTTTGTTCAAATATGAATATGAAATGGCATAAAAGTTGTAGGAGTTTCAAAGTTTTTGAAAAACAGCATGCTGTTTGGCTTAAAGGCAATACTTCGATAAGAAAACCAGAAACGCAGTCTGCCTCCACTAAATCAAAGCCTGGACGGCCGCAATTAACTTTTTGCCAAAAATCTGAGAGAACAAAAAGACGAGTTGCAGCAGAAATCTGTAAAGATCAAAATAATGAAGTTGAACCCCTAGTTCTTGCTGCATCTATGGCTGCTCGTAAATGTAAACAGTTAGATTTAGCAGTGGTTGTAAAAGAGACTGTCAGTACTCCAACTAGAGCTGCGAAAATACGAAAACTAATTTCAAGAGCGACACCAACTAAGCTATCTGGTGATGAAGGACTAGCCCTTCTTTTAGAAAACAACTTTTCAAAAGAGCAATATTGCAATATAAGAAATCAAAACAAAATGAGTAATTGCGATATATATCCTCTATACAAAGAACTTACATGTAGTAAATATAAATGCAGACCAGACGGCGTAATAGTTACTGAGACATTAGCGAAAGTTCCATTGGAAATGTTACTGAAGCATACATGCAAAAGAATAATAAAAGTGCAAGAGGAAGTTATATGTACCTTAATGGAAACAAAAAAAAAAGACATTTTATACGCCGAACTCATTGTCAGTTATGGATTTGACAGCAGTACTGGCTATACAAATTATAAGCAACAGTTTGAAAAGGCGGGTTCGTCTCAAAATTGTGATTCCTCTCTTTTGGCCACAACAATTATACCTTTGCGTTTAATAGAAGCGTCCGGAAGTATTTTATGGAACAATCGTACACCACAATCTATTAGATTTTGTCGACCATTAAAATTAGAAGAAATTATTTTAAAGGAAAAAGAAAATATACAAGAAGAAATAAATTCCTTAAGTGTTTTCGAAGTAAGGCTTGGTGGAAAAAAAACTTTCTGCGTTAAATTTAAGTTGTATTTAACTTTAATTGACGGTAAAGTAATAAATATTTTGACTGGAACTAAATCTAGTCAGACGTGCTCTTTATGCGGTGCTACACCAAAGGATTTCATGAGCATAACAGATTTCCAAAACCAAAAATTTAAACCTAAAGAAGAGAACTTAAAGTATGGGATAAGTCCACTGCATTGCTGGATCCGTTTTTTTGAATTTGTTGTGAATGCAGGTTACAAAATTGACATTAAAAAGTGGCAAATAAGAAATGAAGCGGACAAAGCATTACTAGCAAAAAGAAAGGCTGACATCCAACAGTTATTTTGGGATGAAATTGGTTTGCACGTTGATAAGCCTAAGACAGGTGGCTACGTAAGTACTAATGACGGCAACACGGCCCGGCGCGCTTTCGAAGAACATTTAAAATTTTCTGAAATTACAGGCATTGACAAAGAACTCATTTTTAATTTAAAAGTCATTTTAATATGCTTATCATGTCAGCTTCCTTTGGATTCGAGTAAATTTGAAGACTTTTGTTTTCAAACGGCCACAATGTTCATGCAGAAGTATCCATGGTTGCCAATGACAGCTACTGTACATAAGGTTCTTGTACATTCGCGGCAAATTATTGAGTCGACTGTGCTTCCAGTTGGATGCTTTGGTGAGGATGCCTCTGAATCGCGCCACAAAATATATAAATCTGATAGATTGCTTCATGCACGAAAAAGTAGCCGTGAGAATAACTTGACAGACGTTTTTAATCGAGCATTGGACACATCAGATCCTTATATTTCCAGCCTTTCATTGAATAAACGCATCAAGCACCAGAAGAAATTAAAACTTCCACCAGAAGTGATAGAATTACTGAGATCAGAAGAGCAAAATTTTGTGGAGAATTGTCAAACAGACGAAGAAAATTCCGAAAGCGAAGATGAAGAAATAGAGAGTTGTGGCATTTTGAACCCATGTTTTTTAAATGTAGTTGACGATTTGGAACTCGACAATCAAATTTTTGAATAAAATCCTTTTTAAAATATAACTTTGTTTTGTTACTTCTTTAAATTGGTAAGATACATTTCTATTGTTATCTTTCGAAAGTTAGGGTACACTCGAAAAAAAATTTACAAAAATTTTAAATAATTTTTTTTTAGTGTATGAAAAACATTAAGGGTCCCTCCCTAACTCTTAATAGTCTTCCAAAAGTCATGCCAAAAAAATCATTTAAATTGGTCCAGCCGTTTGGCTGTAATTCATTTTGGCCAAAAAAGGGGTAAAATTTCCTATAGTGCATGGGCGGGATTGAACAAAGGGGCGTGGTACTTCCCATACAAATCACAAATTTAAAAATCCATTATTTCTGCTCCTGTTAGCGGTATTTGAACAAAATTGGGTATGTTGGCTAGGTGTACATATTCTAAGATCTGCTGAAAATATGGGCAGGATAGGACAAAGGAGCGTGGTACAAATCAATAATCGATAAAATAGACACCACGTGTCATATATACATAATTTATAGTCAAAAACTATGTTTTTACGGGTTGAATTTTTTCACTCTCTCGCCTGTCTCGCCTTGCATTTAAATAACAACTCAAAGCGCAACAAACTACAACGCGTCAATTGTCCATCCGAGATATATTGACAAGGTAGAAGCATTAGAGTGGGTGATCAGTTTTATGGGTATGCGTGAGTGTGTATGCCAAACAAGTAGATATGACTGTGTATACAGTCGACAGAATAAGAGAATAAGAGAAATTTACGTTCTTCGTAATCTGTGCTCTCATTAAAAAAATGGCTAATTTCAGTTATCACAAACTTTTTTAAATTTACGGCAACTGTAACTTTGTACGCGTTTGATGCAAACGAGAACTGCAAACGAAATCAATCAAAGTATTGTTGCGGCAACCGAGCAATAAACGTTTTTTTCTTTGCGTGTAATAACTAGGACAGTCCTAAGCCAGGATATCCGACCAAGCCGCCGCCGCCGGGTTACCAAGGTCTCTGTGCCGCCATCGAAGCAGAAACAATCGCCGTAAACCTCTAGTTCTGATAACATTCCAGTGGAACTATTGCAGATGCCATTAAGCCGGTCACCAGAAGTGGGAAGAGTTAGTGGTTATCATAATCCCGAAAATAGGTGACTTAATGCTGTTAAAGTAATGACCACCCTTGTAAAGGGTGACCCAATAAAAGTGCATGATTTAATTTAAAAACAAAACGAACCTTTTCGGTAGATGAGTTGGATCTCGCTTAAATTTTAAGGTACGAAAAATTCATACTACAAGCTTTCAAGGTCTGATACATTTGTAAAGACGACACTATCGAGTATTTAGTCATGAAAAAGATTCTCAAAATACCGCTGGGAACCGGTGTAGAACTTTAGCTCTCAATCAGTGAGTTTAAAACTAGAAAGCGCGCACAGCTCACTGGTTGTGAAAAGCTCTCCCCAATCCCTTCATGGAATGTAATGGGATACCTTTTTTTTGTAATATATAATTCATGAACGCATTCTCAGTTGCATAATTACATAGTTTCGAGCTCCGTAACAAGTTCATCATCAGATGCCTACTCACTGGGCCTGAATTGGTACCACATTCATAAGATCATCAAAGATCTTTTCCATGCCTATTTTTGTACCTCTCATACAAATCTTTACCATGCCTATTTTGTACCACCCATACAAATGTTTGATGGACAATATACATCTACACGATAAATCCCCAAACCTACTTATGATCCTAAAAATTAAATAATATTTTGCGCTATGAAACTCTGTTATAGACAATGGGCGTGTTTGTCACTCCCATTCGTGTAACGGAGAGGCGGGTATAAGCGCTTTTAATGGAACTCGGATCCAATGGATCTAAGTCAGGGACATTTAAATCGCTTCACCCGACAGAAATTTCTGTACTGGATTTATTTTATAATTTTTGTATTTTAGGCGGATCAATAAGTCCGTGGCTTCGAAATTCCTTCGTAGTTATATGAAATGCAACACTGCTCCTATCAAGTACCACCTGTTGACAGACTACTGTCAAATTTTGAGCAAGTTCCGTCGTTTACTTTGCGTTTAACAGCTGTTCAAAACATACAACCTCGTGAATTTTTTAAAAATGGAAAAAATGTGAATTTCGAGTGCTCATTAAACATTATTTTTTACGAACAAAACCGTCAATCAAACCAAGGAAAAGCTTGATAAAAACTATGGGAACTCTGCACCATCGGTTTCAATGGTAAAAATGTGGTTTACTGACTTTTGTTGTGGTCACACAAGTACAAATGACGCTGAACGTTGTGGACGGCCAATTGAAGTCAATACACCCGAAAATGTCGAAAAAATCCACGATAATGTTGGCCGATCGAAGAGTAAAAGTACGTGAGATTGTTGATGTCATTGGCATTTCATATGGCAGTGTGGTTTCGATTTTAAATGATCAGTTGGGTTTAAGAAAGCTGTCTGCAAGATGGGTGCCGCGTTTGCTCTCAATTGACCATAAACGTAATCGTGTGACAACTACAAAGGATTGTTTGGAGTTGTTGGAATTGTGCATCCGCCATATTCTCCGGATTTAGCCCTCAGTGACTATTTCCTATTTCGAAACCTAAAGAAATGGCTCGGTGGGAAGAGATTTAGCTCAAAGCGATGAAATTATTGAAGCGATGAATTATTATGGACCTCGAAAAATCCTATTTTGTGGAAGAGATACAAAATTTGGAGAAACGTTGGACTAAGTGTATTGAGCTAAAAAGAGATTATGTAGAAAAATATTATTTTTTTGCAAAAAAAAACTGGTTCATTCAAAAAGTCACGGACTTATTGATTTGCCCTCTATTTGCCACTTTGCAGATAGATGTTTTTGCATTCTCCGAAACTGATAGTGTAAATCGAAAGCTGAATGATAGTACCATGATTGAAATATGAGGTTGTGTTACAAGAACAGATGATTTCACATTTTCCATGTCTTCTAAGTTAGATTACTTTACTCGAATATTTTGAAAATACTTAAAAAATTTCAAGAAATTCTAAATAAATCGAATTCGACCACATTCAAATGTTGTTTATTACCAAAAAAAAGTTGTTTATACAATTAAAAAAAGAAATGCTGAATTTAACAGAACAGTGCATTACTAATACATACTTACAAACTCTCCTGGATAGAACGATTTCTTTCAAATGACAGAGTGTTTCATTCGATCTCTCTTTCCACGAATCGTTATATTTTCACTGGCAGTCTAATACGGTCTTTAGAAGTTTCGTTCATATAAAATGTACATATAAACTAACTGAAAAATTATTACATTCCAGTAATAAGATCCACGCCATGTGGCAACTCTAACATGCAAATAATAATAATAATAAACATGTTATGATATTATTACCATCATATTTGTGTTCCGCTCATATGTTGCAGTAATAATAATAATTGTTGTTTCTGTACGCCACGAATATTGTTAATATGTAGTGGTTCTGTTAGTTTTATTACTTCATTCGTTGCCGCACCAACACCAATATCATCACTACCACACCACCAGCCAGCCACATCGTTAGTGTTTGCATTGCATGTTTTACAACAAATAACCGTTAAGGTAATAAATGCTCTCATAATGTTTATTTCCGATACGCATATACGAGCACTCTCTCGTTCATGCTGTTAGTCTCCCTATCTCTTCGTTCATCTCTTACACATTTCTCTGGGACTATGCGCTGTTATGTTAGTAAACATTAACATAAACGTGTTGAGGGTTATGTTAACATTAACCGTTAAATTATGTTGCCGTTTATTATTATGCAACTAGTGTTACCTGCTGCTGACAATGACCAGAGAACGGGAGGTGTGAAAGGTGGACAACAGATTCACGCTCATTTAATCTTTACCATAAATGCAACAAACATCATTACTTCGTTACAGTCATCATTACAGTTGTACTCTCGTAACCCGCAAAAGTTACACTCACAGTCGGCGGAGATGTGATATGTCGTTGGCATCGTCAGAAGCGACAACGTCATTGCCATCATCGTCCTCATCATCATCATCATCGCCATTATTATTATCATTATCCTCAACGTAAACGTAAACGTCAACGTCAATTGTGTTACAATCTGTCTATACCTTTGAGGGCTTTTGTGGTTCAAGGATAATTTTATTTTCAGTTGTGTTCTTTTTTCATTTTCAACGTTTATGCAAATAATTGCCCCGAGAGAAGGATACTGGGAATGTTAAGGCTAGGATTTGTTGTGATGATTATGGTTAAGAAGATAACATTTAAAATGTCACTTATGATTAAAAATCCAGGGTCAAACGTGTGTTTTGCTGTTAAATGAATCAGGATTTGGAGGCTGTATAAGGGATGTGGAAGGCTATGAACTTCACTGCAAAATGAGGCTGCTGGGAATGTGATGGAAATCGGCAGAACCGAAATCGAATGTAGCTGAAGCATAGTCCGTGAAGAGCTAATTATTAAGACGCAAACATCTCTGACGGTCATTGAGTTGAAACCCCTGAATATCTCTTAGATCCTAGCTTAGACCTATTAGTCCATTGTGATACCACGAGCTAACGAAAAGGTAGAACCGTTTAATTTGCTCCAAGAAGCTCAAGATCTTGTCTACTCCTAAAAAAAATGGTGTCCCATAACACCCCAGGAAGGGATTGAGGAGAGTTTTTCATTTCATATACCCACTGATTGGGACCAACAGTTTTACACCGGTTCCAAACGGTATTTTGAGACCTATGCGAGGTGACCGCCGTCGAAAGAAATTTAAGGTGATCAAAGCAGGGATCGAACCCAGGATCTCAAGTACAAGAGGCGCGCACAATATCCATTGCACCACTCACGTCTACCCCTATCTGAGATAATTCTTCCGGGTTGCTAAATAGGTAGGCTCTCATAGTAGCTCTCTTGTCGGCTAGTTTGTACACAAAAGATGTTCATTAGAATCTTCCTGTTCCTTATCCTTACAGCTTCTAAAGAAGTAATTTGCCCCGGCCTTTAGTCTCGCCGCATGTCTACCAATTAGACAGTGGTCCATCAAAACTGATACTGGCATTGATACCCAGTGTCTGGCCAACGAGAAAATGTTCATGGATCTCCTGATATCTAATATGGGCCAGTATTTTCTTGTTTCTACACAATCTGTGCACCTCGTCCATCTCTCCTGCATGAGAAATTCCTGTGGAACCTCTAAGGTAGTCCCTCATCAGCTCTACAGCTCCCCGGAATGTCTCTGTGCCATGTCACCCGCGTAAGGTGAATGTCTTACTGCTGGGACATCTCGTTAAGAGATCTATGGCAGTCCTGGGCAGATGTTGAATTCAGGTAAACTGATGACAAATTTGATGACCACCTGACTGCCCACAACCACAATAACCCCAATGACTACAATAAATAAATAAATGGTTTCCCATGACATCCCACCACGAAGGTATCGGGGAGAGCTTCTCACAACCAGTGACCTGTGCGCTTTCTAGTTTTGCACTCACTGATTGCGACCTGAATACTCGATAGTGTCGCCATCACTATGCGAGTTGACCGTCGTCGAAAGAAATGTAAGGTGTTCAGACCAGGGACCGAACCCATGTACCCATGTACAAGAACCGCGCCCACTAACCATTGCACCACAGACGGCCACAACCCCAATGAATGCTGGACTATTGTCCCTCAGCTTGTCGGTCACTTCCCTAACAGCCAGAATTTCCGCCTGATACACTCTACAATGGTCAATTGATCTACGAAAAAGGGACAACCCTAATTCCCTAGAGTAGACCCCGTAGCCTATCTGTTCATTCATCCATGTAGAAACTCACATATCCCTATATACCAGGAACTCTTCTGGTCGAGAAATCTCTTTCCGGTATGAGAGTATGGAATTTCCAATCGCATAGTGATTCCGTTTTCGAGTATTCGACAAATCCAGGAATGTTGGGAGTAACTTCCAGCACTGTTTTCTGTGACCGACTCCGACCATGCCCTATTATGAGAGTTAACCTCATGGCAGACGTGGAAGCAATCTGCCTGCCTATAATGTCCACCGGCAACAAATATAACATTACATTCAGTGCATCAGTGGGAGTGGTGCGCAGAGCTCACGTCTCCCAGCCGGTCTCCCGAAAAAATTACTACTGTCAAGGAAAGTGTCACGGAAAACACGGGAACATCAATTCGGTATCATTCACAACAACTTGAAATTTGGCGAATCATCACACTGAGAATTTTGTCGGAAAAGACCTCCACCTTCACCCGTACAAGATTCAGTTCAATCAGGAGCTCAAACCACCAGACCATGCTCAACGTCGGCAATTCATTCAACGAGTGACGAAGCAATCATCTTCACCGACGAGACGCATTTTCATCTGAATGCGTTCGTCAGTAAATAAATTTCCCGAATTTCCGGCTCAGATCATCCTGAATCCACAACGAGTAACTGTCTGCTGTGGATTTTTGTCAGGCCTTCTGTGACCGTGAATGACATAGAAACATGGTAGTTCATGGAATTCTTGGGGTCTCAGCTAGACGCTAAGGATCTGGACGACATGTGGTTTCACCAGGGCGGCGCCACCTCCCACACTGCGTACAGACACTGCTCAATCGGTGTATTGGAGCAACGATTTCCAGACCGAATCATCTCCCGAAATTCCGATGCCAATAGGCCACCAAGTTTGTGCGATCTAACCATGCGAATAAACTACAAAAAATACCTGAGCTCAATGCCGTTATCCAACGCATCTACGGCGAAGTAGAGCCACATCTCGTTGTCAAAATGTGAAAGTCCTCGTGGGAACAAAGGACAGAACCTTCGTAGGAACAAGGAAACAAGTTCCCGTAGGAAAAAGGAATCAAGTCCTCGTGGGAACAAAGGAAAGAACTTTCGTAGGACCAAGGAAAAAAGTTCTCGTAGGAACAAAGAATCAAGTCCTCGTGAAAGCAAGGTCTTCGTAGGGCAAGTTCTCGTAGAAGCAAAAGAGCAGAACCTTCGTGGGAACAATGAAAAAAGTCCTCGAAGAAACAAGGAATTAAGTTCTCGTAGCAACAAAGGAACGAGCCATCGTATGAACAAGGAAACAAGTCCTCGTAGGAACAAGGAATCAAGTCCTCGTGGGAACAAAGGAAAGAACATTCGGAGGAACAAATAAGCAGATCTTTGTAGGAACAAGGAATCAAGTTATCGTAGGAACAAAAGAGCAAAACCTTCTTGGGAACAGAGAAATGATACTGCGAAGGAACAGGGAAACAAGTCCTCATAGTAACAAAGGAACGAGCCTTCGTAGGTACAAGGAAACAAGTTGTCGTAGGAACAAGGAATCAAGTCCTCGTAGGAACAAAAGAGCAAAACCTTCGTGGGAACAATGAATAAATTGCTCGTAGAAACAAGGAATCAAGATCTCGTAGGAGCAAAGGAAAGAAATTTCGTAGGAACAGAGAAGAAGGTCTTCTTAGGAAAGGAAAACAAGGCCTCGTGGCAACAAAGGAAAGAACATTCGTACGAACAAATGAGCAGGTCATCGTAGGCACAAAGAAATAAATCCTCGTAGGGACAAAGGAGCAAAACAGAGGAACGATACAGCGAATGAACAAGGAAACAAGTCCTCGTAGGAACAAAGGAATGAGCCTTCGTAGGTACAAGGAAACAAGTTGTCGTAGGAACAAGGAATCAAGTCCTCGTAGGAACAAAAGAGCAAAACCTTATTGGGAACAATGAAAAAAAATCCTCGTAGAAACAAGCAAACAAGTTCTCCTAGGAAAAATGTTATCGTAGAAATGAGGAATCAAGTCCTCGAGGGAACAAAGGAAAGAACTTTCATCGGAACAAAGAAGCAGGTCTTCGTAGGAACAAGGAACAAGTGCTCGTAGGAACAAAGGAGCAAAACGTTTGATACCTTCATAAAGTTATCAAAAAAAAATTGTTGGAATCGGGTATGATGCCGATAATCTTCGTTTCGGAGTGAAGCCCACCAGTACCACAACCAATAGTTGAATACTTATACAGTAATTACCATGAACTAAACGAGAATTGGGAAGTCGATACATACAACATACAACGAAACACACAATTTGTTGTGATCTGAGGTATCACCGTATGCCATTGGACAGGACTGGAAAATGTGGATTGAGTGTACTATTTGTGGAGCTAGGAGGACAAATGTGGAACAAATAGATCATTTGCATAAATGGTAGTACATACGCCTGACATATCAATGGTCGTGGGTTCGAATCCAATTGGTGGCGAATCTTCATTGTGCGGACGAATGGTTTGGTCATGTAACAAACGATCTACATATCCTGAGAAAGTTTTGGAGGAATTTTTTTTTTAATAAGGCTAAGTTCTCAAAGGCCGAGAGAGACTGGAATGTGTTCAAATTAAAATCTAAAGAATTTAAGAAAGATATCAAGATATAAGCAAGAGGAAGTCTTGGGAACATTTTTGCGGTGGAATTGAGAACGTATCTGACTAAGGACAACAGGTAATTTTCTCGAACGATTTAGACGAACCACGATTTAGACGAACCACCACGAACCATTAGACGAATCACAATGGAACTCAGTGAGGCATAGAACCAAAAATTGCTAACAACAGCTACATATTTTCTCAATTGAGTGGATAATCTGTGGCGTCAATTTACAAACGTTGATCTAGCGCAAATCGACTCATTTCTTAGCGGGGAGATCTAATACTGATTTTCTTTCAAATATTTTGTAGCGCGAAAAGCTGTCGTCATAGGGATGATATGTAATTTAAGGAAACACTAGGCAGAACACCCTTTAATTTAAATAATCTTTACATAGAATTGCGGGTAATAAAAATGCCTACCTGATTGAAAACTTCGACAGCAACATTCTACTACATAACTTATTTGGAAAGCAACAAAGAATTCCAAACGGTACAGAATCCTATGTGAGTATAAATTTAAATAATAAATCTTTATCTTAAATACAAGTTTAATATAAAATAAAAGGTCTTTAATAGCCAATAAAAATAAAAATGGCAAATTATTCATATGCATATATCAAAATCCTCCCTATTTTGCATTTCAATGTGGTTTCTATTCATATGTATTCTCCACAGTTTTGCGATTGAATTTGCCTTTTCGTCTTATTTTTTTTTTGTTAATTTTGACATAAATATTTATTTATGCGTTTTCACTCGCATCCTGTTCAAGTTCCCTATTATTCTACCACCATCCTTGTCATCCTTTGCCCAACAAAATCAAAGCGAAAAACATTTGGAATATTTAGTTTTCCTTTAAGCGAATTTTGTGTTGGCATTTTGTGCTGTTGCTGATTCGACACAAAACCAAATTTACTTTTGAAGAGTTTAACATTGAACTATTGCGACACAAGAGAGTTAGTGGGAAGTGAAAGAGAGACAGAGAGAGAGAGAGAGAGAAGACAAAGAGAGTGTGTGTGCGGGAAGCAAGAAAAACACTTTACAAACCCATTGAATATTTAAAATGCTCTAAAAAAGGATTATAAAGCTACAACACCTTTGAGTGTTGTTGTTGGCTAAAGTTGAAAAGTCACAAGGATGTGTATGAATGGAAATGCATGAGTGCAAGGGTGAGGGTGCGTGTTTGATTTCTCCCCCATTGTGTGTTTGTTAGTGCAAACAAAGCAAAGCGAATCAATTCAAATTTTGAGCAAACACACACACACACGCTCGCACAAGCCCTACCGTTTTTGCATACTCATCCATAGAGATTGCAAAAAAAATGTCCAATGCATTACACGACAACCAGCAGTAGTAGTAGTACATAGTAGCGCACCAACAACAAGAACAACAAACAACACTTGAGTCTTGAATGAAGTGGCTGAGATTGCAATTGCAAACAAGAGCAACAACAGCAAGTAAGAGCAAGCATAATAAAAGCAACAGTGACATTGTAGAAATATTAAAGTGTTGTTATTGTTCTTGAGTGGTACATACTCTCTCACACACCCACACACACAGAACTAGTACCCTTAGTCCCAACAGTAACGCAAATTCAAATGACTTATGCTCCATCATAAATGGCGGCACACGCACACAAAAGTTTACTTGCATGCTCCCACAAATGGGAGAGGGAAATGTCTATGGATGGATGTATGTATGCACATGTAGAAGAACAAATGCAAAGAACTGTTATGCGAGAATGAATGACTTGTAACGCACACAAACCATGTCAATGCTGTTGAATGTTTATGAACGAGTGAGTGAGGATACGAGTAAGTCCATGTAAAGGAAAGACAATTTTGCTGTTATTGTGTTTGTTATGTTGTCCTCGATGCAATGCAATGACACTACATATTTGTTCTTACATACAAGTAAAGTGAGCAACAGCCAAACAAAGCAAACAAACAAATGCAACAACTCAACTGAAAGCGGTAAATACCAACACACACATCTGTATGCAATGCAATACAATGACCAGTGTCCTATGACAAGAATGGAGTTGTGGTAGGGGTGAGTTTGTTTGCAATGCATCTACATTCGTACATACAAAATTCTCAGTTGTAGTAGCAAATACGAGTATCAATGCAAATATTGAATGGACTTTATGTGTTTGCAGATGCAAATCAAAAGATATGTTTACTGATGTAGAAATAATCTAAAAAGAGAGAGTGAGAGAGAAGACGAAATATATTAATATTAAAGCGTTGCCAAACCGAGGGAAGTGTTAGATATAATGGGATTTTTTAACTTAACTGATTAAAGAGAACTTACTGATTATAGAGAGACAATTGAAGATCTAAAAATTACATAAGTTTAGGACAATCAAATTTTGCTAAGCTTCTCAAAATACCGTTCGGAACCGGTGTAAAACTGCAGGTCCCAATCTGGGGATGTAAACCTAGAAAGCACACAGCTCACTGGTTGTGAGAAGCTCTTCCCAATTCCTACATGGGATGTAATGGGAAACCATTTATTTTTTTAGTTAATAATGCTTTTACATTTTTACATTACATTTTTACAAATCCCTCTAAAAGTTCAATTATCAAGGATGAACGTCAAAGTAAATTTTTTAAAACGAAACAGATTGCGTATCTAAACGTATTAAAAGAGGTTATAAGAAGCTAAAATTTTAAAAGTGTACCCAAAAGTGTACACAAAATTACAAAAAGTGTCCACAAAAGTCCAAAATGTATACACAAAACTACAGAATATGTACGCAGAGGTACACAAATGTACACAACAGTACATACAATTACAAAAAGTGTACAGATAGTCCAAAAACTGTACACAACACCAGAAAATATACATAAAAGTACCTTCTTGTACTTGTTGGCACACCAAAGTACAAAAGAGTGTACACAGATGTACAAAAGTGTGCACAATATTAAAAAAAGTGTACACAAATATACAATAAAAATATAAAAATTGTACACAGGAGGAAAAACTGAACACAGAAAATGAAAAAGTGTGAAAGAAAACTTACAAAACTATACACAAAAGTACAGAAATGTGTACGAAGAAGTTCAAAAGAGTACACAACAGTACATACAATTAGATAAAATGTACAGCTAGTTCAAAAACTCTACACAACAGTAGAAAAATATAGATAAAATTACAACAAGAGCACACCAAAGTACAAAAGAGTATACACAGATGTACAAAAGCGTACACAAATACACAATAAGTGTACACAAAAATTCAAAAAGTTTATACAAAGGAACAAAAAGTGTACACAAAAAAAGAAAGTGTAGACAAATGAAAAACTGTGTACAAAAATAGAAAAAGTGTACAAAAAACTACAACAACTGTACACAAAATTACAAAGGTGTACACAAAAGTCTAAGGTGTACACAAAAGTAAAAAAATGTGTACACAATAGCCCAAAAATGTGTACACAAAACTACAATTACAAAGGGTTTACATAGAAGTACAAATAATGCACACAAAAGTACAAAAAATTTACCAAAATTCGCATAGTGTAACAAAAAGTACACAAAGTGTACTAAACAGTAGATACAATATATCAAAAAGTACGCAAGTGTACAAAAAAGTTCACAAAAGCTCGCTCATCGCGAAGAAGATTAGAAACGAAATTTTGAAACACGCATCAAAATGTTATCTTTCTCAATATAGGGTTGTTAAGGTGAGTGCGTGCAATGATTTGTTTCTCAACGATTCACGCTGTCAAGAGCGAAGACATTTTACAAAATCGAAAATAATCGCAAGTTGTTTTGCTGCTCGTGTTGCGAACGTTCTCAAGACCTAGTGCATGAAATATATTGCTTTTGAAAGCACACCTGAGCGCCTGCATTGCCTCCAGCCTGAAAACTCTGTCTTTTTTGTTGTTTGGATGCAAAAATATCGCGTATATAGCTTGTAGCAAATATAGTATACTTGTGTCCAAACACATTGTGTTTGCTATTCAATATTATATGTTGAAGATACAATCATTAATAGGCTATAATACTTACATATATGTATATGTTTTTGTGACCCCAAAATGGTTTTGTTTGGTAAAAACTGTTGAAAACAAAAACTTGACAGATAATAAAAAAAAACAAAAACGTAGCAGGGGTCATGCTGGGGTCAATTAATGAAAACAATGCTTTCAAACATATACACGGTGCCTGCGATATGTTGCTGGGTCGCGTTTTATTCACCGTATATCTCCAACGACTTACGATCCGCATATTGCGTGAGATACGAACTACAAAAATTGTACCAAAAAGTACACTATTTGGTAACCAAAATATAAAACACTTTACCGCAGAGTTCATTAAAATTATACAAAAAAAGTACAAAGTATTTTGTTCATAATTGTATCAAAAACGATGAAAATAGAAAGCCGAAAAGAAAAGCACAATATCAGTACGTTTGTTTTTCTCAGCACTCCCTATTAATTGTCTCTGTTCTACGCAGTTGGTATGATTTTTTTATACTTTGTTGTTAATGGAAATGGTGTACAATGCAAATTTTAGATTTGCATTCATTTACAGACTATACGCGATTGTAAGTCAGTTATAAATAATACACTTTACTGTCTAGATCGTCGCTGTTCGTATATTAGTTTGACAAGTATTTTATATTGAATTTGCTTTCAGTGTTTAAATATAATGTTTAATATTAGGACATCTTCTGTCAGTTTCCTTTTATTGAACTGCATTTTTGTAGCAGCCTGTACTTATCAAGTTCGTAAAAAAAAAGTTTGCAGTTAATTATTTCATGAGCTAATGGAACTTTCTATACTACTCAGTGGAATTTTAATTGGGGACACTTTCAAAATGCTGTCGACAATGCGGGGCACACTCTCAAAGAGTCTGGCCGAAAAATTATGAATATGTAAGTAAGATATTCAAATTAATCAATAATTTTGACAACTTGCAAGCGGTTTATTCCTAATTTTAGACCAAACAATTTAAGGGAACACATTCAAGACAGAACATCAGGTTAGACTGCAGAGTATGTGGAAAAAGAAATGATTTCGAAATAAATTGATTTGTTTGTCTAAACTTTCAATTAGGTTCATTGGATCCCAGATATTTGCAAGTGACATCTAAAAACAGAATTAAAAATATTCGCTCTCATCTGAATAAATATATGATCAAATATAATTCACCACCAGGTTATACTTATACATCCGAAAATTGGCAACAAGCGTTTCCGGAAATGTCAACAGAAGTACCAGCTAATCCATATATAGATTATAATTTTTAAAAAAATAAATATTATTTGTGGTTATCAAACCTCAGAATGAATGTAAATACAGTAAATTCCATTAATATGGTACAAAAGTGTATCAGATGATACAAATATGTCATGACGTATTTGTGTTCTTACTGCAAATATTTACCGTGTAGTATGAAAAATATAATATGTAGTTATAAATAGTACGTATACGTTCAGGTATTTAATAAAGAACAAATTAGTCACATACGTATAAATTGAATGACTCCAGGTAGAATGACGTATAATCACAGTTTTTCCGTTAACTGTTTTTATACGAAAATACCGTGTGACATAAAGGTTCAACTTGTTTAAATTCGAATATTTACGATCTTGCTTAATATATAATCTTAATCATAGTCGATTTTGCTTAATATGTACATGGAAATATGAAAAAATATAACGTATACGTCCAGGTGGTTTATATTAAAAAAAATAATGACACCAGTCTAATACGAGGGTTGTCATTTATAAAGGGTGTCTCAGTACGAATGCGCTTTTTAATTTTAAAATAAAAACACGTATTTTTTGAGATAGTTGTGATTTTTTTTATTGGATGGTAAAGAAAACATGTTCCGATTAAGTATGGAATAAAATATTCGTCAAATAGCTCCCACGGCTCTGATGACAGGCCATTACTCTTTTCATGACTTTTTCACAGAGATGTGGCTATATCTCACCGAAGACGTGTTGGATCTCGGATTTGAGCTCAGGAATTGTTTCAGGTTTATTCGCCTAAACCCCAAATTTCACTAAACTAAAAAGATAGAAATCGCACGTAGTTCAATCACATGATCTTGGTGGCAAGTTGACATCAGAATTTCGTGAGATAATTTGTTCTGGAAATCGTTCCTGCAATAAATCGATTGTTTCATGCGCGGTGTGGCAGGTGGCGTTAGCTTGCTGAAACCACATGCCGTCCAGAACTCCGTTAACATGTTTCTGTAACGGAACCACTTCACAGTCACGGCCTTATCCTCAAAAAAGCAAAAAGTATGGAATTTGGAATAGAGAAGAAAATTTACTCATGGGGTGGAATGCCAACAAAGAAATCATGTGAAGCGCCTCGTTTCTCTGCACTCTCTCTCTTACTCTCTTCGGTGAATATTTCAATACACGAACAGTTTTCTGATGATGTTACAGTATCGAACTATATAACTTCCAACCATGTTTATATTAAGTTACATACAGTATGTAAAAAGTATGAAATAATCAAGTGATGACGCAAGAGAGAAATGCGTTTGAGTGAATCGCGTCGAATTGTTGATTCTCTTCTACGAGGGTTGCCTCATTTTTGTGGTTTTTTGTTCTCTACTTGTACATGCTTTTGGGCGTTCCTCAATCACAGTGAAAAATATATGCGCCTGTAAATTACAATTAATAATATTGTTGAATATTTTAAAAAAAATTCAATTAAAAATTAATTGAATCAATTAAATTTTTAATCATATTTACAATTTATGTTTCATCAAAAATGTTTAATTTTTGAGTGCATTGTCGAATTTTTACTGTGAATCATTCTAAATTAATATAAATATGCATGATACGTTCTAAACAATCCTAAATATAAACAAAAATTGTTGTGATAAAGTAATTTACAGAAAGTTGAATTTTACAACGCCGTTGGGAGGTATTATGTGTGGCGGCTGAGTCACCAGCCGTCGTCGTCACTTTTCGTACGGCTCTAGTCGTTGATATACAACACTGTTGTTATTTGTAATTCGTTTATTGTTGATTGAAAGATTTTATTTTGTGAACTTAAAGAATAGTAGTGTTATGCCTTATTCACGCTGCCGCGAAATTGAAGTCTTTCGCAATTTGGGCCGAAATTGAGTTGAAATTGGTCAATTTCGCATATATTTTGACAACTACGAAATTGAGATATTTACGACAATTTCGTTGAAATTGACTTGAAATTGTCGTATACAACGCTGTTTTTACTCAGCAAAATTAACTTAGTACTCTTTTTTGCACATATGCAAGAACACGAAGCCGACAGAAAATTTTCTGATGTGCCGCCGTCGTAGATCATTTTTTGAAGCTCACGCCGCCGTCGTTAAGGCATGCTTCGACTTAAAATGTTAGCCGATATTATCAATTAAGCCGCATTTAAAGGCCCGAATTACTAAAAAATTTATCTACATTTTTTATACAACTAACGAGATGAACCTAAAAGTAACGTCTGCCGAAAAATTACATTTAATAAAAACTCAGTTGCCGCCGTCGATATATTTTTTTTTGCTCTAACGCCGTCGATAATTTTGGATCGAACACGTGGTTACTAAAATTGCAAAAAAAAAACCAAAACAATTGTATGCCGCCTCATTCATCAGATTGAAATTTTAAGTTTACATCGAAATAGGGTAGAGAAAATAAACTATAAACCGTGGTGAATCAGTGATTCATGTTAAAGTTCACGTATCATTCATTTATTTAATTGTTTTCATTCAGTTCCTAACAGAATTTTGGTTATTATGCCCAGGCACTAAAATTTTACTATTGGCAATATTTGTAAACAAACAGTTGCCATTTTTCAACGAAATTGCTCAAAAGCCAGTGTGAACGATTTCAATTTCGTTCGACAATTTCAATCCGAAATTGTCAATATCGTGGCAGCGTGAACAAGGCATTAAATTGTCTTGTTTCGTGATTAAAACTGAGGTTTTTGTAATTGTGTTTAATGCTGGAGTTAATGTCGACATCGTCGACGGCGTCAAATGTCAAAAAAAGTTGAATCGTATGAAACTGTATGAGAGCAGTTAATCTCAACGCCGTAAGAAATTCGACGCCGAAAAAGTTCAATCTGTTTCAACTTTTTCGGCGTCCTTGCTCAGACAAAAACATACTGCTGGAGTTAATGTCGACGTCGTTGACGGCGTCAAATGTCAAAAAAAAGTTGAATCGTATGAAATTGTATGAGAGCAGTTAATCTCAACGCCGTAAGAATGCAGTAGTACACAGATGTGTTAACGTCGTCGGCGGCGTTGACATTAACAGCAAAATGAAATTTTACGCCGAACATAACAATTTCGGCATTGAGACGCCGTCAACGACGTCGACATTAAATAAAAAATAAATGGTTTCATTCACTGAGCTGTGCGCTTTCCAGTTTTCACTCACTGATTGGGACCTACAGTTTTACACCGATTCCGAACGGTATTTTGAGAAGCTTTTTCATGGCTATATACTCGATAGTGTCGCCGTCACTATGCGAGGTGTCGTCATTAACTCCAGCATAATTGGCAAGTGTTTTTGTATAAATTTTGTTGGAAACGAGTGCTGCGTGGCTGTCCTCAAATATTTGTTATGCACTTGGAAATACACAATTTGCCGCCTTATGCCGCATACAATTGTTTTCAAAAATTTCACGTAAAAAGAAACTTTAAGACTCACCTTCTTAGACATTTTGAACGTGTAAAATAAGGGTGCCCCAAATTGGGTAAAAGCAATACATTTCTCCAACAAAGATGTGAATATGCAGAAGAGACGGAATGCGACTGACTGTTGCTGCGGAAGGAGCAGATAAATTGAATGTTTCTCCAGAACCCCCAGATGTACCTATTTTTTTTTATTTAATACAAATCGTTTCAACGTTTAAATGTTTTATATATAATAATAGTTTAAGAAAACCGGACACTAGTTCCGATTATGAATTCAAATTCCAAAAAATTTAATTTTTTATAGATATAACTACATGCGTATCTGCGATACCTTGAATAAAATCGCCTTAAAAAAATTTTAGTTTTTTTAGCGTCGTCGCAGGGGGTGGGGGGTTTAATGCTGAAAAAGCAATAACGGTTTTAATTGATTCAATTCTAAATTCAATCAAAAATTGCGAAAAAAAACAATAATTTTTTTAATTAACTTGATAACAAACTTAATCAATATTTTTGAAAAAAGTCAATAAATGTTTTAATCAAATTTACAAATTATTTAATTGAAGTTTTTTTTTGACAAATTCACAAATACCTTTAATTAATATTATCATTTTCGAGATTACACCAAAATCAATTAAAATATTAATAAAATAAACAAATTTTTTAATTGAAGTTGATTTTTATTTTTTCTTTGATGTTGGCTCTGAACAAAGACGATCAAGAAGTAGACGCCCAGAAGTTGTGCGCAATTTGGCAACCCTCGTAAAAGAGAACCAAAAAGTCGACGCAATTCACTCAAACGCATTTCTCTCTCGCGTTATATCTTGATTATTTCATACTTTTTACACACTTAATGTAATTTTACTTAAACAGGGTTGTAATTTGTATAGTTATTCCCTGCTAAACTAATTTTTCGACGACTTTGTATGGGGTGTCGCTTAAAGTCGCTTAGCTCCCCATACAAAGTAGTCGAAAAATTAGATTAGCAAGGAATCAAAAAACTGCTCGTGCATTTATACTATATTCAATGCAGAGAGTAAGAGAGAGAGAGGTCACTCGTTTTCTTTGTTGGCATTCGAGTGGAGAGAAATTTTGACTGTCTATTTTATGATTGGTTTATGGTCTGATACTCATCTTGCTGTCCAATGTTACTCCCAGGAATTTTCACCATTCTGCAAGCTTAATTTCAGAACCATTCAAAGTGCTAGGTTCCACGGCAGGTATTTTATACCCTCGGGTAAAAATAAACAGCTCGGTCTTGGCCGGATTTACACCTCACCCATTTTCACCCGCCCATCTGCACAAAGTCCGTAAGCTACCGTGGAGAAGGTCTCTTAGGGTACTGGGATACTTGCACCTAATAACTATTGCCACATCGTCCAACATAAGGAACAATTTTCACATCTGCATTTTCGGGGGTGGTTAATATTCTATTTAGCGCAAATTTCCATACAAGCGGAGACAAGACCCTTTGTTCCAGTTCATGCAGTGCTGTCTCCCTAGACCAGCCCTTGCAATACGCATTCCGTGCAACAGATAACAATCGCACATCAATACTCGCTCGTAAGTTTGTGGTTGCTAAGGGAATCTTTGTGGCATGACAACACCATTAGAAATCTAACATAAATGGAAATGGTGTGAATTTTGAAATTTCTATACTTATTACAAACCACATTTCATCATTCGCTGTCTTGGGTATTTACTAAAAACAAAGTCATTTAAAAATAATACAACCCACAATAAAGTTGCATTTCTTTTTGCTCGTAACTGTCTCTTTAAACGATTTCATATTAGTTTTGAAAATAATGCTTAATTACAATATAGTTCTTGCAACTCTACTCGTATTGAATTCAATTCAATTCGTTGTTTCTGAATTTAAATTTCCCGTAAGACTTGCAGCGGAATTCTGTAAAATTCTTAACGACAAAATCGGTAGTTAAATTGTTAAAATTCATAAAATTTCAATGCAAAATCGGTGGTTAAATTGTCAAAATTCATAAAATTTCTGAATTTTTTTCGTTAAAAAGTTACGGAATTCCGGTGTTGAACTTTGAAATGAACGTATAATCTGACAAACGAAATTTTGTTTTGTTTTCTAAATATAGTGGCACAATAACTGGGTGAAGTTTGGGAATGCTATTAATGCTGCTGGAGTTATCTTGCAAGAATCTGGCAGAAAAGTTGGAGAATTGTAAGAAATTTTGATAAACCCCTGCAAATTTAGAATTAATTTAAAACCTGTTTAATGTTTTAGTGCCGATGATCTGAAAAATCACATGACCAGGAAGAAAACAGGTAAATATTGTTCAGACTTTGATCTAATTTGAGCCCTTGTTACACTATTAAGACCATGCTGGGCTAGAGGGCGGATCAATAAGTCCGTGGCTTTTTGAATGAAGCACAGTCTTTTTTTTGCAAAAAAAACGAATTTATTTTTCAACATAATCTCCTTTTAGCTTAATACATTTAGTCCAACGTTTCTGCAATTTTTGTATCCCTTCCAAAAAATAGGATTTTTCGAGGTCCATAAAATAGGCATTTTTTTGATCAATAATTTCATCGTTGGCACTAAATCCACCGAGCAATTTCTTTAGGTTTGAAAATTGGAAGTAGTCACTGGGGGCTAAATCTGGAGAATATGGCGGAAGAGGTACCAATTAGTACCCCAATTCATGGAATTTTGCCATTGAGACTACGCACGTTTGAAATATAACTTTTTTCTTGGCCATATGGGGTCGTTTTTTTAAATCCTCGTTAAAACGTCCAATAAGTTGGCATAATATACGCCGTTTATTGTTTTTCCCTTTTGAAGGTAATCGACGTGGATTATCCCGCGTGCATCCCAAAAAACTGTTGCCATCACCTTATTGGCCGACAAACTTACCTTGGCCTTCTTCGGAGCCGGTTCACCCGGAGAAACCCATTGCATAGATCCATGATCCATGTTTCATTTTTAAATCCTCGTTAAATCGGTCCAATAAGTTGGCATAATATACGCCGTTTATTGTTTTCCCCTTTTGAAGGTAATCGACGCGGATTATCCCGCATACATCCCAAAAAACGGTGGCCATCACCTTATTGGCCGACAAACTTACCTTGGCCTTCTTCGGAGCCGGTTCATCCGGAGAAACCCGTTGTTTAGATCCATGATCCATGTTTCATCCACAGTTACAAAACGCCGCAAAAACTCATTCGAATTGCAGTTAAACAACGCCAAACAATCATTTGAAGTTGTCACACGATTATGGTCAATTGAGAGCAAACGCGGCACCCATATTACAGACAGCTTTCTTAAACCCAACTGATTATTTAAAATTGAAACCACACTGCCATATGAAATGCCTATGGCATCAACAATATCACGCACTTTATTCTTCGATCGGCCAACACCATATTGGGGATTTTTTCGACATTTTGACCTCAATTGGCCGTCCATAACGTTCAGCGTCATTTGTATTTGTGCGACCACAACGAAAGTCAGTAAACCACTTTTTGTACCATTGAAATCGGTGGTATTTATAAAGCTTTTCCTTAGTTTGATTGATGGTTTTTTTTTGCAAGAAATAATGTTTAATGTGCACTCGAAATTCACTTTTTTCCATTTTTAAAAAAAAATATGCACGAGGTTGTATTTTTTGAACAGCTGTTAAACGCAAAGTAAATGACGGAACTTGGTCAAAATTTGACAGTAGTCTATTAACAGGTGGTACTTTGTGCAAAGACGATCTAGAATTAGACGACCAGAAGATGCGCGGAATTTGGCAACCCTGGTAAAAGAGAATCAAAAAATGCTAGAAATTCACTCATAGGCATTTCTCTCACGCGTCATATCTTGATTAATTCATACTTTTTGCATAGTTTATGTAATTTCACTTCAACATGGTTGGAATTTGTATAGTTAGATACAATAACACTATCAAAAAGCTGCTCGTGTATTGAAATATTCAATGAAGAGAGTAAGAGAGAGAACAGAGAATGACTAGGGCTTCACTCGTTGTGTTTGTTGACATTGCTTTATGGGAGCAGTGTTGCATTTCATATAACTACTGGGGAAGTTCGAAAAGTCACGGACTTATTGAGCCGCCTCGTATTAGAGAAATCATATTTTTCCCTCATCATTTAATCAATTTGCTTAAGCAAACAGTTTGATATAACGTTCAATGCGAACTTAGGGAGCTATCGAATTCTCTCCATCTGTCACAATGATTTGCTAAAGTTTTGACATCATTCCATGTCATTCCAAATTCTTCATATTCCCTCTTTGTACTTCTAATCCATGTAGAACGTGGGACGTGATCATCCATTTTGCATTGCAGTGTTGGGAAGGCAACAGGCCTGTTTAAAAATGGAAAGTTTTGAGTGTATCTTGGCACTTTTAGAAAGATTAAGATCCTTTAAGAAGCAAGGTGTGAACGTGTTTTGTATTTTTGCTCAGCCTAAGAGTAGGAATAATAAAGGCTTTTACATGTTATTGCTAGATGAAGGTTAATTGAGTGTCAATAGACTGCTTCAGAAGGAAAATTTGCAGGCCTATTTTGAAATTGCTTCAGCATTTCCGCTGATGGTCCCATGAAACCCATTAAGGGCGAAAAACAAACACTGTCACATAAAATCAGTCATAAGTACTCTAATACACTACCACATAAAAACTGTCTGCACACGTACAAAATCACTTACTGTACAAGACGACGAACGGCAACGATTTAATTACCACATAATAACTGTCTGCACACGTACAAAATCACTCACTGCACAAGACGACGAACGGCAACGATTTAATTACAACAACAACGTTGCAAACGCGAGATAGACACATCCACAAAAAAATCAAATCCCATCTACGAAGACGCCAACACATCCCACATCTACAAAATAAATAAATACATAAATGGTTTGCCATTACATCCCATGAAGGGATTAGGGAGAGCAAGTGAGTTGTGCGCGTTCTAGTTTTACACTCACTGAGTTGGACCTACAGTTTTACACCGGTTCCGATCGGTATTTCGAGAAGCTTTTTCATGGTTAAATACTAGAAAATGTCGCCGTCACTAAGCGAGGTGACCGCCGTCGAAACAAATTTTAAGGTGGTCAGAGCAGGGATCGAACCCAACTTCTCATGCACAATAGCCGCCCACGTTAGCATTGCACCACCGACGGCCACATTCCACATCTATACATGCGCACAAATAATGTCAACATATGTAGTATCACTTCTGTCGCGTCTCTTCATCACACACTGATTTGTTTTCATTTATTTTGGAAATTCAGATACCATATTAATAAATATTTATAATTTAACTAACACAGTGCAACACGAAAAAATATAACCATATACGGACACCACTACTTGATAAAAGACAAAAAAAAAGTCCCGTATCTCCTAGTTTTGCCCAAAGTCATGGACTATTTTTTATGGATGTCATTCCTCGGTGTCATTCTTGCAAAAAAGTGATAATTTTGTCAGGCTCATATCTTGCAAATTGTTCGGAATTTTGATTTATTCTGTGAGGGATAGTTGTAGCTCTTGTTATAAAGAACAAAAATTGTGAACATATAAAATCAAACAAACTGCATCTTCAAGGTCAAAATCGCAAAAAAAAACTTTAAAAAAATCTTAAATGTTTTTTTTTTTTAATTTTTCACCCCTGTTCAGGTCCATAGGTAGCAAACCGTTCAAATTTAAGGAAACAATAAACTACAAAAATTTACCTAAAATATCAGGAAGTTCATAACTTTCTAGAACATATGAACTTCCTAGGAGTGATTCTGAACACCGTTTAGGTAGCATTTCCGAACGGTTTGCAAGACATGAGCCCGACAAAATGATCACGGTTTTGCAAAAATGACACCGAGGCCCCAAATCTTTGGGGACCGATAAAAAAAAGTGCATGTCTTTGGGCAAAACTGGGAGACACGGGTCTTTTTTTGGTCTTTTATCACGTAGAGGTGTCCGTATATGGTTATATTTCCATGACTTAAAAAATTGCACTGTGTAATCAAACTAAAACAGAAAATATGAAACCTCTATTTGTTTTTGCCTCAAACTACCCAGAGGGGTTACGGGAAAAAATAAATACACCCACAGAAACATAACCGAATTATCTCCACCGAATTTAGATGCCATGACAACCTATTGCAGGTTGTCACAACATTTTGCAGGTTGTCACAACTTATTGCAGGTTGTCACAACCTATTGCAGGTTGCCACAACCCATTGCAGGTTGTCACAACATATTTCAGGTTGTCACAACATATTGCAGGTTGTCATAACATATCTCAGGTTATTACAACCTATTGCAGGTTGTCACAGACCATTTACATAGATTGTCACAACCCATTTACACATGTTACAGGTTGCTTCAACAGAATTCCAGTTGTGGCGACAAAATTCAGTCGTGACAACCTCAATTCGGTTGTGGCAACTGCAATTCGGTGGCAACAGCTGAATTTGTGATTGTTATAACCTCTTTTCAAACAGTTGGATCTGTGAGTACACATGTACACCGAAACTTACTGTACAAGGCGAACGGTAATAATTTAAATACGAAGGACACTAGTTAAAAATGACTACGGTAGCTGATTATTTTATATAAATAAACTACACTACGCAACAAAATGAAAAAAATTCTTTGCACAAATATAAACACTATTTTTTTTTGATGAACTATGGTCCCCCAATTACAAAAATGGTCGAAATTTTAAATTCTATGGAAAAGTTTTTTTTTTAAATTTATTTTAGTAAAATTGTCCATTTTTGAAAATCTTGTTCCACAGATATTGACATAACTCAAGAACGATAGATCGCACTTTGTTAGTAAATACACCAAAAAAAAAGTAATTTCAATACCTACAAGTTTTGTTAACACTATTTTTTAGCCTGCATAAGAGTTTCGGAGTTATCTAAAAAGTTGTTGTGAAAAATTATGTTTTTCAGCCAAAATTTATGGATTTTTTTTTTTTGAAAAAATCAGAAAAAACCTTAAATGGTCAAAAGTGATCAGTTTAGCACTTTAAGACTAAAGTCTGACCTGTTATGAATAAAATGAGACATTTCTTAAGAAAATCGATGGATAACTTTTGATTTTATTTCGAATTAGGTGAAGATATCCCATTTCGTCAAGAATTTGGAAATTTTACAATTTAACCAAAAATGAAAAACAAATGAAGAAATAATTTTTTTAATTAAATATTTATTTATGTATTTTTTTGTATGTATTTATTATGTAATAAGTTTTACAAAGTCAAATAAACCCAGTTGTACCTGAAAAGCGCAACACGAACATAAAACACACATGACAATCACACCCATTCAGAAACATTTTTTAAGAAGTTTTTAAAAAAGGGTGTTGTAAAAACCCAGTTGTACCTGAAAAGCGCAACACGAACATAAAACACACATGACAATCACACCCATTCAGAAACATTTTTTAAGAAGTTTTTAAAAAAGGGTGTTGTAAAAACCCAGTTGTACCTGAAAAGCGCAACACGAACATAAAACACACATGACAATCACACCCATTCAGAAACATTTTTTAAGAAGTTTTTAAAAAAGGGTGTTGTAAAAACCCAGTTGTACCTGAAAAGCGCAACACGAACATAAAACACACATGACAATCACACCCATTCAGAAACATTTTTTAAGAAGTTTTTAAAAAAGGGTGTTGTAAAAACCCAGTTGTACCTGAAAAGCGCAACACGAACATAAAACACACATGACAATCACACCCATTCAGAAACATTTTTTAAGAAGTTTTTAAAAAAGGGTGTTGTAAAAACCCAGTTGTACCTGAAAAGCGCAACACGAACATAAAACACACATGACAATCACACCCATTCAGAAACATTTTTTAAGAAGTTTTTAAAAAAGGGTGTTGTAAAAACCCAGTTGTACCTGAAAAGCGCAACACGAACATAAAACACACATGACAATCAGACTATCACGCAGTATAAATAACAGTTCAAGTATCGTTTCATTGTCATTCAACAAGTGTATTCGAAAGTGAAAAGTCTAATTATATCCGTGTTTTGTGCAAAATTTTACAATTCTACCAAAAATGAGCAAGAAATGCAGAATTTTTACGTGCAGAAACGACCCGAATTTATTTTGTTACGTGTGCGGAAAATATACCACCGAGAAAAAGAGATATGTTTTCTCAGATAAATTACAAGAACAATATAAAGATTGCTATAATATATATCCGGAAAGTACTAACAAATATTGGGCACCGAGTTCGATATGCCATTCGTGTCGACCAATGTTAAGTCGATGCTCTTCAACCCTTAAGTAAGTATTTCTTAATTATATTTTGAATTCTTCATATTTTTAATTTCAAACTTCTTAAATTTTACAGACGACACTTGGAAATTTCAAACCCTATGCAATGGAGAGAAACAGCGAGCCACGAAACCGATTGCTATTTTTGCTTAAGTACAAAAAGCGGCTTCGGAAAACATATGCGATGGTCTTACCCCACGAGATCAGGTGCTGGGTATACGCTTCCAGTCCTGTATGTCGATGGAAGTCAATTTCCGGAAAATACGTATGCAGCGTGTTATCAAGTGGATTTATCACCCTCGACCTCAAGCGTGAGTTACAAAGCAGATAGTTTGGCTCCAAAGCTGTATACTCAAGCCGAACTAAATGATCTGGTAAGAGACCTCGAACTTCCGAAAGAAAAATCTGAGCTTCTTGCATCTCGTTTAAGAGATAAGAATTTATTAGAAAGGAATATCTGTACAACAGTCTACCGTACCCGGCATAAGCCGTACTCCAACTTTTTTACAACTAAAGACAATATGTGCTTTTGTTACGACATTCATGGACTTTTCGATAAGCTTGGCCAAACATACGATGCACGTGATTGGAGGATATTTGTCGACAGCAGCAAAGAAAGCCTTAAAGCCGTGTTACTGCACAATGGCAATCAGAAGCCATCGATACCCATTGCACACGCCGTGAATATGAAGGAATCTTACGAAACGATGACCAAATTGTTCATAAATATAAACTACGAAAATCACAATTGGAAAATTTGTTGCGACTTAAAGGTTGTTGCCATAATGTCAGGTCTGCAAGGTGGTTTTACAAAGCATTGCTGCTTCCTCTGCCTCTGGGACAGTCGAGCTCGACACAAGCATTACGTGCAGAAGGATTGGCCGCCAAGAGTCAACAACACAATAGGCGTGGAGAATATACAACATATGGCTCTCGTCAAGAAGGACAATATAATCTTGCCACCATTACATATTAAACTTGGATTGGTGAAAAACTTTATTAAGGCACTAGACAAAGAGGGTGAAGCGTTCTCTTATCTAAGAACAATATTCCAAAATCTTTCTCTGGCAAAAATTTCAGAAGGCGTTCTTGATGGTCCACAGATCCGAAAACTACTCGCCAACACTCAATTTGAGACATTTTTATCATCAGATGAGAAAGCTGCGTGGAGTTCGTTCCGATTAATTGTTTCGGATTTTCTGGGAAACAAACGCAGTCCAAACTATAAAGAAATCATTCGTGATTTACTTAGTAACTATTCAAAAATCGGCGTAAATATGTCTCTAAAAATACATTTCCTGCATTCGCATTTGGACTTTTTCCCGCCAAACCTTGGTGATGTAAGCGACGAGCATGGTGAGCGATTTCATCAAGAACTTAAGTCTATGGAGCAACGGTATCAGGGATTGTGGAACGAGAATATGATGGGTGATTATATTTGGTTCCTTATAAGAGAAACAAACCCTGACAATCACAGCAGGCAAAAAAGAACCCGAAATCATTTCTAGAATAAAATATTATTAAATAATTATTTATTTGACTTTGTAAAACTTATTACATAATAAATACATACAAAAAAATACATAAATAAATATTTAATTAAAAAAATTATTTCTTCATTTGTTTTTCATTTTTGGTTAAATTGTAAAATTTCCAAATTCTTGACGAAATGGGATATCTTCACCTAATTCGAAATAAAATCAAAAGTTATCCATCGATTTTCTTAAGAAATGTCTCATTTTATTCATAACAGGTCAGACTTTAGTCTTAAAGTGCTAAACTGATCACTTTTGACCATTTAAGGTTTTTTCTGATTTTTTCAAAAAAAAAAAATCCATAAATTTTGGCTGAAAAACATAATTTTTCACAACAACTTTTTAGATAACTCCGAAACTCTTATGCAGGCTAAAAAATAGTGTTAACAAAACTTGTAGGTATTGAAATTACTTTTTTTTTGGTGTATTTACTAACAAAGTGCGATCTATCGTTCTTGAGTTATGTCAATATCTGTGGAACAAGATTTTCAAAAATGGACAATTTTACTAAAATAAATTAAAAAAAAAAAATTTTCCATAGAATTTAAAATTTCGACCATTTTTGTAATTGGGGGACCATAGTACATCAAAAAAAAATAGTGGCTTTATTTGTGCATTTTGGCTGTTGCGTAGTGCTATGCATTTGTTTAACTACGTAACTACGGATTTCATATTGTAGTGAATTTGTAGAAAACATTTAATATTTTTAAACAGTTCTTTTGTATTTTTAATTCATATTTTTCTCTTTCATTACAGCTCCAATGGATCTACACTCAAATCTGCGCATTCGTTCCAAAATAAAAAATCACAGTCTAAACTCTCGTATCAATAGGCCTATGATTAAGTACAATTCTTTATATGATTTTACATCTGAACCGCAACATCAAGCTCCGTTGGCTTATCAAACCATTGAATAAACTTTACTTCATAATAAACGTTCACGAAAAAATATCTCTTCGAAATTTTTCAAATCGTGTACTCAAGAAATTTTCACATATAAATATCATCCACAGCCATGTTTTACGACTTGTGCACAAAAACTGGATTATCAGGTCACGATAGCAATCACTTTTAACTGTCATTTCGTAGAGACTGGATTTTTAATAACCTTCAGTTGTTTTGAAAATTATGTGGAGATGCTACGATCCTAGAACTACTAAACATTTGATGTCTCTACCTAGAAACGTCTGTCGACCTCTGGTGGGGTGAAAGCGGATCGTTGTAAGAATGCGGGTTTTAACAATAGACAAAGGGGATATGTTGGGTACTGGGAGACATATATAACATAATCAATGTTTATGTTATGCTCCTGGGAAATCTGTATCAGCATATGTGCACATATTGTTACGATTAAGTGAAAGTTTTTACTTACTCTTGATGACCACATTAACATAATGTAAAATAAAAAGAGTGATTAATGCTGCGCCTGAAAGTATACTCCTATCACAAACCATTTGACGAATCCGCGTTATTTCCATACATGGGGCAAATTAATTATATGACAATTATAATTTGTTGTTTCATTTGAATTTCCTGTCCAAATGCAAATTTAAAAAAACTTTTAATACTATTGGCAATTAGACTTATTTTCAAAGCATTTCCTTCATATCTGGCAATTTTGGTTTTCAAATATTTTATAGAGTACAGGTTTATGAATTTGAAAGTACTACGAGGCAATTCCTATCGAAACCACAAACCTCTACATATAAAATACTTTAAAAACAGAATTGCCAGCAGTCAAACAAATTCAAAATAATTAAAAGCATTCCCATATTTCATTACAATTGGCATCTGATTCCACAACCTGCATTTGCATTGCCTGAGCAAATGCAAATTCAAAATTTTTCTATTGCCATTGCGAACAATTCTTTTGCATTTGCATTAGATTAAGTAATGGAAATTAAAATTCAATGCAAAATAAAAAACCCATGTACGGTTATTTCAAAACTGCTATACTATAGGTTCTGGAATCGGGTAGAACAATCTAGAAACTGATAGAGACCCTGGTGGCAAGTAGTCAAACTCGTGTAACTAGCTGTTAAAAGAATCTAAAACTGTTGTACTTATCGTAATTTAAAAACGAACCTTGTTTTTTAACGGGAGTGAAACAGCGCAAAAAAGGACGAGTAAGGAAATTCGTAACAATATATTTTAAGATGTGACAGACGTTTCTGAAATTAGGATCTTAGGGGCATATGGAGAACCCCACCCAGCAGCAAAAAGAAATCGTCAGAGGGCCTACCCCATAATTGCAATCGTCATTTCAATCGTCATAGGAAAGGCATGCCGGCACATTTCCCTTCTCTTGTCAGGCCTGATAGCTGGCCTTCAGGTCTTCTGGTAGCCCTGCTAATATTATTCTTTCTAAGAAGACAGCAAAAGAAGGCATGCTGGGAGGCCTGCAAAAGAGAATTTTTAAAGGACTTAAAGAAAAATAAAAAATGTTTGCAAATTATTTCCTTATTTGTAATGTTCAGACTTTTGTAGGTCTACTTTGAACCCAAATAATACAACATTTTAACATAACAAAGTGTTTTTCTTTACTTTGCAGACTCAGGAATTGAACACGTGTTATGAATTTGATATGACGAATTGCGAACATAGCTGAGAGTGGTTTTAACGAACAACAGTATCTCTCTTGCATTGCCTCAGCTGTCCTGCCCACAGGCCTGCTTAGGGAAGGGAAGTGTGCATGCCTATGCGCATCAATTCCGCCGTTCACTAGAAGGCCTGCCAAGAGGCCTGCTTAAAGAAGGAAAGTATGCATACCTATGAACATACATTCCGCCTTCCACAAGTAGGCCTGCCAACAGGCCTGCTTAAAGATGGGAAGTATACACGTCAATGGAATATTTTCAAAGGTAAAGATGGAGCCACCAGATAGGCCTGCTTACGGAAGGGAAACAAGCATGTCTATCGGAACTTTTTGTACTACTAGAGGATACCTCATTTTAGGTCTCCTTCAAGAAGCGAGATGTGAATGTATATCGAATTGTTTGTCAGTATAGGAGAAGGAGTAAGGAGGGCCTGCATGTATGCCTGCTAGAAGAAGGCGTAGTTGAATGTCAAACAACTGCCGCAGAATGCATATTTGGAGGCATATTGTGATAATGTCTCGACGTTTACGCTGGTGGGCATATGTATATCATGATATGAGATAAACTTTATTTCCAGACAGGTTATCTCTTTCCATTTCAAGCGATTTTTGACGCTTCTCCTACTATGCACATTCACGTATGACGGATAGGAGAACGTCCTTCTTATATGTCGGCTACGGGCAAAATAAAATCTGAAGGGCGAACCATAAAGTATACATTAGCACCGCTGGTATGAGCAACCTGAATGGCAGACTAATAAGGCTGAGTCTCAGGTTATCAAGTGTTCACCGTCACTGAAACTCATTGAAATATTATGGAAGCTCTTTCGTTCTTAGAACATGAATACATCAACATTACTGGCCACCGGTGGCTGGGAAGAAAACGAAAAAAATGACTTCCCATTACATCACATGAAGGGATTGGGGAGAGCTTCTTTCAACCACTGAGCTGTGCGCTGTCTAGTTTTTACACTCATTGAGTGGAGACTACAGTTTTACACCGGTTCCGAACGGTATTTTGAGAAGCTTTTTCATGGCTAAATACTCGATAGTGTCGCCGTCACTATGCGAGGTGACCGCCATCGAAAAATATGTATGGTGGTCAGAGCAGGGATCGAACAAGAGCCGCACACACTACCATTGCACCACAATGGCCACGAAGGGAAGCTGTATCTGGGTCAGCGTCAGATCCATAATGGGCGGTTGCGACATAAATACTGGCAAGATCGACGATCTTCATAATGGTAAATGGCGAAACAGAATATATCAAAACAATATTTATTGGCGCTTTCAACAACCCAAAGGGGTTAGGAACCTTCCACCCACAGAAAAAATATCCGAATTAGTCGTAACCGAATTCAGAGGTTATGACGGCCACATTATAAGTCATAATATCTGAATAAGAGATTGTCACAACATATTGCAGGTTGTCACAACCTGTTACAGATTGCTTCAACGGATTTTCAGTTGTGTCTACAAAATTCAGTCATGATAACCTCAATTAGGTTGTGGCAACTGCAATTCGGTAGCAACAGCTGAATTTGTGGATGCTACAATCTCTTTTCAAACAATTAGTCATGTGAGTGCTGCGTGCACGCAAACACTCACTGTACAAGACGAACGGCTATGATTTCATTACGAAGAACGAAAAGAACTAGAGACAACTACAATGAGGAAGGTGATGCGAGGGCGCCAAGTTTTGTTGCAAAATATATCGAAATTAAATTCCTTTTTGCAAATTCAGTTGTAATTTTGTGAATTTTTAATATATTGACAAATACATCAACATTTTTTTCCTGTTTGCCGCCCCTATGTTCAGATTTCGCTTCAAAATGAGAAATTTTGGTCAATCCTTTCCACACACTAATTAAAAAGTCGGCATGACATTTGTAAAATGACTACTGTTTTTTATTTAATTATATTTCTTGGTTCAGTTAAAAAATCTGAACAGATATTTTGTGGTTCATGCAGATATGGCAATGCGAGGTTCGCTTGATAGGGGGTTATTATTATTGTATCCATTAGGATTTTAAAGAGACTGTTAGGATGTGATTTTATTCACCATCAATATTTAATCATAAATATTATACTGTTTATTACCATAGATAAATAAAAACCATAGATGATTCATTTGCTTATTCACCATTTTCACCAGAGGCCACATGCTGTTTCCGTACGATCATTTTTCACTCTGATGCGACGAAAAAGCACTCAAACATAATTTTTATTTCGATTCTGTTGTTTAAATTTGAAAATAAAATATAAATAATTGAAAAGCATATCGCTTTTGATATTCGTTGACAATACGAAAGGCAAAAAAGCATGGTTATATAGTTTTTTCAATAGTTTTTGTTTCCAGGGAAATTTGCCCATATGCGCCACTCCGGCGCCATCTAGAAAATTTCCCGTTACTTTCATATCCACCACTTATGTTTCTCCATCTATAGCTTTTTATTTATCTTTGATATTACTCAATTTTTTTAATCTGTGAATCATAAAAATAGATATAATTTTCAAATTTTTTTTCTGAACAGGATCAGTATTGTAAATTGGGTTTATTCCAAAAAAAATACTTAAATTGAGACATATATCACAGTATTTTTTTGTCATATATTTACTTATACTTCATTTCTATTCCCTGCGACGCCGAATCATCATTTTGACATATTGTATCGAATTATTGTGGCCCTTGAATGAATGCCAATTGATGCCTTTGCCAAAGGTGTCATCGCCATATTTTCCGTTCAAGTTGCTGAAATTTAATATGGACATTAATTCATCAGATAAGTTTCCCCCAGAATATTCCAGCCACTTATGTACCTCACATGACACTTGTTGTGCCACCATGCACCCATAAACTTTTGCGCACAATTAGTTTCATAATGATCGTAATCACGATCTTTTGTTGTAAATTTCATACCAACATGATGTTGCAGTGAATCTCCAGCTGTCCCCATATATTTCCCCACCGATTTCAGAGTGTAGAATTCAGATTCATTGCCTACAGCAAATGAACTATAGCGCGCATATTTACTAACCCCATCATCTTCGAGGACCACAAGCAACTCCTGTTGACCCAAATAGTTGGTGAGGGCATACAGTTTGTCAAGGCCAATGAAAAATTCACCTTGAATACTGCCAAACCCTCGCTTATACTCAGACCAATCGCGATAAAAGTCTTCAGAGCCATCTTGACGTCTCTGAATGACAATCCAGCCGCCATCCGATGTCTTTGTATCACATTCTACGTAGAAGGGATCGTTGCTATATAGATCGATTTGAAGTTCGTAGATGCCGCTACGTCTGACACAAGATGTCGCCTCTTCACAATTGGTGGGAGTGTAATTCATGTGACTAGAGAGATGAAAATATAATAAGGGAGAAGAAATATATTACAAATATTAATTAATTTAATGAAAATGTTTGTTCGTGGTGGGTAAAAGACAAAGATTAGTAAGAAGTGTTTTCAAAACCTACCACTTTTCAGGCAGCACATCATAACGCACATCAAATAATGGCAGCTCTAAATAAATGTTGTATGTAATATAATCGATATTGAACAATTTAGAATGACGATTTATTTTATTTAAACAATTATATTATGTAAATATATTTATAAAATTATATTACCTTTATTAATAGTTTCCTGTATTTCCAGCTTTTCTTCCATCCTGAAAATATAACAATCAACTGCAATTAGTAAATTGATGATTAATTTGTCCTTAATGTCGCATTTAGATCGTAATTTATAGAGCCCAGATTAGCGATAACCTTGTTGTCTAATCTTTGACGTTTACACCATCCAATTTGTGGTTAAATTGGAATTTCAGTTGGCAACACCGTGCTTAAACCAACACCGCGCCGAGACAAAATTATTGAAGACGACGGCACAACAAAATTAAATTGGCGGCTATTGAACCTTTAAAATTTGATCAGTCGGTCAAATCAGGACAGCCGATAAAATCGCCTCACATTTTAAACCAATAACAGTCAATTATATCGGCTGGGGCGTGTGCTTCTAAAAATTGTTGATTTGTATGTATGTTTATATTATGCTTGCATTTTTTTGGAAATTAACAGGGTTGCATCAAAATGTACACCAGTTTAAAATGAGGTCACATTGTACAGATTAAAATTGTGTGAGTAATCTTCTAGGTTAGCGTGGGTTAACGGAGTTAACATTCGAAATGTGTTAATCTTGGTCGGTGTAAATGCCGTATAACCCTCAATATAATGATAGTAATGCCTTGTTCACGCTGCCACGAAATTGACAATTTCGAATTAAAATTGTCGAACGAAATTGAAATCGTTCACACTGGCATTTCAGCAATTTCGTTGCAAAATGACAACTGTTTGTTTACAAACATTACCATGAATAAAATTATCGTGCCTGGACACAATAACAAAAATTTAGTTAGAAAATGAATGAAAACAATAAAATGAATGAATGGTACATGAACTTTAACAAAGACGAACTTTAACATGATTTCAGCCCAAATTGAAAAAGACTTCAATTCCGCGGCAGCGTGAATAAGGTACATATAAGAATTTTGTAGCTGAAAACTGAAGGTGCTAATGGACTTGTATACCTGTATGAGACTTGTATACCAAATGCTCACCAGGAGACGTGTCACAGCTGCATTTGGCACCTCGACCTCCATGTGTATGTTAACAGAGGTACACTGCAATGAGGGAGGGGTCTTATCTCCACTAATATGGAACATTGCGCTAAAGGGAATACAGGTCGCCCCAGTGGCAAGTATCCCAGTGCCCTAAGTATAGCCAACACGGTCAAGACCGAGCTGGTCCTTTTTACTCGAATGTATGAAATACCTACCCTGGAACATAACGTGAAATGGGTTTGAAATTAAATTCATGTTATTTTACACAGAAAGCTTAGTTTAGGAACCAAGATAGTTGAAGGGCGAAAAATGCGATGATAGCCATATACACCTTCAGGGGAGCTATAGGTTGTAAATAAGGACTTGCTCCTCAGATTGTCCCCTGGATGTATACAGCGGTGGTTAGACCAAAAATGCTTTATGGGGTGGCAGGTGCTAGAGAAACCCACCTATATTGCACTACTGACTAGGATACAGAGGATGGTGACGATGTTTATTATGGGTGGTCTGCGGACAAATCCCACGTTTAAACGGAACGCCTTGTTGTATTTCTTCTCGATAAGCATTATATATAGACAGATTTCTTCTACATCTGCCATCTGGTTAAGGCAACTCTCACAATGAAGCGTGGTCGGATTAGGGCATGCAACAGTACTGCAAGATGCTCTCAACATTCCTAGATATGTCGACTACTCGAAAACGGAACCACTATTCGATCGGAAATATTGCACTCTCATAACGGAAAGCTATTTCCGGATCAATTGAATTCCTGGTATAGAGGAATATGTGAATTTATACGCAGATGGGTCGAAAATGAATGATCAGGTAGTATACGGGTTCAATTCCAAAGAACCAGGGTTGACTCTCTTTTATAAACCACCAGATAATTGTAGCGCGCATCAGGCGAAAAGTTTGGATGCTAGGGAAGAAATAAATCAACTGGCCGAGGGATAATAGTCCAGCACTCATTTGGTTGAATATCGGCTCTGATGGCCAGGCTGTACTCATGTCCCTGAAATCTGTATTACTGAACTCAAAATCTTGCCAGAAGTGCAGAGACCTCTTACCGAGATGCTGTTGCAGTACGATATTCATCTTATAGAACCATTCCGGAAAACTACAGAGCAGGTGAAATAGTGAAACTAGGCACTATTTTACAGCCTGTAAGTTTATCCTGCAAGAACGCTGCTTTAAGAGGATACAGGAGAGGTGGTCGAGGGGCACAGACTGTTTACAAATCTAGCCGATAATGTAGGCAGGAGATCCATGAACATTCTATATCTAGTCAGTCCCATGGTATCAATGCTTGTTTCAGTTTTATCGGGGGTCTGATTGGTAGACCACTCAGAGCAAATGACTTCTGTAGAAGCTGTAAGTTGCTCAGATCTTGATCATTTTGGAGCACACTAAATGGTTCTGGTTTGGGGCTAGCGTTTAATCTAATACGTCTAAGTGAGTCGTTCATCGACTGCCACCAACACCTAACTTAACCCTATTATCGATAACGTTGAGCATCAACGTTGCATGAACCACGTCGATATATACACATCTGCTTTTTTGGTTGTTTGGATGCAAATATAACGTGTTTGTGGCCTGTCGCAAACATAATATACTTGTGTCCAAAGACATTGTATTTGCTATTCAATATTACATGCTTGAGATAAAATGATTAATAGTTCTTAATATATGTTTTGTGACCCAAATGTGCCTTTTTTTTGGTAGAAAACTACTGAAAACAAGAACGTGACAGACAACAAAGAAACCAAAAATCGGCAGATCTTCAATTCATGGAATCAATGCTTGCAAACATATACATGTTTCCTGCTTTATTTTGGTGGGGAGTGTTTTTTCAGCGTGTATGTAAAAAAAGATTTCCCATTACATCTCATGAAGAAATTGGGGAGAGTTTCTCACAACCAGTGAGCTGTGCGCTTTCTAGTTGTATACTCGCTGATTGGGACCTACAGTTTTACACCGGTTCCGAAAGGTGTTTGGAGAAGCTTCTTAAATACTCGATAGTGTCGCAGTCACTATGTGAGGTGACCGCCGCCGTAAGATATTTTAGGTGGTCAGAGCAGGGATCGAACCCATAATCTCAAGTACAAGAGCCGCGCACACTTGCCATTGCACTACAACGTATATGTACGTCGCACTTAATTTCGACATGGGTGCAGTGAAACAAATCAAAATAGAGCGACTAGGATCACATATGTGAACCAGCGCGAAACACGTGTACATGCAACAAGGACTAGCTGGATGATTTCCTTGTGAAAGTTTACCAACAGGAGAGCAAATGCGAAATATTGAGCCCGTTGGAATCCCATTTGTTATATTTGTTGTGTAAGGACCCTGACATACACACGACCGTCAAAATGTCTGCTCATGCTTTCTGCCGGTGTAAGGTATAGTTTATGGTCAAAACGACATTAATTTTTCAAATGTTTGGTCCACACATATGGAAGTTCTAGATTCTATGAAACGAGATCGGTTAAATTTGTTCTAAACATCCACGAAACATTTTCTACGAAAGACATTTCCAAAGAAACTTACGTAATATATTCATAACATTTACGAAACCAATTAATAGATTCTATAAACCGGACCTTATTAAATTTATTCCTAACATCTATGAAACATTTTCATAGAGATTACGAAAACTGCAATAGAATTTGAATGGAGCTTTATGATTCCTGGAGAATGCGAATAACTTTAAATGCAATGAGAATTCTTTAGTATACAATTGTTGGAAAAATAATGCTGGCATCGAAACCCAACATTCCGAAAATGAAAAATAGCCATTCAATTAATGACGATAGTTTTATGAAACTTTTTTATGAATACGTTTGGTAAATTCGTAAACGTGTATGAACATTTTTAATAATATCTATGAAATGTATGAAAAACTTAATAGGACTATTGGAAAATTTTTAATGAAGAATATTTCTTAAATATTATGACGAATATTTTGTCAGTGTATACAATCTATCGGCAGCAAATGTAAATTATGTTGGGCTGTGTTATACGAGTATTAATTGGATTTTAAAGCAAATTGAATGTGCGGAATTGCTTTTGAAATGGCCAGGTAAAACAGTAACTACTTCCGGTTTGTTATCACCCGTGAATGCGAGTAGGATCAAACTTTACTAACGTGAGCATGCGTGTACGTGAGTCACGCAAAATCTTCGCGTGTTTGAAGCAACCGTGAGCAACCGTGAGAATGCATGAGCAAAACTTACTTATGTCACGTGCGTATTATAAGCAATAGAACTGAATTGAATTCAACAACGCGGTTTTTTCTTTAATTTAAAAACAAAAATAATATATCAATTACGTACTCTGTATATATATATATCTGTCACAATATTGTTACCCAAATTTTAATACTTTCTCGAATTACATATGTACATACTTTTGATTTAAATCTTTCAATAAACTTTTCATTTCATCCAAACCGGCCAACATTTTGCGACGCATCATTATATCCTCGTAATCGATCAAGCCATTCGATTTCTAAAATTATTTGTATTTAAGAAGAAAAGTATTTCACTATCTCAAATTTAGTACGGGATTACCTCATAACTACCGGAAATTGTCCATACAAAAAGAGAGATAACCATAAAACAAATTCCATTATTAAAATTTAACATTTTTAGGAAGGCGAAAATGAACCGTCTCACAGATGATTATATTTATAACTGGTGCAATGACTATTTTTTCGATGGGCAACCGAAAATATACATACATCATCTTAATACAGAGGTGGGAGTGACTTGATAACATTTTATTTATGCTAGTGACAGATCGTCAGCTGAGAATTATTTAGGCCTAAAAACCATTTTAGGAAAATGGCGTTAGGTGTTGATTATAGTTATATAATTCCGATAATTCTTTCTGATTCCGAATTCGAAATTTTTCGATATATCTCACCAATTCTGAGATATTCTGTATCGACTTTGATCTACATCCACATTTTTAACGTTTCATAATCATTACTCTGGTGCATAGGTCGCTGTTTGGTGTATGCGTTAAATTTTGCATTCAAAACTTGCAAAAAAATACATTAGTTTTGTTTTGTTTCACTAAACATGCACCAAAGCAAACACGGACCGTATTAGTTGACGGCGTTTTAAAAGCAGACGACGGCGTTGGACTTCACCATATAGCAAGCAGTCTACATAATATGCATGTATTTGGGCCGACGTCTAACAAAAAGAGCAACTTCTAAAAAAAGGGTGCCTATGGGCCACAAAACCAGAAAATGTTACTTCAGTAAAAGCTTAATAACTTTTGAGATATTGTATGTAATTAAAAGAGAAATTATATTTGTGTTCAAAACATGTGCCCCAATAAGGATTAAGCATAAAATAAAATATTTTTCAACTAGAATTTGAAAAAAATTATTACAAAACGTCTTTGCAGTTTTTCTCAAAATATACTTTTTGGTAAATGCGCCAAAATAATTCTCAGCTGACGAGATAAGAAATAGTGGTAGTGCTAGAAGTTAAACCCATTTTATTTTATTCATATTTTGGTTTTTAATTTTTGACAAAAAAACCGAAATATTACAAAAATTTTAACGTGACATTAGAATCCGTCAGCCCATATACACACCCCCAATCCGTCAGCCCATATACATACCCCCCAACATTTGCATACAGAAGTGACACTCGCTAACAACCTCATTACATTACAATACAAACAGCAGGTATTAACCGGTTTCTGTGGCAACAATGATTGTAAATGCTACGTTATAATTCTCGTTCTGGTTTTTGCTGCCAGAGAACATAAATCAGTGACCCCGTAAACTCAGTGTACGATCCCGCCAAGGCGGAAGGTGTTGGGCCGACCTTCGGTCCTGACCCTAAAACGGGGGCTCCGGTCCTCCATCCGGACCATACGGTCCGCTGCATAAACTGTGCAGTTAACGGGCATACGGCTAGCGCCAAGGAGTGTCCACTGCGTCAAAAATTACGAGAGAGCTGAAGCCAGGAAGCGACGCCTCGTCGTTCCTCGAATCAGCTTCTCTCGCGATAATGACCAAGTTCACAGCGGCACCACCTATGTTGCTGTTGCCCAGGGTAGTCTCCGCCCTACGCCATCCGCAGGCCAACATTTCGCTGCAGCTGCAGCCTCCGGGGTGACTATGCAGAACGCAATGGCCCAATTTGGGGCTATTGATGCCGATTGCCGGCGAATTTTCGGCATGGACCTTCTGTTCTGGTCCATTTATGCAAGAATATGCAAAATTGGAGGGAGACAATTTGAAGTCACAAGCGATCTTGGGTCTTTTAATGGCCCTAGGGCCAGTGTAAATCATTGGAAATAGGTGTTTTAGGTTTTAAGTTACTTTTTAAGTTTTTGTTGAAGTTTTACCTTTTTTTTGTTAATTCCTTCTTTTGGGGCTTCCGTGACCAGGTTTTAGTTTCTAAGTTATTTATCAGTACCAGCATAGCTGGACTTGTGGCAATGCCACGTGCCAATTTGGGTAATCCTATAAATATTTTTTAATGTAAGGAAATCTGTAAATATTATATAATTGTTAGCTTTAAGTTTACAATGAATTGTCGAAAATATGGAATAAAATGAACAAACAAAACAACTCAGTGTACGAACACAATCGGAGCGATAACGTAGGCGTTGACAATTTTCCTGTGGGGCTATGTGAAGTCACAGCAACAATTGACGTCTCGGAGGCCACAATTGTTCGTGTTATTAACAGCAACGCCCACCTTCGCTTGTGCTTTTCCGATTCTTGAAAATACTGCAGTAACCTCTCGAATATTTCGCCCAATGATGTCTATGTCGTCAGCATACGCCAGCATCATATGGCTTATCGTGTTGATGGTCTTGTTCATATTTCCTGCAGCTTTTCTCGCTATTATCTCCATTAAGATGTTGAAGAGATTGCACGAAAATGTGTCGCCTTTTCTCAATCCTCGCTTGGTACAAAATGGTTCGGTGAGGTCTTCCTCACCTTCACTGCTGATTTGGTGTTGGACAGCGTCATTATACTGAGGCGGATCAGTTTTGCTGGAATCCCAAGTTCAGACACAGCTTCGTACAGTTTTCCCCGTATGGGGCTATCGAAAGCAGCATTGTAATCGACATCGATTTGCTTTCCGTGAGTCTTTTCCAGGATTTGGCGTAGCGTGAATATTTGGTCAGTCGTGGACTTCCCTGGTCTAAAACCACACTGATAAGTTCCAATCAGGGTTTCAACAGTTGGCTTTAGTCTTTCACATAAAACGAACGAGAAGACCTAATACGCGATGGATAAAATCCGGATACAGCGATAGCTAGAACATACACACGGATCACCCTTTCTGAATTCAGGACATAATACACTGAGACTCCAATCGTCAGTCATAGATTCGCCCAGCCATATACCACATATAAGTCGATGCACGTTGGCTAGCAGTCCCTCGCCACCTGCCTTAAAAAGTTCAGCGGGTAGCCCATCCGCACCAACGGCTTTATTATTCTTAAGCCGGGAGATCGCCGTCTAATCTGGCCTTGGTTGGAGGGGGTACAATCCACACTATCTTCAACTATAATTACCTCCTGATCTTCAGTGGAAGAATCTGAGTGGAATAGTGCTGAAAAGTGGTCTCTCGACATTTTAAGCACACACTGCTTAACTGTCACCAGATTCTCATTCTCGTCCTTGCAGGAGGGCAGCCCATTATTCGGCCCGTTATTCGATCTTCTTACGCTCTGGAAAAATTTCCGGGATTCATTATTCATCTTGCACATTTCGGTCTTTCCCTCTCTCTCTCTGCTCCCACAGCCATTTTTGCCGCTTAAAAAGTTGGTTTTCCTCCCTTCTCAGCCTCTTGTATCGAACGCGTTGTAACTGTCTGTTTTGTTGCCATACGTGCAGCGTCTTTTTCATCAGTTGCAATGCGGTATTCTTCGTCGCTTATCCATCTGCGGTGTTTGATAGCCAAGTTCAGTCCTTGCAGCGGTTTCCAAAGAATGGGAGATGTGCTTTCACTCCGCTTCTGGGCCCTCTGGAGGTGGAGTATTCTACTCTAGGAGGAGAGTTAGCTTTTGTTGATAAGACTTCGATATCTCCAATATTTGCAGCTTGTCGATATCTAGCCTTTCTGTGTTCGGTTTCGTATGTTTTTCACCCTGCTCAGTCTTATGCGAACTTTCACAGCCCCGAGGTAATGATCCGAGTCGATATTTCACCAGAAAAGTGGCTGCCATCTATTACCAAGAGATCAATCTGGTTCTTCGTTCTCTGGTCAAGGAGATAATCAAGTCGCTTTATTTATGTCCTTATGTCTCGTCCTTCAATCGTGTGCTACTAACTACCATGTAATTCTTATTCCATTGTCGGAAGTGGTATCATGTAGACTGTGATTACCGATGGTTGGTCGAAAGATACTTTCCTTTCCCAATTTGGTATTAAAATCACCGAGTAATACTATAAGAGTGTGCACTAGTTGCTTTTTGTACTAACGAGTTCCGAGACCTACGAGGAAAACATATAGAGAATGAGAGCAATCTTTAACTTTAACAATTTTCGTGTTAATTGGGATCTACATAAATAACTTTACTCTAACACTTCATTACATTTTGATTCTTTTCACTGAATATCCCTTTTTTAAACGATTTAGTTGGCAAAATTGACTCCCAGTTGATGAGTTTTGTACTTTTGGCTTGACACTCGGCTGCAGAAGTTTGGAAATCACACTACGCAACCCAGTCCCTATCAACGAGTCTTCTTTGATAGCACATTCTCTATTTGTTCTCAAATTACTAACTTGAACAGCTGTCTCATCGGTACCCCTTGATTAAAATCACCTCGAATAATCTTAATGTAGTGGTCAGGGCAGCTTTCGTATACATCCTCCAGACGCTCATAAAGTGATTCTTTGACCTCATCGTCTTTATCCTCTGTTGGTGCGTGCTCACAAATTACTCGCGTTCACTGGGTTGAACCATAGAGAAATAGACAAGAGCCGCTATCCCTCTCTTCACGTTCTCTTGATGACGACGAGTTAGTAGGCCTTTGCCTCGAGTTCGAGTTGCCTTTGTAATTTACTCTTTGGTTGGACGTAATACGCACAGAAATAAAAAGGAATGCATATTTTCGTTCGATGCAAACAACATAAAACAACATGTATCAGTCATTAGTATCAATCAATCACTATTTAAACTTAGTTTGCTGCATGGTCCATAATCACTATGTCTTCTTTGTTCTCTAATTCTACATCATTTCCCTAGTACCTTTTCTATCAGCTGTGCCATAGAACCTTGAGACTAGGTGTCGCAGTCTTGCCAACTATAAATCTGCACCCGAAGTCGTGCTTTCGCTCATGACAGCTGTAGTAAACATCGCAGTTTTTCTTTCTCATGCACCTATTTACTGTCCATTTCATTTCCTGAATAGTTGGAAAATTGCACCCGTCCTGTATAGTGTTCTAACGCTCCAGGTACATATCCTGTCCTTCGAACATTTGCGAGGGTCGTCAACATTTAGGGGGTTTATTCGTTTATTATAATTCTTGAGTATTTTCATTGCCTACGTAACGGTGGCGGGAGGCAAACCCGGCCCAGAGTTTTGCATTTTATATACTGTCATGATGATCATGTTTCAGCCGCATATTATGGATCAGAATAGCCAGTGAGTCAAAAGTGGAATTTGGTTTCTTCAGTTTTAATCCGCCTTAGGCTAGGGGGGTTGGCTCATACGTCTGCAAAGAACAGAAGAATATGTGCAGCTTCAGTGACAGGGTCACCTAACCAATCAGGCTGTTCATTCGTTTCGCCTTCTCACTCTAGCTATCGTATCTAACGGAGGTTTCCGATAAGGTCATTGCCTAGGACATACTGCGTGGAAGTAGTGAGCTGCTGTAACTGCCCAATGAAGGAATCATTTCTGGCCACTCCCAAGTGAATGGTTATCAGAAACTTTCCACCTCCACAGACAGTCCCATGTCCCTAAGAATCTTAATGACATTAAAACAAAACTTTCCTAATAGTTGACAATTTCGTTGCGAGTATTTCGAATATCCGATTAAGCTTAGCAGTACATATTCTTTTTGCATGGTCGACCCATCTCTGGGTTATTATTTGCAATTGAAATAAAAGACTGATAAGGAAATTATTTACTTGCGCTGTTGATTAGAAAGCTCTTAAGTCACTGATAAGAAATGAAATCACGACTTCAGGGGGTTCCCTATATACATATGTATGTACCTTCGAGTATACCGAGACCCGCGATTTTTGAGATTTAAATTTTGGGGGAGGTTGAAGTTTCGATTCCTAGTGTGCGGGGGCGGATCAATAAGTTGGTCACTTTTTGAATGAAACACAATTTTGTTTTCAAAAAAAAATTATTTTTCAACATAATCCGCCTTTAGCTCAATACACTTAGTCCAACGTTTTTCCAATTTTTGTATCTCTTTCAAAAAATAGGATATTTCGAGGTCCATAAAATAGGCATTTGTTTGATCAATAATTTCATTGTTGGCGCTAAATCTCTTTCCATCGAGCCATTTCTTTAGGTTTGGCAATAGGAAAAAGTCACTGGGGGCTAGATCCGGTGATTATGGCGGATGAGGTACCAATTCGTAGTCCAATTCATGGAATTTTGCCATTGAGACTACACACGTGTGCACCCGTGCATTATCTTGATTAAAAAAAAACTTTTTTCTTGGCCGTATGAGGTCGTTGTTTTTTCGTTTTTTTTCGTTAAATCGGTCCTATAAGTTGGCATAATATTCGCCGTTTATTGTTTTTCCCTTTTGTAGGTAATCGATGTGGATTATATCGCGTGCATCCCAAAAACTGTTGCCATAACCTTATTGGCCGACAAACTTACCTTGGCCTTCTTCGGGGCCGGTTCACCCGGAGAAACCCACTGTTTAGACTGCTGCTTGGTCTTCGGAGTGTTGTAATGGATCCATGTTTCATCCACAGTTACAAAACGCCGCAAAAATTTTTTCGAATTGCGGTTAAACAATCCTTAGAAGTTGTCACACGATTACGTTTATGGTCAATAGAGAGCAAACGCGGCACCCATCTTGCAGACAGCTTTCTTAAACCCAACTGATCATTTAAAATCGAAACCACACTGCCATATGAAATGCCTATGACATCAACTCTTTTACTCTTCCATCGGCCAACACCATATCGTGGATTTTTTTCGACATTTTCGGGTGTATTGACCTCAATTGGCCGTCCAGAACGTTCAGCGTCATTTATATTTGTGCGACCACAACGGAAGGCAGTAAACCACTTTTTGGCGTAGAATACGTCTTACCTTACGGTATAGGGAGTCATGTCAGATTGTTATTGTTGTAATCTTTATTTCATTGATTATGAGCAAACGGCGAGATAACTTTTTTTAAAAATTTTTTTGTAGGTAAATGAAGATGTTATCTTTCGTTTGATATACATTTCATATTGGTTGATATCTTCCTAATATTTAAATTTCTCAAATGAAAATTGTTTAAACACATACACTCAAACATATGTGTGGTGTTTGGTTGAGTGTTTGAGTTTGTAGCGTGAACACAAACTATGCTGCTGTTTCAGTGCGGACACAAACCTTCGGCTGTTGTTTTGATTAATGATATATTGAAATTTCGTATATTTACTTATGTATTTAAGTGAAACAAAATGTTAAATGTGAATTTGAATTTAACATGGATATATAATTATAAAAAATATAAATCAAATTGATTTGCGTCTGTTATTTATCATTTATCCTTACTCTTTTAATTTAAAAACATATTTATCCTATTTTTCCTACCATAAGCTTATGTATATTATCAAAAGTAACTATCAAATAAATAAATTCATTTGCTTATGTTATTTATCATTTATTGTTATATATGTTTTCTGTCTTATCGGATGGCGTATTCTACATCTCTGACACAGCCTGCAGGGACAGTCCGTGGCCGAAGGCCTCGGATAACTGTCTGCTGTATTTTTTTAGCATTGAAATCGATGGTGCAGAGTCCCCATAGTACTTATCAAGATTTTCCTTGGTTTGATTGACGGCTTTTTTCTCAAAATGTATATTTTTAACAGCTGTTAAACGCTAAGTAAATGACGGAACTTGCTCAAAATTTGACAGTAGTCTAGTAACAGGTGGTACTTGATGGGAGCAATGTTGCATTTCATATAACTACGAGGGAAGTTCGAAAGGTCACGGACTTATTGATCACAAATAAAATATTATTTTCTGTCCCACATGGGGCTCAATCGCTGTATCATCATGACGAGCATAAACAGAAAAATATATTCTCAAAATTTTTATAGAGTATTTTTTCAAGAAAATATTTAATTTACTTTTTTTTAATTTAACTTAAAAATACTATCAAATATATATAACTAAATGTTAATTTGCGAACTACAATGAGAAATACGCTAATAATCGGAAAAATATGCTTGATCAAGACTTCAAAGTGCTGCCGTGAAAAAATGCTCTATAAAAATTTCTAAAATATATTTTTCGAATTATATATTTGAGCCCCATATTGACCAAACAAATTAGTTTTGATTTACCCAAACACACTATGAATCGCAACTTCAACGATAGGGGACTACAAGTACCCTCGTATAAAAAAAATGTTTGACGTTCCCGTAATCAGCTCTACACTAAGTATCTTTTGAGACCACTCCATAATTTAAATCCCATAAAACGCGGGATTACACCCTAATATACGTACGTATGTACATATGTAAGTTCATGGGTATTTAAGGTGTTAAGCCCCGTATTCACTTCTTGCGAAATTTTCGTAAGAAATTTTGTCATTTATCTCAAAACGGAAAATTTTGTTGTGCAGAGTTGCCACCTATCTTTGTTTCCCTGCAAGTCGTCACCTAAAATGTCCAAAGGCATAACCTTAATTTCCAATATTTTAGAGGAGAAACAGAAAAGCAATTTAAAATTAAAAGCATTTTATTTTTCAATGCGTATTTTCACAGCTTGCTTACCTTAGGAACTTGGAAGACTACGATTTTGTATATCGTCGGCTAGTATGGTAGAGAAAAATACGCCTCGTTAACCACCATGTAGTTTTTCTTTAATTTGAGTCTTGAAGTGGGTAAAAAGGTTTGATAATATATATAATATATATATAATATATAAATAATATAATATAATAATATATATAATATAATATAATATAATATGCTGAAAGGGAGTTAGCAGGTTTGCAGGTTAAGCCGACGATATGCAGTCATGGACACTAAATTAGCACAAAAACATAAACAGTCTCAAAAACAACTATAATTATTTTTTTTTATTTCACTCCATGTAACAAAAAGCTTCATCATAAAAACTTAAGACATGTATTGTTCTTCAAAAACAAACAAAATTTTAACAAAGTTTCCAATTTGTCTGCAAATTAAAGCCATCAATTAATTATGTACATACTTATACGCCAGATTTTAGTTGGACGCTAAAATAGCACAAATTAAAATTTCTGAAATAAAAATAAATATATTTAAGTAATTAATAAAAATATTGACACTTGACACTTAGTGGAATAACCTTTATTTTCAATTACGGCTTGACATCTACGGGGCATATTTTTAAACAAATTTTGGCAACGCTCTTAGGGAATCGAATACCAAGCACTCCGCATTCAGGTCTAAGGATCATCCCAGTTTTTTTATTTATGTTGGGAGATCTTATACGCCATTTACACCTACCAATATTATAGCATTTTCGGGATTATTTTTCCTATGGAGTTTAACATTTATAATCCAGAAAAAAGACTCGTTGATAGGGACTGGGTTGCGTGCTGTGATTTCTAAACTTCTGCCGCCGAGTGTCAAGCCAGAAGTACAAAACAAACCAACTGGGAGTAAATTTTGCCAACTAAATCGTTTAAAAAAAGGGATATTCAGTGAAAAAATCAAAATGTAATGAAGTGTTAGAGTAAAGTTATTAGTGTAGATCCCAATTAACACGAAAATTGTTAAAATTAAAGATTGCTCTCATTCTCTATATGTTTTCCTCGTAGGTCTCGGAGCTCGTTAGTACAAAAATCAACTAGTGCACACTCTTAAAGTATTACTCGGTGGAATAAGTACTAATATTGGGAGTCGCTTAGCTCTACATACAAAGTAGTTGTAAAATTAGTTTAGCAGGCTATAAAAAACATTCATATTATCGACACTCCGAACACTTTGTATAGGAGCAAAGTGTTCAAAATTTGATTTAGTATCCCTGTAGGAAAACGTGTCAATTGTCTCCACGTCTACACTGTTTACTTTGCATTTGATGGGTAGAGAAATTTTTGAACAAAATTTTTTATTTTGTTTGATTGGAAACACAAGTGACTGTATGCAAAATTAATGTTTTTTATAAAAAAAAAACTAAAGAAATGTGAATTGAAAAAGTAAACAAACGCGTAATTTGAAGAAAAATATGTATATACAAAATTTTTTACTTTTATGTAATTTTTGATTGTTTAATAAAATATATAATTTTAACAAAATAATGCAGTTGTTTGTACTTATACCGCTCTCAATATTACTAGTATTTAGTAAAGCGTTCCAAAAGCGTAGGCTACAATTATTAAAATGTAACGAATCTCTAAGCTTGTTTTTTTACTTCCTGCTAAACTAATTTTGTATGGGCTGCCGCTTAATATCGCTTAGCTCCCCATACAAAGTGGTCGAAAAATTAGTTTAGCAAGGAACAAAAAAAACAGGCTCTCTGGTTCCAATGTCTCTATGTGGTTCCAGAAGATCCACCTATTCAATAGTTCTAAAGTCAGTAATGCATTCTCAATAACAAGCACATGTTAAATGTATATAGAGAGAGCATTGCCTGGGTTATAATTGGTCAATTTTACTGTTGACGAAGTCAATAGTGAATCACTACAGTTTTACTATCAACATTTCCTGCAGGGATGGTATAAATAAAAACACCCAATGTCAACTTGTTAACATAAATTCACCATTTAAACTTAGCCACCTATTGGCAACTAGTAGTTTGATACTTGCAAAACTTTGTACATGAGTTTGACCCTGTTAAGTGGTTAACAGCGAGTAGCCACCTATTATCAACTAGTCGCAACTAAGACTTCACTGTATATTTTTTATCAACACAGCTGTTGTTTTGAGGTCTTCCTTTTGTACATGGCTTTGACTCTGTTAAGTGGTTAACAGCGAGTAGCCACCTATTATCAAATAGTCGCAACTAACAGTTCACTGTAAATTGTTTTTCAACACAGCTGTTGTTTTGATGTTTCTTTTTTGTTTTGCAAATTCTTTGACACTAATAGTAAAGAACCTAGCCGACAGGTTCGAGCACTTGAGCCGCCGCAATGTTGTTGGGAAATTTAAGCCGCCGCCGGGTTTGTCAAATCACAATGCCTTAATACCACCGAGTAATATTAACAAGAGTTTGCAACAGCTGTTTTATGCACGAAAAAAGTCCGTGGAAGACTTGGAAAACATATAGAGAATGAGATAAATATTTAATTTTAACAATTTGCGTGTGAATTGGAATCTACACAAACAATTTTACTCTAACACTTCCTTAAATTTTCATTTCTTTCACTGAATATCACTTTTAACGTAGAATACGTTATACGGTAAGGTAGGGGTGTTGATCTGGAGCACAACATTTTGAGAAAATGTTTGTCACTTTCATTATAAGTTTTTAATACATCTGTAGGAGTCTTCGAGAGAAAAATATTCCGAAAAATGTATGGCCCTATAGTGCACAACGGCGAGTATCGGCGACGCATGAACCATGAGCTGTATGAGCTATATCCCGACATTGACATAGTTAAGCGGATCAAAATAACACGATTGCGCAGGCCAGGCCATGTCAGTAGAATGGATGAAGACGAACCAGCACGAAGGGTTTTCGAAACCGAAGTCGAGGGAAGACGAAAAATATTAAGATCCCTGCGTACACTTGGTATTGCCAACAGAAGAGATAAGGCAAAAGACCGAACTGGTTGGCGAAATATGTTATCTTCGTTTTGTAAGGTCCCTGACCCCTCGGGGTTGTTCGTGACCGGATAAGTAAGTAAGTATATCACCGTTACTCGGAAATTACTTGAATTAGTGTAAATCCGTTGAGTCCGCAAATGTTTTTCAAAATTATTGTTAAAATAGTTGCACAGTGTAATTAATTGATCAGCTGTGGCCTCGACAGCCCATGGAAAAAGTTAAACTCACCACCATCGATGTTGGAAATTCTCGGTTGTAACGCCGTCGATAATTTAGGTTCGGCTTGGTTATCTCGCCAAGAGAGAGAAAAAATCATTACACCTTGTTTTGTTATTTTCTATACGAAAATAGCAGAATCTTTCGTTGCATTTTTTCCTTTGTACAAAACAAAGAAGTCGTGGGAAATTATTGAGTAAAAGTTTAAAGGGAATTTTGCAGGAAAAGACATGATTTATTTACATTTACGTTCCCCTCACAACATTTGGTAAATATTTTTATGTAATGCTCCATAATATCTCGTTGTGTGTGATAAAGATCGAAATCGATTCGCCAACAACAGAGGAATCAGGTAAGGAATACGAAACGCAATCTTAAATTGCTCTGCTTCAAACAAGTGATCAAATTGTCCTTCCCTTAGAAGAAGCCGGTGCCGTTTCATCGGAACATCCCAATAATCCGCGTGTCCAAAAGGGACGTGAACGTGATCGTGGTCTCAGGGTTTCATCGCAAATTGTCATTGAAACGTATACCAATAAATTGTGGTCCGAAGTTGTGGCATCTACCACGGAGGAGAACGACATTGACGCCGCAGACAATATGAGTTGCACAAAAGAGAAAAAGTCCTTGGCTATGTCAGAGCAGAGACATCGTGAAAAGCCCACATCAAGTTCATCGCGTGAGACAACTCCCTTGGAGGAGGGCCAATGCGCTTCCGAGTTGCCTAAAGAGATAGGTTTCTTCTCGGGCAATCCCAGTGTGGAGGTAACCAATGGTATTATACATTTGTATAAGAAAAAGTAGGTGACATTAGAATATGAAAAAGAGTGAGAACAAATCTATGATTCATCTGTTTATTGTGTGTTGCAGTGAGCGTAAGGACATTAAGGATGCCCCTTCCAATCAACTTTGCTTACTGGCGGTGCCGGCTAGTTTAAGTTGTCATGATCTATTGAGCTTTGTGGCTCCCTGCCATTCGGAAATCCAGCATATACGCATTGTCCGCGACGGTTGCCCAAATCAGTTTATGGTTTTACTGGAGTAAGTTGCAAATGAGTTATAAAACAATAATCCTAAAATAGAACAAGATTCATTTGAAATTATAGGAAAGAGTTTCTTGTCTTTAAAACGAAAATTTCTTTCCAAATGAAGTGGACAACATAAAGTTGGCATAGTAAAGAAAATATTGAAAATTTGTATTAAACTATGGAAAATCCGTTTCTTTTCCTAGTAACACGACAGAAACTATAAAATATGTTTCCGAAGAGACAAATTACTCATTTCAGCGGAATATCTGTTTCTTTCTATCAGTTTTCTCATTCTACGTAAGAATAATTCCATTACGATAGAATAATATGCTCTATTTTAGCGAGAAAACGTGTAAATTCAAAGAAAATAAACGTTTGAATTCAAAGAAACGTAAAGATTCTAAGAAAAATTTTGTCTTACCACAGAAAAAACATTTATTTTTTCTACAGACAATTTTTTCCATTTCTTCAATCAACAATATAATAAGTTGCGCAAAAATTGACACCAGATGTTCTTTGGCTGTAGGCTATACGCGTTTGTCGGCCAACAGCTAACAAATGATGCACTGTGTGCACTTTGAAAGGAAACATCTTCAAGTTGTTCGCCAACATTCTCTGTATAGACCGCCTGTCGATACACAATGGTGTGGCACATCGTCTGGTCAATACTCAGAAAATATCTTCAAGTCGTTCAGCAACATTCTCTGTATAGACCTATCGATGTCCAATGGTGTGGCACGTCGTCTGGTCGATACTCAGATGTCCTCTGCGACATCTTAGGCCTTCAAGTTATTCGCTAAAATTCTCTGTATAGACCGCCTGTCGATACACAATGGTGTGGCACATCGTCTGGTCGATACTCAGAAAACATCTTCAAGTCGTTCACCAACATTCTCTGTATAGACCTTCTATCGATGCCCAAGTCTCAGAAGTCTCTCTGCGACATCTTAGGCCACAGCCGCGACTTCTCTGCAGACGGCTGCTCCGGGGCCGGCCTGACTTGCCAGCATCTCGTGTTGTCCCATACTCTCCAAGGCAGGTGGATAAGCGTCTTAATGTTCGTCCAGTTATTGTTGAAGGACCGGGAAATTTGCGACGAAATTCACGCTGCGTCAACACAACCAACGAATTGAAACAATTATTCTGCATTCTTGAGGAGTACAGCGATCCATGTCTTGTTGGCGTGTATTCTGTCTCTGTTTACATCACAAATTCCAAAGCAGACTAGATATTTGCAAAATTTATAGCATCTTACGATAGGGTGACGACTTTTGCGCCAATTGTTATGAGCTTCACATACGGCAAATTTGTCTAACTCCACAAAAAAAAAGTAGAGAAAATTGGAAAAGAAATGTGGGACTTCTGTGAATTCTCATACAAAACTAGTGCGAGACCCAAAAATACTTCATGATTATTCCTTCACTTTGAAAATTGTAAATAATGTGTTTTAAATATGATAAGATTAACATATTTTTGTTATAACAGCATTGAAATCTCAACATTTTTAAAATGTAAAGTTAAATCAATTGACATCTGATCATATTTGTCTCTTTTTTTTCATAGAAACGTTAACCTGTTATTCACTGATGTAAATGGGTTTCGTTCTCCTCCTCCTTTTCCCAGAAAAAAGAATATTGTTGTTGGTGTAAATGAGTTTCTAGTTAATGTATGAGAAAATCGTATTACAAGCTTTACAAGGTCAGGAACATTTTTCTAATTGAAAAAGGGTTGGTCTTTGTTGGAAATAATAGACAATTCAGTTCAACACACACTCACTGGCATGACTAGTTTCCAACTCCGTGACAAGTTCATCATCAAATGCCTTACTACTGTGCCTGAATTGATACCATCGGTAGATCATCAATCGTATATATACAAACTCAATTCTGCAATTCACATGTGCGAATTAGTATCAATCGAAGATCCCTAAGTATCAACACACACTGAAAGGCCTATAATTCCAAAACAAGAACAGATAGCTTTTTGGTTTCTTGGGTTTCTTTCTATAATAAGACGCTGCTTATACCAGTACAAGATTATTCGGGTTCTATGAAAGTAGAATGTTCTTCTTTGAGGAATATACCAAAATAAGTTCTGTCCCGATATGAAATTATGTTTCTTTTTTCTTCTAGAAAATATGTTTCTTTTCCAATGGAATTTCATAATTTGAATAAGTCTAGTTTCATACAGATCTTCGATTTTTTTCCATTGAAGTTTGTTTTTCTTTCTATAAAAGAGTTGTTTTTTATCCCAGGGAAATATGTTTTTCTCCCCCTTGGTAAAGGAGGTCTTCTTCAAAAACATTTTCTCCCTTCCTATGTGAAGAATGATATTCATATTGACAAAAATACTCCTGATTAAACGAAGATATTTCAAGTTAGTATATGGAAAATATGTTGGCCTTATTTGCATGTCAAAAAATAGATTTGCTGTCTTATGGGAAAATTATTTCTTATTCCTTGGAATACATTTATTTATAATAAGGACAAGGAGCTTGATTATTTAAAGGACAAATGCTTCTCTAATGTCCGACATAACTTGGGTCGTATTATTTTAGAAATTTTCATCTCAAACCCTAACCCAGATAGGTTTCAACTCAAACTCTATTTCAACTCAGATGCGATTTCCATCCAGATTAGATTTTAACTGGGATTAAATTTCAATTCACATGAGATTTCAACTCAGTTTAATTTCAGACAGAATTTCTTATAAGTAATCGATCAACTTAACTTGCCGAGAGGCAGTATATCCACAACGATATGAACACTTACGGGACATTGTCTTGTAGGAAAACACGCCCTAAGATTGGGACATAGAAACTCCACTCTCTGTAGATGCTGCATGGAAGAGGACTGAGAAGTAGGATATTCGGAACACATTTAGTTACCACCGTAGCCCTACAGGATATTCCTGTAGGTCTTATAGACAAATTCATTGAAAGGGCAAATTGGCTAGACGACTAGTCAATAGTTGCTATAGAGGAAACTGCAGGTATCACAATGAACTTCTTTAGCCTAAGTGTGCTTGACAGCGTGCTGTCGTGCAGCTTTTTCAACCAATCTACTCATAGACTAACGTGAAGCATGTATTATTATAGTTACTTATGCCTACGAATTGTAGAAGATTGATTTGTGATAGATTTTCTATTGCAGAATTTTGTCGTAGCTGATATAAAAACAAAAACAATTGCGTTAAAGAAAATATAGTCAGGCTGTTTGCGTAGGTACGACAAAGGATTTACTCATTTATTAGTTTCGCATGAAAGTAATTGAAGACCTCAGTGCAAGAACCGGGCAAGTCCATTTTATACCGAAATTAAGTTATTGTCTTTAACTTATAGAATTTGATATTGCGCATCTTTTGGTACAAGAATTTGGCAAATCCAGCAATTCCCTATTGAGTTAGCATGGGAAAGGATTTATCCACCTTACTGTTGTTGTTTATCACTGTTGACGAAGAGGACTCAAATTCTGCCGATGTTAACCAAGATCAAAACGCGGGAAATGTTAGCCATTCATCTTGTTTTCAACCAACCAGTTACAAATTTCATTTTCAATTGAAAAATGCAAAATCATTATACGTGTTTTGACTGTATTTTCAAAACTTGGGCTTTTCGGGGGTGAGAATCAGGCAACTCCATTTTTTCAAACTCCTTTTTTTAGCTTCTACAATGTTAATGAAAAGCTGGTTCTAAGTAAATATAACTTGTCTAATGTTACTCTAAATGAACTCATACTATTTAGCATAATTTCCTAAAATTTAGCCAAAATATTAAATTTTTTTTGATTTCCCAATTTTTAAAAAAACTGGACTTGCTCGGTTCTTGAACCGAGGTCTTCAATTTCGATTTTTTTGTTCAAAGAATTTTTAATTATTTTATTAAAATAATTTTATTTCAACATAAATTTTATTGACCGATTTTCTCATACATTGACCAAAAACTAAAATAATTTTAATCTATAATGTAGGTGCCATTTTGTTCAATGACCTCCTGCCATCATTCAGGCAAATTTTTGTTCCCAGATTCATAGAATGAATGGTCCGGTCCGTCCCACAAATATTCCCCAACAACTCGGTTTGTAGGTGCCCTTCTGTATTGAAGGATTTTCCATACAAAAAGTTGTGCAGACTCCGCAATAAATGAAAATCCGAAGGTGCTAGATCAGGACTATGAGGTGGATGTGGCTTCACTTCCCATCCAAGTCTAATATTTTTTGCCCAGTCTGCAAAGATGTGTGAGGCCTAGCGATGTCGTGCTACAATTCAGTGCGTTTTCGTGGTGGATATAGTGCCCCATCAAGGTTCGTCAATTGCTAACAATAGACTTTTGGTTTTTGGGAAACAGTTCAAAATAAATAACTTCCTGAAAGTCCCTCCAAATGTACAACATAACCTTTTTTTGGTACGGTTCAGCCTTTGATGAAGTTTGAACACGTTCATCGCGCTTGGACCAGGATCTCTTTCGCTTGACATTGTAGTATACAATGAATTTTTCATCTCCAGTGGCAATGCGTTTCAAAAATGCATCATTTTTGCTGCGTTTGAGCAATAAATCGCAATTGCTTATCTGCTTTGTTACATAGATTTCATTAACCTCGTGCTGAACCAAAGTATCAAGCTGACAAGTCCAAGCCGTTTCAAATGGGTTTCAATGGTTCAGCGTATCTGTAACTTCTCGAACAAAATCGTGTCGTTTCCCAGAAACGTGTCGGACCTACACTTTTACACCGATTCCGTAGGGTTTTTGAGAAATCTGTTGACAAATTACCCGGTAATGTCGCCATCACTAAACGAGGTGATCGTCACCGAAGGAAATGAACAATTGAACCCACATTCTTAATTACAACAGACCCAGGCGAACTAATTGCACCATCGACAGGCGACCACTATTGTTTTTTTTTTTTTTTTTTTAAATAAATTTTGAATAGTTTCTATTAATTATTAATCTTGAACCCGAAAATTATTTAAGGAAATGTGTTGTCGTTGAAAATGAATTTCCTCTCATTTCATATTCTAAACCGTTTTTGATTGTTTCCAGATTCCGTTCAAACCCTTCTGCATTGGAATTCTATCAAACGTACAATGGTGCTGCATACAATTCCCTGGAACCAGACTCACTCTGCCATGCCGTTTGGGTTTCAGAAATCGAGAAGGGTGACGATGGTGTACCACCAACGGGTCACACAGAATTACCAACATGTCCCGGTGAGATTCTACATTTCAATGGGAACTGATTCTTATTTAAATGTGAAATAAAATTAAGCAAAATTAGTTTTGTATTAAACTGACGACACTCATTTATTGTCTCTGTCTTCTTTCAGTTTGTCTCGAACGTATGGACGAAAGTGTCGACGGTGTGCTTACCATTCTGTGCAATCATGCCTTCCACGCAAACTGTCTCATAAAATGGGGTGATTCCACTTGCCCCGTCTGTCGTCACGTTCAAACCCCGGAATTAGTGGAAAATTCAGTTTGCATGGAATGTGAAGGTACCGATTCTCTATGGATTTGTCTAATTTGTGGTCATGTCGGTTGTGGACGCTATCAGGGCGGTCATGCTGCCGCACATTATCGTGCCACCAATCACACATTTGCCATGCAATTGGGCACATCCAGCGTTTGGGATTATGCCGGTGATAATTTTGTACATCGGTTGTTTCAAAATAAAACCGATGGCAAACTGGTGGCAGCAACACAAGCTCCAAATGACGAAGGCGAGGAGAAAATTGATTCTATACAATTGGAATTTACTTATTTGCTTACATCTCAATTGGATACACAACGCAAGTATTATGAAGAGCGTATGGAAAGGCTGGAGCAGGAGTGGAGAGATTTTCGCGCAAATGCCGATGAGGCGAATGGCAAAATGTCGAATATGGAGCAAAGAATTCAAACTTTGAATAAGGAAAAGCAAGGACTTGAAAGGAAGTTGCAACAGAACAATACAAAGTAAATAAAAAAAAAATATATATATAAAAAAAACTAGATCATTCAATATTCCTTTTCCCATTTTACAGATTGAAAGAAATTCAAAAACAATTGGCCGAAGAACAAGAAATATCTCGTGCCTTACAAAACAATCAATCCTCTTGGCATTCAAAATACAAACAACTCGAGCAGCAGCACAAGGACTATAAAGAAAGCAAAGAGTCGGAATTAAACTCAATTAAGGAACAATTACGCGACATTATGTTCTACATGCATGCTCAAAGTAAAATTTTGGAATCAGACCTTAAAGATGAAATTGTAGAAGGTACTGTGGTGGTACCGGAATCAAACGATCAACCCTCAACTTCAAAGGGCAATCGTCGCAAAAAGAAACATTAGAAACTGAGAGATAAGATGCAAGTTGGCTTAAGATATTTTATGAGACTTCTTTCTAACTAGGCTATGGTTTTTTTTTTAAATCGAATGATTCAGAACTAATGTGAAATCATTTTTTTAACATACTATATTTAATATTACTTACAACCGTACAATAATAGCTTTTTTATATGTTTATATATTTATTGTAATTAAATGTGTTTAAAATCGCAAAATATAATGTTCATCCAGTGAATTGTCTGTTTAATCAATCATATAGCATAAGATCGGATTTAAAGATGTCTGTTTTTGAATTCGACAAGGATACCACGAATTCGAAGACATGTATTAAACTCTTCATATGCCAAGATATTCGAGGCTGTGCAAAGAATAATTTAAAGCAGAAGACACAGGAGAGACTACCCTTTCCTTGCATACAACTCAATTCCAAATCAACAAGACATAACGTAGTTATATGTATATTAGGGCGAGTTAATTTTTTTTTTCATCAAAAAAAAATTCCATCAAAAAATCCATATATATGGAAAAATATCTATTTTGAAATTTTGGGGGGCTCCAAATACGACTTAGAGCTATGGTCTCTTGAGCAAAATTTCTCAAAATCACCTATAGATTACGTTTCTGCTAGACGCTTCATCAAAAAAAATCGTTCCATACAATTTGCCCGGCATTCACACAAGCTAGATCCAGTTATCTCTCGGAATGTATAATACCGGACATGACCAACCAATCTTGTGAGAATGGACTGGAATATCTTGAGGAATTTCGTGAATTCAGCGGCTTAAGTGTATGTCTGCGGACATGTGAAGAAGTAGAGTGTTTCCGCAACACTGCATTGCACCCACCTCTTTTAAAAGTAACTAACTACTATCAACGCAGATGAAAAATTCATCAGACTCTCCAATTCATCATCTCTTCAGCCCCTATAATGGTTAGTATTTCAGTCAGAAATACACTGCAACCAGTCTTAGTGATAAACTGAGTTGTTGGTCGTCACTGAAGTCCCCCCGTTCTTGTATCAATTTGGTGTCATCTGTGGAGCTCAAGTCATTATAGAATGAGGGGGTTACCCATCTGCTCAGTCGATTCTATTCAGCATTCTTATCTACGGACACACTGAAAAGTCCATAGTCGGCAATGTGTAGTTAATTGCCCGACTCATGTATCCATTCTCGATCATCCGATGGAGAATATTGGCATGCGCATTATAACCACCAATTCTGTTAGACGAAGAGTGCTTCTAGCAGCACACTGTCTCGCGGAAGAATCAAGATACATATATCCAAAGCTGCCGGCAGAGTACTCGTAGTTATCTTGGCGCCACTCATAAACATTAGGGCAATCCTTTGTAAGTTGTCAATCAACATGAACGGACAACTACTCTTCAATGCATTCCCCCAGACCAGACAGCCATAGGTAATAATTGGACGAACAATAGTCTTGTGTGGAGCGCGGGAATTTGATTATTTGGGAATGAAATAATCTGGCTAATGTCGACCTTCGCTATCCACACACTGCTGCATAGGTTTTCTGAAGTTTTCATGAACTCTAACAAGCATGTCGACTGGTATTCTGCCAATTTCAGCCTCAATATTGTTAATTAGGTCTTCCAAGGTGTTGGGACGGTTGATATACACCTTCGACTTCAAGTAACCCCAAAGGAAAAAATCGCATGGGGCTAAGTAAAATGTGCCTCATCAGAAAAGAACACAATTGCGTCACGGGGTATAGTTGCAAGAATGTCTTCACAAGAGGTCCGCCGTGTCAAATAGTCTCGTGCTGACAATTGTTGGACCACGCACATTTTATACGGGTGAAAATTCAGTTCTTTATGAGGAATCTGGTGGAGAGAACGTCTGGAAATGCCAAGAGCAAGTGATTGCTTCCGAGCAGAGCGTTTGAGAGATTGCAGTACTGCTGCTCTAACTCTCTCGATGTTTTGTGGTGTTGTAATCCTTCTCTCAGGTCCCTTTCATACACATGAGACATTCCCTGCAGTTCTCAATGAAGTTACCCAATTTACAATTGCATTTGAAAAATACGCTTCAACACAAAATGACCTCTCCTCACGTGTCCAATGCATGATGGCAACTGAAAGGCAGACGAATACAAATCTCCCGTCAGCCGCTATAAGTCACGCACACTCTCCACACACTCAACCAACAGTGCTATCACAGCCAGCAGTGCAAAAAAGCAAATTACGGCGCTCCACCCTGTACAATCAGTGTACGGTTTTCGGACATAATCCCCAACTCATATTAATCGAATTTCGATAGGCACAGAGAAGATTTCCAGTTTAGTTTCTGATCCAGAACAATACCCAGATACTTGACCTTAGAATGTAAAATGCCGTATTCATAACAATTAGCACTGGATCTACGCTTTGTACAACGAGTGTCTAACAAGAAAGTTTTTACCTTAGTCATTTGTTAGTCAAGGGTTGATTCATAACAGTTTTCTATCTTGTGATCGTCAAAAGTTAGCGTGTATTCTTTCCCTTCGTAGCCACTCGTTGGACCAGTGTTCTGAATTAAAAATTAGATGATAGTCGGTGGATAATTATTCACACCATTGCCATTATCTGGGCATTTGTCAATTTGTTTCACATTTGTTTGTTTGACCACAAAACGACAATGCCGTACAGGAATATTGGGCGGGCTATGTATATACTTCAGTAAACTATTTTCGGGCATGGGCCCCTTCGTCCTCGGACGGCCTTTTTACACTGTGGTTCTACAGATCCTGTACATAGTCTGTTGTTTTTACCCCGCTATTTATAGCTTAATTTGTACGGGAGAGCTAAGCGATATTAAGCGTCATTTTAATTTCCACTTAAATTCCGATTTTTTCCCGGCTTTAAAGTTATTTCCTAAGAAGATTTACGGCCGATCCGTACAGGATCCAGAACGCCAATGGCAAGAAAAGACGGTTTAAATCCTGCCCGTTGTACTCAGGCTACAGCTGTACGCCGGCTTGGTCAAGGAAATCGCATATGATTCGTGGCTTCCCAAGACCATGAGATCGAAATAAATTGTCCAGCCAGAGTGAGTAAGCCAGTTCGGGGAAATTACGCCTAGTCGCACTGTGCCTATTGCAGGCAAAATGTACATGGTCCGCGTCCTCGAGAACTCCACAGATATCACATTCCTCTGTTGGCTCCACACCAAGCCTGTTGAGTGTATTTCTGCAGAAACAAAGATTAGATAGTATTCGATTAATCGTCTTAATCCTCATTGGGTCCATATTAAGTTGATGGAACCAGGCTTTAAAATCCTCGTGTAGTTGGAATTCCTTCTGGTCACAAATTCTTTAAACTCAGCCGACCATTCTGCTCAGAGGCGTCTCTTGACTGCCACCACTACATCCGAGATTGGCCACCATAGGTTCAAACTCGCTCCGCTGCTGGGTATGTGGTAGATTTCAATCTCCAGGGGAATCTCACCTGTCAAAATGCGGAAGTTGTGCGTGAGGTAACATGAGTGACTTTTGTCCACTACCGCTTGCAGGTCACTAATGCTATCCGACAGTATTGCGACTTTCGAAAAAAAATTTCCAATGGCATGCTCGATTGCCTTGATGATCGCCACTATCTCCGCCGTCGTGGATGACATTTTCCTGCTAATGTAAAATACTTTCGACAGATCCGAACTTGGGTGATAGAAGGCCGCTGCTCAAGAGTTTACCATGACGGAGCTATCCGAAAAATAAATCTCAGAGCCAGTTGTGCTGAGCTCGTCCAACTTCACGGTCGGCAAGACATTGACCATCTCCCGTTTGGCCTCGGCTGTCCTCCCCACGGATGCTTTGAAAAAGTCACTGAAAACCTTGAAGCCCATGATTATCTCCTTGGCGGTAGTCAGCTCAAAGAGAAAACGGGATGCATTTCCGCTGACATATAGAACAGAATATCGGTAGGAGTGCACCTTCCTCAGGCAAGTTGTGAGTCTTGCGTCCGACTGACGCCTGCAAATGCCTTGTAGAAAGTAAGTGCAGAGGTCGGGTCCATCCCGAACCTATAACCGCTAAGCAATTTAAGAATTCTCAAAAACACCGCAGTAACTTCTCTCATTGTGGGCCCAACGCGAGCAGCATGTGACTTTTGCTGCTGATGGTTTTATTCGTGTTGACAACAGCTTTTCTCATAATGATCTCCATTAAGATGTTAAAGAGATCGCACGATAGGGTGTCGCCTTGCCTGAGGCCTCGCTTAGTTTCGAAAGGTTTGGTTAGATGCTCATCAACTTTCACTGCGGATTTTTTTGTTCGTCAAGGTCATCCTGCAAATGCAAATCCTACTTGATAGAACCTTATATGCTATGGATAAAAGGCTTATTCCACGGTAGTTGGTACAGAGACTCGGGTCACCTTTTTTTAAATATGGGGCAGAGTACACTGAGACTCTAATCGCCGGGCATGCATTCATCTAACCAAATTTTGCTAATGAGCTGATGGATGCACCTTATCAGCTCATCGCCGCCAGCCGTGAACAGCTCCACCGGTAATCCATCGGCTCCTGCGGCTTTGTTGATCTTAAGCCGGACAATAGCTGTTCTGACCTCGTCTCGGTTAGGAGGGTGGCAATCGACGTCGTCATCCATATTGTGATCGATTGGATATCTCAGGTACCAGTAGCGTGGAGAAATTATCTCTCCATATTCCCAACATGCTCTGCACATCTGCGATGAGATTTCCGTCCTTGTCTTTACAAAATGGGGTCCTAAACCATGTCCATTAGTTCCGTTTTTGACGTTTTTGGTAGAATTTTTGGGATTCGTTCTTCCTTCTGTATGCCTCAATTTGCTCACTCTAGTGCTTTCTCCAACGCCCTTTTTTACGCCTAAAGAGACGGTTTACATCCTTTCATTTCTCCCTATATCGCTCAGTCTCAGCTCGCGTTGCAATTGACTGAAGCATTGTCATACGTGCAGCGTTCCTTTCATCAGTTGCTATACGACACTCTTCATCGTACCAAGGTCTGTTGCGAAACGGTTTTTCAAAACTAAGTACGGTTGTTGCGGCAGTTTTTAGAGAGTCGGAAATGGGTTTCCACTGCGCTTCAGGATAGTCATCGGAAGGGGGTGGGTTCTGTTCCAAAAGTTGCGAGAGCTTCCTTGAGTAGGCTTTGTGCGAACCTTTGCTGCTACCAGGTAGTGATTAGAATCGATGATAGCACCTCTGATCACACGTACGCCCATTACACTGGATGAGTTCTTCCATCAATTACCACGTGATCAATTTGGTTCTTCGTTCTTTGATCAGGGGATACCCAAGTAGCCTTGTGGATGTCTTTATGCTGGAATCTTCTACCACTAATGACCATGTTTTTACCGCGGCAAAGTCGGAACTGTCAGCATGTGACTGAAATTGCCAATGGTTGGATGAAACACATTCTCCCTGCCTAATTTGGCATTAAAATCTCCTAGTAAATACATTCTTAATGTCATGGCCAGGGCAGCGGTCATACGTTTCGTCTAGGACCTCATAGAATATGTATGTCTTTGGCATCATCATTTTTCTATTCTGTCGGGGCATGCATACAAATTAGGGAACATACGAATATTTCGCTTTTATGCGGATTGTGGCTATACGTTCACGCACAGGATTGAACCTAGAAACTAGATGCCGGAGTCTTTTGCCAACTACAATGCGCAACCAAATTCATGTGTTTCTCATGGCAACTGTAGAATATGTCGCAGTTTCTTTTTCTTGTGCAGCCATGTCCTGTCCATCGCATTTCCTGGATTGTGGTACTGTCAGCCTTATAACTTTCGAGGCCATCTGCCAATTGACTACTTGCACCGGATCTATATAGAGTTTTTACATTCCAAGTGCATATCCGTAAATCGTGGTCCTTATAACGTTTGCGGGGGTCGTCAGCAAATAAGGGTGGCTTATGTTTTCTTTTTGTTTTTGTATATTCACTGCCATTATAAACGGTGGCGGGAGGATAACCCTGTCCACCGGGTTTTTGCATTTTACCTACTGCCAGGATAGTTGATTGCAGCCGCCCATTATGGATCAGACGCTGACCAGGATGCAATATTTCGAACCTGAATTTTCCTCTTTTGGTTTTTATCCGCCCCCTAAGAACAAAAGAATATGCCAGATAGTTTGATAAACTTCAGTGACATCAGTCACCTACTAAACCTGAGACATATCAGTGATCGCATAACCCATCAGGCTGCTCATTTGTTTCACCTTCTCACTCTAGCTAGCTAACGGAGGTTTCCGATAAAGCCATTACCCAGGACATACTGCTTGGACTGCCCAATGAAGGAATAATTTCTGGCCACTCCCAAGTGAATGGATATCAGAAAAATCAATAACAGGGTTGTTGTGATGCAGTTTTTTTGTACGAAAACATTTATTGTAAATTGGTTGGGGACCTAAATTTTTTCATTTCGATTGTTTTAATAAACAAAGCTCGAAAGAACCTCGAAAATATCGTAAACTTGTACAGCAAACGTCAAAACAAACAAATTTCCCATACAAAGCGACTTGCACAAAAGTGGAAAGTTTTCGATGCAAATTTGCTGAGCAAACCTGGAAAAAGAAACGTGTAAACTTTTGACATTTCAATGTCAATATTTTTGAATTGAAAAAAAGAGAGGGTTTTTGATTTATGTGAAAAAAATAAAATAATCGATTTGATAAAGCCTATACTTTTAATTTTACTTTGTTTATTTACTTTATCAGCATTTTGTTGGCAATTGCTGCATAGATACACTGAGCAACTTTATTTGGTGGGTCATGAAACGCTTCGCGGCAAACTTACGCTAAGTTCTAGGCTTTCTTGTTTGCATGAATACCACTAATATAATTCAGTGCGTAGTGGGAATATTTATGAATAGTTTGTTTCACCTTCTCACTCTAGCCAGCTAACGGAGGTTTCCGATAAAGCCATTACCCAAGACATACTGCTTGGACTGCCCAATGAAGGAATCATTTCTGGCCACTCCCAAGTGAATGGATATCAGAAAAATCAATAACAGGGTTGTTGTGATGAAGTTTTTTTTGTACGAAAACATTTATTGTAAATTGGTTGGGGACCTAAATTTTTTCATTTCGATTGTTTTAATAAACAAAGCTCGAAAGAACCTCGAAAATATCGTAAACTTGAACAGCAAACGTCAAAACAAACAAATTTCCCATACAAAGCGACTTGCACAAAAGTGGAAAGTTTTCGATGCAAATTTGCTGAGCAAACCTGGAAAAAGAAACGTGTAAACTTTTGACATTTCAATGTCAATATTTTTGAATTGAAAAAAGAGAGGGTTTTTGATTTATGTGAAAAGAGTAAAATAATCGAATTGGTAAAGCCTATACTTTTAATTTTACTTTGTTTATTTACTTTATCAGCATTTTGTTGACAATTGCTTCATAGATACACTGAGCAACTTTATTTGGTGGGTCATGAAACGCTTCGCGGCAAACTTACGCTAAGTTCTAGGCTTTCTTGTTTGCATGAATACCACTAATATAGTTCAGTGCGTAGTGGGAATATTTATGAAATAGTTGCAAAGTAAATCAGAGATAAAAGTGAAAAAACAAAATGCATGTGAATTTGGCATCAGAGAAACACGGAAGCAATCAAAATGTTGAAATCTGCTGTTCTGATGGAACTACCTTGCATATTCTTCCATGAGGCTAAATGTTTTATTTTTACTGTTTTTCTAATTTTGAAAGAAATTTTTGTCAATTTCCCATAGAAAAAATATACACAAAAAATATAATTCGTAAAAATTTTAAATATAGTTAGAACGGGAACAGAGCTATTGTTGTTTACTTTGGTCGAATAGATTTGTGTTGGATTCGACTGAAAGCCTATACAATCGAGCCTAACTTGGCGTTTACACGGGACAGTTTTGCTCCGACAATAGCAAAACATTCACACTATTTTACTACCACACATACACTTCTGCCACTTGCCTCGCCACTGTCTCTGATTTTTCGACGACAGTAACTTCGGCAAGTGATTTGACGTATTTGGTCAGATCAGTGATATTTCGTGGTAATTTGTGAAAAACAAATCAAAACATCACATACATACATATAAACATGTATACACTAGAAATTTGCAGAGTACATCAGCTTCATTGTAATCTGGAGAAATAGGACAAAACTCATAGCAAACGATCGTAGAAATTGGGAAAATGTAGTTTTATTTGGTAATTTGGAGTTTTATTGAAATATTATTTGGCAACACATACTAGATATAAATACGTATAAATAATATATGTATGTAGCAATATTCTTTTAGTAAATTAAGATTTCAAGCAAATGTGAAGAAGAGCAAATCAAAATCAGAGCACGAAATTTACAAGAAACGACACTATCGACGGTTGCTTAAAAGTGTTCTGTCTTTATAACTGGCTGGACACATACGTCACACAACAAATTTTTCTCTTTTTGACAACTAATACATATTATCAACTCTCCGGTCTGGAACTGTCCCGTGTAAACGCACCGTAAGGTTGTTGCCTGCAATTACAACAACACCTATTGCTACTACTTGTATTATTCTACCACATTTACAGTTATAACTCATCCGATCGATTATTTAGATCATGGTATCATTATCTATACATACATGGATGGTAACGTCGTTTGAATAGCTGATTTAATTTTTCCCTGAAATTTTTCGCTTCAGTTGTCAATTGTTTTTAGTCAGTTGTACTATGTTTTTTACTCCGTTTGCATTTTTGCGTTGTTGGAATACATTGGAGTAGAGTTTGGCATAGATTAATTTAGACATAGATTTGTTATCCCTCTCATCTGACATTTCTCTTTGCGCTTCTGCAATGAGGAAACGAACTTCTGTCAGCAGCGTCGAATAAAATCCTCCATTTTTTGTTTTGCGCAGTATATTTACATATTTTTAACATTCACAGTAACAATTTCATTTGTGTTTGTCAAACCTCAGCGACAGATTTCTTCTCTTGACGTTCAAACACAAGTTCGCGTACCTTCAATGATAAACCCCATTGAGCGAGTTGCCAAATCTATATATGTATAAATTAATCTGTGGAGTTTGGTAAATGAAACAAAAACAAAATTCATGTTGTTTCTGTCTACAACTACAACAACGCCATTACCATGTAAATATTATTGTACCATGATTTAGATCTTCAACAACATATTACTGTTTTTTTTACAGTATAAATCTAACCTGAAACTTATTAAAACATTAAACAAAATGGATAATAATATTATATCATTTAAAGAATTTTGCCTAAATGAAGGAGCCTGTTTCAAGTGTTCCATCAATTATGTTGTTGAGAATATGGAGTTGAAGAAAAAATCCATTTGTATGGAATGTGGCACCTCAGGGTCCTTGTGGTTTTGTATCCAGTGTACTTATGTCGGTTGTGGTCGCTTTAATAATCGTCATGCACTAGCCCATTACAAGATATCTCAACACATATGGGTAATGAATATTGAAAATTTTAAAATTTGGGATTATGAACGGTCGGCGTATCTTCACCATGAGCTAGATGATGGTGAGTATTTGGTGGGGATCAGTAATTTTTAATGAGATACCTGAAATAAATATTTTCATCGAAGAGGTTAAACATTTTCGCTTAAACAGATGTCATCTGTTCCATTTGGATCACGGTTTAAAAATACTGATACTGAAACTCGACGTTAAATTTGACAGGGACTACTAGTAACGCTACGCCATATAGAAAGGGTCGCTTGACACCGAAAAGTTTTTTTTAAGGTGAACCGGTGCAGAAAGTTCAACCGTAAATGTAATTATAAATTGCCCGACTTATAAATATATTCCCTGGGCATTCTCTAAAACTATATGAATCTATGACACCTTTTGTTGATCTAACATTAAACATATTAGGCCTGTTTTTTATTCCCTGCTAAACTGATTTTTCGACAACTTTGGGGAGCAAAGCAATTTTAAGCGTCGCCCCGTAGAAAGTCGTCGAAAGAATTGTTTAGCGGGAAATAAAATAGCACGCATACTATTTCATATGTGGCTAATTTCATATTTGTTTTGTTTTGTGGTTTTTATATTAGTATTTATATTTATTAGTTTTTATGAAAAAGCTTCTCAAAATACCGTTCGGAATCGGTGTAAAACTGTAGGTCCCAATCAGTGAGTGAAAACTGGAAAGCGCACAGCTCAGTGATTGTGAGAAGTTCTCCCCGGTCCCTTCATGGGATGTAATGGGAAACCATTTATTTATTTATTTAGTTTTTATGAAATTTTCATTCCTAAGAAATACGTGTGTAATAAATAACGAAAATTTCGTGTTCCGAAAATTTCATTCACTTTTCATTCGCTTGGTTCTCGACACATTGTGGAAATTTCGTAAGTCCCCTTTTCCACGTGCAAACTTTTGTTTGCAAACTCTTGAGTTTGTTGGCGAGAGGGGTGAGAGGAAGAGAATCAATAAAGTTTTGGTACGTGTTTGCCGTTCTGCTTTGCTCTCTTCGTTGAAACAAATGTTTTTGATATTTCGTTTTTAACGCATTCGTTGTTAATGTCGAGTTTCCTGACAAATAATTTGATTTGTGATTTGTTTTAATAAAGTAAAGTATTTGATTAATTAAAAATGGCTCGTAAATGGACTCGCGACGAGGTAGAGTCATTAATAGATTTAATACGACTTTTATTAAATTATTTTTGCACTCCTTGTCCATTTTTACACCGCTTTTATTAAATTATTTTCACACTGTTTACATAGACTTTGAAATATAAACAATTTTTTTGACGTTTCTTTCTTTATTTTGTATTTTCATTCGCAAGAGTTTGCAAACAAAAGTTTGCGTGTGGAAAAGCGATCGCAAACTCCAAAAGAAAAAACAAAAATGTTTGCAAACAAAAGTTTGCACGTGGAAAAGGGGACTAAGAAAACTTAAGTACAGGGTTGTTACGCTAAAGTTATTTCATACGAAATGAATTGTTTAGTACCGGAATTTTGACATTTCGATGCATACCTTTAACCATAGACCAATCCATACATAGATGCTTGTATTGTCCCATCTGACGTTTAATTTCACACTCTTCGTCGTAGGTTTGTGGAAATGAGAGCACTTACATTTAAAATTAACTTACACCAGGTGGAGTTACAAAATACGTTTACCTAACTTTTTCATGTCGTTTTGGTGCAGAACTGAAAAATTTAAATGTATTTTGCACTTTTTGTTGACTTTTAACGTTGGTATACATTTGTATTGTATTTAACACAACTAGTTTGCCACAAAAACATGAAATGCGGTTGTTGTTCCTTTGTTGAACGTTGTTTACTATTGCCTCTATCTGGTATTATTGAACCCATATTTTCCACCATCCAATGTTTACTTTCCACCCTACCTATGACGTTTAACTTATTGAGCGAATAAAAGTATCTATGTATGTATTGGTCTATGACTTTAACCATGGCAAAATAAGTAATACGGCATTTACCCCGAACAAGATTAACGCATTTCGAAGGTTAACTCCGGTAACCCAGAATATTACTCATACAATTTTAATCTGTATACATAAACTGAAGTTTAATTTTTAATCTGATTTTAAACTGGTATACATTTTGATGCAACACTAATTCATCAAAATTACTAACAAAAATGCAACCATAATACTTCTAATGGCAACGAGCATTGCATAAAATCTGAAGTTCGGACTTTAAACGTTCGCTCCTTTAACGAACGTATTTGCGTTTTATAAAATCAGCTCGTCTAGTTTGATATAACGTTTTCACACCATTTTGCGACTTAAGCCAGGTATTCAGTTTTTATGAAATTTCCGTTGCCGTAACAAGTAAGTGTATAAAAAATAACGAAAATTTCGTGAATCGAAAATTTAGCATACTTTTCATTTGCTCTTCGCGAAAATTTCGTATACAAAATCAATTACAGGGTTGTTACGCCAAAGCTATTTCGTACGAAAACAATTGTTTTATAATTGTTTGGGACCGGAATTTTGACATTTCGATAATTTTGGCAACCAAAAGTAACAACACGTGCGTTAAAAATAGAATGGAGTGCGTAGAGGAATTATAAATGAAACGGAGTAGGTAGACGAACCTCAATTTCAGGTTGCTATATAAACCCTGTAAAAAATCATCCTGAATTTCAGGTTTGGAATTTTTCAGGCGACTTTCCGTTTGGTAGTACGCAGCTGAAAAGAAATGCAATCGAAAATTTAGGTTTTTTCTGTCTATTATAGGGTTGTTTACAACAGGCATTGGAGAATTTTTTTTATGAAATTTTCGTTGCCATAAAATTTGAAAAATGTTACAGTTTTTTTATTCCAGTTTTTCGAAAATCTAAATGTATGGCAAAACAACGTTTGCCGGGTCAGCTAGTATTTCAATAAAAATTAGCAACATTTTCAAATACAAATATATTTCCCAATTTGTAAAGTCGTTTGCGATGTTTTGCCTTTTTCTCAAATTACTACGAAACGTCACCGATATGGCCGATGGTTGAACTAGTAGAGGTTGACGCAGTAGGATTTGTTGTAATAGTGTGAACCAACAGCACGCATTTAGTTTTTGTTTCATGACTCTAATCGTCAAATTCAACACAGATCCATATCAACGAACACAGTAAACAAAAAAGTACAACAACAAAATACACTGAATTTAACAGATGGAGTCATAAGAAAGTAAAATCAGTTGTTCTATTGCGCCAACCTTTACTAGTTCAGCCATAGTCTGGCCGCTTATGTCAAATCTCTTGCCGAAGTTACTGTCGTTGAAAAATCAGAGACAGTGGTGAGGCAAGTGAGGGAAGAGTAAGTGTGGTAGTAAAAATGTGTGAATGTGTTGCTACTGTCGGAGCAAGTTATAGGATTAACTCAATTTCGCGTTTTGGACATAACACTTTTTTTGACAGTTCCAGTACTATAATGACAGCCTAAGCGTGTACGTACTCTCATAATTCGGTAGTATACTATTGGTGTAATATTTAGTGTACGGTAGTGTACCGTACTCTTAATGTACTTTGACTGTTGGAGTGAATTTTGTGTACTTTGCAAATACGCTCGTAGAACTATAAATAATACAATGTACAAGCAGTATTTTGGCCGCCGGTGGTGCAATGGTTAGTGTGCGCGGCTCTTGTACATGAGATCCTGGGTTCGAACCCTGCTCTGACCACCTTAAAAAAAAAATTTCTTTCGGCGGCGGTCACCTCGCATAGTGACGGCGACACTATCGAGTATATAGCCATGAAAAAGCTTCTCAAAATACCGTTCGGAATCGGTGTAAAACTGTAGGTCCCAATCAGTGAGTGAAAACTGGAAAGCGCACAGCTCAGTGATTGTGAGAAGTTCTCCCCGGTCCCTTCGTGGGATGTAATGGGAAACCATTTATTTATTTTTTTACAAGCAGTATTTTAACGGCAGTTCTTGCGAATTTTTCGGAGGTAATTTTGTCATTTAACTCTAACTAGAAAATTTTGTTGCAGATAATTCATAATTCATAATAATTCATCTTTGCACTCCGTTTTATTTTTAACGCATGTGGTATTACTTTTATTTACTAAAAAATCGAAATATCAAAATTCCGGTCCAAAACAATTGTTTTCGCACAAAATAGCTTTGGCGTAACAACCCTGTAATTGATTTTGTGTACGAAATTTTTGCAAAGAGCTAGAGAGTCTAAACATAATCAAACACGCTACAGACGATGATGATTTTTCTACATATGTATGTAGGTTTCTTATGGCAGGGAAAAAACGTGACGGAAATCCGCTGCGGCTGACGACTCGCCGCTAGAATAGAATCTTTTCTAACTTCTTGGCGGCGCTCTCACGAAATCTCTCAATTGAGAGAATGAAGTTGCCACATGTTCAAGAAAATCATAAGAAAAACCAACACATATATACGATGGTACGTACATGTGAATGCAAAAGAAAATTAAAGAAAGAGTTAAAAATAATTTATTGTTAAACACAATACAATAAAAGTGAATACATTTTTAAAAACAGTAAAAACAATTTTATTCCTGTACAAACCTTATGCCTCTTGTCTCAATTATAACCAGTAAATGTTTCTATTGTTAAATCACTTTATTAACGCTATCAGTCTTTTTATGTGTTCACAGTTTGGTGTTCTCAAAGTAATTAATTATCTTCTCGTCTATCTTTGATCGTCGTTCACTCGTGGTTGCCATATCGATCTGTCGCTAGGCATGGGTTGCCACATCCCTCCTATGTTTTTAAGACGAATCCTTAGGTCCTGTCCATCGGTCATGCCTTCTGCTTCGTAAGCGTCTCTCAGTTGTTCTCCTTCCGGTATTTGTGAAGACTGTTGCGGCTTTGGTGGTGATGGCTCGTCCCGTAGAGATTCAGCTTCCTCTCCGTCCCCTTGGACTGACACAATAGGTATCTTTTTTAGATGACTTATATTTCTCCGGAAAGTCTTTCCTCCGCCTGAGACCTTGACCATATTCCCTGCTCTCTCCGTTACCTCATATTCTGTTGGATCGAAATTCGGTGTCAATTTATTTGTGATTATAACATTTTTCAGAAGTACTTTGTCTCCAACATTAATATCCACTTCTTTAGCCTTTCTCTTTTTGTCAGCTAAATCCTTTCCTTTTTGTTTTTCTGTACAATCTCTGTCTTTCTCGCTAGACTCATTAACCGTTCCTGTTAAATCGTCCAGTCCTGGAATTTTGTCTCTTATAACCCGGTTGAACATAAGTTGCGTTGGCGCCACGCCGGTAGTGCCATGTGGTGTGACATTATACATGTGTACGAATTTCTGGATTTGTCCCAACATGTTCTTCTTATTGGAATACGCAATTTTTAATCGCTTCAGCAAGGATTTGTTCATATTTTCGACCTCCCCGTTTGCTTGGGGCCAATATGGAGGTGTCAATATTTGCTCGATGCCGTTTTCTTTACAATATTGGCCAAATTCAACGCTCACGTATTGTCGGCCGTTGTCGGTTCGTATGTGTTTTGGTGGTCCTAATCGGCAAAATATTTCTTTCATGGAATCGATAATGGTTTGCGAGGAGATTGAGCGAAGAAGTTTAAACTCCATATACCTGGAGAAGTAGTCGATGAAAACCAGGACATATTGGCCATTGGGTAATGGTCCTAAAAGATCAGTAGCCAAAGTAATCCAAGGTCCCGTGGGGAACGGATGTCTATCCATTGGAGCTGGTCTTGACGGTTGTGAAACTAAAAGACAATCTCTGCAGGCCTTTACAAAATTTTCTGTGTCGCGATCCACTAAGGGCCACCATACCTTTGACCTCAACCTACGCTTCATAACCGACTCGCCCGGGTGACCTTCATGAGCGAGTTCAAGCACCTTCGTTCGTAGAGATTTAGGAATCACTATACGTGTGCCGCGTAGTAGGATATTACCTAGGGTTGATAGCTCGAAACGGAAAGGGTAAAACTTATTTGATGTCTCCGTGTTCCACGAGTTATTGTTTAGACACGTCATTGCATCAATGATTTCCTCATCTCCTGCACTTTTTTCCACGATCTCAGAAATAGAGAGCGCAGTGGGTACGCAGCTCGTTACTATGTGCAAAATATTCTGTTCCCCTTTCCAGTCAAAACAGTAGACGTCTGTTGTTTGGCAAAGTCTGGATAATGAGTCGGCGATATTTTCTTTACCTGCTTTGTAGATAACGCGGAATTTAAAAGCCTGGAGGCGTAACAGCCATCTTTCGATTCGGGCAGGAGGTTTAGAAGTTGGTTTGAAAATTGCCTCTAATGGTTTATGGTCGGTTACCAGTTCGAATTCAAGGCCTGCCAGGTAGTAGTAAAATTTCTCAACAGCCCAGACTAGAGCCAGGCTTTCCTTTTCCGTTTGAGAATAACGCTTTTCAACGTCCGATAAGCTTTTGCTGGCGAACGATATAATTTGTGCGTCATTGTTCTGGTCAAATTGGACTAATACCGCGCCCAAAGCCACAGGGCTAGCGTCCGCAATTAAGCGTGTCTTGCGTTTTGGATCAAAGTAGGATAAATGCGGTATTTGCGCAAGCCTAAGCTTTAGTTCCTCAAATGCTCGCTGCTCCTCTTCACCCCAAGAAAATTTGTTGTTTGTCTTGAGTAAGCGTCTTAATGGTTCAGTACGATTTGCCAAATCGGGAATAAATTTGCCCACGTATGTAATTAGGCCCAGAAAACTTCGCATTTCTTATTTCGGGGAACTCTGAACGATTTTATAACCTCTACCTTCTCTGGATCAACCTCGATACCTTTGTCGGATAATATGTGACCTAGGAATTTTAATTTTCGTGTCTTCCAAATACATTTCTCTTCATTCAGGCAAACCCCGTTATCCTGGAATATTTTCCTTACCATTTGGACTGCTTGGTCGTGTGCATCCTCGGTGTTTCCGAAAATGATTACGTCGTCGATGTAATTTAACGCGTTTGGGCATGGAGCTAACAATTCCTCCAACATTCGTTGAAAAATTTCTGGAGCTGAATTTACTCCGAACAGCAGTCGTTTAAATCTGAACAGGCCGTTAATGGTTATAAACGTTGTGATTTCTCTGCTATCCTGGTGGAGTTCCAACTGGTAGTAAGCGTTTTTCAAATCCAGCCGTGAGAAATGTCTGGCCCCTTTTAATTTTGTCATGAAACTGTCGAACGTTGGTAATGGATAATTTTCCCTCAGTATTGCCTTATTCGCTCTCCTCATATCCACGCAGAGCCGAATATCGCCATTTTCCTTAAAGGCAACTACAATAGGGGAGATCCATGGACTTGGGCCTTGAACTGGCTCGATGATGTCTTGGCACAGGGCTTCGTCCAGTTTCCTAATGACCTTTTCTTCGAGGGCGACTGGAATGCGTCTCATAGGTTGTTGAATTGGCACCACATTGGGGTCAATAGATAGTTTAACACTTACATTCCTCCACTTAGGAAATGGTTTGGCTTCATCGATGTGTTTCACATTTAAACCGAGCCGCAAGACGTTGAGTTGGATCGCCGTTTCCCGACCTAATAATGATTGTCTTGCATTTTCGATTACATAAAATGTAGCAATCATTTCAGGCATTTTCTTAATGGTGATAGGAGCCTCAAAAACACAAATTACGTTAAGTAATTTGTCAGAAGCGTATCCCCTGAACTGGTTAGTGGAATCCCTGCGAATGTTGAATAGTGTTGTTGTATTCATTTGTAGTGCCTGCCAATCTGCATGGCTTATGAGGTTAAATCGTGAACCAGAGTCTATAATCATCGAGACTGCATGTCCCCCAATTTGACATTCAACCGTTTCATCCAGTTCATTGTCACTGGTTATTCTAAAACAGTCGCGGTGTCGTTCCTCGGGGTCGGAATTGTATGTAACATCTTCAATGGACCGAACATTTGTGCGCCTGCGTTTGGCTTCATATATCTTATTCTGTCCAAATTGTCGTTTTAAGTTTGTCTTGCACTGGCGAGCAAAATGGCCGATCCGGGCACATTTATTGCATTTTGAGTTTTTAGCAGGGCAGTTCGGGTTGTATTCGGGATGACCCATACGGCCACATCTACCACATTCCGCACCACTTGTAGTTGAGCGTGTCCTATTTGAGCCAATTCTATTTATGGTGTTTTCCTCAAGCTTGGTTGACATCGACTGAGACTGTTTATTAATTTGTTCGTCTACTCGACATGCGTCCATAATTTCATCCAAATTATGCTCTTTCTCCAGCAACTTCCTTTTAAGGTTCAATGGTGCCCAGGAATCGATGATTTTGTCTTTGAGGCATATTTCCTCTATTTCTGCCTGGGTGGTGCCAAACGAACACTTTTTAATTTGTTGACGTAGTCGCAAGCTGAATTGATCGAAGCCTTCGCCTTCCAAAGGCGCAATATTTCTGAATAAATGTCGTTCGAAAGTAGAATTACGCTTTGGAGTGAAATATTCATTGAGTTTATCAACCAAAGTCGTAAACACTTTTTCTTCGTGTCCCTTCTCGCATGTAATAATAGCCCCTGGCAATGAATATGCCACCGATTGTAATTGTGGGCCACCAAAATGCAGTAGTTTATTTCGTTTCCGTAAAGCCGCTGTTATTTCTTCCGCCTCGATATAAATTTGGAACGAACGCAACCATTTCTCCCATTCGCAGCGGAGTAGTGATTTCTCCATAGAATCACATAAAAATGGCTTAATCATTACATCGGCCATTTTGCTATGGTCTATCTGAAATAAGAAGATTTATAACTATTAACATTCTAAATCAGTCTCATTATTCTTCCTTTTTTTCTTTGTTTGTTTGTATAAACAAAAAAAAATCGGATTTAAGAAAGAATAAAACAAATCCCTTTAGAAGTCAAATAAACTACTCGCGGTACTGTGTGCTGGGTATTCTACATTACGAAACTGGAAGACAAGAGGGGAAAAAAACACAAAACCCCAACAACAAAACTTCTCGGTATACATACACTGGAATGTTTTTCTTCCTTCTTTTTTTCCTATTACCACAAGCCTCCTAGGTTATGTTTGAATAATTTTGGCCTACTGCCTCTGACCCTTGTCAGATTATATTAAATTTATCGGCTTACTGCCTCTGACCTTTGTCAGATAATCATATACTTAACGCCATACCGGCCCTGACCTTTGTCAGATAATTTCAATTTCTGCCATACTGGCGCTGACATTTGCCAGTTAATTATTTGTCTCATATTTTTTTCCTTTTTTTTTTTCACACCTGTACTTTGTGGACTATTTATGACGTGCTTGTTGTTTTTGTATTTGTTGTTTTTCTTTCACAATTGTACGAAGCAAACGGGCACCAGAAAAAAAAATCATTCTATACCGAACTTTCTAGAATTTCACAGTTTCCCATACACACACATCACCATATACATACATACCAACCGCTGTCTGTCCTGTTCGTTTTTCCAAAAGGCAAAAAAAAAAAAAAAAAGGATTCCTTGCTTGTTTCCTTTTTTTTCGGCTGCCGACCTCAGTGTAAATTTTTAACAAATAAATTTCTTTTTCCTCGTCGCCAATGTACAAACCTTATGCCTCTTGTCTCAATTATAACCAGTAAATGTTTCTATTGTTAAATCACTTTATTAACGCTATCAGTCTTTTTATGTGTTCACAGTTTGGTGTTCTCAAAGTAATTAATTATCTTCTCGTCTATCTTTGATCGTCGTTCACTCGTGGTTGCCATATCGATCTGTCGCTAGGCATGGGTTGCCACAATTCCTATACAACTATAATATTATTTTCAAACAAATTCCAGAAAAGAGGCGCAAAAATTTACGACGCAGAGAGAAAAAATCAACCGAAGTCGCCAGACGCTCTCTCTCCCATTTCGTTTAGACGCTAGAGATTTTTTCCGTCGTCGTCTGAAGCGTGTCTGGTTCTGTTTGAACTTAGAGTTGGGAATTTTAGTTCATTCGTGTGAGCGCTCTTGTTGGTTCAGCTCAACAGAATGAACTAGTTGTTCGTTCATTTAGTTCACTAGTTAATTTTAGTTCATTGTATTTATAATTTCAGGTTAACAGTTCATATGAACTCTGAACAAAAGAGCTAATTTCAGTTTATTTTGTCGTTTTAGTTCAGTCGGAACAAATAATCCCAGAAATTTCTAAATTTTATACTAAATTGCTATAATTGAAGGCATTACTTCATATAAACCTATGCGGAGATACAAATTGAGATCGGCTTAACAATTTGGTTAGTCCGTTTCCCAAATATTGGTGTTTCTGTAATGATTTTATATTGTGGAACAAAATTAGAGATCAGCGCTCTAGTTATGGTGCATAAGTGAACATGTACTGGAAAATGCCAGACAGAACTGCACAACTGAAATACAAAAAACTGCTGAAAAAAAGTGAACTACTGAAACAAATGAGCGGAACAGTGTGAACTAGTTTATCTAGTTCACAAGAGCGAATCCTGCAATTAAAGTAGCTCGTTCGTGAACTACCCAACTCTACAAAGAAATTAAACGTGAGCGAAATTTTTTGGTTCATGAAATTTTCGTTATGTTTTATACACAACGAACGAAAATTTCATAAAAACTGAATACCGACCGGGCTTTAGCAGGGAGTAAAAAACCAAGCCTGATTTTATATAGAAATTAATCTTTGGGTTGATTGACTGCATTTACAGACTCCCGACACGTCGGTAACAATTGTTTACCGGGTGCATACAACAAGCTCACTATCGCATACACAAATCTACACAGTTTTTTCAGTGCAGAGATTGCTCTACCTGAAATTTAAGTTCAGTGCCGTACTGAGGTTCAAGCTGTGGAATTTGGCGCTAAGAAATGAATTTTATCTTACCAATGGCAAAATTTTGTTATACATCTGAGAGTTGTACTTAACCCAGATTTGTGCAGCTAGTATATCGACCACAATAAGGGTGTTTCCCCTGTTTTAGGGTGATCATTCAAAGCCTTGAACTTCTTATTCATCTCTTCCTTCCTTTATTCCAGCCAAATTTCAACGCCCAACAGTCTCTTCTGGCGCTAAAAGCGAGAATCTAAATTGCCAATGCACAGTTTGTCGTTACCACCAGTTACCAAAATGTACTAAGGTCCCAATCTGTATGACATGTGGTGGTAGCAAAAATCTCTGGATTTGTGTCCAATGCAGTCACGTCGGATGTGGGCGTACTAATAAGCATTGTCATGCCAGGGATCACTACAACCGTACCAATCACTCCCCCGTTATGCATTTGAATAACTTTAGCATTTGGGATTATAAAGAAAAGAAATACGGCCATCACCTGATTACTGAAAGTCCTGCGGAAACGAAATCTGAGGTAAACCCCGAGAGTGCGCAAAATTTGGAAGATCGAATGCAGCGTTTGGAAAAAGTATGGAAAAACTATAGCAAATTAAAGGAGACAAATCGGAAAATGATCTCTATAGAGCAAAGGTTGTTGTCTCTGTGTGAGGAGAAACAATTAATAGAGGGTAAACTAAAGGAACATGATGCCAAGTATTTACATCTTAAACCATTTAAAGAAAATTGATTGACTTTGTTCCTAATATTACAGATTAAATGAATTGCTGAATGAATTTAAAGGTGGCAATCGAGATATATTATCCTCGCCTACTGTTAATCTGAGTCCAAAGGATCCCATTACTCCGAGAGATGTCCAGAATATGCGGTCATCACTTCTTGCATCCAGTCAAGATTCGCATGAGGTGCAATCCCCCATTCCTGCATTGAGTACTTCGGATAGTGTCGATCAAAGTCAAGCGATTATATTCGTAATTTTTTTATTATTTTTATATCAGATTACTAATTTGTTTTTCCTAACTATTACCGGTGAGATTTTAAAATTAAAGTCAAATTTAAATTAAAGACCGGTAAGATTTCAATTAAAGTAACTTTATGAAGGTGCAGTCAAATTTGTATTCACCTGTATTTTATTGAAATGTTTTATCGTCGTAATAATTATTATTTGAAAGAAAATGTATTCATAGTAAAAATATAAATATACCATTTTATAGATAATATTTGGATTCGTGTTGGCCTTTTTGATTGTTAACCGTTGATGACCGCTGGCAAGTATGGTTGCCTTATGGCCAGTTTTTTAAGTGGGTAGTTAACTATAAGATTACTTAATCGTAATTGAAAGTTAACTTGAGGTTAACTTTGCCTTTTTTTTCAGTGGTGAGTTAATGTAAGTCTCCATATTGTTAACGATTATGGCAACCCTTGTATTCTTATTTGAAAAAACAACTGGTTTGGGATAAATACCACAACAAGAAAAGGGAGCAAACAAAATGGAATTATGTAAAATAAGAAATAGATGCATAAAATCGAAGTTATTTTCAAAAAAATGTGTAAAAACCTATATAGGCGCAAACATTTAACGATCTAGACTCAACGTATGTGTACAAATACGCAAAACAGAAGCGTATATTTTATACAATCTAACATTTCTCATTTTGACAGTCAGTAAGTTGATTGTCAAACTCATATGGTTCTGACTAAAAGTTAACCAACCAACATTGTGGGTTAAATCATAGTTAAACAATGGCTGAAAAACACAATTCGATGTTTAACCAGAATTTAACTAAGAAACGAAGATCACCACTGACCGAAAAACTGGCCATTAGGTGTATTGACACCTTTAACACTGTGCAACACCAATTTTGGGGGTGGACAATTTCTGTGCCAAATGATCACACTAGGTGAGTATAGTCAAACCCCAAAAATTTAGACTGCTGTGTAGCTACACTTTTTTATGGGCGTGGCTAGTTTGAATATTCTTATCCGATACTGTCCGAAATAAATTTAAAAATCGAGTATAAATATTGAATTGAGCGAATTCTTATGATAACATGTCAGATTTCAATTTTTAAAAAAGGATTAAAAGGACATATGCAAATTCAAAATGAAGGATTCTCATCTGCGAAATCCTGCAGCGAAATATATTTCACTATAAACGGGTAGAACATTTATATATTTTGCCGGGCATTTTGGTGCAGTTTTCTTTACCTTGTTTCAAAAAAGGACAAAAACGACGTCTGAAATTAAAGATTGAGAATTTTGGTCTTTGACACCCCATAGTAGAATATAATAAGCAATAAATTCGTAAAACATTCTGAATCACTATGTGGTAATTTTAGTGTTGTTGGTGCTATTTCAACAAAGGACAAAAAGGACCCTTTAAACTTTGAAATATTCTATGAAAAATTTCAAATTTAACTGAAGACATGTTATTATAAGAATGGTTTTAGCTAAAATTGAATAAAATAAAAAAAATTGTTCGTCGCTTTTTTTGCGGCGTAGCTATTTTTAGGTCATAGATTACGAAAAGAATAAAACAAAATTAATCGCTTCGGCTTGTCGACTTGTCGACTTGTTTTATGTCTCACACTAGTTTCCGAGATGACACATTTTTTTAAGATATTCCGTTTCGGATACATACTACTTTATGTACATACTATTGCGACATTTGAAAAATTAATCAGCAATTTGAAACTCGTTCATACTGGATGGATTTTCGATGCAAATTTAAATTTAGAATCTTAGATTTTTGTGTAAAACCAAACCGATAAACATTAAAAATGCAAAACTGATTGGGTCTATGTTGATAAATGAAATTCATTTATCATTGAAAATGGTTTTATTGTTTTTACAGTGTTTTATTTTTCAATACACTTTTGCATGCGGTTAAACCAACGCTTCATTCAACAGCTGCTTCGGGCGTCGAAAAACCTTCACCACGCAGATTTTTCTTGATGTGAGGGAATACAAAGAAGTCATTGGGTGCCAAATCAGGGCAGTACGGCGGATGACCCATCAATTCGACATGTTTGTTGAGTGCTCAAATAGCCCATTGGTTCAGCTGATGTGTGAGAGCTCGCATTGTCCTGATCCAAAATGATCCGTCTTCTCTTATAGTTTTTCCTTATTTCTTTTAACACTGTTGGCAAACAGATGGTGGTATACCACTCAGAATTGACCGTTCTGCGTTCTTCCACTGAAGACACTGTGGCCACATGACCCGTTATACCGAAAAAACGCGGTCATTTACTTCGATGTGCTTCTTCCACGAACAACTTTTGTTGGATTTATTTCGTCTTGAAAGACCCATACGATCGAGTACTGTTTTGTTTTGGACTCATATGCATAGATCTATGATTCGTCACCTGTGACGATGTTACTTACTTACTTATCCGGTCTCGGACAACCCCGGGGGGTCAGGGACCTTACAAAACGAAGATAACATATTTCGCCAACCAGTTCGATCTTTTGCTTTATCTCTCCAGTTGGCAATACCAAGTGTACGCAGGGATTCGTCAACCTGATCCCTCCAGCGGAGTCTTGGTCTTCCTAATTTTCGTCTTCCTTCGAGTTCGGTTTCGAAAACCCTTCGCGCTGGGTCATCTTCATCCATTCTACTGACATGGCCTAGCCAGCGCAATCGCGTTATCTTGATCCGCTTAACTATGTCAATGTCAGGATAAAGCTCATACAGCTCATGATTCATGCGTCGCCGATACTCGCCGTTGTGCACTATAGGGCCATAAATTTTTCGGAGTATTTTCCTCTCGAAGACTCCTACAGATGTTTCGTCTGCTTGCGATAGGACCCAGGATTCTGCGCCATAAAGCAAGACAGGTTGAATGAGAGTCTGGTACAGCTGGACTTTTGTTACTCGAGAGAGGGCTTTATCTCTAAAGTGCTTGCTTAGCCCAAAATAACATCTATTCGCAAGCACAATTCTCCGTTTGATCTCAAGGCTGATGTTGTTAGTTTTGTTCACGGCAGATCCGAGGTATATAAATTCGTCCACTACCTCGAAGTTATAACGGTTATCAACGTTCACGCTTTGGTCTAATCGCGTGGAGGCCCTGTTCGTTGAAACCATTAATTTTGTCTTGTCCTCATTCACCGTCAGACCCACTTTTGCTGACTCCTTCTCAATTCTCGAAAAAACCGCAGTAACTTCTCTAATTGTGCGCCCAATGATATCTATATCATCAGCATACGCGAGCAGCATGTGACTTTTGCTGCTGATGGTTTTATTCATATTGACTGCAGCTTTTCTCATAATGATCTCCATTAAGATGTTAAAGAGATCGCACGATAGGGTGTCGCCTTGCCTGAGGCCTCGCTTAGTTTCGAAAGGTTCGGTAAGATCCTTACCAACTTTCACTGCGGATTTGGTGTTCGTCAAGGTCATCCTGCAAAGGCGTATGAGTTTTGCAGGAATACCAAGCTCAGACATTGCTTCATAGAGTTTCTCCCGTATCGGACTATCGAAGGCTGCTTTATAATCGATAAATAGATGATAGGTGTCGATTTGTTTTTCGTGTGTCTTCTCCAGGATTTGGCGTAGCGTGAAAATCTGTCAGTTGTCGATTTTCCAGGCCTAAAGCCACACTGGTATGGTCCAATCAGGTCAGCGATAATTGGTTTTAGTCTTTCGCACATTATACTTGATAGAACCTTATATGCTATGGATAAAAGGCTTATTCCACGGTAGTTCGCATAGATACTCGGTTCACCTTTTTTAAATATGGGACATAGTACACTGAGACTCCAATCGCCGGGCATGCATTCATCTAACCAAATTTTGCTAATGAGCTGATGCATGCACCTTATCAGCTCATCGCCGCCAGCCTTAAACAGCTCCGCCGGTAATCCATCGGCTCCTGCGGCTTTGTTGTCGATGTTAAACACTGCAATTGAGCTACCGCTGTTGTATTTTTCCAACATTTGTTTGCTCCAATCGACGCGAGCTTTTCTTTGAGCATACGTCAAATTATGTGGGATTGGCTGGGTGGTGGTATAATCTACACTGTCTTCCACAATCATTACCTCCTGATTTTCAATGGAGGAATCTGAGTGGAGTAGTGCTGAAAAGTGTTATCTCCACATTTTAAGCACACACTGCTAATTAGTCACCAGATTCCCATTCTCGTCCTTGCAGAAGTGCAGCCCCATTATTCGGTCCGTTATTTAATCTTATTACCCTCTGGAAACATTTTTGGGATTCATTGTTTATCCTGCGCATTCCGGCCTTTTCATTCTCTCTCTGCTCCCACTGCCATTTTTTCGCTGTAAATAATTGGTTTCCTCCCTTCTCAGCCTCTTGTACCGCTCATTCGCAGCACGCGTTGTAACTGACTGTTTCGTTGCCATACGTGCAGCGTCTTTCTCATCAGTTGCAATGCAACATTCTTCGCCGTACAATGGCTTATCCTTCTGCAGTTTTTGATAGCCAAGTTCACCCCTTGCAGAGGTTTACAAAGAATAGAAAATGTGTTTCCACTGCCCTTCTGGGTCCTCAGGAGCTTTTGTAGATAAGACTTTGATATCTCCGGTATTTGCAGTTTGTCAATATCAAGCGTTTACCGTGTTCGGTTTTGTACGTTTTTCGTCCTGCTAAGTCTTGTGCGAACTTTCCCAGCCACCAAGTAATGATCCGAGTCGATATTGCCACCTCGAATCACACGTACAACCATTACATTAGATGAGTGCTGCCATCTAACGGGTCCGCCAAATAACTTTTTTTTTTGAAAATGCTATAAAAAAAACTACTGAATATTTTCTCAAATTTCTTTCTCTATTTGAAAGTACAATCCTTCCGGTTAATAATGGAAAATAATTTCATTCAAATGGCTGCCTCGGCTGGCCATTCAGTAGCCTACACGATCGGTCCAATTTTTAAGCACATTATCGATTATGTGCAGCTGTATTTCACCAATGGCTTCACGAATATTGCCCTTTAAAGCGTCCTTTTAAGCTTCCCGCACACTTTCTGCCACAGCAGCAATATTCTCGGGTGTATGCACTATTTCACGCTTTGGTTTATCGATGAGGATGCCAGTTTCTTTCACTTTTTTCACAAGATAACGAACATACGGAGCTGACGGTGCTTCTCTTCTTCCAAAATCCGTACGCAATGTTCGCACACATTCTGCAACATTACCATGATTTTCAAAGTAATGTCGCAATATTTCCCAGCGTTGTTCAAGCGTATACACAACCATATTCGTACAGCGGAAGGATACAACTAATTATCTGTCAAATCAGACATGAGCTAAGTGTTACCATTCACGAAATAAGCACTAGTTGAAAAAAAAAGTTAGATGGCGGACCCTTTATTACCAAGTGATCAATCTGGTTCTTCGTTCTCTGATCAGGTGATAACCAGGTCGCCATCATATATATCCTTATCCTGGAATAGTGTGCTACTAACTACCATGTTCTTTGCAGCCGCGAAGTCTATCAGTGTTATTCCATTATGGAAGGTGGTATCGTGTAGACTGTGATTACCGATGGTTGGTCGAACGACACTTACCTTTCCCAATTTGGCATTAAAATCGCCTAGAATAATCTTAATGCCGTGGTCAGGGCAGCGTTAGTATACTTCATCCAGATGCTCATAAAATGATTCGTTGACCATCTTCTTTGACTCATCGCCTTTATCCTCTGTCGGTGCGTGCAAACAACTTAACGAGGTGTTGAAATATTTCTCTTTACTGCGAATTGTGGCTATGCCTTCACTCACTGGGTTGATCCTTGAAACTAGATGTCGCAGTCTCTTGCCAACTATAAATCCGCACCCGCATTCGTGCTTTCGCTCATGGCAGCTGTAGTAAATATCGCAGTTTTTCTTTCCGATGCAACTATATCCAATCCATCGCATTTCCTCGATAGCTGTGATGTCAGCTTTATAATTTTCGAGTACATCCCTCAGTTGGAAAGTGGCACCCGTCCTGTATAGTGTTTTCACATTCCAGGTACATATTCCCTAAAATTATAACGTTTACGACGGTAGTCAACAGTTAGGGGTTTATTTGTTCATTATACGAGTATTTTCTGTGTATTTTCATTGCCTATATAACAGTGGCGGGAGGCAAAGTCAGCCCACCGTGGTTTGCATTTTTCCTACTGCCAGGATCATTATGTTTCAGCCGCCTATTATGGATCAGACGTTGACCAGAAGGCAGTGAGTCGAACCTGGATTTTGGTTTCCTCAATTAAAATTAACAACCAATCAGGCTGCTCATTCGTTTCGCCTTCTCACTTGAGCTAGCTAACGGATATTCCCGATAAAGCCGTTGTCCAGGACATACTGCGTGGAAGTACATGCTGAAAATGTTTGTCTTTTTTGTTGTTTGGGTGCACATATGGTGTGTTTGTAGCTGGACGCAAATATATTATACTTGTGCCCAAACACATTGTGTTTGCTATTCAATATAACATGATTGGGACACAATGATTAATAGGTTATGATATGTGTATTTGTGACCCAAATGTTGTTTTGTTTGTTGAAATCTGCTGAAATCAAAAACGTGACAGACACTGAAGGAGAAAAGCAGCAGATCTTCAATTCACGAAAACAATGCATGCAAACATGTACAAGGTTCCTGCAATATATTGCTGGGGCCGTTATTTTTCAGCGTGTAGGTAGTGAGCTGTTTGGATTGCCCAATGAATACATCAATTCTGGCCACTCCCAAGTGAAAACCTTCCAGAAAACTTCCACCTCCAGTACCATGTCAAAAATTACAAAAAAACCGATTTACAGTATGATTTTAGAAAAGGTTTTTTGAAACAAAATTCATTTCGAATTAGTATTAATAGAAATAATTTTTCAAAAAATATGCAAAAATGTCCTAATCTTACCACAAATCAAAAGTTTATACGTACAGAATCAATCAGTGCTAACAATAACCTACGATTTCAACTTCATCATCCCCACAATCGAAATCTCTACACAACCACAGGGTGGTGTTAAATCTAATTAAGCAAAAGAGTGGAAATCCTTGAGCAAACACCTTCTCATAAAACTATAAAGAAAATCTTAGAAACAAAAAAAAAATCTGGGATTAACGAGGGTAGTTTTGCATAACCATTAACCCCCTTAAGGCAGGGGTTGGATAGATGACCCCTTAAGTTATGATAGACAACAAGACAGAAATCTCGTAATGTCACCCATACATTTTTACTAACCCTTTTTCATTACTCAGATTTTTGAATAAGTATGTCATTTTTCTAAGGCTTAATGTTTTTCTTCCTTTCAGTGCACAATTCTAATGATTTGATTATGCAAATCATTGTTTCGTTACTCAATTTCGAACGATCCTTGTTTAACTATTCTATACCATTGCATTGATTTTAAAATTGATCATTCATTGTTTGATTATTTGTTCCTGTCACATGTGTTTTGTTTTTGCGTTGCCCTTCCTCATCCACATCCTGCTCATAAATCATTGGGTCTATTATACGAATGATTTATTAAATTAAATATTTAATCTATTACGTTTTGTTAGGGAAATTCATCTTTTATATCCTTATGGAGGAATGTAAACCCCTTCAGGCGCCCTGTAGCTGCGGCTGCATAGAAATGCAGATGTTTGGAAAAGGATTTCTTTAAATCTACTTCAAAGTTTCAAAGAGGAATAACTAAGTAGTTTTTGTTTAAGTAAATGATACGAGTAATATTAATATGAGATTTTCTAGATTTTTTCCTTAGAAAATTTAACCCATATTATTTGAAACTGGCAGGTGTCGTCATATTGTTGTAACAGTTCCACTGGTTCCATACGTTTTACGCGGTTGTCAGTGTCAGGCATTTCGATATCTATCAAGTGATTTATGTTTAGATTGATTTGTCATTTCAAGCCCCGTATTCAGTTCTTGAGAAATTTTCGGAAGAGATTTTGCCATTGGTCTCTAATATGACATCTCCACCGGATGAATACGAGTAATTTCGACTAGATAAGATAAAATTTCCCATACAAAATCGAAATTTTAAATTAGCTCATTTCATTGAATTTGCCATTGAAATGAGCATGAAAAATACATTACTAGACACCAGAGAGTAAATCTTAGTAGAGAAAATATTTGGCTCATCTGACGTTTCCTTTCACACTCTTCTTGAAGCGGTCGGTGTGATAGAGAGATGTTTGACGAAATGTGACATACACCAGGTGGAATTACAATAACTTCTTGCTTTCATTTTTCATGTAATTTTGGTGAAAAACTGTGAAATTTAAATGTGTTTTAAACTTTTGTATTGACTGTTATTGTTAGCATACATTTGTGTTGTATTTAACACAATAATTTTAACACACAAAACGAAATGCCGTTGTTGTTATTTTGTTCGTTGTTTTGAACCATTGCCTCTATCTGGTATTAGTATAGCAATTCTTTTCAACGTCAAACGTAAATAACGGGTTTTTCAACAGAGACGCTACAAAAGTAAATCGATAGGGACAGCAAACGGCGCCATATTTTTTCCTGCTCTTTTGACATTTCTCTTCAGTAAGGTTTGCCATTTCATCATGGAAAGATATACGAGCCAACAACGAGTCGAAATTATTAAAATTTACTACCGAAATTTGGAGTCAGTGGCCTCAACTTTAAGAGCGATACGTCCAATTTATAGTCGTCATAATTGTCCTACCAGATCAAAAATTGAGCGTCTAGTGGAAAAATTTGAATCAGTACAGTACAAAATGTGAGACAAAGAAGTGCCCGTAGTGTCGAGAATATTGCTGCCGCTCATTAATGCCCAAATGTGTCTCTCACACGTCGTTCTCAAGCGTTGGGCATCTCTGTGACGTCGTTGTGGCGAATTTTGCGAAAAGATCTTGGCCTACATCCTTACAAGATCAAATTGACGCAAGAACTGAAGCCGCTTGACCACCATAAGCATCGTATGTTCGTGAATTGGGCTGAGCAACAACTTGAAAATGATTCGGATTTTCATCGGAAAATCATCTTCAGCGATGAGGCTCATTTCTGGCTGAATGGCTTCGTCAATAAGCAAAATATGCGTTATTGGTCAGACAGCAATCCACACGTAATCCATGAGTAATCATTGCATCCCGAAAAAATTACGGTTTGGTGCGGTTTATGGGCCGGCGGCGTCATTGGGCCGTACTTCTTCCGTGATGATCAAGACCGGCACATTACTGTGAATGCGAATTTGGCCCCAATTGGATAATATGGACTTGGTGGACATGTGGTTCCAACAGGACGGCGCCACAAGCCACACAGCGAATGAGACAATCAATTTATTGGAAACCAAGTTTGGTGAACGTGTTATCGCACGAAATGGCCGAGTCGATTGGCCGCCTCGGCTCTTATTGAAACCCGTTATCACACCAGGCCAAATGTCATAAATTTGGTGGGAGAACTATTGGGTAGGTACGATGCAAAGTAAACATTAGATGGTGGAAAATATGGGTTCAATAATACCAGATAGTGGCAATAGTATACAACGTTCAACAAAGGAACAACAACCGAATTTCGTGTTTTTGTGGCAAACTAGTTGTGTTAAATACAATACAAATGCAGATTGCAGAATTTTAAAATGGAAATGGAAGCTAGACATCTTGAGATACATATAAAAAAAAATCATGACAATAGTGGTTTCTTAACTGACTTTTTTTGAGCAATTTATAAAAAAAAGTCCAAAAATTTGCTATTTTTTTTTTGGTTCACTTGAATAAAGGCACTTTATTATTTTTAAAGTAAGCGATGATTTTTTGTAGGGAGCATTTGTTTATTACAATTTATTACATCGTAATCATTTTACGAGTCAAAATGGCAAAACAAAAAATTTTAAATCTATCGGAAAAAACTAAAATCGATGTCTACCGTTCTGAAGGATATTCTAAACGCGCAATAGCTAAAAAATTGGACGGAGCCCAACAGTTGTCGACAATTACATCAAGTGCCCCGAGGGGTATGGAAAAAATTTTAAAGGAATGTTTTCATTGAAAGAAAATAAAAATCATCAGAATTGCTCCGAATTCTGCCTTATCCTTGTCAGCAATAAGCGCTCAAGCTGGAGTGGAAGCGAGTAAGTGATCAGTATGCAGAGTAATTAAGAGCTGTGATTATCTTAAATTCCTGAAATTACAAAAAGAGCCGCACCTTAATGCTCCTCGTAAGGAAAGGCGGCTTCAATTCGCAAGAGACTACATGGTATGGGATATGCAGCCAAGAGGTCATGTAAATGACTGGAGAACCGTTGTATTTACGGATGAGAAGAAGTTTAATTTGGATGGGCCTGATAGCTGCAACTATTATTTCCATGATCTGCGTAAAGTAAAGCGTTTTTTGAACCGACATCACAGCCGAGATGGCGGCGTTAAGGTGTGGGGTGCTATTACGTACTATGGCACCATCGATCTTGAATTTCAAAGTGCAAAAATGACTGGTGAAGCTATAAAACGATATTGGAATCGGCTTTTCCGAAGTTCAGTGAACTATTTGGTCCCATATCTTGGATATTGCAACAGGAAAATGCCCCTATACAAAACGCTAGAGTAGTAAAGGAGTTCATTGCAAACCAAAATGTAAATATTCTAGACTGGCCACCCTATTCGCCAGATCTAAACATTATCGAAAATGTCTGGAGTTGGTTATGAAGGACGTAGACAATTTGATGACAAGCAGTCACTAATTCAGGCTATTAAGGATACTTGGAATCAAATTTCGTTGGATTACATAAATTCTCTTTATCTCTCAATGAAAACCCGTATATTCGAAGTTATTAAAAACAAAGGGGGTAGTACCCATTACTAATAGTTCTTAAATAAAGTAATATAAATTCAAAAACGAGAAAAACTGTTTTTCATTAAAATTAGTTAAAGTGCCTTTATTCAAGTGAACCAAAAAAAAAAATAGCACATTTTTGGACTTTTTCTAAAAATTGCTCAAAAAAGTTCTTTAGTCGAAATTTTTTTTATATCTCAAGATGTCTAGCTTCCATTTCCATTTTAAATTTCTGCAATCAGTTACAAATTGCAATAGATACAGGCTGCTGAATATGGAATTTTTAGTGCCTTTAAATAAGTGAACCGGAGTGTACTAGATACATATACACATGCCTTCTAAGGCCTTCTTTAGACAATGGGCAAGGAAGGCCTTGCCTCCCAATCTCACGCAATGTTAAAAAGAAAGGATGTGTATTCCGTATTTTAAAGAAGGCCTGTTTGGTCATGATTTCAGGCATTCAGGCAGGTCATGACTTCCGCCACTGGGTTGTTGTACAACAACCACGTATGTGATGCTAACGCTGTGTGTTGTTTGCATGTGTTCTATAGGTGTTAACACATCAAAAATTTGTTTCACGTTTTTCAGCATAACTTTAAGGGACTCCAAATTTTTCACTCACTATATGAGTATTTGGCAAAAATGGGAACCTATTTTTTATATAAGGTAATTTTCGCCTTTCAATTACAGTTGACGTAGATATCCCTCACAATCAATATATAAAAAATAAATGGTTTCCCATTACATCCCATGAAGGGACAGGGGAGAACTTCTCACAATCACTAAGCTGTGCGCTTTCCAGTTTTCACTCACAGATTGGGACCTACAGTTTTACACCGATTCCGAACGGTATTTTGAGAAGCTTTTTCATGGCTATATACTCGATAGTGTCGCCGTCACTATGCGAGGTGACCGCCGCCGAAAGAAATTTGAAGGTGGTCAGAGCAGGGTTCGAACCCAGGATCTCATGCACAAGAGCCGCGCACACTAACCATTGCACCACCGACGGCCACACACAATCAATATATGAGTAATTTAAAATATGATAATTTGTTGTCATACTACTGAGCAACTATTACCCACAATTTAAAGTTATATCGCCTGTAATCTCCAGATTCGTTAGGTATAGGTGACTTTGAATACCTGTATAAAATATGATATGATCTTCGTGAATCTCTGCAAACTATGTTGGCCAGACCCAGTCTAAGGTCTGATCGATACATAAATATTTGTGGAGTAACGTTTTTATATTTTAATGAGTTAATATTATTTGTTTTTTCTGTTAAAGATATGTTATTAAAATTCGAATTTTTCAATTAAATTTTTTTAATTTCAAAAGAGTAAACATACTCGAATGACTCGAGTAATAACAAAACATTTGTCTGTTATTCGAGTAATTTAAAAAAAAAAACGTATTATCGAGTTACTTGATTACTCGAACAACGCAAAAACCCGAATAATTGAATACCCTAGATTTCACGCTCCCGTTCTCCAGAACCGTAAAGACGAAATTAACTATTTTTGGACGAAATGTATCATGGGAGACGATGCCCATTTTTACCCGAAAAATCAAATCAAAAAAACGATATCTACTTCAAAAAGAAAAAGTAATATCGGATTACGGTTCTTGGGCCACCAAGTAGTATTTATCTTCCAGGCAATATGTATCTATTATATGATTATAATCTGTGTGTATACACACTCACAGAACTAATTGTTTGAAAAAAAAAGGTTGTAGCAAACGTAAATTCGGCTGTTGCCACCGTATTGCAGTTGCCACAACCGAATTGAGGTAGGCAGGACAGAATTTGATTCCCACAACTGAAATTCGGTTGAAGTAACTTTAAGTTTAGGTTGCGTCAACTTCTAATGCGGTAGTGAGAACTTCTAAATTCGATTTTGGCTAATTCTGTTATTTTTTCTGTGGGTTTATTTTGTAAAATCCACGAACGTCGGCTAAAACACCGTATTAAATTCTTGCGAAATTTGCGTAAGAAATTTTGTCACTTAAGCCCGGTATTCAGTTTTTATGACATTTTTGTTGCCATAAGAAACAAAATAAATGGTTTCCGATTACATCCCATGAAGGGACAGGGGAGAGCTTCTCACAATCACTGAGCTGTGCGCTTTCCAGTTTTCACTCACTGATTGGGACCTACAGTTTTACACCGATTCCGAATGGTTTTTTTGAGAAGCTTTTTCATGGCTAAATAATCGATAGTGTCGCCGTCACTAAGCGAGGTGACCGCCGTCGAAACAAATCTTTTTTTTTAAGGTGATCAGAGCAGGGATCGAACCCAGGATCTCATGTACAAGAGGCGCGCACACTACCCATTGCACCACCGACGGCCACTGCCATAAGAAGTACGTGTATAAACAATAGCGAAAATTTTATGAATCGACAATTTCGCTCACTTTTCATTTGCATGGTGCTCAGCTCTTTGCGGAAATTTCGTAGGCAAAATTAACTACAGGGTTGTTACGCCAAACTTATTTCGCTGGAAACAATGTTAATGAAATATTTGCAAGGTAAATCAGAGATATGTATGTGGTAACTCTCTGTAAAAAAATTTTCCGTTTAGAGATAAATGGCAGAATTTCTTACTAAAGTCTCGTAAGAACTGAATACGAGGCTTTGTCTCTAAACGGATAATTTTATTGCGGAGAGTTACCACCTATCTTTGATTTACCTTCCATTTTATTTTTAACGCATGTAGCCCCGTATTCAGTTCTTGCCTATCTTCCTATCTTTGATTTACCTTCCATTTTATTTTTAACGCATGTAGCCCCGTATTCAGTTCTTGCGAAATTTTTGTAAGAAATTTTCTCGTATATCTCTAAACGAAAAATTTTGTTACAGAGAATTACCACATATCTCTGATTTACCTTGTAAATATTTCATTAATAATTCATCTTTGCACTCCATTTTATTTTTAACGCATGTGTTATTACGATTGTTTACTAAAATAATCGAAATGTCAAAATTCCGGTCCCAAACAATTAGCAAACAATTGTTTTCGTACGAAATAAGTTTAGCGTAACAACTCTGTACTCGATTTTCGTTATTTTTTATACACGTATTTCTTATGGCAACGAAAATTTCATAAAAACTGAATACGGGGCTTGTGGTGCTAAATTTGGTTGTTAAAATTATCGAAATGTCAAAATACCGGTCCCAGACAATTATCAACTAACTATTTTCATGCAGAATAAATTTGGCGGAACAACCCTGTAACTGTTTTTTCCTATGAAATTTTCGCAAAGAGCTGAGTACCAAGCAAATGAAAAGTGAGCGGAATTTTCGGTTCATTAAATTTTCGATATTTTTAATACGAAAATTTCAAAAAATCTGAATACCGGGCTTAACACAGGCAAAAGTGTAGGTCTTTTGAAATACTAAAATCAGTGAAGTGACTATCTACGTGCGTTTTAGAAAATGCCACAATTAGTCGGTATAAAACTGAATATTACCACAATTGAATTTATTTTTGAAATTCTTTTTTTCCACCAAATTTGTGTTTTTTTTTTCGAAAGCAGCTGGATATTGAGATACGTTTTCAATGAATTATCCGTTTCCATTCCCTTTTCCCACCTCCATAGAGTAAATGGGTTGGGTTTTAGTGATAAAAAATCTAAATATGTAATTGAATTTCCTAAATTTTGTTGTAAAAAAAAATGCTTTTCTATCACAATATGTTCCAAATTGGGTTAAAAAATCTATGAGAAAAAAGCAGAATGACCCCTTTTTTACTGAATCCTTTAGTATTATTTTTTTCCGCATTCACACACATTTTTGGGAATAAAATTATATCCCTTTTATTGAATCCTAGAAAGGATGAGAAATGAGAGTAAATCTAAAGCTGTTATGATCACCATGTATGCAAATTAGATGTGTGTGTGTTTGTGTGATCTTCTACCAAGGACATGGATGAAACAAACAGCCACCCCAGGCAACAATTCTCAGCTGGCCCATGAAAAAATGCAATGTTTAACCCTTTTTTCTCTTGCATTGAATTCAAAGATGGAACATCCCGAATTGTAATTCGTGATGCGCATAAATTATGTACATATTTCGAATCGTTGTATTTTTTTCAAAAGCTGTTTTTTTCTTTACATTTTTTCTAATGTCCTGTATTGTATTGCATTATGGTACACAAGACTCTCCTTATTCATGTTCATCATTGTACGATTACAAACAGTCTCACCCCATCTGTGCATTCGTTAATTTCTTTGCTTTCTTTAGGTGGTCGTGTATTGTCCTGACACATCCTTGAATGAAAATTAATAATCTTGCATAGAAAAGAAGATAAAAACCGGATTTTTCATTTCTTATTTTCTAAACGATGGTTGATTTTCTTAAGATTGTCTAAAGTGTTGAAGTTTTGTGAAAGGATGCATGTATAGTCCTTAGCGGCACCCTAAAGCTTAGGGGGGTTTTTCACATTATTTTTTATTACGAACGTGAGAAAAAAAAACGTGAGTGCCTCATTTTTTTCGTTTTATTCAAATCAGTTATTTTTTTTTTGCTGTTCTTAACATGACGGGGCTACATAAAAAATGGGAAAATGGTTTTAATTTTTTGGGTGATTTTTTGTCCGCGGTCCTTTCATTTGAAAAGTCATTGTGATGCGCGCGCATGCGTAGCAATTTATTATTTATTCTTGATAAAGAACCCGTTTTTATCACCCGAATTCGTTACACTTCGTTTTTTATGATAATGTTTTTCTCACACTCACATTAGAAATTAACATACCCCAAGATTTTTTGTTAAATTTTTTTTTTGTGAATCCTTAAAAAAATCCTGTTTGGTAGGTTTTTTCTTATCTAGTTTCGTGCGTACAAAAAAAATTTTGTTCTAAAGGAACGTTATTTTTTAGAAAAAATAATTATTATTTTGCCACGTTTTCCCGACTTTTAATGGAATTACGTCGCGTGATTTTATTTTCGAGTTTTTCCAAAAAAAAATGCGTTGTATCCTTTTCTTTTTTTGTATATTATTAACACGTGTCCTGTGGAGTCTGGCATTACATATTCATTACGTTATTCTATTTTGTATTTTTTTGTTTCGTATGGAAGATGTACAAACTACGTTTTAACATCAAAACAGAAAAAAATTAATCCAAATTTTCGGGCACAGGAAATTAAGTGATTTTAACCTTATTTTCATTTAATGTACAGTGGGATACAAAGTATAAATCGTAGATAAAACAATTTAAACAGAAGTTTGAACAAAAATTTAAACAGTCATTTTGAACAAAAAGTGTTCTTGAGTTCAAAAGAGACTACACTCGCAGAACTAATTGGTTGCAAAGAAGTTGTAGCAACTGTACATTTGGTTGTTGCCACCGAATTGCAGTTGCCACAACCAAATTGACGTTGTCACAAATGAATTTAGTCACCACAACTGAAATTCGGCTGAAGGAGCATCTAAGGGGTTGTCTTAGTGGTGGTGACATCTTCTTAGATGCTCCTTCAGCCGAATTTAGTTGTGACGATAGTGGCAACCTCTAATGTGTTGGTGACAAACTCTCGTTCATTTATGATAACATCTAATGTGGTTGTGACAACCTCTAATTTCGGTTATATCTAATTTGGTTAATTTTACTGTGGTTGTAGGAAGGCTACCAAATGATACAAGGAAAATACAAAAATTAGTAATAACCTTTTTACGATTAGACGCACCATTTTTATATTTTTTACTTGCGATCACGAAATAACATCCTTTTTGCGATCAAACTCACCGTTTAAGAGTTATGAGCATTTTCATATTCTTTACTTGTGATCGCGAACTAATGTCCTTAGAAAGAACTTGTTTGCCTATGTTTTGCTTGCGATATTTTTCCAACACTTGCATAGTGGAAAATTTTCAACTCAGATGAGTTTTTGTTTGTATTTAGTTTGATGAATTTTTCAAAAGCAGAATTCCAAATAACCGCTGCTGAAAATCTGTGGCTAGATCTGAAGTAGCTATACGGTTTACCAGGAATCATGGGGATGCAGTCGCAAAACACTTTCTTTTTAAAAAACTATATCTCTATTTATAGAGATATAGATGGTTTTGAGCTTGAATAATAAAATAAAAAGTTTTGAACATCTTTATATTTTTTACTTGTGATCACGAAATAACATCCTTTTTGCGATCAAACACACCGTTTAAGAGTTATGAGCATTTTTATATTTTTTACTTGTGATCACGAAATAACATTCTTTTTGCGATCAAACACACCGTTTAAGAGTTATGAGCATTTTATATATTTTACTTGTGATCACGAACTGACGTCCTTTTTGCGATCAAACACGCCGTTTACGAGTTATGAGCATGTTAACATTTTTTTTTACCGGTGATCATGAAACAACGTGTTTTTTGCAATTAGACGCACCGTTTAGGAGTTATGAGGAGTTAATTGTGATTAATCGATACGCTTGAGAACAAAAAAATCTGAAACCTACTGATGAGAGAAGAAAAACCATAGCTGGGTTTGGTCTGATTGACTAAGGTTTTTTTTTAATTGGCGTTTGAAGTTTTAGGCTTATAAATGAATTTTTGATAAGAGAACAGTTTTGGTAATGCCTACATCTCGAAAACTGTTCAAGATTTTTCTTGGGTGTCTTCGGCAAAGTTGTAGCTGGTGAACTGCGCTACAAAAAACGTTTATTCAAAAAATTCCACCTTCATGATCAAAAACTTTAAAATGTAAAAAATATAATTTTCGCCGTTTTTTACGGGTTTTGTTTTTATTTATTTTTGAAGTTTTTCAACATGAAGCTACAACTTTGTCGAAGGCACTTGAGCAAATATGTGAATAGTTTTTGAGATATACGTATTACAAAAAGTTTTCTCTTTATCAAAAGTTCATTTCTAAGCCTAAAACTTCAAACGCCAATTAAAAAAAACCTTAGTCAATCAGACCAAACCCAACTAGGGTTTTTCTTCACTCACCAGTAACTATCAGTTGTTTGAGTCTCAAGCGTATCAAAATGTTTAGGTTGCAAAATGATGCATAGTGTAATCAGAAATATTGTTATAATCATGATTAATAACACTGTGCGACACCAAAAAAAATGATGGGGTTCTGTCAACGGATCCTGGTAGAAAGGTCTAAACAAAATATACGTGTCTCGGCGTTTTTCCAGATCTGATCAGAATTTTTTTTAGGGCGGGTCAAAATTTCCCCCCCTCGGAACTTTCCTGCAACATATAGGCATGCAAAATTGTGTGTTCCTTACTTCTGAGGTACAAAATATGTTTAGAAATTTTATAGAAAAGATTCAGATAAACATTTTTGTGAAACAAATTAACCCTCTACCTGTCACGTATAACCATAATTTTTACTTTCTTTTTGAAAACTCGCAAAAAAACTGCTCCAAAATGGCGGGGTGCGTGGTCAAACTGTTCTACAAAAATTATCGCCATAAAATTTCACTATATGTGTCCGAACAATCCAAAACAAAAATCTTAGCCCAAGTGCTAGATAATAAGCAAAAACTAACTGCCTTCTAAGGGTTAATAATGAATTTTGTCATTTTGCTGTTTCCATTAAAAATAGTCCACACAATATAATGAATTTTGTCATATTTCATCTTTTAACTAGCACTTGGGCTAAGATTTGTGTTTTGGAGTGTTCGGACACTTATAGTGAAATTTTATGGCGATCATTTTTGTAGAACATTTTGACCACGCCCCCCCCCCCCTAGTTTTCAAAAAGAAAGTAAAAATTATGGTTATACGTGACAGTTAGAGGGTTAATTTGTTCCATAAAAATGTTTATCTGAATCTTTTCTATAAAACTGCTGAACATATTTTGTACCTACGAAGTAAGGAACACACAATTTTGCATGCCGATATGTTGCAGGAAAGTTCCGAGAGGCGGAAACTTTGAACCGCCCTAAAAAACAATTCTGATCAGATCTGGCAAAACGCCGATACACGTATTTTTTTTTTTAGCCGTTTCTACCAGAATTCGTTGACAGAACCCCATCATTTTGAAAAAATCTAATTTTGTCTCACAGTGTATTCAGAAATTGTCATTATAGAGAGCTATGATTAATTAATTAATGTGAATATTGATTAATCATATTTGAATAATTCATTCATCATTCAAATGATTTTTGGAAAAAACTAATTCATACTATAAGCGAAACGCAGACTTGTCATTCACGAGCATGAACATCATCTATCGTTGATGTTTATTGTCTGTTTACCGCTGTTCTCGATATCAAATAAGAATGTAATCGATGTTGTTCGCATCACTATCATGTTCAGAAAATTTTTTTTGGTTGTATTTTTCAGCAGTCGGATAAAAAGTTATCGACCAAGCTCATGCTCATGAATGACAAGTCTATTGTTCGCTATACAAACAAAAGCAAGGAAATATTTGAACATTTTGAGTGAAGAAGGTTGTTGAAAAAATTCAAACGAGAAAACAAACCTTAAAACCTGAATTGTTCAGTAATTTAAATTGTTTGGTTAATCAAATTTTCATTTCAAATTTTTAATTAATCATGAATATTGATTAATCAAAATGCAGTTTAAACGATTAATAATAAATATGATTAATCAAAATATACGATTAATATATATACGATCAATATATCGATTAATCAGGGTATCGATTAATCAGGTTGCCTGAATAATAATTTAATCGCATATCCCTAATAGAAATATATAAACGAATATCATGTACATTTTTCGTATCTCAAAAACATAAGTGTTTGTTTGCCGCAAATAAATTCCTCATACGAAATCGTACTTTGCGTGTAAACTTTACAATCATTTAGCGGCGTGCTCGAAATCTTGAGCAATCTATGAGTTGGTATAGGTGGGTGAGATAAATTTGATCGCCTCATAGTATAAAAGAACATTTTCAAACTAGAAAGGTTGTCGCTAATGTATTTTATGGTGGAAAATGTATAGTATGGAAAGAGAAATTAGTAGCACAATGATTTCATCCTGAAAAATTTGATATTCCCTCATCCGCCTGACATCCATGTAAAATAAAATAAATGGTTTCCCATTACATCCCATGAAGGGACTGGGGAGAACTTCTCACAATCACTGAGCTGTGCGCTTTCCAGTTTTCACTCACTGATTGGGACCTACAGTTTTACACCGATTCCGAACGGTAATTTGAGAAGCTTTTTCATGGCTAGATACTCGATAGTGTCGCCGTCACTATGCGAGGTGACCGCCGCCGAAAGAAAATTTGTAGGTGGTCAGAGCCGGGTTCGAACCCAGGATCTCATGTACAAGAGCCGCGCACACTAACCATTGCACCACCGACGGCCACATCCTATGTATGACGTTTAAATGTGACCTGCATCATGCACCGATGAGACTGTTACCTGTAACAGGATTTTCCAGACACAGTTTGTTAAATGAATACCTTAAGTCGTTAAGTCTAAAGTGATATTCATTACAATTTCGAGAACCACATAATTCTAAAGTGATTTAAATCAATATCCCCCCTCCTTATTACATATGACCACATGCAGCGGCACCATCATAACGCAAACATTGCGATGATGATCATCATCATCTCACTGGGGATCAAATCGAGTGCCAAAGGTTAGCATTTTTCTAATTAAACAAATTTAAATATTGACAGAAGACAAAAAAAAATCACCAAAAAAGAAAGAAAGAAGCAGCACACAAAATAAAAATATCTCATATTTAAACATCAAAATTTGATTATAATAAATTAATTTTTGTTAATTACATGTTATCTCTCAAGCTTTGTTGTATCGTTTTTTTTTTCTTTCTTTCTTTTAAATTCAGTTGAAATTGACAAATCGCAAAAAAAGGCGACTGAAAAGTTTCTAAAAATATAAAAAATTACTAAATTCTCAATTTGTTTGCCTTAAGCAATATTTTGGGATTTTTGTATCATCTGCTTTGAGTGGCGAAAAGTCCGTCCATGTGTTTATTGTCCGTCCGCCGCCTGTCTGGTGCTGGAGAAGTTTCTTCGATTTCGATTAAGTTCGGAGTAGTTGGCTTGACTGGCTAGAGGTGTCGCACGGGCAGATTAAATGAGTGTGCGTGCGTGTGGGGTTTTTGTTTTTGCCACAGTCTTTTGACAAAAATTAACTTTCGATCAAATAAATGAGGATCGAAGCGCCAATTTATATATACGAATATCAACTCGTGCATGCATAGATTTATACAAAGTAAAAAAAAAAAAAGTTGGAACAACCAAAAAAAGTGCTGGAGCGATTACTGTCGCTGTGGCTGATGTATTGTTGTCGCATTTGGTTTTAAATGGATATGGTACAGTGGTTTGGTTGCCTCAATATTGTGGAATAATTTCTGCACTTAGTAAATCGCTAGGTGAAAAATAGTTGACAACTTGTTCCACGAACTCGAACGAAAGATTTCGTTCGTGTTCTATTCGAATGAAAGTTGATTTGGGTTCCATAATCTAATCATTCCAACTCGTATGCAAACGAAAAGTTTATCAAAACCTTTCAGGAGAAATTTCGGTTCCTCTATTTCGAATCTGCTGTCATTTGGGATCAAATATTGGGTCAGTGAATCAGTGAGTGTAAAACTATAAAGAGAAGCTCTCCCCTATCCCTTCATGGAATGTAATGGAAAACTATTTATTTATTATTTTATTGGGTCAGTAGAATGAAAATGTCGACTTAGAGCCACCTAATTTGAGCCGAATGCGAGTGACTGCCTTTCGTTCGCTTAGCTTTTCGTTCGAGATCGTGGAACAAGCCAGAAGTGTCACGACGTCAACAACACTACTCCCAATTGAAATTTAAAAAAATAAAATTTTTATTTTGAAAAATATCATCATTTGCAGTTTGGAAATTCCATTTGAAATTTAAAATATATCGAAAAAAAACTTATTTGAAATTTAAAAACTTCTATTTGAAATTTAAAAACATCAATTAAAATTATTTTTAAAAACATCAACATCAAAAAAAAAACACAATTGGAATTTAAAGAAACATCAATTGGTATTTAAAATTTCGTCAATTGGTATTTAAAAATTCGTCAATTCATATAATGTCTAACTTAACATATTCGAAATGTAGAGACTTTCATCCCCTTAGAACCCAAACACCGTAGTCTTGCCATATTTAAAAACCCCGTGATTATTGTCAGCACAATGACGGTGAAGAAATATTTTTGCGCCTATGATCAGTTCTATACAACGTCACCCAAAATGTATCCTCCTATCGGAAGATGTTACAACTTTTGCAAATACTTATTTTTTAAACAGATACAGAATACACCTTGATAAGCCATGGAACGCTATACTCCAGAAGAACCCGGATGATAACCGCAGAAAAATAACCGTATTAGCCGTAAACGAATTTAGAGGTTGTCACAATAGCATTAGATGTGATCACATCTGAATTAGATGTTATCACATCCAAATTCGATGTCATAATCATAACGGAATTAAAGGATGTCACAACCGCATTAGAGGTTGTCACAACCGCATTAAAGGTTGTCACAACCGCATTAGAGGTTGTCACAACCGCATTAGATATCATCACATCCGAATTAGATGTCATCACAATGGAATTAAAGGTTGTCACAACCGCTTAGAGGTTGTCACAACCACTTAGAGGTTGACACATCCGCTTAGAGGTTGTCACAACTGCTTAGTGGTTATGACAACCGCATTAGAGGTTGTCACAACGACATTAGATATCATCACATCCGAATTAGATGTCATCACAATGGTCTTAAAGGTTGTCACAACCGCTTAGAGGTTGTCACAACCACTTAGGAGTTGCCACATCCCCTTAGAGGTTGTCACAACCGCATTAAAGGTTGTCACAACCGCATTAGATATCATCACATCCGAATTAGATGTCATCACATTGGAATTAAAGGTTGTCACAACCGCTTAGAGGTTGTCACAACCACTTAGAGGCTGTCACATCCGCTTAGAGGTTGTCACAACCGCTTAGTGGTTGTCACATCCGCTTAGAGGTTGTCACAACCGCTTTGTGGTTGTCACAACCGCATTAGAGTTTATCACAATCGGTTAGAGTTTGCTTCAACAAAATTTCAGTTATGTGGACTAAATTTAGTCGTGGCAACATCTATTCGTTGTGGTAACTTCAATTCGGTGACAAAAGCCGAATTAACGATTGCTACAACCTCTTTTGGTTCAGGCACTCGTGATTGTTTTCGTAATTCGTCAGCGATTTTGCTGCGACGTGAATTTCGACGCAAATTTCGCGGTCGTCCTACGCCAACTGGTCAAAAATTACGGGGCACTGGCTCCCAAGAGGTGCCAAAAGTGCTCGAATGTCGCCGTTATGTGTCGCGGATGACGCGTCGACCAGACGACATGTCATACAAATGGTCATTAAACGTTCGTCGGTGCAGCGCATTTTGGCCGATTTTGCGGTTGCTAAAACCTTTAGAGTTCGTAATTACTCCACAATGTGTAACCCATACACATCGCCGTGGGGAATTGGTAATGAATGTTTACCCATTACCCACAGGGTGTGGGAAAATATTAGGTCGCTACCCACGACAAAGGGGAATTACCTATTACCTACAGGGTAATGGGGAAAATAATGGGTAGTTACCCACGACGATAATACCTAGGCCGAGGAAATACGAACCATGACAACGTTTTTTCGAACAATTTTAGTGTAGAGAGTGAGAGTGTAGAGGGATATCTGAATTTCTACGCGCAGGAGTCGAAAATGAATGGTTAGGTAGGGGAAGAGGTCTAACCTAGGGAACTAAGGTTGTCTCTTTCTTCATGGGCTACCTGATCATTGTAGCGTGTATCAGGCGGGAATTTAGATTTAGATTGGGAGGTGATCGACTGGCTGAGGGCTAATAGTCCAGCCATCCTTGGAGTCTATGTCTTCTCTGGCAGATGGCGGTAATCAAATCTCTGGAACCAGTATTACTTAACTGACTGTCGAAGATCTCTTGACGAGATGCCCCCGCAGAATGATATTCATCTCATGTATGTGTCTGGTAACAGAGACATACCGGGAAACTCCAGACCAGATGAGGTGGTGAGACTAGGAACTACTTCAAAGGTTCCACGGGAATTGTAACGTGTTGGTATACCGTAGCGGCCGGTAGGCATATCCTGTGAGAACGCTCCTATATGATATGATGCAAGAGAGTTGGACGAGGGGCCCAGATTGTGTACGCGCAAGGCAAATCTGGCCGATAGTGGATAGCGGGAGATCATGCTATTCTTGTCTAGCTAGACACAAGGTATCTATAATTGTTTTGACAGTACATCTCTCATTGATATGCATTTGGCCAGACAAAAGGTTAGAGCAAATAACTACTGTAGAAGCTGTAACGATGAGAAAGAGCAATAATCCTTTGAGCATCTGTACTCTGCACTAGTCGGCAGGAGGATGTCTACTATGGAATCCTACCTTTTCGAGAATTTCTACTATGGACCCCTACCTTCCCAAGGACCTGGGGGAATTATATCAGACAGGGGTAGACAAGATCTTGAGCTTCTTGAAGCAAAATAAATGGTTCTGCGGTCTCGTTAGCTCGTGGCATCACAATGGACTAATAAGTCTTAGTAAGTCGTTCATCGTCTTGCCACCTATGCCTAACCTAACCTAATTTATATATGAAAGTGACCAAAATCCTTCACATTGTAACTTCACTAACCACTGTGCAAATATCACTTCAGTGCGCAGTGTTGTTATGATGGTTCAGCTTTTTGTTATTTCTACAAGTCAAACTTACAAACGCGATTAATAAAACAAAAGCTCAATTCAATAAAAATGATTAATTGCTAAAACTGCGGGCTGCAAAACACACTCCACCGCCATCGCCACCACCACCACCGCCGTCACCAACCAACCACTATCATCGAAAAATTTTGTATTAACGAATCTACGATCCCCAAACAGTACAACACTTAAGCCAAGTTCTAGTAAAACCGGTATGTTGGCCAAAAAGTTAAAACGTTTTTAAGTACTTTGTTCTTAACATTTGGCTTGAATGTTGCCGATGCTGGAGTTGCGGCTGCGGCTGTTGAATATTTCAATACGATACTTAACGCTTGTAGTATTTTCAAAATTTTATTTGATTTAAAACGATGAGTGGGGGTTTTTTTTTCTATTGTAATTTTCGAAGAAAAAGCAATAAGAGAACGAACGCTCCTATTTCCTATTCCAGTTGATATTAACTTCGAAAAATGGTAAAATTTCGTGAACGATTTAACGAAAAGTAGATAAACAAATAAGGGGGTTTTTCATTAATTATATGTACGTAATGCAAACCAGTAAACACAGAATAATTAAGTTGTTGCACACAATTGCAATATTCTTACAAGCATCCATATATATGTTTGGAATATGCTTTCTATTACATTATTATTATTAATATTTGATATATGTTCCCGTAAAACGTCGTAATGTTTGTGCTTATTTGTCCATTTTCTGTCCCAAAAATAATATAACTTCTATTTTAATTTTAACATAAATATAATGGAGGTTGTCCAATCGACCATATGTTTGTGTATTGGCTACACACCATGTCAACTCTGTTGTCTCTTTCGCACTTATGCAAAGTAAAAAAAATAGACTACTAACAAAAATATATTTGGGACATGTGTATATTGCAATCTGTACAGGCATCTAAATTATTCTACAAAGCCCTCAGAGGAATCGTGACGAAAACTTAAGACCGAACCACAAAAATTTGATTTCATTCCTTGGATCTTGTCTCAGGTACAGTTGTGGAAAATGAAAGCAACCTATTTTATAAATCTGCCATGGCCTTAAACCTTAATAGTTTTCGAAATTCCCTTCAAATCCCGTGACACTTTCTTGTATTCGCCGTTTTAGCAGCTATACAATACATCACTTGTTCATGTTTGTAGTGGCCGTTCCATCACTCACTCAGTTTGGACATCTCAGATTTTTTTAATTCTAATTTCTATTTGATTCTTGTTTTTGCCGCTCTTAGCTAAATTACTAAAATTTCGTTTGAATTTTAATTATGCAATATTGTGATTAATTGTTTTGCCAAATATTGAAAATAATTTATAAATAAAAATTCTACGTAAATCTAGAAAATTTAATTAAACACAAAACCAATTTACTAATTTCGTTGAACTGCGAAAGATATTGATTAGCTAAAATATTTTATATTATTGGAAATTTTATAGATGGTTGAAAATAAAAATCGATACTGAAATTAGTTCTAATTAATCGAGTTAAAAAAAATCACAAACTTAATGAAGACCATTGCAATAGGGAGGTCATTAATGTCCTTAACCTTAGGTAAATAAAATTATTTTAAATTCTTTTAATTACTTAAATTTGATTAGAATCATTAACGGAAATCATGACGTCAATATTTAGACTAAACTGTAACTAATCGTAAGTAAATCTCTGAATTGTATATAAAGGGTCTTTTTTTAGCTGCATGAGACCTATCGATATCGATAACTATGGTTTCACAGCTGAGAATGTCAAACTGTGTTGACATTTCTGTTCAGTAAGTTTTGGCAAATCGTCATGAATCGTTTAACGCTGCAACAACGCTTCCAAATTGTGGAAATTTAAAAAATAAATCTGTTCGCGAAGTTCATAGACCACTTCCCACAATTTTACTGTCAACATAATCGTCCTAGTGAGAAAGCAATTCGTGCAGTTATTGGTCGTTTGGAGCGAAGGCAACCATCAAGCTGTTACGAATCACCATTACATCCATTAAAATTGGCTGTTTGATGCGGTTTACAAGCTGGCGGTATCATTGGTCCTTATTTCTTTCAAAATGAGCAAGGAGCTGCCGTTACGGCGAATGGTGAGCGCTAACGAGCAATGCTGACTGAATTTTTGTTTCAAAAAATTAATCCGCTAAACATCAACGACATTTGGTTCCAACAAGACGGCACAACTTGCCATACAGCGGGCTTAATAATCGATTTATTGCAAAATCACTTTGGTGACAACTTTAGAGGGGCGGATCAATAAGCCCGTGACTTTTTGAATGAAACACAGTTTTTTTTGCAAACAAAAATTCATTTTTCATTCATTTTTCATTTCTCCTTTTAGCTCAATACACTTAGTCCAACGTTTCTCCAATTTTTGTATCCCTTCCAAAACGTAGGATTTTTCGAGGTCCATATAACAGGCATTTGTTTGATCAATAATTTCATCGTTGGAGCTAAATTTCTTTCCACCGAGCCATTTCTTTAGGTTTGGAAATAGGAAATAGTCACTGGGGGCTAAATCCGGCGAATATGGCGGATGAGGCACCAATTCGCAGCCCAATTAAACAACTGCAAACAATCCTTTGAAGTTGTCACACGATTACGTTTACGGTCAATTGAGAGCAAACGCGGCACCCATCTTGCAGACAGCTTTCTTAAACCCAACTGATCATTTAAAATCGAAACCACACTGTCATATGAAATGCCTATGGCATCAACAATCTCACGCACTTTTACTCTTCGATCGGCCAACACCATATCGTGGATTTTTTCGAAATTTTCGGGTGTATTGACCTCAATTGGCCGTCCAGAACGTTCAGCGTCATTTGTACTTGTGCGACCACAACGAAAGTCAGTAAACCACTTTTTTACCATTGAAATCGATGGTGCAGAGCCCCTATAGTAACGGGTCCGCCAAATAACTTTTTTTTTTGAAAATGCTATAAAAAAAAAACTACTGAATATTTTCTCAAATTTCTTTTTTTATTTGAAAGTACAATCCTTCCGGTTAATAATGGAAAATAATTTCAATCAAATGGCTGCCTCGGCTGGCCATGCAGTAGCCTATACGATCGGTCCAATTTTAAAGCACATTATCGATTGTGTGCAGCTGTATTTCACCAATTGCTTCACGAATATTGTCCTTTAAAGCGTCAATTGTCTCTGGCTTGTCGGCGTAACACTTATCTTTGAGAGCAACCCACAAATAATAGTCCAACGGTGTCAAATCGCAGCTCCGAGGTGGCCAAACGACATCAGCTCAGCGGCTGATAATGCGATCTTCAAAAACAGGGCGCAAAACGTCGAGTGTAGCTTCGGCTGTGTGGCACGTAGCGCCGTCCTGTTGAAACCAAATGTTGCCAATATCCTCCTCTTCAATTTTTGTGAACAAAAATTCGTTCAACATGGGCCCGATAACGATCGCCATTGACTGTAACGGCCACTCCTTGCTCATTTTCGAAGAAAAATGGCCCAATTATGCCTCTGGACCAAAATTCGCACCAAACAGTGACTCGTTTTGGGTGCATCGGCTTTTCAATGTATGCGTGCGGGTTTTCTGTGCCCCAAATGTGACAATTTTGCTTGTTTACATACCCGCCAAGATCGAAATGAGCTTCATCTGAAAATATGATTTTTTTGGCAAAATCGGCATCTTCTGTAAGTCGATCGCAGGCCCACTTAGCGAAGCGAAAACGCATTGGACGGTCAGTTGGCTCCAACTCCTGAACCAATTGGACTTTGCATGGCGTCATACCAAGGTCTTTATGCAAAATTCGTCTCAATGATGTCTCCGAAATGTTCAATTGTTGAGAACGACGGTGAATTGATGTTGATGGCGCTTCACGCACACTTTCTGCCACAGCAGCAATATTCTCGGGTGTACGCACTATTTTTGGCTTTTCACGCTTTGGTTTATCGATGAGGATGCCAGTTTCTTTCATTTTTTCACAAGATAACGAACATACGGAGCTGACGGTGCTTCTCTTCTTCCAAAATCCGTACGCAATGTTCGCACACATTCTGCAACATTACCATGATTTTCAAAGTAATGGCGCAATATTTCCCAGCGTTGTTCAAGCGTATACACAACCATATTCGTTCAGCGGAAGGATAAAACTAATTATCTGTCAAATCAGACATGAGCTAAGTGTTACCATTCACGAAATAAGCACTAGTTGAAAAAAAAACGTTAGATGGCGGACCCTTTAGTTATCAAGCATTTCCTTGGTATGACTGCCTTTTTTTTCGCACAAAATAATGTTTAATGGGCGCTTGAAATTCACTTTTGTATGTTTTGTTGTATGTTTTGTTGTATGTTTTGAACAGCTGTTAAACGGAAAGTAAATGACAGAACTTGCTCAAAATATGACAGTAGTCTATAAACAGGTGGTACTTGATGATAGCAGTGTTGCATTTCATATAACTACGAAAGAAGTTCGAAAAGTCCCGGACTTACTGATCCACCCTCGTATTTCCAGAAGTGGTGCTGTTCACTGGCCCCCTCGTTCGTACGATATAACGCCTCTGGATTACTTTTTATGGGGCAATGTTAAGGCATTGGTTTATGCCGAGAAAGCAGCAACTATTGAAGGATTGGAAGCCAATATTCAAGCCACCATACGTCCAGATTTATTGGAAAAAGTAGTCAACAATTGGACTGACCGAATGGATCGAAAAGCCGCGGCGGACATATGCCGGAAATCATATTTAAAAGATAAGTGTCATGAAATTAAGTACCAGATTATAATAAAAAAATTTTATTCCAACAATATTTCTGTCTTGTATTATCATTTTTGGTTCTCATGCAACAAAAACAACACCCGTACATATACCAAAGACAACGACGAGATGACAATGCTGCAGACAGTTGCAATGGGATATGCATTGTATAATTTTAAGGAGAATTGAAATCTTACGAGACACATCGCAGGGTTGCTGTATTACATTTTTCATATACACCCATAGGGATCATAACCGAATTAGCTGAAACCGAATTTCGAAGTTTTCACAATCATATTAGACGTCATCGCATGCATCGCATGCGATTGTCGCAACCTCCAAGAGGTCGCTTCTACCGAATTTCAGTTGTTGGGACTAAATACAGTCGTGACAACCTCAATTCGGTTGTGGCAACTACAATTCGGTGGCAACAACCGAATTTGCTGTTGCTACAACCACTTTTCAAACAATTAGTTCTGTGAGTGTAAGGGGGAAAAATCAAATGTTTGAAATAATTTCATTTTTCGAAGTCAGTAAGTTTTTACCGATATATCCGCTAAAATTCTAGCCGAAAATGGCTAACTTCTCCCAATAATAAAGATATAAATAAATGTATATGTGTGCTCCCAAAGTGAGAAAAGATTTTAAGGAAAGAAACTGGAAAGGCCAACAACGTGAAACCCTTTGTCTGCCCGAGTCTTTACTGATAAAATCGAAATGGCGACCCATTTGTGAATTAAGTATAATCAAAACACACACAACTAAGACACGCTTGGCTTGCATGATAGCCAACTCATAGCTGAAACCTTCTGAAAACAAAAACGTGAGAGACAACAAAGAAATGAGAAGCAAAAGAACAGCAGATTCTCATTTCATGACAAAAAAACAAATAATGCATTCAATGAAAGTAAATGTAAACATTGTCTTTTTAAATCTTTTATTTTTTTGTATTAATTATTTACAAATGTGGAATTATATTGATAAAATTAATAATAATAAATAATACAAATATATTGAAATCAAAGAATAATTCGTTTCTAAATATTATTATGTTTGGGAGGAAATATGCATATGTTCCAACGTAATTATATGCAGGTTTGGGGGAAACACGCGAATGCTTCCTCGCAAATATATGGATGTTTGGGATGAAGAACGCATATGTATCCACATAAAATCATACATGTTTGCCAGTAAACATGATACTGTTTACATTTAAATACAAGTGAGTTTGGGACTTGCAAACATATGAATGTTTGAAATGTGTTCCAAACATATACATGGTTCCTGCAGAATTTATTATCGGTTATTTTTTAGCGTGCACGAATATACAGGGGACTTCTCACAATCAGTGAACTGTGTATTTTTTTGTTTGTTTACTCACTAATTGGTACCTGCAGTTCCGAACGGGGTTTTCATGAGCTTTCCTTGGATAATTACTCGATAGTAACGCCGTGACTAAGCGATATGACCGTTGTCGAAACAAATGCTAGGTGGGCAGAGCAGGGACCGAATTCATGTTCTCATGCACAAGTGCTGCGCACCCATTGCATCACCGATGGCCACTGCAAATAATACCCTTATATTTATTATACATATTATACCCTTAGATATGGGTAAAACATGCAAAATATTTTGGCCAAATGTAGTTTCCAATAGAGACCTCAGGCAAAGACCTGGCGAAACATCAATCCGCAACGAAATTGCGATGAGAAAATAGAGCTGGATTGGCCATGGATTGGCACAGAAGACGAGGCAGACCTGCCAGCACCTGAAGATGGTTATTAGAGTCACAAATTAAGGAAACTGGAATGACTTGGTCTGAAATAAAACTGATGGCGCAAAATAGATCCCGACGGAAGAATTTTGTCGCGGCCCTTTGCTCCAACTTGGAGCCGAAGGAATCAATATATAAAAAAAAAAATGGTTTCCCATTACATCCCATGAAGGGACCGGGGAGAACTTCTCACAATCAGTGAGCTGTGCGCTTTCCAGTTTTCACTCACTGATTGGGACCTACAGTTTTACACCGATTCCGAACGGTATTTTGAGAAGCTTTTTCATGGCTATATACTCGATAGTGTCGCCGTCACTAAGCGAGGTGACCGTCGTCGAAAGAAATTTTAACGTGGTTGGAGCAGGGATCGAACCCACGATCTCCTGTACAAGAGGCGCGCACACTACCCCTCAAGTGATTCTTTTCGTATATAACACTTTTTGCGTGTAACACTTGTAACTCTCACATACACAAAGAAAAACGTCATTCCCCAAAAACTAAAATACTAAAAGTTGTATTAACCCTCGGATGAACACGGTGGGAAAAAAGGTTCATATAACATTATGCAGGAAACATGTATATGTTTAGAACATCCAAATATCGGGTTCATCATCGTGAGGTTTCATTTATAATGTAAAATAAAACACATAAATTTGAAAGTGAACTTAAAATCTTTATTATCGGTTAAAAGAACAATTTATGGCATTTACTGTTTGAAAATAATATCATGGAAATGTTGGTCACGACTACGTCTGAGGTGGTCCATTCGGAAAGTCAAATTTTGGGCGACTCGTTCGAGCATAGCGACTGATATTTCGCGAATAACACTAGTAATGTTGGCTTCCAAAGCGTTATTTGTAGCTGGCTTATTCCTGAAGATCTCAGACTTTACATATCCCCAGAGAAAATAGTCCAAAGATGTGATATCGCAAGATCTAGGCTGCCAATTTACCGTAGCAAAACGTGATATTATGTGCTCACCAAAATAATTTCTTAACAGGTCCATTGTTTCACGCTCTGTATGGCTCGTAGCGCCGTCTTGTTGAAACCAGAGCTCACCGAGACCATGCGCTTGAATTCCAGGAAATACATAGTCCGTTAACATGGTGCGATAACGCTAACCTTTGACGGTAACATTCTGATTTGCCTCATTTTTGAAGAAATATGGACCAATGATTTCACCAGCCCATAAACCACACCATACGGTTGTTTTATGTTTAATGTGGTCTAACCGGTCGAGTATCATCCTTTAATGTAAACTGGGACTCAAATTTGCGAATTGTATTGGCAATAGTAGTTCCGTAGGTCGATTATGCGCACCGTAAGTTTCTCGAATCTTACGAAAAATAATTCTCACAGAACCCTGACTTTCGTAATACAGCTGAAAAATTTGGAGACACTGTTGTGGTGTGAGTCTTTCCATGATGACTTGCCAAACGATACTGAACAAAAGTGACAAAGCAGTTTGATATCAGTCATGCGTGATCTGTAAAAAAACCTATTGAAAATCAAACCTGGCGATGAATCACCCATACTTACGTGCAAGTGCTTTCATGAATTGAAGATCTGCAGCTTTTTTGTTTCTTTGTTGTCTGTCCGGTTTTTTTTTTGTGCAAACAAAACCATATTTGGGTCACAAAAACAAATATTATAACATATTAATCATTGTGTATCCAACATGTAACATTGAATATGAAACATAATGTATTTGGACACAATTATACTATATTTGCGGCAAGGTACAAACACGTTATGTTTGCATCCAATCAACAAAAAAAATACAGATTTTTCGGCGTGTACGAAACTGACCATTGCTTAAATTTCTCTTTACGTTACGGCGATGAATTCTGTACGTTAGCTAACTTTCAATGAAACTACGAGTAGTAGACAAAGTGACGATTTTTCCCTATGCGACCATTTATGCAAAAGCCCTTACTCAAGGACATTTTGGACATTTGTAAGGACAATATTACTATCTAATATGTACTATCTAAGAATCCGTATAATTTCTATATACAAAATTCCTTTTATTTAGTTAGTCTGTTAAAACAATATCTACAAGATCAACATCTTTAATCAAAATTGCCATCAAAAGATGACACAACTAGTCAACACCATTTCCAATCATAAAATATAAATCTCATAAAAAAATATGAACTACCTGCCTACCTACCTTATTTGACAAAATATTTACACATTCCTCACATCAATCTTAAATATTTGCCATTAAACATATTAATGGCAGACAGACATACAGACAAATCGACCGGCGGACATTAAATCCAGAACTACTTCAAATACGTCCACAATGGACAAATGATCAGCAGCAACAACGGGTCTGTCTGTCGTCATGTGCAACAATGTTGGACGGCAGCAGATGTTGTTATTAAGATTTCGTACGCATAAGGAATCTAAGATCATTGGGTATCCAATGAACCAGCCAGTAGTAACTAACTACTCGTCATAAGAACATCAACCAAACATGAATACATGTACTCGTACCTGCAACAGTTGCCACCACAAGTGGAGAAATTAATCACCTTAGAAGACATCTGAGAAAGGTATGATCGCAAACAGAATTCGGAAGAGGAATGTCCTTCAGCACAACCAGACAGTGAGAAAAAAAACTAAAAGACACTTAGGAGAAAGCAAATGGTTATAAATCATTAGAAATATGTTTCAAAATGGTAGTATGAAAAGTGAGGTGGGAAAGGGAACGAATCATCCAGCGAGTGATGGGAGAATCAGAAATGTCTCAGTATATTTTTACGATTGTCCTAAAAGTGGAGTTTGTAAAGAGCAATAGACTGAAATTTGCGAAAATACACTCACACTACGGTTTCTTTGAATTTGGTTTATGGTGCTCGGTACTGAGAAAAAGTTCAATCAAACAATGAGCTAACGTTTGAAATCATCATCACAACCATCGCAAAATAAATAAGGAATTGCAGGCTTTTATTCAATGGCCAATCTTGTCAAACTCAGCTGATCGAAATTGCCAAGATTTATTTATTTCAGGAAGAGGCTTTGTTGTAATTGTCGGCAACAACCACAAGCAGAAGTAAAAACGAAATCAGCTGTTCTAAAACATCCACCTGTAATAGATTCATCTTGGATACAACGTAAATAGCAAATTGCAGGAATGATAGAAACGTCGGATGTTCACAACTTTTACTTGGTGCAATAAATATTTACTTTGAGACTTTGAAACTTGGGCGTGATTCTAAACCCAAAAGCTTTTACTTACTCTTAATGACCATGCAAACATTATGTAAATAACAGGGCGATTAATGCTGCGCCTGAAAGTATGCATTGTAACAACATACCAGCTCGCTAAACCAGTAGCATGAATTCGCGTCAGTTAAGATAATTCTTCACTAGTCGAGATGATTCTACATTATTCCAGATATGGATTCATTAAGTAGTAGAAAATATAACCAACAAAAACGACTTGAAGGTTCTTGAATTCGCCAGAGATAACTACATTTGAGTATGGTGAGTTCGTATAAATACATGAGGTCTTTGAGTCAGTTTGTGATTAACCGCCGGAAAGTAAGCAACGCGATTTGATAGTAAAACATAAGACTATTTTAAAGTGATGTAAATAAAGTTAACTGTTGTAGTATATTAAGTAAAATAAAAGGAAGTTAAACTGTTGTAATTGCCGTAATTTAAAACGAACCTTGTTTTATTATTGGGAATAAAGCAGCGCAAAAAGGACAAATAAGAAAATTCGTAACAATATGTTTTAAGTTTGAAGGTGCCACGTTGTTTAGTATTTTTATTTGAGCCACGAAAAGTAAACGATCTCAGTGAATTTGTAAACATGGAACAAATTGGTAATTCAATATTTCCATTTGAAAGATCGCACTCCAAGCAATATTAAAGCCGAGCTAGATTCTACTCTGGGGAGTCTGCTCCTTCATTTGCGACTGTAAAATATTGGGTACCAGAGCTTAAACGAGGCCGTGCGAGCTGCCAAGATGAACACCGTAGTGGCCGACCAATTGAGGTATCCGCGCAAGACACAGTTAAGAAAATCCACAAAATGGTATTGGACGATCTTCGGCTGAAGGTGTGTGAGCTATAGCTGAAATGATAGGCATTTCAAAAAGTTCTATATATCGTATATTGACCGAAGATTTGAAGATGCTGCCGCGTTTACTTTCAATAGAGCAAGAACAACGACGTGAAGATGTTTCAGTAGAGTGTTTGGTGATGTAAACCGTTCCCATTACATCTCATAAAGGGATTGGGAAGAGCTTGTCGCAACCATTGAGCTGTGTGCTTTCTAATTTTTCATCCACGGATTGGGACCTACAGTTTTACACCGGTTACGAACGGTATATTGAGAAGCTTTTTCATTGCTAAGTACTGGATACTGTCGCCATTACTAAGCGAGGTGGCCGTCGTCGAAGGAAATTTCAGGTGGTCAGGGCAGGGAACGAGGTCACGTTCTCATGCACAAGAGCCGTGCACCCTAGCCATTGCACCACCCACGGCCACTCAATGGTAATGTTTCACCGCAATAAAGCCGAATTTTTGCGTCGATTTATAACCATGAATGAGACATGTATCCACCACTTCACACCTGAGACAAATGAATAGTCAAAGCTGCGGACTGGAATGGGAGAATCGTGTATGTTTTTTGGGATGAGCATGGAATAATTATTATTGATTATCTTCGGAAAGGAAAAACCATCAACGGCGAATATTATGCCAATTTATTGCAGCCTTTAAGTAATGAAATTGGGGGAAAAAGGCCGCATTTGGAGAAAAAGAAAGTGTGGTTTCATCAAGACAATGCTCCAGTTCACAAATCCACTATTGCGATGGCCAAAATTAATAGCTCTGTTCGAGTACCCGAAAATTTGTGCAAATTTTTACTGGATCGTGTTCATTTACTCCAAAAGTCCAGTAAATGAGAGCTAGAGAGCGATAATTTTGACAGTTCGATGTTAGAGATTTTGCAAACTTTGGTTGGAGAAATTTTACCCAACATAACAGGTGTTTGAAATCAGCTGTTTGATGTAAACAAAGAAAAGTGCAAAATAAATTAACAATGTACGAAAAAAGTACAAATGCATTTATTAATATTTTATTTAATATATCACTCAAATTTAGAAAGAAAATGGAAAGCAAAAATAGGTAGTAGCATTCAGCAAATTCTGGTGAACCGACAAAGTTTTAATTGGACAAATGTAAAATGTGTTTAACGAAGGATAAAACTACATCAGCTGTTTCGTTGCAAATTTATACTAAAGAAAATAAAATCGTTCTTACTCTCTGAAAGGTAGATTCTTGCAAATTTTTACTGGGAAAGTAAACCACCAAAGCTAATGAATTAAAGTTGAAATTGCTTCATCATGCACCTTATTCGCCAGATTTAGCTCCCTCGACTATTTAAAAAAAATGGCTCTTTGGAACGGAGAGTTCAGTTTGTAATTAAATCCTTAAAGTAAGCAACGCGATTTGAGAGTAAAATATAAGACTTGTTAAAGCGGTATAAATAAAGTAAACTGTGGTACTACACCCAGCGAAATATATATAAAGGCAACACCATTTTGGCGTAGAATACGTCTTACCTTACGGTATAGGGAGTCATGTCAGATTGTTATTGTTGTAATCTTTATTTCATTGATTATGAGGAAACGGCGAGATAACTCTTTTTAAAAATTGTTTTGTAGGTAAATGAAGATGTTATCTTTCGTTTGATATACATTTCATATTGGTTGATATCTTCCTAATATTTAAATTTCTCAAATGAAAATTGTTTAAACACATACACTCAAACATATGTGTGGTGTTTGGTTGAGTGTTTGAGTCATTGAGTAAATCTTAGTAGAGAAAATATTTGGCTCGTCTGACATTTCCTTTCACACCCGGTCGGTGTGATAGAGAGATATTTGAAGAAAAGTGACATACACCAGGTGGAATTACAATAACTTCTTGCTTTAATTTTTCATGTCGTTTTGGTGAAAAACTGTGAAATTTAAATGTGTTTCACAATTTTTTATTGACTGTTATTGTTAGAATACATTTGTGTTTTATTTAACGTAATAATTTTAACACACAAAACGAAATGCCGTTGTTGATATTTTGTTCGTTGTTTTGAACCATTGCCTCTATCTGGTATTAGTAAAGCAATTCTTTTCAACATCGAATGTAAATATCACACCAGGCCAAATGTCATAAATTTGGTGGGAGAACTATTGGGTCTACTATAAGTATTAGTCTATGGTTTGAGTTTGTAGCGTGAATACAAACTATGCTGCTGTTTCAGTGTGGACACAAACCTTCGGCTGTTGTTTTGATTGATGAAATATTGAAATTTCGTATATTTACTTATGTATTTAAGTGAATCAAAATGTTAAATGTGAATTTGAATTTAACATGGATATATAATTATAAAAAATATAAATCAAATTGATTTGCGTCTGTTATTTATCATTTATCCTTACTCTTTTAATTTAAAAACATATTTATCCTATTTTTCCTACCATAAGCTTATGTATATTATCAAAAGTAACTATCAAATAAATAAATTCATTTGCTTATGTTATTTATCATTTATTGTTATATATGTTTTCTGTCTTATCGGATGGCGTATTCTACGTTAAACTTAATGGCCGTGCCTCTGACACAGCCTGCAGGGACAGTCCGTGGCCGAAGGCCTCGAATAACTGTCTGCTGTATTTTTTTTTTGTTTTTTCCAAATGTTGTGAGGAATTTTCAAGTTTTTATTTGATATTGCATTAGTCCTTTCAAAATTAAATACTTTTCAGCAAAAATACTTTGACTATGACTCCTTCAAGGTGAATCAACAAAAATAATCTAATTACTAGTGCGAAATATTTATAAAGGCAAAGGAGTTATTTAAATATTCTAAAAAGTTTCGTAAGACTTATGAACTCCATTACCGCTGATAACTTCTACTAATCATCTTGGCATTGAGTTTATCAATGAATGAATTTACGCAGGATCTGTTATCTTCCAATTTCTTGTATTGCTACCCTTCGATCCTTGACATTCTTCAACTGGAGTCCTGGGTGGTAAACTTGGGTAGGTAAAATAGACCAGAGGTTCTCGATCGGATAGAGATCAGAAGTAAGTACAGGCCAGTCGAGAGATGGTATTATTTCTGGACTCCCGAAACTTTGGAGTTTTCTTAGACCGATGTACCGCAGCGCTGTCCTGCTGGATGATAAATTCTGGGACACAAATTTCCTCTCCAAAATTAACTAAGACGACATTCAATAGTCGAGTATAATACACGGAGTCCATTTTTGTGAAAATGAGACATAATGGGGTGGTTCCTCTATATCTCATACCTGTCCAAACCGTAAGGGACCCACCGCCAAAAGTTCGCCGGTGACGCAAAATTTTGGAAATATTTGTTCGATCCATCAGGTCCATCCAAATTTAATTTTTTCCATCGGAAAATATCACTCCTTATCCAAAATCTATATATTTCAGCGAATTTAAATCTGGATAATTTGTCTCTTGGTATGAGACCAAGTTTTGCATACTTTTTCCAATACGACAGTTTCAAGTCGCGTTTCATTATTTGTTGAACACGACGCAACACTGCTCCCAAGCTCAATTTAGCAATAATTTCCTTATCGCGGAAGATTTCGTTAACAGCAACGCTTTTGATCTCTCTTTTGGCGCTGCCACTGATCAGGGTGTCCTTCCAGGTCGTTTTGTGTTTCCATCTTGGCCGCCCTATTTTATAAAATTGACAATGACACAGCTAGATCTTTTCAATTACCTCGAAATTTCCCGATTGGACAGCCCTTCATCATTATAATCTTAAATTTTTCCCTTTTCTTCTTTACTCATATATAGATTAAAATCCTCCGCCAAAAACGCAGTGCATTGAGAGTACCGAGAAACAATATATTGCCTTTATAATTATTTCGCTGGGTGTATATAAGTAAAATAAAAGGAAGTTAAACCGTTGTAATTATCGTAATTTAAAACGAACCTTGTTTTATTATTAAGAAGGACGAATAAGGAAATTCGTAACAATATTATACCAATTGGGCTTCACATAACAGCTAGTGCGGCTTGAAGTGCTACCCGACTAAATGCTCTTGGAATCTGGAAGAGCAGTGCATATCGACATGGGAGAATACTACAGATAATCCCAAGAGAACTCAATAGATATAACCACCGATTACTGCACCCCCTCATTGACGTTCGATAACCTTTTCTATTTCAGGTTTCCCAGAAGAATAGAGTGGGATAACGGGGTCCAAAATAGAATGTGGAACCGACTCGGGTATCTTCTCCGAAGAGGCAAGCCTCAATTTATCATTCAATCTCCCAGACAAGTGCAGCGTTTTCCAAGCGGAGGTACTGGCCATCAAGGGAGTCAGCGACGAACTTATACTACAACGGAGAACAGAGCGCATTGGAATATTTGTAGATAGCCAAACGGCTCTCCTATTACTTAAATCTAACTACACTGCATCTAAACTCGTTAGTGAATGTAGGAAAAAACTTGTCGAGCTAGGTTGGCTGGCCAATGTGGTTCTTACTTGGATACCAGGCCACAAGGGTCTCCTAGGGAACGAATGGGCAGACGAACTAGCCAGGTCAGGTGTCAGTCGCAACGCCTATATGGTCGGCCAAAAGAGGTATTTTCCTGCATTACCTTGAACGAACAAAGGCCACGTGGGATAGGACGGAAACGTGCTGCATATCCAGAAACACATGGCCCGAATATAACATTCACCGGACTAACTCTATGATTAGCCATAATCGGGGGAACATATCAAGGCTAATTGCCATGCTGACCGGGCACTGGCCAATCGGTAACCACGCAAGACGGCTGGAGTTTCCATATAATGACCACTGCCGTCCCTGCGATGACGCAGAATAGGAGGAGACGGTGGAACATCTCCTCTGCAGTTGTCCGCCCTTACTAAACGCGTGAAATTACGTTCATGCAAATTGATGAGAATTCGAGCAATTGATGACAAATCGAAAACTGAAGAGATTTTAAATAATAGATTTTTAGGTTATTACAAAATTTATGAAATTATTTGCCCCATCCTCGTTTCCCCAGGATGGTAAATAAAATTTTATTTAAAAAACAAAAAGAATTTCATGCAGAACCAAATAAAAAAAAATATAAAAACACCGTCAGTGAAAGAATAATAATATCTGCAAAGAAGAAAAAACCACAACATCGCAGAAAACACGTTTCTAGAATATCAAAGTGCAACAATGTTGCAAGATCGGATAAGAACTCAATTGTTAATGGCGGCGTGAGTGTGGCTGCAGAGGCAGCAGCAACTCTCTACACGCTCTGTGGCTGAGTTGAAGTTGAACGGAATGAAGAATAACAGCCAGTCAGCAATGGGTGCTCTAGCAAACAAATAAATACATAAATAAAAAAATCATACTCGTATCCCACCAACCAACCTGATCCGTCTTTTGAGATCCTCCACAACAAAATGTTTTGCGGGTAAACCGATGTCAATGTTGTTGTGGTTGTTTTTGCATCATCATCATCGTGTTGTGGTACTGATGTTGTTGCTATTTAAGTGTTCGAATTTCTCTTTTAAAATTTTTGTATTTTTTTTGTGTCTCGGTGTCCAGATACGGCGGACGGACGCCCTCGTGTTAGGTACTTTTTGTGGTAAAAGTGAATCTTGGAAACCAGTTCTTGGATCTTTTTGCCTTACAGTAGTAGTTCCAGTTCGTTTTTATACTCGTATACAATATTTTTTTTTGCGCTTCAATAGTCTATGGAGTTGTGCCGTGTAGTACGTGGGAATATATTTTTTTGTTGGCCACTTGATGGCTCTTAATGAATATAGTTTATACAAACTCTGTGGCGTTTTATTACTTTGTTGTATTGGGTTACTTTTCGGGTTTAAATGGTCATTTCTTCTTGGCCTACACGACGATGGGGAATTGATCGCAGTACCAGTGTAGCGTAAATTGACATAAAGTTTAATTTGCGATACATTGTTGCAGGTACAAACATATAACCGCTTGATTAGAACCGTCATCCAAGGGTATAGGGAAAGAGATAATTGAACTAGATCCTTTGGATTTGCAATAATAAGATGATGCAACAGGGAAAAGTATGAGCTGACAGTATATTCACCACTATCTCGAGAATTGCTTGTTCGCCTGGACAAATAAAGTAAAAATGGGGAAAAAATTCCGCGTAAAAACCAATTACAATAAGGGAATTTATGCCTTTATGGGAGAGGGCGGATCAATAAGTCCGTGACTTGTCGAACTTCTCTCGTAGTTATATGAAATGCAACACTGCTCCCATCAAGTACCACCTGTCAATAGGCTACTGTCAAATTTTGAGCAAGTTCCGTCATTTACTTTGCGTTTAACAGCTGTTCAAAATATACGACCTCGTTAATTTTTTTTTAAAATGGAAAACGTGAATTTCGAGTGCTCATTAAACATTACTTTTTGCGAAAAAAAGCCGTCAATCAAACCAAGGAAAAGCTTGATAAATACTATGGGGTCTCTGCACCATCGATTTCAATGGTAAAAAAAGTGGTTTACTGACTTTCGTTGTTGTCGCACACAAGTACAAATGATGCTGAACGTTCCGGACGGCCAATTGAGGTCAATACACCCGAAAATGTCGAGAAAATCCACGATATGGTGTTGGCCGATCGAAGAGTAAAAGTGCGTGAGATTATTGATGCCATCGGCATTTCATATGGCAGTGTGGTTTCGATTTTAAATGATCAGTTGGGTTTCAGAAAGCTGTCTGCAAGATGGGTGCCGCGTTTGCTCTCAATTGACCATAAACGTAATCGCTACAAATTGGTACCTCATCCGCCAAATTCTCCGGATTTATCCACCAGTGGCTATTTCCAAACCTAAAGAAATGGCTCGGTGGAAAGAGATTTAGCTCCAACGATAAAATTATTGATCAAACAAATGCCTATTTTATGGACCTCGAAAAAGCCTATTTTTTTGGAAGGGATACAAAAATTGGAGAAACGTTGGACTAAGTGTATTGAGCTAAAAGGAGATTATGTTATTAAAAATAATTGTATTTTGCAAAAAAAAACTGTGTTTCATTCAAAAAGTCACGGACTTATTGGCCCACCCTGAATACGTATTCTTACTTACTTACTTATCCGGTCTCGGGCAACCCCGGCGGGACAGGGACCTTACAAAACGAAAATAACATATTTCGCCAACCAGTCCGATCTTTTGCTTTATTTCTCCAGTTGGCAATACCAAGTGTACGCAGGAATTCGTCAACCTGATCCTTCCAGCGGAGTCTTGGCCTTCCTATTTTTCGTCTTCCTTCGAGTTCGGTTTCGAAAACCCTTCATGCTGGTTCGTCTTCATCCATTCTACTGACATGGCCTAGCCAGCGCAATCGCGTTATTTTGATCCGCTTAACTATGTCAATGTCAGGATGAAGCTCATACAGCTCATGATTCAGGCGTCGGCGATACTCGCCGTTGTGCACTATATGACCATAAATTTTTCGGAGTATATTTCTCACGAAGACACCTACAGATGTTTCGTCTGCTTGCGATGGGACCCAGGATTCTGCGCCATAAAGCAAGACAGGATGTATGAAAGTCTGGTACGGCTGGACTTTTGTTACTCGAGAGAGGTCTTTATCTCTAAAGTACTTGCTTAGCCCAAAATAACATCTATTCGCAAGCACAATTCTCCGCTTGATCTCAAGGCTGACGTTGTTATGTTTGTTTACGGCAGATCCGAGGTATATAAATTCGTCCACTACCTCGAAGTTATAACGGTTATCAACGTTCACGCTTTGGTCTAATCGTCGAAACCATTAATACGTATTCACGCGGAAATATTTCTCTCTTTTCACTTTGATTTGATCACTTAATTTTCTCTAATGAACAAAACAGTTATCGGGGAATTTTATTCGCGATAGAGATTATTATTCACTGTCAAAAGGAAAATAAATAGAATTTTAGTTTTGTAGCGCTTAAATTCGGGGAATAAATTGCACGTACACAGAAAAAATTATTGCCCAAAAATATCAATTAAGATTGGGTTGAAGCACAAAAATCCGATCCAATTACATTTTAATTGATTCAATCACTCGATTACTTGATTGAACAAATTTACTTAAAAATCAGGAAATAAATAAATACAATTGTCACTAATTGCCATTTCACTTGGGCCAATTATTTGCGTACTTGAAATTACAAAATTCTTGATGTAATAGACTTTAAATCAAATTTCGTAAGAAAGCATTGTTTTGGAAATTTTCGCACTAGTATGTGTTGAAACAATTCTCATTAAGTTTAGTTTTGTTTATCCCTATGAGGCAGCTGATGAGGTGTCTTTGTGGGCATCGAAATTACGAAACAAATGTTGAATTGTACACTCTGAAAAATCGGGCCTTTTTTTTGTTGTTTGGATGCGAATATTGTATGCTTGTACCCAAACACATTATGGTTAGTATTCAAAATGATATGTTGGATACACAATGATTAGTAAGTTATAATGCATATACGTTTTTGTGACCAAAATATGGCTTCTTCAATTCATGAAAACACTGCTTGCAAACATGTTTTGCTGGGTCCGTTTTTTTCAGCGTGTAGTTAGTACTTGAGTTAACAATTTTCGCCATTAGCTAAAATCCAAATATCAAAGTAATTAGTATGGCTTCCAGGACACTTGTCGAATCATATTCCAGCCGTTATTGAACCATTTTTGAACGGAGTTAAAATTTACAAGCTGTTTGCCAAAAAACGGGTTTCCTCTTCTTAGTATGCAGTCGCGTCTCACGTTGGAACTGTCTGAAGCATTGCCATACGTGCAGCGGTATTTTCATCACTTTCAATGCGACACTCTTCTTGGTTACATGATTTGTCTTTAAACGGTTCTTCATACCAAGTATGGTCTCAGCAGCAGTTTTCACAGTGTGGGGAATGTACTTCCACTGCGCTTCAGGATCATGAGGCGGGGGTACGTTCTGTGCCAGTAGCTGAGTGAGGTTCTCTGCATATATTGTGGCTATCTCTTGTAATTGCAAGACTTTCGTTCTGCTGAAGCTTGTGCGAATCTTCGCTGCAACCAGGTAGTGATCCGAATTGATATTAGTTCTTCGAATCACACGTACGTTCATTGCACTAGTAGAGTGTAAGAGCTGTTCATTATGGATATAAGGATCTATGATTACACTGGCCCATAATCCATATCAAACCGTTGTTTTGTCTGAATGTAATGTTAGCTCTTGAATCTCTCCGGGTTGCTCTTCAGCCCATATTCGACAATTTTGCTTCTTCATGTAGCCATTAAGACAGGAAAAGGGACACAGCGCTGACCAAAATTTAACTTGACTTAACTCCTAACTTGACTGTTGACTTGACTCTTGACTTGACTCTTGCCTTGAATCTTGATTTGACTCTTGACTTCACTCTTGACTTGACTTTTAACTTGAATCTTGACTTGAATCTTGACTTGACTTTTGACTTGATTCTGGACTTAATTTGACTCTTGACTGGACTCTTCGCTTGGCTCTTGCATTGACTCTTGACTTGATTATTTTCTTGACCCTTGACTTGACTCTTGACTTAAGTCTTGACTTGAATCTTGACCTGACTCTTGACTAGGCTTTTGCCTTGACTCATGACTTGACTTGACCCTTGACTTGACTCTCGACTTGACTTTTGACTTGATTTTTGACATTACTTGACCCTTGACTTGACTCTTGACTTCACTCTTGACTTGACTCTTGACTTGACTCTGAACTTGAATCTTGACTTGACTAGACTTTTGACTTGACTCGTGACTTGACTCGACTCTTGACTTGACTTGACTCTTGATTTAACACTTGACTTGACTCCTGACTTGACTTTTGACTTGATTCCTGACATGACTTGACTCTTAGCTTGACCGTTAACTTGACTCTTGGCTTGATTCTTGACTTGACTTTTGACTTGACTTGACTCTTGACTTGCCTCTTGATTTGACTGTTGACTTGAGTCTTTTCTTGACCCTTGACTTGAGTCTTTCTTTACCCTAGACTTGACTCTTGGCTTGACTTTTGACTTGACTCGTGACTTGACTCGTGACTTGACTCTTGACTTGACTTTTGACTTGATTCTTGACTTGACTCGTGACTTGACTCTTGACTTGACCTGACTCTTGACTTGACTCTTGTTTTGACTTGACTCTTGACTTTTTCAAGAACCCAAAGACGGAAACGGTGCCGGGCTTAGATTTTTTACGATCAAATGTCAAACAGTATTCAACAGAAAACAGAAATACCATGATAGTTTGAGCCTGTCATTCTTATTCTTCTTGTTTGTAATGTAATGTAGTAACCCTTATTGACCTCCGAGATGTCTCGTTTTTAATCAGAATATCCTTCCAACACAACTTGATTTTTTTTAAACCTCAGCGCCTTTCTTTGTTGTATTACTATTACGAAATGGCAGAACTTAATGTCTTATAAGTACATTACAACTCTTCACCAAGACAATGGGTAAACCCTCTCATTTTAGACTTCATACACTTGGCTCACAATAATAAAACAAATATCCTTTTGTGTCTTTAACAATAGACGCAATACTAAATATTTTGTCAACATCTAAAGTACTTTTTAAATATCGATACCCCTCCTTCTTTTGAAGATCACAAACAGTATCACCCTTTAGATGATCACAGTGACATAAGATTAAAGAACGGAACCACAAATAAAAACTCCGCAATACAAGACCAAAAACTAAACTCTCGCTGACACTCGCACAAAGCTAAAGATGCGAAACCAAATTGCAAGATAAAGGATTTGCAAAACAAATCATATTCCTCACATCCTTTTGTAGGTAGCCCTTCAAACAAACCATTCAACATTCGAAAACGAAAACACGCAATCGTTGTGCAAAACCAATTTAGCATTCATTGTATTTTTCTATTGTTTCGAAATTGAAATCGAATGCAAAAAATTACAATCGATCATCATACACTTAATATCGGATCGACAACAAAAGAAACTAAATCGAAATCGAAGTCGAAATTGGTATAGTGGGGTGGGATTGAGTATAGAGGGATCGTAGTGTTTGCCAATAATTTAATTGATAAATGATGATTGCGAAATATAAATAATAAAATGTGAACATTTTAGGGGATGTTTCATTTTTTGGAATGAATAAAAGTTGGTTTTGACAGCTAAATATATTTATCACAAAAGATGTGTGCCAAGGTATATGAAGGATTTAAGATCTTATCGAGCATTTAAATATTGAAATGTTGTTCCTACATCGCTGGAGAAGATACATAAGTTTAAAAAAAACCGGAACAAGAAAACAAAAAAAAACAGGAACAAGAAAATGTTTTTTATTATGGCATTTGTGTCCTCCAGGCTCAAAGGTCCAAAGAAATAAAAAATCTAAACTTCTTAATTTAAATATTTTTTTGTATTATTTCAATTATCAATTATCTTCGATGATCATCATCTGGAATTGTTTTAAAAACAAACGCGTTACAAATATTTAATAAGTTTACTAACAATATAAAGTATAACCTTTGAGAGAAACATCTCCAATCACATCCCGGACAGGCAGCACTGGAAGGCATGAATACTAGACCTTTACGCCGCCGAACCACGCCACTGCCGCCGCCTGATTACGTAGAAATCGGCGCGGCGGCGTATAACTTTTTGTTTAATCTTTCACATAATCGATCAACTAATGGCTTAGTCCTGATTTACAACACACGTTGCAACCACAACAAACTATAAACTATACACAAACGACAGTTTCAATTTTGCATAACAACAGCCAGCAATAGACAGACTATGCACAGCAGCAGCCTGGTCAATGTTCATGGTACAAACAAATGGTAGAAACACTAGCACAGCTGATTTGAACTTTTATCTGGAGTGAGTATGAGTGAGTTTTTCTCTTATGTCAAAGTTTGTTTATATTTCTTTGTCTGCAACTCCCGTCCGCCTGCAACTGCTGATTTGGAAATGTTTTCTCGGTAAAAATCACACAGAAGCGTTATAATTTTCACAGTTAAACACTTTCAAAATATCAACTAAAACACAATCATTTTCTAAATGACGCTTTTCCAATTTTGTTTACATTTTTATTAATTTTCAATCAGCTGACTTGACACAATACAGACCATAGAATAATACATACATAGAAACTTTTATTCGCTCAATAAATTAAACGTCATAGGTACGATGGAAAGTAAACATTGGATGGTGGAAAATATGGGTTCAATAATACCAGATAGTGGCAATAGTATACAGCGATCAACAAAGGAACAACAACCGAATTTCTGTGTTTTTGTGGCAAACTAGTTGTGTTAAATACAATACAAATGTATACCAACGATAAAAGACAACAAAAAAGTGCCAAATATATTTAAATTTTTCAATTCTACACCAAAACGACAGGGAAAATTTAAGTGAACATATTTTGTAACTCCACCTGGTGTAAGTTAATTTTAAATGTAATTTCTCTCATTTCCACAAAACTACGAAGAAGAGTGTGAAATGAAACGTCAGATGAGAGAATAAGTTTATCTATGTATGTATTATTCTATGATACAGACACTCACCAAAAACAAAATGCCTGTTGTTTTTGGGTTGTTGTATTTGTTGTCGTACTGCATCTACCATTTATATTTGTACCATGTCAAAGTCCTAATAATTGGGAACATCCGACGCCGCCGCCAGATTAGCCGACCAAGCCACCGCCGCCGCTTTTCCCAGGTCCCTACGCCGCCGCCGAAGCAGCCACAATCGGCATAACCCTCTAATACATACCAGTACCTCGTTTCTGTAGTTCCCGAATCGAAAAAGTTTTCACATGAAACATGTGAATTGAAACAAAAACGCTAGGAATCGGTACAAAAAATCGCTTCTCACATGTGACTGTTTCTACAACATTTGTTTTGCGAAAACTTTCTGTGACGTAATGCTTTTTTCATTCTTATTGGAAAAATGCGAGAAAATCTGTTTCTAAAAAGTAGGGAGTCGACCAAATTAAAATATGAAACGTCAAAAATACTAACAAACTAAAACGGTGCGAGATTTTGATATTATTTCTACAACAAAGTTTTTTAAGAAATTAAAACTTATTTTTTAAGTGGAGAAGATAAGAACTATATCTTTTCTGTTATGTATTTCAATTAATTTTTCCAAAATATTACAGAGAAATCAAAAAAGCAAAAAGAAAATGCAGTTGAATATATGTCTATACTTCTTTTTGTTGTTCTTTTTCGCACTAGTTTATTTTGTTTGTTTATATTTTTTTCTTACTTGACAGCTTTCTTGGAATATTCCAATCAAAACGTCATCAGTGTTGCCTCTTTTCGCATTGATATGCAGAAACACTTTTTACTCACAAATCGAGAAACGATGGAATTGTTTGTTTAATGTGACAACTTTTTCGATTCGAGAACTACAGAAACGAGGCACAGGTTATAGAAGGTATTTAGGCTTCTACACTGATGGCTCCAAACTAAATGGATCTAGACCTTACACAAAACCTACCTGACCATTGTAGTGTTTTTCAGGTAGAACTCATGGCAATCGGAGAAATTGTCATCACCGCTTGGAGTATTAATATCTACTGCAACAGTCAGGCCGCTATAAAATCTCTGCAATCTGTGCTCCTGACTTCAACAACTGCCCATAACTGCGGCGCATTTCTGAGTCGGATGGCCAAACAGTTCGATATTCACCTTATATGGGTACCGGAGCCCAGGTACAATCCACGGAGCAAATGAGCTGGGAAGATTAGGGACTACCTTGCTTGTTCCACTGGATATGGAGCATGTGGGAGTGCCACTTTCTGCATGCGAGGTCATGCTTAAAACCGAAACTCTCAGATATGCGAATGATAGATGTATGCCCAAGTTATGACCTGAATCATATGGTAAACTTGATATCCATTCCTAGAAATGATATCTCTATGCTAGTAGCTGTGATCACTGGACAATGTCTAATAGGAAGTTACCCGATCTAAACCTGGAATCTCGTCTCATGATTACTGCAGAAGTTGTGGGGATGAAGAGGAGGACGAGAGCAACGAACATATAATATGCTAATGCCCGGTTTTTTGCATGAGAGGGAGAAAATATGTAGGATCATATTTCATGTTGGATCTAACAGACATTCAGGAACCTTTCTGCACAGTACTAATTGGTTCGCCAGGGGTCTCTTCTTCATTCACAACCTGAAATATCGGGATGAGGTATCATATGGCTTGAACTCCCAACAACCATACCAGGTCAATTTACAGGTTCAAAGATAGGTACGGAATATGACGTACCGTGGTGTCACATCGGTCCTCATTGGACGAAGTATGTCACAAGTGACAGCTACTTCCTAACCTAACAATACAGTGTATTCTTGAAGTGTTTCCAATTTAATGATTTTTTCCGAAATACTATTTTCTCTCAAATGGCCGAGATTTAAGCTAAAAAAAGGTCAATGAAAAAACTGGAAATATTAAATTTTGAAAGAGAATATCTTAATAACGGTAAAAGATATTCCGCAACACTTAGCGTATTTTTTGTTTGTCTTGTACAGTGAATTCTCAAAAGTAAAAGGGCTTTGAAATCGACCAATACATAAATGCAGAAGTACTAGGCTTTAAAGTTGCAACAACAACAAAGTGTTCAGCTTTGACACCCTGTAACACCAACTGTGTTGATACAGGGTGCCTCTGATGCAATATTCTGAAAGACTGACTCCTCTTCTAACATACATAAGGCGACCTGGATATCTCCTGATCAGAGGACGAAGAACCAGATTGATCACTTGGTAGATAATAGATGGCAGGCACTCTTCTAGTGTAATGGATGTACGTGTGATTCGAGGTGCCAATATCGACTCGGATCATTACCTGGTGACTGGGAAAGTTCGCACAAGACTAAGCAGAGCGAAAAACATACGAAGCCGAACACGGGAAAAGCTAGATATTGACAAGCTACAAATACTGGAGATATCAATGTCCGATCAACAGAAGCTCTCTCTCCTGTTAGGGCATAATACCCCCCCCCCCCCCCTCCCGAGAACCAAGATGCGCAGTGGAAGCACATCTCCCATTCTTTGGAAACCCCTTGCAGCGGAGGGTTTGAACTTGAGTATCAAAAACCGCAGAAGGATAAGCCATGGTACGACGAAGAATGTCGCATGGCAACTGATGAAAAAGACGCTGCACTTATGGCAACGAAACAGTCAGTTACAACGCGTGCTGCGAGTGAGCGGTACAAGAGACTGAGAAGGCAGCAAAATCAACTATTTAGGGCTGAAAAGATTGCAGTGGGAGCGAGGGAGAGTGAATAAACCGAAATGTGCAGGATGAATGGTGAATACCGAAAGTTTTTCCAGAGGGTAAGAAGATCGAATACCGGGCCTAATAATGGGCTGCCGTCCTGCAAGGACGAGAACGGGAATCTGGTGACTGATAAGCAGTGTGTGCTCAAAATGTGGAGAGACCACTTTTCAGCACTACTCCACTCAGATGCTTCCACTGAAGATCAGCAGGTAATGATAGTGGAAGATAGTGTAGTTTGTACCCCCAAACCAAGGCGTGATCATAACGACGATAACTCGGCTTATGAATAATAAAGCCGCTGTGCGGATGGCCTACCCGCTGAACTTTTTAAGGCAGGTGGCGAAGAACTGCTAGCCCACATGCATCAACTTATATGCGGTATATAGCTGGGGGAATCTATGCCTGACCATTGGAGTCTCAATGTATTATGTCCTGTATTCAAAAAGGGTGATACGTGTGTATGTTCCAACTATCGCGGTATCAGTCTTTTATCCATCGCGTAAAAGGTCTTGTCCAGCGTATTATGTGAAAGACTAAAGCCAATTATTGAAAACCTGATTGGAATTTATCAGTGTGGTTTTAGACCATGCAAGTCCACGGCTGCCGAAATATTCACGCTACGCCAAATCCTGGAAAAGACCCACGAAAAGCAAATAGATACATACAACCTTTTTGTCGATTACAAAGCTGCTTTCGATAGCCCCATACGGGAAAAACTGTACGAAGCTATATCTGAACTTGGGATTCCGGCAAAACTGATCCGCCTCTGTAGAATGACTCTGACCAATACCAAATCAGCAGTGAAAGTGGGAAAGACCTCACTGAACCATTCTGTACCAAGTGAGGACTGAGACAAGGTGACACACTTTCGTGCAATCTCTTCAACATCGTGCAATCTCTTCAAATCTATTAATGAAAAAAACTGCAGTAAATACGAACAAGACCATTAACACGAAAAGCCATACGTTGCTGGCGTATGCTGACGACAGACGTCATTGCGCGAAATTTGCGAGAGGTTACTGCAGTTTTTTCAAGAATCGAAAAAGAATCAGCGAAAGTGGATCTTGCTGTTAATGAGGGCAAGACAAAATTGAGGGTGTCAACGACTAGACAAACCTCTCGACTTGATCCGCACTTGAACCTTGACTTCCGATTTAATTTTGAAGTGGTAGATGAATTTGTCTACCTTGGATCCGCCGTGATCAAGGACAACAACGTCAGCCTGGAGATAAATAGGAGAATTGTGCTTACAAATATATACTATTTTGGGCTCAGCAAGCCCTCTCTCGACAGACAAAAGTCCAGCTATATCAGACTCTCATTTTACCTGTCTTGACATATGGCTCCGAAGTTGGGGCATATCGCAAGCTGATTAAAAACACCTGGGAGTATACGTGAGAAAAATTCTGCGTAAAATATATGGCCCTGTTAGGGAAAACGGTGAGTACCGATGTCGCTGGAACCAAGAGCTATGTATATAATTTATATTCTAACGTGGACATAGCTAGGCGGATCAAATTAGGCCAATTGCGTTGGCTAGGCCATGTAGTCAGAATGGATAAAGATGAACCAGCGCGAAAGGTTTTTGATAACGTACCCGATGGAAGCAGGAAAAGAGGACGACCAAGACTCCGCTGGAAAGACCAGGCAGAAGAATCCCTCCGTATCCTTGGTGTTACCAACTGGCGAGAAAAGGCGAAGGATAGAGTCAGTTGGAGGAATATGTTGACAATTGTTTAGTTTGTTTTTTTAATTGACCTCATGAGGTTGTAAAACAGTCAATAAAAGTAAGTAAGTAAGACTCCTCTTCTACAGACGTCTAGTACATTCCAATATGATCAGAACAATATTTTAAAAGTGAATTTTCCAATCGGCCCACTGTGCGTAGGAGAGGTGTTTAAGTTTAGGTATAAGAGCCAAGTAAGCTAAATCTTCTCAGGATAACTTTGGTTTGACAAACAGAAAATATTGCAAAATGCATATATAAAGGTGCTGAGAAGTCCTTGTCATGCCCCAGAGCTCTGCGTCCTATAAAAGTAAATAGATATGTGTAGAGTAAAATTAAATGGAATAAAATTTTCCCTGGTCGAAGAATTATAATCCTGGTTATCAAAAAAAATCTGCACTAAATGATATTTATTCAAAAATCTTACGTAAACTCTTTTCAAATATTTTTAAATCTACAATCTAGCGTCTAATTTCAAATCACCCACTAATCATTTGATATACAAAATAGTACAACGAATACATAACTGGCCGCATACGATCTTCACCAGAGATTATTAGCATATTGGAATCCCAAAAGTTGATGTTGTTTACCTGACAGCATCCTCCCTTTTCCGAGCTGAAAGAATTGTAGAGAAAAGCAAATGATTTGTGGAAAACAATGGAAAGTGCTGAAATTATCACTTTCTTCGATACATACAAATTTCTGGGTGGAAAATGTGAGTGTCCTGTCTGTGTCAAAATCTGATGTTTAAGAAGGATCTTCCCTACCTTCCCTTTTGATTTAACTGCATTGTTATGCAAACTATGAGAATTTTATTTTTTCTAGCTTCTTCTTACCCTGGCTCTCTAATAGTTTTATGGGTAAACGATGGAGGGAATAGCAAAATCACTGTCTCCCATATTTGAGATGAGCCACCCCAGAAATGTTGCACACACTCAGCCGTAAACAAAATAGATCCTTAATGATTTTAAAGAAGACAGAAAGAAACATAGGAAAACAGGTATGAATTGACGGTCCTTAGCCGTTACCATGGTGGGCACATCCCTTTTTTTTGCTTATCCATTTCCTCACCTTGAAGATCTTTGTTGTTTAGTTTTTTTTGTTCTTGATGATGTTGCTGCTATCTATTTTCTATTATAGTCCTTTGTGGTGCATTGAAATAAAGGATAAAAAAAATTATGAGAGTAAATTATGCAAAATCCTTTTTTTGTGTACTTAAGATCAAGAAAAGGGTATAACCGAATGAAAGATATGCAGCCTTTGGGATCGTTTTAGTAGGCAAATGAGTACGTAGAGGCCATCAAGCAGATGATTGAAGTTCGGAGCGAAATGACAGAACATTTCTAAGCTCTGTTTAGTATAAAAGGAAGAGGAATCTTTAAGGTTTCTTTGAGTAAAGGAGTTTGGAAATGACATTAATTTTTTGATGAGAAACTTCTGTAAATATGCAATTTTGTTTCCTAATAGGTCAATATCTTCCTGACACGTAAATAAAAGTTGGGTTACGCCCAACCGATATCTCAGATAAATTAACTTCGTTTGGGGGAATGTAATAGCGGCATATGAACATTTGTCGAATCAAACATATCATTTCCTTTGTGATAAATAAACAAAATAGCTTATGAGAACAGGAAAACGTTCACAACAAACGATATATGGTCACTTCAAACTAAAATAAACCGTTTAGGAGGAATGAAAAACTTTTCTTTCCATTTTAATATATGAAAAGTTCATACTACAAGCTTACAAGGTCAGAATCATTTGTCGAAGTGAAAAATGTTTCGTTTTGTTGGAATAATAGAAAATTCAGGAACAGATATTTTCGTAAAAGAAAAGGCTTGTTTGTATTTTCAAATTTTTTAGGTGAGCTTCTTTAGGAGGTATTTTCCGTGCGAAGTTCTGACATTTAATCCGAGAAGTCAAAAGTCTCTGGGACATACATAAAAAAATTGGTTTTCCATTACATCCCATGAAGGAATTGGGGAGAAGTTCTCACAACCAGTGAGCTGTGCACTTTCTAGTATTATACACACTGATTGGGACCCACAGTTTTTACACCTATTCCAAACTGTATTTTGAGAAGCGTTTTCATGGCTAAATACTCGATAGTATCGCCGTCACTATGCGAAGTGACCGCCGGCGAAAGAAATTTAAGATGGTTAGAGCAGGGATCGAATCCAGGATCTCATGTACAAAAGGCGCGCACACTAACCATTGCACCACCGACGGTCCTACATATCTTCCTGGAATATGGGACGAGTTAAACAAAAACTGCATCTGACGGTAATTACGAGCACTGCGGTCACGGTAGTATCTTTACTCATCTATTTCGTACACGCAAAGAAAAAACTCGTTCCTCCCAAACGAAATCTCAAATAACTGAAGTTCGTTTGGGGAATGTAGTTATAAGAAACGAACTTCTTCTACGCCATACATTTCATTTCGTTTGGGAGAACCGAAAAATGTTTGCACCAAACGAGTTATGAAAAATATAAGCTGAAAAAACGTTAGCGAGAAACGAAAAACGGTTACATCAACTGTTCCCCCGGTTACAGCAACCAAAAAACGCTTGCGAGAACTGAAAATCGTTTGCAGTAAACGAGTTATGAAAAATTAGAGCTGAAAAAACGTTAGCGAGAAACGTAAAACGGTTCCACCAACTGTTCTTTCGGTTACAGCATCCGAGTTGTATTTAAAACTCCGGCGGATATGCTCCTTTGGGACTCCTTTCGGAGCCTCCCTCCCGCGTTAGCGCATCGTGTAGGGAGTCCTAACGGAGCAATTTACAGACTCCGTTGGTTGGCTTGATTAATCTATGGGTACACGTTAATAAATTAGTCTTTTTTTGTTGTTTGGATGCAAATATAATGTGTTTGTACCTTTTCATAAATATAGTATGCTTGTGCCCAAACATATTGTGTTTCCTATTCATTAATAGGATATAATATACCTATTTGTGACCTAAATGTGGCTTTGTTTGTTGAAAACGGCTGAAAACAAAAACGTGACAGACAATAAAGAAAAACAAGCAGATCTTCAGTTCACGAAAAGAATTCTTGCAAACATGTACATGGTTCCAGAAATATGTCGCTGTGGTCGATATTTTTCAGTGTATAGGATCCCATAGGACACATCCTCCTACCGGCTGGTATTGCACAAGTAAATATAAGATGTTCAGAGGGTTCTTCCTCATCGCTACAGCTTCTATAGAAGTAATTTGCCCTGACCTTAAGTCTCACCGCATGTCTACCAAACAGACAGTGTCCTGTCAAAACTGAAACATGCATTCATACCTCATACATTGGATCTGGCTAGCACAGAAGGTCTATGGATCTCTTTCTATCAACTATCCACCAGATTTGGCTTGTGTGTGTACAATATGTATCCCCCGTCCACTTGCCACCATCAGCACATAGGAGCGTTCGTGCTGAACATGCTTACATGTCGCAAGGAGCATGCCGACACGTTCGAATGCCTATAGACCCTATAAGTTCGTCACAAGTCTTGTCAGTTCATACGTTCCACGGAATGCCCCTGTGTCCTATCACCGATATATGATGAATATCACACTGCTGGGCCATCTCGTTAAGAGATCTGTGACAGTCCTGGAGAGATTTTGGATTCAGGAATACTGATTCCAGGGACTTGATTGACATTGCCCCCAATGTCTGCCGGACTGTTATCACTTAGCCAGCCGGTCACTTATCTAATCGCCAAAAATTCTGCCTGACACAGGTAGTCTGCGATAAAGAGGCAACCTTAATTCCCTAATGTAGACCCCATACCTTACTAGATTATTAATTCTCGACCCATCCGTGTAGAATTTCATATATTCCTCTATACTATGACTGTCGTGATGTCAATGGTTAGTGTGGGTTAGTCTTGTATATGAGAATGCGAGTTCGATCCCTGGTCTTATCACCTTATATTTATTTCGATGGCGGGCAAATTGCATAGTGGCGGCAACACTATCGTGTAATTAGCCATGAAAAAGCTTCTAAAAACCTGTTGGGAAAAGGTGTAAAACTTCAGGTTCCAGGTGGCTTTCGGTTATGCAATGGGTAGTGTGCGGGGCTCTTATATTTCTTTCGATGATGCCCACCTGACTTAGTGATGGAGACATAGTATACTTGTGTCCAAACACATTGTGTTTGCTATTCAATATTACATGTTTGAGACAAACTGATTAATATGTTATAATATATTTGTCTCTGATCCAAATACAGCTTTGTTTGTGATACAAATACAGCTGTGTTTGGTGCACTGTTTACTTCATTTTTTGCCGCTATGCTCTGTCGAGAGCAAAATAGTATAAGAGGTACAGAGAGATATTGCTGTCAGCCTAAGTAATGTCAACCCTTGACAACCCTTGTAGAAGAGAACCAAAAGTGCTAGAAATTCACTCAAGCGCATTTCTCTCTCGCGTCATATCTTGATTATTTCATACTTTTTGCATAGTTTATGTAATTTTACTTCAACATGGTTAGAATTTGTATAGTTATATACAATAACCCTAGAAATAGTCAATGAAGAGAGTAAGAGAGAGAGAGAGAGCAGAGAATGATTAAGGCTTCATTCGTTTTGTTTCTTGACATTCCAGATAAGAGCACTTTTGACTGTCTACTTTAGTACATCGTTTTTGTTATTGCAAGTGTATAACTATATTTTGGCATTATTCTTGCAGCCAGTGATTTATAAATACATTATTCTGAATGCGTGTGCAAATGAGTTGAGTCTTTTTTATGTTGACGGATCTGTTGCCGTTTAGTTTCATGCATTCAGTCGTCCATCGTTCATGCAGGAAGAAACACACGAGTGTTTGGACGTAAGTATATGAGTGTTTGGGATGAAACACGCATATGGTTCCACGTAAAAGTATATATCTTTGCAAGTAAACGTGCAAATGTTTGCATTTAAATATAAGTGAGTTTAGGGCTTGCAAATATATGAATATTTGGAGTGAGTTCCAAAAATATACTATGTACATGGTTCCTGCAGAATGTGTTGGAGAGAAAATGTTACAGAGGCTTTTTCTTTCAGCGTGTATAGAACTAGAAGTCACACAGATTCCCCAGTACCTTCATGGTAAGTAAAGGGGAAACCATTTATTTATTTTATATGTAGTCTTTGCTCCAAACAAAGAAATACCGTCTACAGAGATGAGCAATTTATGACTTTCTTTTGTATGGCCACTAACCGCAACATATTGCAAATGACCAATTCAATATTTCTCTTTAATTTTTGAATATCTGTCATAATACAACCTAATCTCTCACATCTGTCAAAAAACAACATTCTAATTAATAACTATGATTCATTACTACAAACCATGGTATGTAATAGTATTTGTCGACCTGTGTTACTAGTCATCTTCGCAACTTTCTGTTGTTTCATCGATGTCAAATCTTTAAATCCGATTAATGAATAAAACATTTATTAAGTATCAATTACGGATCAGATAAAATTATCATCTTTCAAAACACTAAAATAAAAAGATTCATCAACCAAAAAAGCAAATAAAAAAAATAAAATATGTTTGCAAAAAAAAAAACCCCCCAAAAACCACGAAAGGTGAAAATAATGAATCTAAAAACCGTGACAGCAAAAATCCAAAAACCAAGTGGAACGTGCAAAATTAAAAAAAAAACCCAACGATGGAATCAAATTACCCCCAGACACTGACTGGCTGTCAGAAAGACAGAGAGACCTCAATGGCAAAAGAATTGGCAAATTTATTCGAGTATTGAATCTATTATGCCAAAGAAATAAACAATGAAATGTAGAACAAAACCAACAATAAAACAGAACACATGAATACTGTAATCGCTAAAGGCGATAATTAGGATGATGCTGCCTAGTACCCATTGTATTGGCTGGTATGAAAAGGATATTCATGGGTGCATGCACAGCACCTTCCGTTATAACTATAAAATCATAGGAGATATTCAACTCCATCTCTTGATAATATATGGCAAATTAAACCCTTGTAATAATGCCAAAGTTATCAACAATTGAACTCTTGCCTCAATCATAATAATAATCATATTGCTAATCATCGGTAGCATTTTGCAAATTGTGTGAATTGTCCTCAAAGAAGAAAGGACATCAATTTGCACAAGAAAGAAAGATTGCGAAAACAAAACTCGTAGTAAGAGGTGTGTCGTCACAATGCACAGAAAGGGTTTCGATATTTGCGTGCGCTCCCTTTCCAATGCCTTTGTAATCTGAAGCAGCATCCTTTCTTCGATCTTTAAATGAGATCTTTAGATGGCACACATTCACACACAACCCCTGTTGTGGGTATGGTGTCAATGAAACGGGAGTAAAAAGGATGTTTTGAAATTGAAGATTTTGCTAAATAGGATGTTAAACTGAGATATAGAAAATGAGCTGCTCTTTAACCATAAGATATTCAAAATTATAACAATGGAAATGGGTAGGGTAACAGTGGAAGGATGATATAGGAAATTTGTTAATGCTAAACCACCAAACTTCAAGGGCTACATTAATGTCGAAGCTGTATTGCCAAATCTGGAAAATATTTAGATTTGACAAACATTCACTTATTTTGCATCACATAGCATACTACTTCAACACAATTCCGATTGAAAAATCAACATGAATTACAAACTTTTTTGAAATTGTTGTAAACTCCACCGAAAGAGCACAGACTCTAATACACCTATAAAAGAGCCATAATACCAATCAGGACATTAATAACACTGTGACACAAATGAAAGGAATTTGTTTCGGGCGTCAACCAAACCAAATATTTGTGAAAGTACTTTGATGTGGGATCACAAAACCCCGCTCGGTTTTGCCCCCATACGTAACAATTTTTTTTTTACAGGCCGAAGAAAATTTTGGAGGTGGGTCAGGGACCTATTTCAAATTTTCTTCAATAAATCGTAAACAGCTTAAAATATTGCACTACAACCTTTGACAATATTCATTTCTACATCCCATGTAGGGATTAGGGAGAGCTTCTCGCAACCAGTAAGCTGTGCTCGTTCTAGTTTTACACTCACTGATTGGGACCTACAGTTGTACACCGATTCCGAATGGTATTTTGAGAGGCTATTTCATGGCTAAGTACTCGATAGTGTCTCCGCCACTAAGCGAGGTGCACGCAGTCTAAAGAAATTTTAAGGTGGTCAGAGCAGGGATCGAACCCACGATCTCATGCACAAGAGCCGCGCACACTACCATTGCACCACCGACGGTCCCTTTAAGATACTCCTAACCTAGATATTATGTAATCGAAGAGGTGGTTCAGTCTTAATCTCCCGAAAGATGGACAATTGCAACGTTTTGATATCCACCTCACACGCCCAGCATTTGTTTGTGTCGGCTCATTCAATTTGATGTAGCTGAGGACTCAGACTGTCCTCCAGCCAGCTTCATGAAGCCTCTGGTCTTGTTCTCATTCGGGCCTGCACCACAGGATATTTGCTGTTTTCCTTCTATGTGATGCGTCCCATATTCACTTGTGGGCACTTTGTGCACTCTGAAAACCTGTCTTTTGTTGTTGTTTGGATGCAAATATAGCGGGTCTGTAGCTTGTCGCAAATATAGTATACTTGTGTCCAAACACATTGTGTTTGCTATTCATTATTAGATGTTTGAGACATAATGATTAATAGGTTATAATATATGTTATTGCGGCCCAAATATGTATTTGTTTGTTGCAAACTGCTGAAAACAAAAACGACACAGTCCCCTTTTCCACGTGAAAACTTTTGTTTGCAAACTTTTTTGTTTTTTCTTTTGGAGTTTGCGATCGCTTTTCCGCACGCAAACTTTTGTTTGCAAACTCTTGCGAATGGAAATACAAAATAAAGAAAGAGACGTCAAAAAATTTGTTTACATTTCAAAGACTATGTAAACAGTGTGAAAATAATTTAATAAAAGCGGTGTAAAAATGGGGACAAGGAGTGCAAAAATAATTTAATAAAAGACGTTTTAGATTGTACCAATCCATTTTTAATTAATCAAATACTTTATTAAAACAAATCACAAATCAAATTATTTGTCAGAAAACTCGACATAAACAACGAATGCGTTAAAAACGAAATGTCAAAAACATTTGTTTGAACGAAGAGAGCAAAGCAAAGTTTGCGTGAACGGCAAACACGTACCGAAACTTTTTTGTTTCTCTTCCTCTCACCCCTCTCGCCAACAAACTCAAGAGTTTGCAAACAAAAGTTTGCACGTGGAAAAGGGGACACAGACGACAAAGAAACAAAAAAGCAGCAGATCTTCGATTCATGAAAAGAATACTTACAAACATATATGTACATAAATGGTTCGTGCAATATGTTGCTGGCACCATTTTTTTCCAGTGTGTCTGTACTATGTATTTACAAAACTGATTTCAAAATAGCCATGGTAAAATAAGTAAGGTAGAAGCAGTAGGATTTGAAGGCATTTTGTTTTTATTTCAGGAGCCGACCTTGTCAAATTCAGCTGATCGGAATTGTCAAGATGTATTTATTCAGGTTATAGCAGGAGGAATTGTTGTGATTTTCGGCAACAACCACTAGGACAAGAAAAAAAATTAATCTGCTGTTTTAACGCTACCACCTGCACTAGATACCTCTTGGAAATTGGTATAAACAACATTTGACAAGGTCGGACCCAAGGCTGCTCTAGTAGCATTAGAACAGCTGTTTTGCTTTCTTATGACTCTATCTGTCAAATTCAGTGTATTTTGTTATTGTACTTTTTTGTTTACTTTGTTTGGTCATATGTATTTGTGTTGAATTTGACATTTAAAGTAATATAACAAAAACAAAATCCCTGTTATTGGTGCCCACAACAACAACAAATCCTACTGCGTTAACCTCTACTAGATCAGCCTTGGTCGGACCACAATGGCAAGAAAAATTCAAATCAGCTGTTCTAACGCTACCACCTGTAATAGAAACATCTTGAAAAAAGCCTTTTATTAACATTGAACTTGAATTTCACTCTTAGAATTCTAGGTAAACGCAATTTTGTTTTGTCTTTTTTTATTTAATACATATTGAAGGTCTTTAACATCCGTTTAGGATTTCGTAAACTCTACAAAAGCCTAACGCGTTCACGAAAACTGTCCTGCACACAAAGGCTTACAAATTGGTAGGCGTTTCCTTCCATGATATTGAACTTGAAATAAACACACAAAGAATGTAAAAGAAAGAGAGAGATTTCAAATTTGTTTAGAACTTCCTGGATAGACAGCATATTTGATAGATATGTATGATTTTCGAATAAGAAACTTAGAACCTTTTATACACTGAGGGAAATAAGTGTTCAGCTCATGTCAAAATTCTAAATTTCAATAAATTTTATAGTGAAGCGAAGTTCATATTATCAGTTTTATCTGGCAGTCAGGTCGGATCTCAGGGAAATTTGTTAACTTTGAACATCTGTCGTCAGATAATTTTCCACATAAATTCACTTATTGATAACTAGCGACAGATAATTCAGCCAGATACATCTGATAGTGTGTGTTTCCCACTTCAATATTATTAAAAATTCTACATGTATTTTTAAATTTGTTAAAAGTTAATTTCATCTAGACGCCTTTCATTAATTTAATCCTGAGTTTTTCCCACTACAACTAAGACTAATGATTTCTTATTAAATTATTATTTAATCGGAAATTTTATATTTTTTTTGCCATATTCATTTATTTCTAATTAATTATATATTCATGTTTCGATATAATTAATTATGTTTTAGAGAAAAGACAGCAAAAAATCGCTAATTATGCTGGGAGTTTTTTTTTTTAAATGATTATACTATTATGAGAGAGTGTGTTAAAAATTGTTGTTGTTTTAATTTTTTAATTAATTTAAATCGAATTTCAAATGATTGAAATGCTTAATTATTAAAACTACAAAAAAACAAAACCACAAAGCTTTTAACTAGCAGTTTTTTTGGGGAAATTGCTGGCACAAATGTTAACACAGGGTGGCTGATGAATGTTGATGCATGAAGAAACTCAAATAACTTTTGTTTCAATTCACATAAATTATTGTTTCTTTATTGATTTGAAAGATAATATATGTATTATTATTAAGTATTTCTAATGGGTTTCAGAAATAATTGAATTTAAATGGTTTGAAGCATGCGCTTGGAGAGTTGCCTCTAATATCGTTCGAATTGCCTTAATTTATCCAAATTTGTTGGTTTTGTTTTGTAAACTTTCTGTTGCAATATCCCCAGAAGAAGAATCAGGTGCAGTAAGGTCAGGGGACCTTGGGGCCAGTGGAATGTATACTGTCTTGAAATCAGCTTATTGGAAAATTTTCTGTGGAATTCTGCCATAACATACGTGGTTATGTGACAACTTGCACCTTCTTGTTGGAACCACGCAACCAAAGGAATTCTCTTTCGACGTAGTTCTGGAAAGAAGCCTCCTTTCAATATCTTTATGTAACAGTCTCCATTGTCCGTAATAAACAGTATGGTAATTTTCTTCATAAAAGAAAGACCCGACAAAGCAGCTTGATGAAACTGCACACCACACTGTGACTCGAGCTGGTTGCAATTCTGACTCATGGAGTGTCTGTGTGTCAGCGTCAATCCACCTTTGACATTTTTGATGTGTTAACATCTATAGGCACGGGTAGGGTAATCTGCAAACAACACACAGCGTTAGCATCACATACGTGGTTGTTGTACAACAATAGTCTCTGCCTGAAAATAAGTATGAAGGTATTGATGTAGCGACAGCGAACAAACAAGCAGGTCGTCGTTGCCAGAGTATTGAATAGTGTATTATATAATAGAAACATTGATGCAATTTTGAAAGATTTATGCTTTTTATATTGTTTTATGTAATAACATTGTCGAAATGGTGCATTTATATTGAAATATTATATGAAGAGAATAAGACTCGTGTATGCTCTTTTACTTAGACTCTCTACATGAGAGCGGACAAAAGAGTGCAATAAGTTCTCTATAATAGTCAATACTTTTTGTCGTTGCTCTGTTTACAATTATTTCAGTAAGCTAAATATTGCTAAATTTATTTTAACAATATTACATCTAAAGTTAAAGCAGATGTAAGAAAAAAGAAAGTGCAAAAGCAAAACAGTCTTCAAACTATTCCTTTTTTTTATATTCCCATGTAAACTTTTACTAATGTGTTTATAAAAATCGAACAGGTACCGTGTAACTAAAAGGTGTAAGGAGTTCGAACACTTTTTTTTTCCTTAACACTGCCGTTTATATCAAAATGGACCTTGTCAGACATAAAAATGCAGGTCACCATCTTTTCGTCCTTAACAAATAATGACTGCTAAACTGACTTATCGATCACTTTCTATCGAACAACAAAAAAGAAAAATCAATTTTTCCGAACATATGTACCTTTCCGTAGACCAGTAGTGCGATTCACTAACTTTTAACACTTTAGCAGGTGTTAACTTTAACCACACATTCTGATGTTTGCACTAACCACTATGTGATTCACTAACTTATTTTTAACCATGGTAAACAGTTTTATATTTCTCTATATTCAAATTGATATTAAGTGGCAACTCTGCCAAGCGAAATGTCAAAATAGGAGAAAATAATAAAGAAGAATAAACAAAAAAAAAACAAAAGCCTTGTCATTTGTAAATTTTTGAATAGTTTTGTGCAAAGTAAGTAAAACATTATAAATTTGTAATATTTTATTAATTTAGTAAACGCTTGTAGATATTTAAATAGAATGGCTAGTACTCCAATAAATTGTAGGCTAAATACTCCAAAGCCATTATATTCAACGATTGTATACAACCATAAACACTTTTCTAAACGAATTAAACCACACCAAAAATGCTGGTGTTAATAAACCACAATTTGTCTTGCTAAAAATAACAGCTGACTGAAACAGCTGACTTTAAACGCCAGCAGATATCGTTTAAAGTGTTAGTGAATAGCAAAATGGTTAATTTTGTGGTTAACATTTTTAAACGAAACAATTGTGGTCAAAAAACGATAGTGAATTGCACTACAGGTTACATATACAGCTGTTGTCCGGTCGATATTGCTTTACTGCATTGTCGTTTGGTGGCCGGTGCTGGAAAATCTACTTACCTAAATTGGTTGACAAAAGTTCAGAGTATGGAAATGGTTTGCATCACGGGTGCCTTTTGAGCAACTCCTAGCGAGGGCTTGGGGTTATCCTTCACGTGTTCCCTCCAGATTTCCTAGACAGGTAAATGGATGCAAAGACGGCAATCCGCCTTGGACATTCTTCGCGATAGTTTAGCACTCCCTACGGTCACGGGACAATTTTAAGGGATCAGCAATAGAAGTGGATTACATGACAATCAATTCTACCTTAGAGAGGAATTTCTGAACTCATACATATATCAGACAGACAGGACTAGAGGGGACGCATACCAGTTAATTACAGATGTCGTTGTCAAAATATAACTAAAGTTTATATTGCCGAATTACGACAAAATTAATACTAGTAGAATTTCGACTACTATAATCAGGGTGCATGGAAAGTATTTAGGTTTCTACACTGGTGACTACAAACTAGATGGAAAAATTGGTTTTGGAGTTTATTTTCGGGTCTCTACCTTACCAAAAGGCTACCAGACAATTACAGTGTTTTTCAGTGGCAGTGGCAGAAGTCATAGCCATTGGGGAAGTTGCACTATGGCAGGGACGAAACGTCATCGCCGCCAGGGCTATCAATAATATCAATATCAAATCTCTGCAGTCTATATTCCACACTGCCATAACTACTCATAACTGCCGCGTCAAAACAAGATGGCCAATCAGTTAGATGTTCACTTTATATTGGTGCCAGGGAAAAATACCTGGAAACAATAGAGCCCGTTAGGTGGTGAGAATGGGATCTACCTTACCTGGTCCACTGTATATGAAACATGTGGATCTGCCCCTTTCTACATGTAAGCTCATGTTTAATACTGAAGCTCTCAGCCATACGAATGATAGATGGTCTGGAGGCACAAATTGCACCATCACCAGGCAGATATTATTCAGTTGTAGTCTGAATCGTTGAGAAAGTGAGCGGGGCGGGGCTATCGTAAATGAGAACTTGGGTTTGATCACTATTCTGATCACCTTACATTTCTTTCGATAGTGGTCACGTTGTTTAGTGTCGATGACACTATACAGTAATTAGCACGGAAAAAGTTTTTCAAAAAACCGTTTGGACCCGATGTGGAACTGAACGTGCCAATCAGTGAATGTAAGAATATAAAGCGCACAGCTGGCTGATTTGCCCCTTCACGTGCATCGCCTATGCTCCTGCCCTGCATTTTGTGTGATTGGGACACAATATTTTTGGTATTAATTCTTTTTGGATCTACCATAATTTTAGGGGGTTAAGCTGATTGGCTTTAGAATCGTTTCCAACGTCAAGGAGTAATTTCTCTTTATTAGTCTCATTTTGAAACACCGCTATCAAATGGCTTGACCGCTCGTACCAGGTCAATTGATACCATCGGTAGAATATGAATCGTATACGAAAGCTTCGTGAATTTTTGAACTTCCCTCGTAGTTAATTAAAAATCAACACTGCTCCTCACTGAAATAACTGTTTTTGTTTGGTCATAAACAACGACGACAAAAAGTATTGAATAGTATAGAAAACCTATTGCACACCTTTTCCGCTCTCGTGTAGAGTCTGAGTAAAAGAGCATAAACGAGTCTTATTCTCTTTATAGAATATTTCAATATAAATGAACCATTTCGACAATGTTATTACATAAAACAATATAAAAGCATAAATGTTTCAAAAGGCATCACTGTTTCACGACAAAATTATGAATCGTTCCATGAATTCTCTGTACTATTCAATACTATTTGGCGACGACGACCTGCTTGTTTGTTCGCTGCCGCTACATCAATACCATCAGACTTATTTTCAGGCAGGCAGAGACTATTGTTGTACAAAAACCAAGTATGTGATGCTAACGCTGTGTGTTGTTTGCATGTGTTCACTTTGATAGATTGCCTTACCCGTGCCTATCGATGTAAACACATGAAACACAAACAGTTGCTATTTTAGCATCCTTTACAACAGAATGTTCTCGAATCGAATTTCTAATATGTAAAACCCCTTGTTCTCAATATCACCCTTTCTGGCAATCCTACTGTTAGTGCTAAACAACAGTTACAGTTGTCGGGTTGTAGGGAATTTGACATTTGACATAATGACCCTTAATGTTTTGAAAGAATTAAAATATCGTTTTAAAATTTATATATTTTTTTTGTATGAAATACTTTTTAAAGAAAATTTTTATTTAGCAGTAAAATTATATATGTATATGTATATATATTATGTAGCTTATATATGATGATTGTTATAGACTAAAAATACATACAGATATTATTATTATATACTATTTATATAGATACATACAGAGTAAAGTTTTATCATAATTATTGTATTTTTTGTTTATTATTAATATTAATATTACTTTTGTTGTGTTGTTATTAATTATTTGTATATATTATGAAATATATATTTATATCTTTATCGTTTAAATTTGTTTTGTAGTTATATGCATAGGTTTATAATTTATTAAAAATTATCTTTAAATTAAATATTAAAAACTTAAAAAATGGTTAATTATTTCATTCGTTAGCATTTTATGTGTTGGTATGCATTTTGTTTTATCATTAATCATTAGAGAGAGAGGGGCCTTTTCGTATTTTTGTGTGTGTCTTGTTTTTTGTCTATTTAATATTAATTACGAATAATTAATTATTTATTATTTTTAATAGGTTTCTTTATTCTTAATTACACAATATAAAATCAATATATAATACATACAAGACCAGGTATGTGTAATAATATAATTTTCCAAGAAATAATACTAAGATTAAAAATTTTGTAAACATAAAATTAGGATTTAGGGAAAAGTTAAATTAAAATTATAGTGAAAAAAATATTTAAAATGTAAAGTATAGCATTTGTTTCAAATTACTTTAAGGTTTTATAATTAAATTATAGACTTTGAGACCTGTTCGCAATACTTGGTACTGTTTTCAGGACAAAGTAAAGTATACATTTTTATAATTTCGTATATTTTGTGGTTATTTTGTGGGACTTAAATCTAAAATTTTTAAAATTTAAAAGGGAAAATTTTTGTTTTATTTCTAAAGGAAGAAAAAAGAAAGATATTAGGAAGCCCCTGGGTCAGGAGGTTTGGAGAAAAGAATTGCATTTGTGGAAGAAGCACGAATACTTGCTTGTTGTTAGAGCAAAATCTTATAAAATTACCTCACACTTGGGAACTTTAAAATACAGTTGAGATACAAATCAGAATATTATACAGAGACGTTTGCAATTCTGCAATCAATTTTTTCAATTCTGTAAATTCTTTCTAAGGTATTGAAGTTATATTTGAAAGTTTAAAATCTTATTATGAATTTGATCCAATAATGAGGATTTGCTACTTTAATTTGGCCTTAAATTTTGTATACAAAAACGATAACGAATACAAGAATTAAATATAAACCACTTTTTACAAAAATTGAAGAAAAGATCTCAATATTTCAATCCTTTTTAGGATTTAATGATAAACTAGTTAAGTTCATCGAAATATATAAAGTTAATTTCATTTAAACCAATTTAATGATGAAAATACTGACTCCTTTATTCCCTCGGAAATGGAATTTCTCTTAAACCCATAACTGTTTTTTTTTTGTATCATAGAGCTGGCTCCATGCCACACAAATACCTGTTCAAACAGGTATATTTGTCTCTACTACGTACTTACTTTTCCATTTCAAGTTTAAATCTTACCAGGAGATACACTTGAAAACCCTTTGAATCGAATTGAGGCATTCCCAAGGGCAAGGAATTTAGTCTGTTGCTCGACATCGAACGAAAACTTTCGCTCGTGTTCTAGTCCATAGAATAATACATACCATAGAAGTTTTTATTCGCTCAATAAATTAAACGTCATAGGTACGATGGAAAGTAAACATTGGATGGTGGAAAATGTGGGTTCAATAATACCAGATAGTGGCAATAGTATACAGCGATCAACAAAGGAACAACAACCGAATTTCTGTGTTTTTGTGACAAACTTATTGTGCTAAATACAATACAAATGTAATCCAACGATAAAAGTCAACAAAAAAGTGCAAAATATATTTAAATTTTTCAGTTCTACACCAAAACGACAGGAAAAAGTTAAGTGAACATATTTTGTAACTCCACCTGGTGTAAGGTAATTTTAAATTTAATTGCTCTCATTTCCACAAACCTACGATCATAGAATAACACATACGTAGAAGGTTTTATTCGCTCATCTGACGTTTCATTTCACACTCTCTCGGTAGGTCTGTGGAAATGAGAGCAAATTAAATTTAAAATTTACATACACCAGGTGGAGTTACAAAATATGTTCACTTAACTATTTCCTGTCGTTTTGGTGTAGAACTGAAAAATTTAAAAGTAGTTTGCACTTTTTTGTTGATTTTTATCGTTGGTATACATTTGTATTGTATTTAACACAACTAGTTTGCCACAAAAACACGAAATTCGGGTGTAGTTCCTTTGTGGATCGCTGTATACTATTGCCACCATCTGGTATTATTGAACCCATATTTTCCACCCTCCACTGTGTAATTTCCATCGTACCTATGACGTTTAATTTATTGAGCGAATAAAAACTTCTATAGTATGTGTTATTCTATGCCTACGATGAACAGTGTGAAATGCAACGTCAGATGAGAGAATAAGTTTATCTACGTTTGTATTATTCTATGTTCTAGTCGAAAGAAAGTCATTTGTGTTCCAAAATATGTGTTTGACATTTCAATTGATATGTTTTAAATATTAATTGATTCCTTTTAAATTTTAATTGATATTTTTTAAATTTCAATTCATGTATTTCAAATTTCATATAGAATTTTTAAAATTTGAAATTCCAAATATAATTTTTAAATTTCCTTAAATTTTTTTTTAAATTTCAATTGGAAATTGTGTAGTTGAAAGAAAATTGGTTGAGTTCCACAATCTAGGTATTTCAAGTCGAATGACAACATAAAAATGTTCAAAACTTGTTAGTATGTACAAATTTTGGTTAATCTATTTCAATTGTTCCGAGGCTGAGGCCTCTGGATATAAGCCTTTTCTGAGATCCAGAACACTGCGATATTCCGGGGAACGAATGAATGTACTTTCTGGCTAGAAGAGGCTGTACGTTGCCTAATATCGGCTCTCTAGTGGATGTTCATCCGCCCATCTGTTACCTTTTTGGCTTAGTGGAGGACTGGATGTGGAAAACAGCTAGCAGACTTTGGGTATCCAGACCCGACTGTATAACCGCTAAATCACTGTGGCCTGAGCATAGCAGATCGGGATACATGGATGGCTTGTGCAGGGGAGGTTTGAGACTGGCCAATGGAATTCTAACCGGCCACTACAATATTAAACACCTGACGGACAAATGCGATAGTTCTGTACCGGATTACTGTCGTTTGTGCGAGGACGAGGAGGAGTCCGAGACGATGGAACGTCTTCTTTGTAGGTGGCACGTAGGAGACTGAGCTACTTGGGGCAATACCTTATAGGGGACATGGAATCTCTCTCCTCAACAGGTGTGAGAATACTACTAAGTTTCATGAGATGCCTCCCATGGTTGATCGGGTCGAGATAAATGGCCGGGGTTCATTGCTGTGAGGGCTTCATAATCAACATCTCTTTTTAATTTTGAACATTCTCCTTTGTTCCATTCCCACTTATATTTTCTTCTTTTCTTTCCTTTACTCCCTCCTTTTTTTCATCGGACAATCACAATAAATCAACAACAGTTCGCCGAGTGCAGTATGACTTGGTTTTCTACCAGACCACACGTTTCCCAAACCTAACCTAACGCTATCTCAAATATTATGTCATTTAGGAACAGACGTCAGTCAATGGAACCCAATGTAAGTCGAATGCGAGTAACTGACTTTTGTTTGTTTAGCTTTTCGTTCGAGATCGGCGAACAGGCAATTAAAATGTATCTATTTCGAATGTATTGACGAACGAAACCTTATGACTTACGAGGAACTCAATTTCACACGAAATAGAGTGGATGGCTTTCGTTCAAGATCGAGGAACAAGGGCACTAAAATACACAGAAAGTTGGTAAATAAAAAGTCATCAAATATTCAAAAATTTCTTAAATTGTTTTGAATATTAAAGAACCTTTTTGTTTTTCTTTTAGAGAAAAACAGTAGCTAGAGAATAGGAAACTACAGAAAGAAAAACTGAGAGATTTGTATAAGTAGAAAAGACTAAAAGAAACTACATTAAGGGCGAGTTTCACACTCGTCATCTAAAAGCTCAATTTAAAAGCTCACACAAAATTTTCATATTAAATGACATTTAAATGTCAAACATCTGGCATTAAGTTCATTTAAATTGAGAATTTTGAACTGTGAAACTGGCCATAAGAGATAGAAATACTTTGAAAAACTTCTTCCTTTAAATTAATATAATATCTTTTATAATTTTAAAGAAACTTAGCAATTCCGAGCTTATTAAAATTCTAATCGCTTTAGGGTTATATTTATAAAATATTTAAGTTTTATTTATATGAAAATGTTGCTTAATAAACGATTAATTGATTTTAGTAATAAAACCCCTTATGCCCTATTCCTCGATGACGAACGAAAGCCAGTCGTTTGATCGCAAATGAACAACACATTCGAAATAGTTAAATTTTACGTTTAGTCGACTTAAAATGACAAGATTGTGGAAACCGGATCAGATTTCTATCGACTATAATATGAACGAAAGATTTCGATAACGAACGAAAGATTTCGATGACGAACGACAGCCAGTCTCTAAAATTCACCTGAAATTGGGTTTCACTAAATCAAAAGGTTTCGCTCGACTGACCAGCACATTCGAAATAGTGAAATTTTATGTTTAGTCGACTTAAAATGACAAGATTGTGGAATCCGGATCAAATTTCTTTTCACTATAATACGAACGAAAGATTTCGATGACGAACGAATTCAGCTGAAATTGGGTTGCACTAAGTCAAAAGGTTTCGCTGTTCTGACCAGCACATTCGAAATAGAGGAATTTTACGTTTCTGCCGACTTAAAATGTGACAAGATTGTTGGAACCGGATCAAATTTCTTTCGAATATAATACGAACGAAAGTTTTCGATGTCAAACGAAAAATTTCGATGACGAACGAAAGCCAGTCTCAAATTCGCCTGAAATTGGGTTCCCCTAAGTCAAAAGGTTTCGCTCGACTGACTTTACCATTGATCACAAATGACCAGCACATTCGAAATAGAGAAATTTTACATTTTGTCGACTAAAAATGACAAGATTGTGGAAACCGGATCAAGTTTCTTTTGACTATAATACCAACGAAAGATTTCGATGACGAACGACAGCCAGTCTCTCAAATTCACCTGAAATTGGGTTCCACTAAGTCAAAAGGTTTCGCTCGACTGACCAACACATTCCAAATAGAGAAATTTTGCGTTTTGTCGACATAAAATGACAAGATTGTGGAAACCGGATCAAATTCCTTTCAACTAGAATGCGAACGAAAGTTTTCGATGACAAACGAAAGCCAGTCGCTCAAATTCACCTGAAATTGGGTTCCCCTAAGCCAAAAGTTTTCGCTCGACAGACTTTAACTTTTGATCCCAAATGACCAGCACATTCGAAATAGAGAAATTTTACGTTTTCTGTCAACTTAAAATTGCAAGATTGTGGACCCTGTATCAAATTTCTTTCAACTATAATACGAACGAAAGTTTTCGATGACGAACGAAAACCAGTCACTCGAATTCGTGTGATATTTGGTTCCTTCAAATGAAAAGCTTTCGCTCGACTGACTCTACCTTTGATTTGACATTCGAAATAGAGAAAGTTTACGTTTTCGGTCGAATTAAAATAACAAGATTATGGAACCCGTATCTAATTTCTATCAACTACGAATGAAAGCTTTCGTTCGACATCGAAGAATATGCCCTAAGGGCGGTTTTCATAAAACGAATTCTGACGAATCGGCCAAAATTAAAATGAAAATAATAACAATAATATAGGTCAAAGAGATATTTCTTGTGACTTTAATAAATTTGTACAAGAATTACCGCATTTCATCTATGAAATCCTGTTTATTTACGTTTTAGTTTTGTTGGAATCGTTCGTTGGTTCAAATTCGTTTTATGAAAACATGCACTTACGGTCTGTTTTCAAAAAGAAATTCGAACGAGCGAAACAATCGGCCAAATTGAAAATTAAAAAATACGAATAGTATAGGTCATATGAAATATTTATATAGTATAATCGTTCTTCACATGTATGTTCCTTTAAAAAATGTTGAAAAAAAACTTCCTGATCTGGTCAATGAAACCCTCTTTATTTACGTTTTAGTTTTGGCCGATTCATTCGTTCGTTCAGTTTCGTTGTATAAAAATCGTCCGTTATAGTTTCCCTTATAGGTTTATAAAAATGTTGAGTGTTGCTTTAGAAAGTTTATAGTTTTAAATTTAAATTTTTAAACCTGAGTTTTGAATATTATCTTTACGACAAATAAGTAGAAGGAAAAGAGCAAGAATGAAGTGTAAAGAAAGGTTTTCAATAATCCAAGAATACATTACACAGTTCCCCAGCAGCAACTGGGAAAAAATCGAGCAGCATCGTAAGGAATTTCTCGGACCACATGACAAAAGATAAATTTCATTTTATTTCTTGATTTCGTTCACGAAAAACTTAAACTTTCGACGTATTGAAACGTTTTTCGAAGATACATTTATTAAGAAAATGTCATTAATTAAGAACATTTCACTATTTTCAATTTGTAGAAAATAGTAGTTGTGAGAAAATTCGTCTTTTTAAGACGGAATTTCTATTACAACGTGTCTGAAAGAGTTTAAATTTATCTTACCAAAAACAGCATTCTCAAAGAATCCTTCAATATAATTCTATTAAGATTAAGTAGGATATTGAAATATCAATAAATGAATTTGAAAGAATGTTCGATTTACATTATTTTCAAGATGTTGCTAGTCTGTAAGTATTGAAGGTCCATAGACTGAAATAAATACATTTTTGTACTCAACAGGAAACGGTCTTTCGGGTGTAATTTTGTAAAACTCCATCACTATTTCGTACAAGTTACTAAATTACACAAAAATATTACATTGTAAAACCTTTGAAACCCCTTCATTAGCTTCATTCTTTGAGAGATTAATGTACAGAGAGAGAAACTGTCCTGTTTATTGTTTGCCTGCTTTCGATCTTTTTTTTTTGCTTTTGTTTTATAAAAACTAATCTAAAGTTAAAAATTAAAACAATTTCAAATTGCTTTTTTTGTTGGTAGAAGGGAGCCTTAATATCTACAGATACTCTACATTTGCTTTACGTTGTTTCTGTTTTTGTTGCTGTTGTTGTTACGTTTCTGATTTCTTACTTTTAATGTGTAGATTTGCGTGTAATTTTAAAGTTTTCGCTTATTACTTAGCCCTGTTGTTCAGCTCTCCACTGGAGAGTTTTTCAATGAATCTGATTGGTGGTGACGTGGTCGTTGCTGTTGCCGTTGCCTTTGCTTTTGATACGTTGAAGACGACGACGTGGTCGGTGATGAGGCCACCACAACATCATCATTCAAATTGTAACTTTTGTGCTTTTTATTAATTGAAGAACTTGATGAACTCGTACTCGACGCTGATGGCGATGACGACGGAGTTGGATGATAATGGTGATACTATTGGGTCTTGTCTTTACCTGCACCTCCAGCGGTTACACTGAGTCCTAGCAAATGATCACTGGCCAGCAGACCAGCTGCTGCTGCTGCGCCCGGCTGATGGGCGTAATTGCGTATTTGATGCAGTGATATCAGTTGTGTGGGAAATCCAGCAGCTGCGGCGGCATTTTGTTGATAGATATAGGCTGCTGCAGGGGGTGCTCTTTGTTGGGCTAAGGCGGCAGCCTGTAGATGCGGTGGCGCTGAGGGAATGGGTGTAAAAGCTGAAGTGGTCTTGACATCGTACGCCGAGGAGTTCACCACCACCATATTGTTCGGCGAGTGGGACTGTTGATGTTGTTGCTGCTGCTGTTGCTGTTGTTGATGGTGTTGCTGTGATGTTTGACGTATCACCAGATCTTCACCCTGTTCGTTGGGGCTTTGCGAGTGATTAGGGGTATTGCCACTGTTCGCACTATCACCTCCCCCGCCTGAACCATTGGTCGCACCATTTACCAAACGCTGATGATGCTGCAGTAACTCCTGCTGCTGCTGCTGTTGTTGATGCTGCAGCGTAGAAAAGTTGTAACCATTTTGTGCCTGTTGTTGCTGAGCCTGAGCCTGTTGCTGCTGCTGTATGGCCTCGGCCAATGTGGCCGCATTAACCGCACCCTCAGCGCCCACCTTAGCCCAATAGGCGGCATTAGCATCGCCCGCCACCGCCGCTGCATTCATAACCACTTGACGCTGCAGACTTAAACCAATACCACCGGCCGGCACATGATGTTGCACATTGAGATTGGTGGCGGCGTGTCTTTGCTGCTGCTTTTCCGCCTTTTCCGCATGTTTTTGCAAATGTTTCTCTAGATATGTCTCTTGGGTATAGGATTTGCCACACAAATTACATATGTGCGTCTTCAAATGCTTGGAATCCTTGTGTTTTGGTATATGCTCCAGCAGAGTCAACTCATCGGTGAAACACTTGTAGCACGAGTTACACTTATAGGGTTTATCCGTTTGATGGCACCTTGAATGGGACTGGAGATTAGAGAGCTGCGAGAAAGCCTTCGGACAACCAGCGTGACGGCATTTATAGGGTTTATCGCCCGTATGGGTGCGTATGTGCTGTTGCAGATGCGAGAGTTGGGTAAATTTACGTTGACAAATTTCACAGCGATAGGGTTTAATGCCCAAGTGTATGCGGGTATGTTGGGAGAGGTACGATGAATTGGCAAATGATTTGGTGCATTGGGCACATTTGTATGGTTTGGTCTCCCTGCCATCCGGTGAGGTGTTTTGATGATGTGCACGATGGGATTTCTGATGATGATGATGTTGTTGTTCGACAGCGGCATTGGGATCATACTGCAAAATGCAAATAGAAAAGTAAAGAATGATTATTAGACCATTAGTTAGATATTGGCTAAAATAAAAGTTTAAATTTTTGGAAGAGGAAACTGAAAAAGGGTCAAGCTAGATATATGAATGTTTAGGTTTCGTCCCTGGACTAAAAACGGGATTTTGCTTTTAAAAACTCGTTGCAGTTGAAAATTTTGTCGTTAAATTGGAATTTTGGTGCAGAAATAGTGTGTAACTTTGGTCCAAGAAGAATCCTTAGTTAGGATACAGTGGCTCAAAATTTTAACACAAGAGCCAATACTAAAAATCATATTTCGGCATTTTCAAATTTCTCTGACACATGAGGGTGGTATAATGCCAAACCACTAATGAAAATCTTTAATCTGATACGCTTTTGTTCCGGGAAGAAATCTTAATTTGAACATAATGGACCTAAATGTTAACACGTGGAACAGTACTATATTTAATATTTCGGAGTTATGAAATTCCCAGAAGAATCCTTTGTTAGGGCACAGTGGGCCCTGTCGTATTTCGGCTTTCAGAAATGCTGACTTATGATGGTGGTAAATTTACAAAGCGCTAATGAAAACCTTTAATCTGGTACACTTTTGTTCCGCGAAGAATACTTAATTTGGACATAGTGGCCCAAAATGTTAACACACGGGCAATACAAAATTTAATCAGGTCGATTCCTATAGTCACCTTCACCATATATAATACGTTGGTGATGTGATTGCTAGAAAACATATGTTTTTAGAGATGTGCAAACAGAAACATGTGTTTTCTTTCACATCATATATATTCTAAAATACTCGTGTCTCTAATTTATGTCATTTTAGTTCGACGCCAATATCCCCGCGTTTACCGTTAATCTTGATCGCGTGGCATCCGGGTTAGAAACATCAAAAATTCATTTAATAAAAGTGATTTTTTCTAAAACTTTTTTCGGAATTAAAAAGGAGCCCTATCATTTTTGTATAAAAATACCTGATGTCATTCATTGAAAATATTTCCATCATCTTGTTTCTGAAGTTTTTAAAGACACTTCGTAGATTTCTCAAATTATCAGTAACATAAATCGCTATGAAATCCATTTTAAATTAAAATATGAGTTTTTGTTTACAACTTTTTGTTAATGACGAATAATTTTCCCAATCAGCTGATTACACCTACAGCTGATTTAATTAGTGATGCCAAAAATTTTAAAATTTTTATCGATAAGTCATCACGAGTATTTTAGAATGCATCGAAAAGAGAGCGTCGAAAGTGAAACGTTGCATTCGTCGAAGTGAAGCGCGTATTTAGGAATCGACCTGAATATTTCGGCGTTCAAAAAATGCTCTGAAATATGGGGGTGGCCAATTTGAATAGTACTAATGTAGGACTTTAATCTGTTATACCAGATTAAAGGTCCGCGAAGAATCCTTAGTTTGGGCACAGTGAATGCTTCAAAAGTAAAACAAAGTGTTTAATGGAAAAACCTAAAATTATGGGATTCTGAAATTCGTCAGAAACTTCGGAGTCTTATAATCAAAAAGAACATGCTTCGGCCTATTACTAGTGATGTATTTAGTTGGCGTATCGTAGTCCTTGATTTGGTCACAATATAATTTTTAACAATAATATTGAAAGTTTATAATGTTTCATGTAAGATTTGTCCGTATGTATAGATTTCAGTAATCAAAAACCTTGTTTATTTCAACATTGATATTTAATGTGCGTGAAAATATATTACGAATCTAACTAGCAACGACACAAACCGCATTAGATATCAGACCTCTGTTATTGAGTTAACAGACCAATATTAAATTATATAAACCCCACATATACCGTTTGAAAGAGTGGGCAATGTACTATTATTGGAACTATTCCATACCATCCAGTCTAATTTCAGAAAAGGATTTTTTCAGATTTAGGGTTAAATTCATTTGTAACGGATTTTTGCCCACTGTGTTCGAACGGGAAAAACTGCCACATATACCATTAGAAAGAGTTCAGCATGCGATATGGAAAAAATTATTCCATACAATTCACACGAATTTCAGAAGCAAATATTTTGCATTTTTAGATTCAGATTCTTTTTTGGAAACTGGCCTACTGTGTCGAAACGGGACATACTGCCACAACCCCACATATACCGTTAGAAAGGATGCAGCCTGTGCTATACGAATAAATTATTCCATACAATTCAAACGAATTTCAGAAGCAAATATTTTGCATTTTTAGTTTCAGATTCTTTTTTGGAAATTTGCCCACTGTGCCGAAACGGGGCAAACTGCCGCAACCCCACATGTACCGTTGGAAACGGCCCGGCATATATTATCGAAAAACGTATTCCAAACAATTCAGGCGAATTTCAGAATTACATTATAAATCCTTTTAATGTTTGATTATTGTTGGAAATTTTAACCACTGTGACCAAACGCTGTATACTGCCGCAACCCTACTACTACCGTTAGAAGGGTCCGAGTAGCAGTTGTCATGTGAACTATTCCAAAACATCCACCCTAAGTTTAGAGTCGAATTTTTTTTTCAAATTTGGGTGCTAAATTAATTTTTTACGGACTTGTGCCCACTGTGTCCAAACGGGACATACTGCCACAGCCCCACTTATACCGTTAGACGGGGCTGAGCATGTTCTGTCGAACCTCCTACTTCGTACCGTTCAATGTAATTTCGGAATCCGATTTTTTTTAATTTTTGGTGTTAAAACATATTTTTTTCGGATTTTTGCCCACTGTGTCCAGACAGGACATAATGCCGCCACCCCCACATACCATTAGAAAGGTTTTACAATATACTACTGAAAACAGTATTTCAAACAATTCAGGCGAATTTCAGAATCTCATTTTTTAAACTTTTAGTTTTATATTCTTTTTGCGAGTGTGTCCAAATGTGTCCATTGTGTCGAAAAGGGACATACTGCCGCAACCCCACTGCTACCGTGGCCGAACACGAGCTATCATGTGAACTATTATAAAATATCCACCCTAAATACAGAAACGATTTTTTGTTAAAATTTGGGGCTTAAATTCATTTTTTACGGACTTGTGCCCACTGTATCCAAACGGGACATACTGCCGTAACACCACTTATACCGTTCGACGGAGTTGAGCATGTTTTGTCGAAGCCCCTACTTCGTACCGTTCGATGTAATTTCGGAATCAGAGTTTTTTAATTTTTGGTGTTAATACATATTTTTTCAAATTTTTGCCCACTGTGTTCAGACAGGACATAATACCGCCACCCCCCACATACCATTAGAAAGGCTCCACAATGTACTACTCCACAAATTCATACAATTCAGGCGAATATCAAAATCTCTTTTTTTTAACTTTTAGTTTTTAATTCTTTTTGCGAATTCAGAATTAAGTTATTTAATTTTTTGAATTTTTGATTATGGATGGGACTTTTGTGCACTGTGTCCATAAAGGACATGCTGTCGCAACCCCACTACTACCGTTAGATTATTAAATTAATTTTTTACGAACTTGTACCCACATTTTTTAATTAAAAATTTTTTTTACATTTTTTTTATTGTCCAAACGGGACGAACTGCCGGATACCCACTTATACCATCAGAGATGGGTCTTCAGGTATTATCCAAAAAACTAGTCCATACAATTCGGAAGATTTTATTAAAAAGAATTATTTAAAATTTTGAATTTTTGATTATGGATGGGACTTTTGACTACTATGTTCAAAAGCACCATATGCCGCAACCTCGTCATACCATTGGAAAGGACCGAACATGAGCCGTCAAGTGAACTAGTCCAAAACATCCACCCTAATTTCAGGATCGATTTTTTATATTTTGGATGCAAAATTAATTATTTACGGATTTTTGCCCACTGTACACAAACAAGGCATCCCAGCGGCGGAAATCAGAAGCTGGAAGGCCTGAAATCATGACCCAGAAGAAGAGCTCGCAAAATATGCTCAACCAAATTTATTTGCGCGGTCTGTTCGGAAATATTGACACGGAATCGCTCAGTGTCTGAACAGAAACCCTCTTTTTCGTTTCGTTCGTGTTCTCGCTCTCGGGTTGAGCGTAACACACGAATCGGTCTCTTACTGACCACTCGATACGAACAGAACCGTTCGTCGCTCAGCTACTGAGAGTCAGTAAGTGAGTAAAGCCAAGAAATGGTCCGCAAAAAAGGTCTTTATTTTTATTGTTGCGTTTGCCTTAGATATTTTGTCACAGGCAAAGCATTAAAGAGGAAGGGAGAAGAGGATAGGGCGCTCATTTGTGTGTATATGCGTATGCAGTAACCAGATGTGCACAAAAACGGATGCGGATCCGTTACGGACCCGTTCCAGATCCGTAATAGACTTAAAAAAAGGAATCAGTGCAATCGCGAATTTACGTATCCGTTGCGGACCCGTTTCGGATCCGTAAAAATTTAGAAAATGAATCAGTGTAATCGCGAATTTACGGATCCGTTACGGACCCATTTCGGATTCGTAAAAAATTTAACAAAGGAATCAGTGTAATCGCGAATTTACGGATCCGTAACAATTTTAAAACGGAATCAGTGTAATCGCGAATTTGCGGATCCGTAAAAAAGTTAGAAAAGGAATCAGTGTAACCGCGAATTGAATAATCCATTTCAATCCCGATTTGTCTCCGTAAAAAAGGCAAGAAAAGGAATCAGTGTAATAGGTAATTGAGTTTTTTTTAAGAGAAGGTCCTTATGTGGGACCCAGAAAAATCAGTTTTTAATAATTTTTTTCGTAAATTACAACTCAATTGAAATCTATTTTTTTAGAATAGGAGAAAAGCATTGAAAGTCAAATTTCATTTCATGTCATAAAATTGTAACTTTAAAGCATATTGGCCAATTAAACAAGTACAATATGTCACTTATGTAAAATACTACTCAACAAAATGTTATGTCCTAATATGATGTCCGTAATGAGTCCGTAACGTATCCGAAAAACGGACATAAAATTGGGTTTTGAATCCGTTTTTTTGAGAGGAATTTCTCCCGCTTGCGGATCCGAAACTGATCCGTAACGGATTCCTCTACGGATACGTTTTATTAAAATACACGGGCCCGCAACGGATCCTAATATGATGTCCGTAACGAGTCCGTAACGGATCCGAAAAACGGACATAAAACCCGTTTTTGGATCCGTTTTTTTGGGAGGAATTTCTCCCGCTTGCGGATCCGTAAATGATTCCGTTACGGATAGAAAGTACGAAGAAGTGGATCCGTTGCGGATCGGAAACGGATCCGCTTGGCACACTGGGAATAGCCAGTGACTCTGCACACATGCATGCTCAGAAGACCGTTTGCCGAGTTTTTACGAAGTAAAGTGTCTCGAGTGAACACATGAGCCGAGTGAGAAAACAAAAGCGGTCGACGCACAGTGTACGATTTTAATATGGTAGCAACACTAAATTCCATAACTTTAAAACTATTCAAGATAAAGCAATGCATTTTGGGGTAAGGTTTTTTTATAGTTAGTGCAAGTTAAAGCAAATTATATTGATGCACAGACAAATCAGTGTCTATTACACTGCTTTACAAATTTTAACTTTGGAAAAATACCAAGAACGCCACATGCCTAGATAAGTTAATTGGGACATCCTGAACACGAAAAACGCTGTAATTTTTTTTTCCTAAGTACCGATTTTTAGATAACGGTACTTTTGTGTTTTTCGGTGTATCATCCCACTCAACCCCTTGTGGAGCCCAACCGAAAAGACCGATCCAGATATATGGGATATCGTTAAAAAGGTAATTGAATGCCCTTTCCGTCGATAAGCTATACATTTCTCTCTGATAAGAAATGACCGAGTAGTGGCCCCTCAAAGTTCAAAATTTGGTCTAGGCATGTGGCGTTCTTGGTATTTTTTGGCTGTAAACCAGTGTTATCATTGCGACCGCTTCAGTAGAAAAGATTCTAGATCCCATTTGACACACGTACCTCTCTCTGGAGACGATTTAAATAATTCTTTTAGTAATTCTGCTGAGTTACGTTTGCCTGTTGAACGAAGTTTTGTTTCAGCTGCCATAAACAGCTGATCTTCGCATACACTCTCACATAATTTCATCGCTTTCTTTTGTTTTGGCCAATCAGTAAAGCTTTTTACAGGTCTCCCAGCAGTATCATTTGGGCTTGAAACATTAACAAATGACGATGTAGTTATTTTCGATGCTAGCCATTCACTGTGGTCCGAATAAAATCTTGACTTTGCTCGATAGGCCTTAGCCCACCTGCTAGCAAAATGTTCTCACAAACGCTTGCAAAATAATTTTAATTTGTCATAATCTATTGCGCATCTAGAACCGCTACAAAGATTGTCTGATACTTCATCAACAAGCCTAGTGCATCGGCCTGTATTCGGTGTTACAACCCACAAATCGAACAAATGACGGTGAGTAATCGTAGTGGCAATTTTCCAAAAGCTTCAAGAATTTCTGGGGAAGCAAACGGCTGCAAAATTCTTTTAGTTACAGCTATTGTGAACACTTTCCATATTATTTTGACGAAACTTTCGCCCCCGTACTCTCCGATGTTTAGGAGATACAGACTAGAAAGTATTATGGATTTTTTCATATTAAATTATTAAAACCTGATTAACATTTATGAGAAATATATAAACAACATACGGTTTTTCGTTGATTTATATTTAAATATGTAATCATGAATAGTTTTTCTTTTAAATAAAAAAAAACCGCACCAAGAAATATTGTATAATATCTGCACAATCAGAATTTAAACTTTAATGAATATTTCCCAACTCATACTCAGGTGTTTTCAACTATTTATATTTGATATTGACAGTACTGTTATAAACTGCATACACAATTTTTTCATTTTGAAATCATTATTTTTATAATGATTAGGTAGCCTACTAACATACTCCATATTTGAAAAAACCAAATAGACCAAAAATAAATTAGGATTTAGTGTTGGCATCATATTAAAATCGTACACTGTGCGACGGTTCAGCGAAGTTCAAGCCAAAGAAGAACGAAGTTTGAGGGTTTTTAGTGACAGTTTCGCATTGTGTCAGTGGACGAGTGTTTTTTTTTCTGACAACAGGGCACCAGAGCTCTGCCCAGAAGGCATTCTATAGGATACGGCAGGGCATTGCCTACACATTACCTCCTCCTTTCTTTTTAACATTGCGTAAGATTGGGAGGCAAGGCCTTTCATTCCTCTCTATTAGAAGGCCTGAAAAAATAGTAGTTTTAGAAGGACTTAAGTAAAAATAAAAAAATATATATGCAAATTAGTTTCATATTTCTGATTTATACTTATTAAATTCTGCATCCACGGGACTCGACAACTTACAGTCGGACGCTGTATCTACTGGGCTAACGGATGTTATGATTTTGCAACGACGAATTGCGAACATGTGGAAAGACAGATTTTCATGAACAACAGCGTCTTCTGGAATTCTTTTAAAAGGCCTGCGGGGAAGCCTTATAAAATCATGCATTTCGCAGACTTTATTAATGTAGGCATTACCAAAGAAGTATTACGCATGCCTTATTCGTGGAAGGCCTCGCAAATTCCGCGGATGGGTAAGTGATAATCAAAAACAAAATGTATGTGGTTGTTGCCATAAATTTGCCATCAACTTACAACACCTCCTGCATCCATAGAGTAATTATTATTACAAGAGACAATATTTGACTCATCTGACGTTTCTACTCTTTGGTCGGTGTGATAGAAAGATGTGTGACGAAAAGTGACATACACCAGGTGGAGTTACAATAAATTCTGACTTCAATTTTTCATGTCATTTTTGGTGAAAAACTGTGAAATTTAAATGTGTCTTACACTTTTTTGACTGTTATTGTTAGCATACATTTGTGTTGTATTCAAAACAAAAATTTTAACACACAAAACGAAGTACCATTGTTGTTATTTTGTTGGTTCTTTTGAACCATTGCCTCTATCTGGTATTATTGAAGTAGTTCTTTGCAACATCCAACCTACATATCACACCAGGCCAAATGTCATAAATTTGCTGAGAGAAATGTTAAGTCTAGTATAGTAATTAGTCTATGGTCATGACTTTCGAAAAACACACATTGAAAGATATATAAAAAAAAAAGTTATAGATTTCAAAGGAAGAAGATTGTAAACTGACTTATGGATTTCAAAATCAATTTTTTTAAGGAATCTTGAATTTATGTAGGAACTGCTTTAAAATTAACTTAAGTTTTTATACCCTCACCCATATATACCCCCAATATCATTTAATACGTAAAAAAATGTAACACATAGAAGGAACCAATTTAGACCCTTAGTATCTTTGGACGAAATTCGTTTTAGGACTTTTTAAGACGCTTGAGGCATGTCCGTCTGTCTGTCTGTCTGGCTGGCTGGTCAACACGATCAATCTTTACAGATGACAATGAAACTTTGTCAGTGACTATTATTTGCCAATATTGAGTTTGGGATTGAAAATGGGAGTTTTGACCACGCCCCTTCTGGTAACTCCCATACAAATCGACACATTTAGCACAAAACCATATTTCTTTCAAAACTTTCTTCTGGTAGATGTGATTAGCTTCAACTCTCGCACCGGTTAATAATGTGTAAATGCCTACTTAACTGGAGGAAATGGACGAGATTGTCACGCCCATTCTGGTACCTCTCATACAAAACAGGGTGTTCGACCGGGTTGTCAATCCGATAAATCGCGTGATACACTTCCGACCTTAATGAAATTAGGTATAAGGCTTCACGTTATCAAAAGCTAATCACCGATTAAAACAAGGGTGTTTTTGCCACGCCCATTGTGGTACCTCCCATACAAAAGTTGTTTGGCCGTCTGGTTGTTCGGCATGAGAAGTCCCGCAAAACCAAACCAATCTTTATGAACTAGTTTGTACTAGTCAGTATTTAGCCAATAAAAGCTCTCCTAAAGAAAATGAGCTGTTTTGCCACACCCATTCTGGTACCTCCCATATAAAAGTTGGGCGGATGACCGGTTGATCGATACGACAATTCTCATAAACAACAACCGATCTTAATAAAATTCGGTACTAGGCAATATTTTGCTAAAAGCTACAGTGTAACTAATAACTGACTATTGTGCCACGCCCAGTTTCGTACCTCCCATACAAAAGTTGGGCGTATTTGGGGTTTTGATATTGTATTTGATATCTCCAAAATATCATAACCGATCTTAATAAAATTTGGTACTGATCACAACTTGTCATGCTAATTTGTATACCTCGCATATAAATACTGGGAGGGTAACTAACTAATTTGGGTATTCAATAATATTTAGCGCAATATCAATCTGCTATTGAATATGGTCACTTTTGAGTATGGGCGTTTTTTAACAGAACTCCCACGCAATGGATGAGGTATGGATGGTATGGTGAGGGTATGATTAAGTCGGTTCACCCGACTGAAACTTATGTACTGGTATATCCAAATTTTGCTGTTAGATTTGGCATTCGAGGAAAATTTTGAAATTTCTATTATATTTGAAATCTTTTTAAATGCCAGTTATGACTTCAGAAGGATGTGGGCTTTTGAAAGGAGTATGGATGCCAAATCAATTTTAAAAAGAATCGGAGTTTAAAACATGAGTTGCTTAAGAGATGCAATTGTTTAAAAGAGCATACGTATTTTGCTGTTGGATCTGTATTTTAAACATAATTTCGAATTTTCTGTTTCTTTTGGAAAACATGTCATGACTTTTAAAATGGCATTTCATTTAGGAACAATGTACAAGGACATAATTATCTATAAGCAGCCAGTTTCATTGCAATTTTTAAAAATATTTCTTTCACATAAAGGAATCATTTTGAATTTGTTCTTTTTCATATTTTTGTTTTCCCTCCCGCCATTGTCCTCTTACCTTTTGTTCGGGCTGCTCTACCATATTTGGTGTGGGCGGTGAATTTGGCGGACTGTACGATTGCTTCATTTGCTGCTGCTGCTGGTGAAGGTGTTGCTGCTGCTGTTGTTCGTGGGCCTGCTGCTGTTGTTGCTGCTGCTGCTGTTGCTGTTGTTGCTGCTGTTGCTGATGTTCGGCCACCAATTGTTGCTGTTGTTGCTGCTGCTGCTGTTGCAAATTAACACCTACTAAGCCATTTTTCAATGAATAATCCAAACGTTCGACATTTTGTCGAAACTCATTGATATTAAAGGGTTTATTGTACTCATGCACCAGCTGCGCCGTACGCAAATCGGCCGACGTCAAATGACTCAGCGATGACAAAACGCTGCGATCGTTCATTGAACGTAATTGATCGATTGTAGGGCGTCTATGTAGATTATGGAAATTATTAGCGCCGGCAGAGGATGGATAGGCGGTGGATGAAGCAGCTGCTAATGCTGTAAGGGCTGAGATATCAGCCATATAAAGTGTTTGGCTTTAACAATTACGCTGGAACAAAAGGTGACGTCAAATTGAGAGGGGGCCTAATCTTAATGAATGGCCTGGCCTATATACACATATATGTATATATATATATATATATATGTGTCAACAAATTGGGTCCCCTTTAAAGTGACAACAATATTCTCTTTTTAATTTTGTTTTGTTTCGATTTTGGTTCGAGGTAATACAATTTCCGGTTAGCACCACACGATTTGGTTCTGTTAGCCACCAAGCAAGCAAGCCAGCAGCAACCTTAGGTTAGTTCTCAATGATATCCGAGTAAAAACTGAACTTTATTCTTCGGAGACTCGATACAAAAAAGCACTCGACCGACTACCAGCTCAGCTCACTCTCCAGCTCTGTAAAGAAGTGAAATACAAAATGATCGAGTTATTACAAAATTAAGCCAGAAAAAATATTAAATTCATTCATAAAGTTTTTTGTTGATTAAGCATCATTTTGAATCATATGAAAATTTTTGCAATTTATGCGTAATTTTTTCCACAATTCGGGGTTTTATATAAACAAATTCTATATAATTCTAGTTTTCTATATAGGAAGTTATCGAAAACTATGATGAAAGTTAAAACAACAAAAAAATACCGTTTATTACAATTCAGCAAAATATTTATGGCTACGATTTTTTCCCCTTTAACTTCGATTTTATTTTAATTTTAGTTTTTGCTCAAATCCCTAGGTTAGCAAAAAAAAAAATATTGAAAAAAAAACAATTTTCCAATTGTCTTGAAACATCACCGATCGAACAAGTGTTGGGTACTAAACACACAAAAAAAATGCAAAAATTACAAACTCAAAATTCAAAAACTAAAAAAAAAATATTTCAGCATTTTTTCTTCGGTTTTCTGTTTAGGCACAGCAAAAAATAATAATAAGCGCCAATTATTGTGTAGAAAGAAGTGTTTTGCGCGTTGTACGAAAAAATAAAAAAAAATATTTAAAAAAAAATAATCCAGAATTACGTTTGCTTTTTGTTAAACATTTTGTGAACAACATGTGTTGTTCAGTTTAATGCGTGTTGTCAATGTAACGAGTTTTTTTTAAGGTAAAGGGCGATTTTTTGAATGGCCCTAAAACAGAGGCTAGTACCATGAGAAAGAGTCATACAAAATGGATCCGGAATCCTTTTTGCAATAAATTGAAAATCTACCCCTGTATTCATAACGAAAAATTAACCACCGACTATCATCTGACTAACAATTTTTAATTTCCAACACCTCAACTAAACCTAGTTGGAAACTTACTAAAGACAGCATCAGTGACTAATAAGTGACACGTCAGAGTCCCTGCTGACTTTCAGATGCGCTCCCATACAAACAACTTTATGACACCCCCTGACATTTTCATACATTTTGGTTAAAAACTCCGCAGAAAATTTCCGCAGTTTGGCAATAGTGGCGATTAGCTTATGACATGTACACCAGTCATGACATAATGCTGACAAATCAATAGAACGGTCTTACATCCATTGCCAGCCCGTCCACAATGTATGCCACCCACCTAAGGCAAAACTAGTGACATGTCACAAACGTGTTTTATATAAAGTCTCAGCACCTACTGAGATTATCCTAAGGAAATTCTACGGACAATGTCTTCAAGACAAATTTTCCAATGGGAATTGTATTCGATGACTGTCTACGAATCAAAAAAGATAAAACATTGAAAACGGGATTGTATTTGGCTAAAACAGACATGTTCATATTAGAGCTAGACAGTAAAGTAACGTATTAAGTTCTTGGGAAACTTTCGTAAGAAATTTTGTCATTTATTTCTAATCGAACATTTTTATTGCTAAGAGTTACCACCTTTATGTGATTTATCTTGCAAATATTTCATGAATATTTGCTCTTCGCACTCGCAAGTGGTGTTACTTACTTTTGTTTCTTAAATCGAAATGTCAAAATTCCGGCCTCAAACAATTATTAAACAATTGTTTTCGTACGAAATATCGTTGTCATAACATCCCTGTAATTAATTTTGATAACGAAATTTCTGCAGAGCTGAGTACCAAACATATGAAAAGTTCGGTTAAGCCCCGTAATTCAGGTCTTGCGAATTTTTCGTAAGATTTATTGCCATTTATCTCTAAACGGAATAATTTGTTGCGGAGAGTTACCACCTATCTTTGATTTATCTTGCAAATATTTCACGAAAATTTCCTCTTCCTACTTCATATTATTCTTTTACGCATGTGGTGTTTCTTTTGTTTCTTAAAACAATCGAAATGTAAAAATGCCGGTCCCAAATAATTATTAAACAATTGTTTTCGTACGAAATAACTTTGGCATAACACCTCTGTAATTAATTTTGATAGCGAAATTTTTGCAGAGCTGAGTACTAAACAAATGAAAGGTTCGGTTAACGAAATGGTCGTTAAGCCCCGTATTCAGTTTCAGTTTTCGTAAGAAATTTTGCCATTTATCTCTAAACGGAAAATTTTGTTGCGGAGAGTTACCACCAATCTTTGATTTATCTTGCAAATATTTCACGAAAATTTCCTCTTCGCACTTCATATTATTCTGTTACGCATGTGGTGTTTCTTTTGTTCCTTAAAACAATCGAAATGTCAAAATGCCGGTCCCAAACAATTATTAAACAATTGTTTTCGTACGAAATATCGTTGTCATAACATCCCTGTAATTGAGTTTGATTACGAAATTTTTGCAGAGCTGAGTACCAAACAAATGAAAAGTTCGGTTCACGAAATGTTCGTTAAGCCCCGTATTCTCAGTTCTTGCGAAATTTTCGTGAGAAATTTTGACATTTTTCTATAAACGGAAAATTTTGTTGCGGACAGTTACCACCAATCTTTGATTTATCTTGCAAATATTTCATGAAAATTTCCTCTTCGCACTTCATATTATTCTTTTACGCATGTGGTGTTTCTTTTGTTTCTTAAAACAATCGAAATGTCAAAATGCCGGTCCCAAATAATTATCAAACAATTGTTTTCGTACGAAATATCTTTGTCATAACATCTCTGTAATTGATTTTGATTACGAAATTTTTGCAGAGCTGAGTACTAAACAAATGAAAAGTTCGGTTTACGAAATGGTCGTTAAGCCCCGTATTCAGTTCTTGCGAAATTTTCGTAAGAAATTTTTGCCATTTATCTCTAAACGGAAAATTTTGTTGCGGAGAGTTACCACCAATCTTTGATTTATCTTGCAAATATTTCATGAAAATTTCCTCTTCGCACTTCATATTATTCTTTTACGCATGTGGTGTATCTTTTGTTTCTTAAAACAATCGAAATGTCAAAATGCCGGTCCCAAATAATTATCAAACAATTGTTTTCGTACGAAATATCTTTGTCATAACATCCCTGTAATTGATTTTGATAACGAAATTTTTGCAGAGCTGAGTACCAAACAAATGAAAAGTTCGGTTCACGAAATGGTCGTTGAGCCCCGTATTCAGTTCTTGCGAAATTTTCGTAAGAAATTTTGCCATTTATCTCTAAACGGAAAATTTTGTTGCGGACAGTTACCACCAATCTTTGATTTATCTTGCAAATATTTCATGAAAATTTCCTCTTCGCACTTCATATTATGTATTCTTTTACGCATGTGGTGTTTCTTTTGTTTCTTAAAACAATCGAAATGTCAAAATGCCGATCCCAAATAATTATCAAACAATTGATTTCGTACGACATAACTTTGGCATAACATCTCTGTAATTGATTTTGATTACGAAATTTTTGCAGAGCTGAGTATCAAACAAATGAAAAGTTCGGTTCACGAAATGGTCGTTAAGCCCCGTATTCTGTTCTTGCGAAACTTTCGTACGAATTTTTGTCATTTATCTCTAAACCGAAAATTTTGCTGCGGAGAGTTACCACCAATCTTTGATTTGTCTTGCAAATATTTCATGAAAATTTCCTCTTCGCACTTCATATTATTCTTTTACGCATGTGGTGTATCTTTTGTTTCTTAAAACAATCGAAATGTCAAAATGCCGGTCCCAAATAATTATCAAACAATTGTTTTCGTACGAAATATCTTTGTCATAACACCCCTGTAATTGATTTTGATAACGAAATTTTTGCAGAGCTGAGTATCAAACAAATGAAAAGTTCGGTTCACGAAATGTTCGTTAAGGCCCGTAATTCAGGTCTTGCGAAATTTTTCGTAAGACTTATTGCCATTTATCTCTAAACTTTGTTTCGGAGAGTTACCACCTATCTTTGATTTACCTTGGAAATAATTCAATAATAATTCTTCTTCGCTCTCCATTTTATTTTTAACTCATGTGGTATTACCAAAAAGGATGTACAAGTAGAGAAGAAAAAAGCACCGCAATGTGGCAACCCTCGTAGAAGAGAATTGTTTTCGTACGAAATGTCTTTGTCATAACATCCCTGTAATTGAGTTTGATTACGAAATTTTTGCAGAGCTGAGTACCAAACAGATGAAAAGTTAAAAATTCCGGTCCTACAAAATAACTTTGCCGTAACAACCCTGTAATTGATTTAAATTACGAAATTTTCACAAAAAGTTGAGTACCAGCAAATGCACAGTGAGTTAAATTTTCGGTTCACAAGATGTTCGTTATGTTTATGCACATAATTCTTATGGCAATGAAAATTTCGCAAGAAGTGAATACGGGACTTAAATAGGAAATTGTACTGGGTCCAACGAATGCCTATGAGGAAAATGAATATCGTGCATGCTAACTTTTAACCGACAGCTGTCATTTTACAAACAAAAATCATGAAATCAGTGTTGCATTTGGCTAATACAGATATGTTCATATTAGAGTTAAGATATGAAACTGTTATATGAATTTACTCTTGACTAAAGAGTGAGTAAGTCAAACAAAAAACATTCGGCACCGGGATTTGAACTCACGTTGGCGGACGATCGTTTCGAAGTTTTTTTTCTAATTGCAGAAAAACCCCCCACCTGATCTGTGTAGCTCATAAGAAATAGAAAAATATTCTTCTATGAAATAACTTTAAATCGAATCATTTAAAGGGTGTTTCTCACTAAGATTACACTTTTTAAATTTAGTGCCAATTTTTTCTGTGCAAGTGGCAACTCTGAAATTTGGCAGCTGTCACATATGTTTATTCCGATTTTTAAAAATGGAGGGATTTATGAAAGAACAACGCGTTATAATTGTAAAAACCGATTACAAAGCTGAATTTTAAAACATCTTGGATCTAATCCATTTGGTTTTTTTCTTTCTTTCACTAACCCTAATCCTACTTACATAAATTCTCAATCTCTGAGAATTTATGCAAGTGATAAAGAATTTCATCTGTACCACCACAATCCCCAAGAGACGATTCAGCAAATCTCTCTCCATATAAGCTATACATGAAATTTTTGGAAGGTTATGCTGAGACCGCTCGCAAACTTCGAAGGAATTTCAGTCGAGAAAGTGCACCTAATGTGTCAATCATTCGAAGAGTGGTCAAAAACTGAGACGGTTATGTACAGTAAGAAACCTGTGCGTCAACGCAAAGGTCGATCTATTGACAACATTACTGCTGTAAACGAGAGTGTTGAAATATAAACAATTACCGAGGCTGACGTTACGTGGCAAAAAGTTGGATTTTCTGTGGAAATGCTCATACTTGTACTAGCTTTGGAGGCCCACAACCCTTTTTGAATAAGACAATGTGTTCTACCTAGAGTGTCCAAGACCGAAAAACCCGGTTTGTTGGCTATTAACCGTGCCGGTTTTTTAAGAAACGTAATTTTCGAACAAACCGAGAACCGGTTACTTGATGTCGGTTAACCGGTTTTACCCGATTTGTATTAATATCCTTAAAAAAAAACAATAATCGGCCCTGTTCTGCATACAGAATCATGTTGAATCAGGATTTTCTTTCAGAATAAAAAGCCTACAATTTTTATGTTCTTAAAACATGAAATATTTTTGGTCTGAATTGTTTTGCAGAAACCCAAATAATCTGAAACGTTTTATGTTTGTCTGGATTCTGTTCATGTCTGGATTCTGTTCACAGAACATGGCCGAATAAATTATATGATTGTCGAATTTGAATGAAACTTTGGATTAAGAAATATGATTTCTATTTTCAAATATAACTTTATGCTTCAATAAGTTTTAAATGTCATTTCCAAACAATTTCTTTATTCAAATTTCAAAATGATTATATCTGTGATTTGAGTAAGAATTTATTTTTTTAAAATTTCATAATGTAAATTATTTTATAATAAATATTTTGAACTTAATAAGATTTTCATACATGAAAATCTCTTTCAAATTTGGTATTTGGAATTGGATTTCGGAATTTAAATCAATATAGGTATATATTTTGAATTTGAATAAAACTTTTAAATTTTATATTAAACTCGCATTCCAAATTGAAATATGATTTAAATTGTAGTTTAAAAGTATTAAAGATTTATTAAATAGAGTTGTAAAATTTGGAGTTTTAAACACGAATAAGTGTATGAAATGGTTACTAAACAAATAAAAAAGGCTACACGTGCAATTTAATTTAAATCAAAAAACCGCTTAGATCGGTTTTTGGCAAAATTGAAAACCGATAACAGGTTTCATGAAGAACTAATTTTTCGAAGAGTAGGACCTTAACTAGACATAAGGCCATCGTTTTTTTTTTTATTTTTTTTGAACTCTTTGCGCGACAACCCTCAATTTAGCCTTTTTTTCTAAATGTTGATTAAAATTTTGCATAGTTTCAAAATTGGAAAAGATATATTTGGAATCTGATTTACTGTAGAATTTGAAACGTATTGACAATATGGGCATTTCCAAAGAAAGGTCCACCTTTTGTCACATCACGTCACCCTCGTTAATTGCTTATATTTTAGGGGACCAGTTAATTTGACTGTTTTTTCTTCTTTTACTACATATAGAGCTACTTGCATTCTGTTTTTACTAAAAGAATAGTAAACAATCTAACCAGGGTGGCGCACCAATTGTGCTACAATAAGAAATTCAAAAAAACTGTTTTTTTTTCTCCCACTTTCTGTGGAAATACCCATATGAATACTATCTAAATTCGAATAGTACGACCGCTTATTCGTTCGTGAAAAGGCGAACCGAACTCCTGTTTAATAATGGCTCTCTTTAATCGATCAGTTAACGGTATTAATCCCCTTGTTACTAACACCAACACAAAGCCATAATACCACTACTACTTGGGATGTAGAGCAAAAAAAAAACAACAAAACTCCGATCAATGACCTTAACAAGAGCAAAGAATTGTTTATAATTTAACGCTTGTTGAAGAGTCCTTTCTCCTCCAATTCCATTTTTCGGAAGTAAACATAAAACAGTAATAAAATAAAACACAAACGCAAACAACAAAAAGAACTAACTGCCGGGCAATGTGAAAGCGCGAAAAATTAACGTAACGCAAACAAATAAAAACATTTTTTTTCTCGTTGTTTGAATTGTTAAATAAAAGCCTTAACACTAAGCCAGTTGACCGACCACACACACAACAAAAACACAGTTTGAGTGATGAACGACGTCGACGACGAATCTATGCAGTCACTAACTACTACACTACCCGTAAGATATGAATGAGAAGGACGAAAATGAAAACAGAAACAAACCGAAAAATAATTACAATCTGTGTAGTAGCCGTGTACAGCAGTCGCATGCCAAATTGTTTGTTTTTTTCCCCCACTAGTTGTTGTTGTTTTTTTTATGTACACATTAAAAACAACGATTGATATTGTCCAATGATGTCGTATTGTTTTTTTTTTTGCATTCACTTATTTCACCATTAATGGTAAATGTACGAATAAAGAACAACCAACACGAGGTGTAAACACCCTGTTAAAGATACAGTGGCTCAAAATTAAAATGTGACACCTATTAATATTACTTATGTTCCCTATATTCTACTGAACTAACTTAAGAAAACAAATTTATATATCGTTTTAATGCTAATGCGATGAGTTTATTGATAATATAAACAGAAGTCATTTTCATTAGTACAAAAAGTAAGAAACAAAAAAAAGTAAAGTAATTCATAGTATTAGGGTCAAAGTAATAATGGGACACGAATTAAAAAATAAGTAAATAAGGTATCATATTCAAAACTTCAATATTTTGTTGGGAGGCCCTTTTGTTGTATTACCGCTTTCAAACGTTGCGGCATCGATTCAACCAGCTTTCTGCAATAGTTAGGTAATAGTTTTTCCCATTCTTCCTTAAGAGCAAGTGTAAGTGTGTTTTTGTTGTTAATGTGGTGGGTTTTTAATTTGTGTTCCAAATAACTCCACACGTGCTCAATCGGGTTTAAATCCGGCGATTGGGGTGGTGTTTCGAGTACATGTGGGCAATTATAGAGCAACCAAATCCGAACATAATAACCCTTATGCTTTGGATCATTGTCCTGGTAGAAATAGTACTCGTTGGAAAGGCCTAATTTCCTTCAATAACATGAAGATTCCCAGGACCAGCTGCAGAAATTGCACCCCATACCATTACTGACCCTGACCCGTGCTTCACAGTCGGTCGTAAATTTCTCTCGCGCAGCTCTTCGTTCGGCTTTCTCCATACGTATGACTGTCCATCTGACCGGAAAATATTAAATTTACTTTCATCAGTAAAAATCACTTTGCTCCAAAACGAAAAATCTTTTCCTCTGTGCTCTTTTGCAAATGATAGTCGTTTCGGCTTGTTGACTTTACTGATATGAGGCTTCTTCCTAGCTATTCGACCGTTGTATTGATGCTTTCGTAAAATATTTCTTATGGTTTCGGGATTAGCATTTTTCCCCAAAAATATTTCTGCTTCAGCCGCCAGTTTAGGTGCGCTAAGATGTGGGCGTTTCTTTATTTGCTGTAAGAGCCAACGCTCGTCTGAATCCGAAAATATTTTTCGCTTGCTCGGTTTCCCAATGTTTTCAAAATTTTCTGAGGTTTTATATCTTTTAATAATATTAAACACTGTAGATTTTGGTCGGTTTTCCGCGATATCTCGCACAGATATTCCAGACTTTGAGTGGGTAGTTATTAATCTCCTCAGCTCTGGCGATGTTTGGGAACGACGTGGCGCCATCATGGATATTTATAACACAACTGACTGAAATATTCTATATAGAGTTCTCTTAGAAGTGCCAGTCAAAAAAAAAAAACATTTGGTACCGTTATCTAAAGCTAAACTGAAAATGGTTGCCATTTGTCCCATTATTACTTTGAGGGTCGTGATCTGTATTATTGTGAATGAATGCTTATAAATTTATTTCAATTGAATATAAGCCAGCAATTATTTCCTTAAATAATAAACACTAAAGTGGGAATATGAAATCATAAAAATAAAGTCAAAATTCCGTTACCATATTTTAAAAATAGTATATATGTACTTTATTATGTGGGTTAGTGTGCCATTCTAATGTTGAGCCACTGTAGTAGTATATGTATCTAGCTGGTAATAATAACAACAACCAAACAGTTCTTCTCTTAGTAGTATAGTAGAGAGGATAATAAATACAACAATGCTACTCATGTTAAGCAGCCATGCCAAAACGAATACAACAATGTGTTCGGCTTATCTTTTTTTTATATTATACGATGTTGTTGATTTTTGTTGTTGTTGGTGTTTGCCAGTATACTGTGCAATTTTGCCTCCTTTATTGTGGTCGTGTGTTGTTGTTGGTGTTGTTGTCTTTGCTGGTGGTGGTGTAAATCAAAACATTGGCCATTTGGTAGAAGCGAAAAAAAACATTGTACACATATTATCTTGTCCGTCGTCGTCATTTCATTCAACAGTAGCGCAAGTAAAGAAAGAACAAAAAAATTATAAAAATAAAAAGGAAAATACCACAAAACCCAAACACACATTTTAAATTGTCGTGTGGCAGCAAAAAGAAAAGAAAAACAGAACCGCAGAGCAGCGATACATAGATCTCTTAATTTATGAGCTGCAATAAAATTAGATTTTTTAACTGTTGTGTGTTTTGCTTTTTGTTTTTTCCTAAATGTTTATAAATACAAATAAAATAGGGTAGATTGATAGGAATGGTTGAAAGTGAAACTATTAACCCTTCTGTACGCGATAAAGTACCTAGGAACCTTTTTGACCCCCTTTGGTATCACATACATGATTGCTGACAGTGGATGGCCAAATTTTTAGTTACCCTATAGTTTTTGACGTAGAATACGTCTTACCTTACGGTATGAGGAGTCATGTCAGGTTTTTATTGTTGTAATCTATATTTCATTGAATTTGAGGAAACGGCTAGATGAATTTTTTTAAAAATTTTTTTGTAGGTAAATGAAGATGTTATCTTTCGTTTGATATACATTTCATATTGGTTGATATATTTCTAGTATTTTAATTTCTCAAATGAAAATTGTTTAAACACATACACTCAAACATATGTGTGGTGTTTGGTTGAGTGTTTTTGGTTGCTCAACATTGCTTAGGAACATGTATCTAGTAAAAAGTGAAACGAACAGCAAGCTAATGTTGCTTGGCAACAAGTATCTAGTAAAAAGTGAAACAAACAGTAAGCTAACGTAATAAAGCTTTTTTGCGAAAGCTTCAATAAAGCTGTTGTAACATTAATTTTGAATTGTAAAGCGTAAAGCTTTCACACAACGCTCGAATGCTAATGCGAAGACTCGATAAGGTAAACCTTTTTTAATATTAGGGCAGCCCTCTCAACATTCGCAGAACTTATTTCAATAAAAATATTAATTAAAATACATAAATTAAATTAAGTTTAAAAAAATTGAACATAATATTTTTTTTTAGACGGACTTGAATCAAATGCCGTTGGTAAATATAAAAATTACAGCAGACAGTTGTCCGAGGCCTTCGGCCACGGACTGTCCCTGCAGGCTGTGTCAGAGACACGGCCATTCAGTTTAACGTAGAATACGCCATCCGATAAGACAGAAAACATATATAACAATAAATGATAAATAATATAAGTAAATGAATTTATTGTTATATATGCTTTCTGTCTTATCGGATGGCGTATTCTACGTTAAACTTTATGGCCGTGTCTCTGACACAGCCTGCAGGGACAGTCCGAAGGCCTCGGACAACTGTCTGCTGTAATTTTTTTTATTATTTAACATTCAAACGCTTTTAATACACATATGGACATTTCCACAGAATAGTCCACCTTTTGTCACATCACGTCACTCTCGTTAATTGCTTATGTTTTAAGACCAGTTAGTTAGGTTGTTTTCGCATTTGTTATAAAATATAGAGCTTCTTACATTCGGTATATAGTAAAAGAATAGAAAACAATCGAACTTCATGGTCCTAAAATATAAACAATTTACAATGGTTTCTGTGGAAATGCCCATATAAATTTATTTCTTGTACCAGATGTTTTCATATTATAATCCTAGCAATACTGTCACATATTTTGTGCAGTGGCAACAATGATTGGTGCAATTAGAGTGAAGTTGTAGATCATTATACACTCCGGTTCACTTATTTAAAGGCACTAAAAATTCCTAGTCAGCAGCCTGTATCTGTTGCAATTTGTAACTGATTGCAGAATTTTAAAATGGAAATGGAAGCTAGACGTCTTGAGATATAAAAAAAAGTCATGACAATAGTAGTTTCTTAACTAAAGAACTTTTTTTGACCAATTTATAAAAAAAAGTCAAAAAATGTGCTATTTTTTTTGGTTCACTTGAATAAAGGCACTTACCAATTTTAATGAAAAACAGTTTTTCTTGTTTTTTTAATTTATTTTACTTTATTTAAGAACTATTAATAATGGGTACAACCACCTCTGTTTTTAGTAACTTCAAATATACGGGTTTTTAATTGAGAGATAAAGAGAATTTATGTAATCCAACGAAATTTGTTTCCAAGCATCCTTAATGGCCTGAATTACTGACTGCTTGTCATCAAATTGTCTACCTCCTTCATAGACCTTACGAGATAATCAACCCCACGCATTTTCGATAATGTTTAGATCTGTCGAATAGGGTGGCCAGTCTAGAATATTTACATTTTGGCTTGCAATGAACTCCTTTACTACTCTGGGGTTGTGTATGGGGGCATTATCCTGTTACAATATCCAAGATATGGGACCAAATAGTTCACTGAACTTCGAAAAAGCCGATTCCAATAACGTTTTATAGCTTGCAATAGTCATTTTTGCACTTTGAAATTCAAGATCGATGTTATGTTACGTTAAATGTTAAGGGCCGATGTTGAATGTGAACCACACCTAAACGTCAAGTTTTTTTCTGCATTTCATTTGACATCTCTCAATATCAGACTAACTCAGTTTGGACCATGGAAAGATACACAATCGAGCAACGCGTTAAAGTTATTCAGGCTTATTATGGAAATGGGCGTTCAATTCAAAATGCATATCGTGCACTTCGTGATATTTTCCGTCAATTTAAACGTCCAAATGTGCGTACAATCCGAAAAATTGTGCAAAAATTTGAGCATGTAGGAGATGTGAACACCAGTGCATGCTCGTACAGCTCGTACTGCAGAAAATATTGCTGCTGTTCGAAATTTTTTCCAAAATGAGGCCGGTCAGGCAGTTGCGTGAGATGATAACGAACATTTTATGGCCCGAAGTGGAAGATTTGGATGTGGACGATATGTGGTTTCAACAGGACGGTGCCACTTGCAACAAAGCTAACGAAACAATGGCCCTTTTGCACGACAAACTCAATGACCGTGTTATCTCAGGTGGTGGCGATGTCAATTGACCGTCAAGATCATGTGATTTGACACCGTTGGACTTCTTCCTTTGGGATTTTTTGAAAGTAAAGGTGTACGTCGATAAGCCAGAAACAGTTCAAGAGTTAAAGGATGAGATAATTCGCCACATTAACGGCATAGAACCTCAATTATGACTCAGCGTCATCGAAAATTTGGACCAAATTTTGGACCATCGGAACGGATTTGGCCAATATTTGGTTCCATACATAATTGAACCACACCATATTATCATAATAAAAAGAAATTACAATAATTTCCTAAATAATTTGTTTTATTCAATTTGTTTATTTTATTTTATTCTCCCCTGTCCCTTCATGGGATGTAATGGGAAACCATTTATTTATTTATTTTTATTCAAAATCAACATCGGCCCTTAAAATGTAACCACCCCTACCTCCTAAAAGGCATAGCATATTCAGACAAATTTCCTGGTCAAGATCGAGAAGTCAATCAGGGTCAAAAGGTAGTATGCCGTTAATTTTTTCTCTACTTTGGATTTGGCAGCAATGTTGTTGAGACAGAAAACTGGTTTTATAGGAACTTTTCGCTCAAATAAGGCATTAATACCAAAAGCATTTCAGAAAAACTCTGCCTGTCCCATTCAATGCACAATATTTGATTTTTACGAAAGGGATGTCTCACTAATCTCATAAGAAAAGAACAAAGCGGTCCAACTTTTATCCACATTGCACTGACGTTGACAATGCCTCTGAAAATCGAAATTTTCACAACTGACGTTTATACTTAAGACCGGAGATATTTTTACGTTCAAAATTTTGATATACATTTGGGGCTTTTCCAATCTTTCTAACACAAAAACAAGTAACAAAAGTCCTTGCTCCCTTAATTATGCCCTCTTATCTTTTTGGTACAAAATATATTAGTTAGTTTTTCCGGTATACACTTTTATTGTTTACTTGTTGAATTTATCCTCTCTTTGGCAGGTAACAGTTTTTGATACTGTTGTCACAAAAAAAAAGTGTCATAATACCGATTTGTGACAATTTTGTAACCCTGCCTGAATGGGACTGTAAGTAAAGGGTTTTTCAACAGAGACGCTACAAAAGTAAATCGATAGGGACAGCAAACGACGCCATATTTTTCGACGCTCTTGTGTCATTTCTCTTCAGTAAGGTTTGCCATTTCATCATGGAAAGATATACGAGTCAACAACGAGTCGAAATTATTAAAATTTACTACCGAAATTTGGAGTCAGTGGCCTCAACTTCAGTGGCCTCAATCATCTTCAGCGATGAGGCTCATTTCTGGCTGAATGGCTTCGTCAATAAGCAAAATATGCGTTATTGGTCAGACAGCAATCCACACATTGCATCCCGAAAAAATTACGGTTTGGTGCGGTTTATGTGCTGGCGGCGTCATTGGGCCGTACTTCTTCCGTGATGATCAAGACCGGCACATTACTGTGAATGCGAATCGCTACCGTTCAATGATAACCGAATATTTTTGGCCCCAATTGGATAATATGGACTTGGAGGACATGTGGTTCCAACAGGACGGCGGCACAAGACACACAGCGAATGCCACAATCAATTTATTGGAAACCAAGTTTGGTGAACGTGTTATCTCACGAAATGGCCCAGTCGATTGGCCGCCTCGGTCGTGCGATTTAAATAAAAATAAATAAATGGTTTCCCATTACATCCCATGAAGGGACTGGGGAGAACTTCTCACAATCACTGAGCTGTGCGCTTTCCAGTTTTCACTCACTGATTGGGACCTACAGTTTTACACCGATTCCGAACGGTAATTTGAGAAGCTTTTTCATGGCTAGATACTCGATAGTGTCGCCGTCACTATGCGAGGTGACCGCCGCCGAAAGAAATTTGAAGGTGGTCAGAGCCGGGTTCGAACCCAGGATCTCATGTACAAGAGCCGCGCACACTATCCATTGCACCACCGACGGCCACGGCGATTTGGCGCCGTTAGATTATTTCCTGTGGGGCTACGTCAAGTCTATGGTCTATGCCAGCAAGCCAGCGACGATTGATGAACTTCGTACGAATATCGAAAGTGAAATTGCAGCAGTATCGGCCGATTTATGCTTGAAACCCGTCGAAAATTGGGTTCAGCGTCTGGACTTCTGCAAGCGTGCCCGTGGTGGCCATGCAAAAGAAATCGAGTTCCATACATAATGGCATCGAACGTACTTTCACAGGAATAAAGAATTTCATTGGTATCTAAAACCGGTTTTATTTAAAAAAAAACTTTTGTAGCGCTCTTATTGAAAACCCCGATATTTCTCCTTCGAATTGAATCCTCTGCACAAAAAAGGAGCGATGATCGTAATGTAGGTTTGTTTCGTTTAAATTTTTTATAAAAAAACTGCATTCAAATTATATTTAGACAGTATACATTCAAAATTCTGTCATGCCTATTACTCTACCCTTTTTTATGGACTTTTTTTTGTCTACAGCTAGTGAACACAAACTCACGCACATGATTATCCGCTTGTTCCTTCTTTTTTTCAATAAAAAAACAAAACAAAAAATATAATTTGAAAGAAAAAAATATTGTATTTAAATGAAAAAGCCCCCCCATAAAGAAAGAACGATTTATTAATTAACTTAATGAATAAACCAAAATAAATGTATAAACATATTTGATTTAAAAACAGTTATGTATATAAAATTAAATACGACAATTAATAAAAAAACAAAACAAACAGATGGATGGAAAAAAACAACAACAAGGTAAACACAAACATAAAACAAAACGCTGTCAAACACCGACAGACAACAGCAACACACAATTGTATTATAAAAAAATACACTTTTTGGAAAAAGAAAAATTTTAATTTTTAGTTCCAAATTCCATTATATTCAACTCATAAAATTCCCAATTCATTTACTTGTATTAAGTCAATATTGTAGTATTTCTCACACATGCTTGCGTACATCCCATATGTGGTTATTTTTGTTGTTGCTTGACTCTCATCTTTACTCCTTCGTGTTTCTTCTTTGTTTGCTTAATTTCGTTGTGTCGTCCGTCGTGTTGTAGTAAAGTGTGATGATGATTGTTTGTATGGATGTGTAATCAAAAGCATTAAACAAATTTTCTTCTTTCATTTTGTTGTTGTTGTTGTTGTTGCTACTTTTGTACTCTTTTTTCTCCTCCACCACCCTGTACTTTTTTGTGTGATTTGCTTTTTTTTAGCAAAAACTGTATGTACTCGCCCGTCTGTCCATCGTCATCATCGTATAAAAAATAGTATACACACAAAAAACTTGTCAGAATACAATAACTACAACAACAACGATAAAAAGCATGCAAAAAAAAGCCCAGCAACAACTATGAAGCGCACACAAAGCCAGAGAGACATTGTACAATATTTTTTTTTTTGAGCGAACGAGGGCGGTTGTAGTATCCCCTCTGTCATCGTTAATGTTCGTATAATTTGCGCGCGGTTTATAGGCAAATGTGGGCAGCAGCAGGATTGCCAGGTTTCTTATTTAAATTGCGTATTTATGTATTTAAAGTCCGGTATTCAGTTTTTATGAAACTTTCGTTGCCATAAGAAGTACGTGTATAAAATATAACGAAAATTTCGCTTACTTTCACGTACTCAGCTCTTTGCGAAAATTTCGTAGCCGAAATCAATTACAGGGTTGTTACGCCAAAGTTATTTCGTACAGACACAATTGTTTGGTCTGGCATTTTGAAATCTTGATAATTTTAACAACCAAAAGCAGCACGACATGCGTTAAAAATAAAATGGGACGGGAAGGGGAATTATAAATTAAATATGTGCAAAATAAATTTTTTTTCCTTCTGAAAACTAACTAATTTAATGTCGACCATATACAATTTTTTCGATAATATCCCGCTCTCTTTATCATATACTTGTTTCTCTTTTGGACTTTATTTGTTGCCCCGTTATCAATGATTATCGCTGTAAGTTTGCGATTCAATAGAAAATAATTATATGTGCAGTCGCGTTCCTGACACTTTAAAGTGAACAACTCTATTTTTCTCGGGTGTATAAAAAGTATAAAATATCTTTCTGCACGTGAGTAAAGTGATCGTTATGAATATATTCTAAGAAACCTTTTATTCACGGTTTTGTTCCTAGTTGAACATGCCAGGAGGAAGTGAACTTACGGATGAGGAGCGCGGAAAAATTGTTGGAATGACACTTGCAGGTAAAGGAATTGGCGAGATTGCAGCTGCGGTAAATCGGCATCGCAATACAGTTTCGAATTTCCTCAAATACCCCGAAAACTATGGCTGTATTAAGCGCAGTGGACGCATCACAACTGTAGACCAGAGGACTAAGCGGCGCATTCGGCATTTAGCAGCTAATGAGAATATGAGTTGTAGGGAAATAAAGGTAGAATTGCGTTTAAATGTAATGAGATATCGTGTCCAGCAACTGCTAAAGGACGATATAGGTTTTCGGTACCAAAGCAAAATGGCCAAACCAGGCTTAACCCAGCGCCATAAAAATGCGCGTATAGCTTTTGCAGAAAAGTACAAGTTTTGGGAGGACGAATTTGTTTAATTTGGACGGACCTGATGGTCACCATAAATATTGGAGAGATTTACGACATCCTGTATTTGGAGCACGATGGAAGTCAGAAATATGCTTTGTCCCAACTAAAATGAATGCGGAAGTATACGTTGATCTGTTGGACAGCAATTTAATTGACTTTGCTGGCGAATTATATGGATATAACTGAACTTTTCAACAAGACAACGCCCCGATGCACATTGTTCGGCTCACAAGGGATTTTTTAAGTCCCGAAATATTCCATTACTGGAGGGGCCAGCCGTAAGTCCCGACCTCAACCCAATTGAAGACCTCTGGGAGACACTTTCCGCCGAGGTGTTTTTAAAGTAGAAGCAGTATACGATGCTTAAAGAACTGAACCTAGCAATTTTGGCGGAATGCGAGAAAAGTGACATGTCCACTTTAAACAACTTAGTGGGTTCTATGACACGCAGGCTACAAAAAATTCGTATACATAAGGGCAACTCAAATTCATATTAATTACATATTTTAATTGGATAAGAATAAGAATTAAATTTAAGTTTCATTTTTGCATATATAAATATTTTCTATGAAAAATATATCAAACACTTTTTGTTTGTTCTAATACAGAAATGAAAAAATATGTTTTCTTATAATTTTAAAGAACACATAAATATAAACTAATATATAAAATAAAAATCAAAAAAATTTTAGTTTTCAAAGCTCCAACTCAACATGATACATTGCACATATAAATATTTGACAGGGGTATAAGGTAACTCTCCGCAACAAAATTTTCCATTTAGAGATAAGCCTCGTATTCAGTTCTTGCGAAATTTTCGTAAGAAATTTTGCCATTTATCTCTAAACGGAAAATTTTGTTACAGAGAGTTTCCACATATCTCCCGATTTACCTTGCACATATTTCATTAATAATTCATCTTTGCACTCCATTCTATTTTTAACGTATGTGGTTTTACTTTTGTTTACTAAAATAATCGAAATGTCAAAATTCCGGTGCCGCTACAGAGCAATGATTGTAGTCTTCTTATGGGCTGAAATGGAAGATATGAACTTGGATAATCTTTGGTTTCAACACGATGGGGCACCATGTCGCACAGTTCATCAAACAATAGATTTAATAGAACACACTAATGGCCAGTTTTTCAGTCAGTGGTGATCTTCGTTTCTTAGCTAAATTGTGGTTAAACATCGATTTGTATTTTTTAGTCATTGTTTAACTATGATTTAACCACCCAATGTTGGTTGGTTAACTTATAGTCAGACCCATATTATTTTAACAATAAAATTACTGACTGTCAAAGTGAGAAATGAAGATTGTATAAAATAGTACATGTTTCAGATTTGCATATTTGTACACATACATACGTTGAGTCTAGATCGTTAAATTGTTGCGCCTATATAGTTTTTGATACATTTTTGTTAAAATGACTTCGATTTTATGCATCTATTTCTTGTTTTACATAATTCCTATTTGTTTGTTCCCCTTTGTTGTTTTGGTATTTATCCCAAAACACACGTTTTTCCAATAAGAATACAAGGGTTGCCATATTAGTTGACAATATGGCGACTTACATTAACTCACCACTGAAAAACAAAATGCTAAGTTAATCTCTAATTAACTTAGAATTAAGATTAAGTAATCCGATAGTTAACTACCCACTTAAAAACTGGCCATAAGACAGTGGGCGGCTTGGTTCAAATATTTTGCACCGACCAACATTTTAATTTTTCCTTGTTTAATTTTTCTAGCGTCAAAAATTAGGTTAGCCCCAGATCTACTCTAAATTTTGACAACGAACCAAATAATGACATTTGTTTAACAACAAGATGTATTTAGTAAGGTGATACGATAGCATAAACAATGCTGATTAGTTTTGATTCATTCATTTGGCCAACAAAAATTGTCAAATGTTGTTAAAATAATAGTGTTTGCATGGTTTAGAATATAAAGATATGCAATTCTAAGTAATTTTTACAGTTGCATTTTATCGTAATCAGCTCGAACCGAAGTTTGTTATACAGCAGCAACAACATCTACTACTCCCACAAACTTTTTGAATAAATCGTTCTAAACAGGGACACAAAGTATTTATTTGTTTGGTTTTGTCGTTTGCTTTTTACGTGGAAAATTTAAAAAATGTGCTTAAATAAAACCGTCCTTTGGCTGAACTGTAACTTCATCTGTTCTTTCGAAGCCTCAAAAATAATTGGGACATATTATTTATTTTACTCACTTATTTTTGGTTTTGTTTTGTGCAGCGCAGCGACTGAATGTCAAAAATTTGTTCATGATGTGTCAAAATTTCATCAAATGAATCCGCACATCAAAACGGCAAACTTGTATCTACCATACCAAAATGTATTGACCCAATTTTACCACGGACTAAAAGAGTTCGATTAGTCCACAGCCTTAATTAATCTTGTTATGTGTTGGCGATGTCAATTGGCCGCTCGGAGCTGCGATTTAACCCATTTTGGGTAATGTTTTCAATGTCGTGTTAAAGTGTCTGCTTAATAATCGGTACTGTAATTTATAGGAACGATATAGTGCCTGTTAAGGCTTTTATATGTTTTACAATGGCAACTCTGATGAAATGTATGACTACAGTTGTCAGCGCTGTAAGATATCAGCTGTCTACTTTATTTCTGCCTTTGTGCAAAGTGTAATTTATTCAAATTATAGCGGAAAACAATCAAAAAACACCGTGGGAAGAACTTCGCAGTTGCCGACGAACATTTACTTGTTGACCTGTTGGAAGAAGGCAAGTCAATTTTAGAAAACCAAATTCTAAAATCGTAATATGAAAACAAAACAGCTGTTGCAACCACTGTCAGCTGTTTGCAATTAACGTTCCGATAAACTACTAACCGACGTTAAATCTTCTGTTAACGTTATAGGCCGGATAAATTTGACATATACATTGACAAAATTAAATTCTGCTAATAGGTACTGTATAGTTACGATAAAAGACAACGGACATCGAGAAAGTGGCCTTCATGTCGTTTTAATGAAAAACTGTGAAATTTAAACGTATTTTGGACTTTTTTGTTATATTTTATTGTTAGTAAATATTTGTAGTGAATTTACATAAATAACTTTAACGCACGAAACGAAATGCCGTTGCTGATTTAGTATTGGTTGGTTTGAGTCTTTGCCTCTATCTGGTATTATTAGCAATACTTTCCAACATCCAACCGCCCATCTGCAACACACCAAATATCGTCATTTACGGAGAGAGTTGGCTACTCTATACGTCATTACTCTATGGGAAAAATGGTTATATATACATATGTATGTATAACTATAATTGGTGGCCTTTAATAGGGCAATGGTTTTTGTGTGCGGCTCTTGCACTTCTTTTGAAGACGGTCACCTAGGTTAGTGCTGGCGACACTATCGAGTACTAAGCCACGAAAAAGCTTCTGAAAATACCGTACAGAACCGGTGTAAAACTGTAGGTCCCAATCAGTGAGTGTAAAAACTAGAAAGCGCACAGCTCACTGGTTGTGAGAAGCTCTCCCCATCCCTTCATGGGATGTCATGGGAAACCATTTTTTTTTATAATAGGATCTAATTTGATCAAAACTGTGGTGCAATGGTAGTGGGCGCGGTCTTGTACATGACAAAGTGGGTTCGATTCCTACTCTAACCACCTAACATTACTTTCGACGACCGTCACCTCGCTTAGTAACGGTGATACTATCCAGTATTTAAGCCTCGTATTCAGTTCTTATGAAATTTTCGTACCAAATTTTGTCATTTATTTATAAACGGAAAATTTTGTCACGGAGAGTTACCAGCTATCTCTGATTTACTCCATTTTATTATTAATGCATGTGGTGTTGACTTTGGTTGTTAAAATTATAGAAATGTCAATATTCCGGTCGCAAACAATTATCAAACAATTGTTTTCGTACGAAATAACAACCCTGTATTTGATTTTGCCTACGAAATTTTTGCAAAAAAAATGAGTACAAAGCAATATTCGTTGTTTTTTATACACGTACTTCTTATGGCAACGAAAATTTCATAAAAACTGGATACCCGGCTTTAGAAATAAAAAAACCTTCTCAAAATAGCGTTCAAAACCGGTGTAAAACAGTAAATACCAATCAGTGAATCTAAAGGGCACCTTAGACTATCGGCCGACTTTTGTATTAGGCATTGTTTCACCTTACACTAATCGGCCCGACAATCCGCTGGTCTAAGATGCCCTTAACACTATAACGCGCACAATTCACAAGCCTACTGGTTGTGAGACGCTCTCACCAATCCTTTCAACCGTGTTATGTATGATGTTGTTTGATCTATTACTATCTAATTAAGTCTAATTTGATCTCAAATTTGTTCCAGCCAGATATACATAACTGAATCTTATGTGAGATGTAAAGAGGGGAAGGAAATGTATACGCATATGAAATCTTTTCGAAGGTACAAAAAATGCCTCGAAAGCTTTCGCAAGGGAACCAAAAATGTCGGATATATTGGGGACACAAATATGAATATCGAAAATTTTTGCATGCATGAACATCTGCTAACGTCCTTCCGCCCTTCTGGATACCAAATAAGAATATAATCGAAGTTGTTCGCATCACTATCAGTTCAGAAAATTTTTTGTTAAACTTTTTTCGAATTCACCAGTCAGATAAAAATTGATCGACCAAGCTCATGCTCAAGAATGACAAATTTGTGGTTTGCTATAGAGGAGGTTTCTTCCAAATGTGAATGAGTATCGAATATTTCACTAGTCTAGGAGGTGCAAGGAGGGCCTTTAGGCATGCCCACCTGCAAGGAAGATCTACAGTTGAATGTCAAAAATTGTCTCAGCTAGTAGCAACTGCCTACACACAAATACACAATCACTCACTGTACAAGACGAATGATAACGATTTCATTGCGAATCAACGAGGAAAACTAGAGACAACAACAATCAGAACAAATAAACCCTCAGTAAAGGGCTCCTTAGACCAGGGGATTATCGGGCCGACTCATCACCCAGTGTAAGGTGAAGTTGGGCAGTCGGCCGACAAGTCGGGCAAAAATCAAAACTTGTTTGATTTTCAGAATGTCGGCTGGTGTAAGGCGAAACAATGCCCGACATGATAGTCGGCCTGACAAACAGTCGGCCGACTGGTCCGCAGGCTAAGGTGACCTTAACAATGATGTGAAGACAAACTAAGCCACATGTTTAAACATCCATAGAAACATATCATCTATACATACGAACAAATTTTGACCGTCATCGGACAAAAAAGCGAAATGCTAAAATAATTTACACTACACACAATGACGCATGTCTTCATGACACACTGATTTTTATAATTTAAAAAATGTTTATAACTTTGACGCAATTGTTTTTTAATTGAAACTCTTGTGAAACAAAAGCGCAGACATACGACCGTAATTAATCAAAACCCCAATTTAAGATTTCTATGGTAACGTCATTTTTGACTTAAGGTGACGATATTTAAATAATTTTCTTCCTCCCACAGTAATAGGTTCGGGATCATGTAGTTGGCATCACAAGTGGCACACAGTCTTCTCATAACCCTAGTTAAACAGTTTATTTTTAAAATTCGGGATAATATACTCTGGCATTACCTGACTCTACAGCATTAGTTATTTTAAATCAGTGCTGTTTAATAATCCTCTTTTGAGATTATTAAAAAATACAGTCAAGACTACAATAATATTGAAACGCCTCTATCTGATGTCTTTTCTGTTGGAATACCTCAAAATCAATTGAAAAAAGAACCCCGTTTCGATCCACCATCACTTTTTCCAATAGAACACGTTTAGTACACGCTGAAAAATTCGTATTTTGTTGTTGTTTGGACGCAAATATGAAGTGTTTGTAGCTTGTCGCAAATATAGTATACTTGTGACCAAACACATTGCTATTCAATAGTAAAGTACATGTTGAAGACACTATGATTAATAGGTTATAATATATGTTATTGTGACCCAAATGTGGCTTTGTTTGTTGAAAACTGCTAAAAATTAAAACGTAAAAGACAACAAAGGAACAAAAAACCTGCCGATCTTCAATTCATGAAAAAAAGCTGATGATTTAGAAAACTGCGAAAAGTTTTTGCAGTATATTCGAGACGGCTAGTATCCACGACGTATGAACCACGGGCTGTATAAACTGCATCCCGACATCGACGTAGTTAAGCGAATCAAAATGACGAGTTTAAGCTGGCTTTGCCTTGTCAGTAGAATGGATCAGAATAAACCAGTGCGAAAGGTATTCGAAGGCGTACTCGAAGGACATCGAGAAATAGGACGGCCAAGACTTCGCTACAGAATTCTTCGCAGAATGCCTGCGAGAGCTTAGTGTTACCAATTGGAAAAGAAAAGCTGAATATCGAGTCGGTTGAAGAAACAACCTCAGTTGTAGGCACTTGACCTCTCTGTGATGTTTGAGACCACCTACACGCTGAAAAATCGGTCTTTTTTTGTTATTTGGATGCCAAAAAAAAGTGTTTGTAGCTTGTCTCAAACATAGTATAAACGCATTGTGTTTGTTATTCACTATTACATGTTGAAGACACCATGATTAATAGGTTATAGTATATGTTTTTGTGATCCAAATGGGGGTTTGTTTGTTGAAAACTGCTTAAAATAAAAATGTAAAAGACAACAAAGAAACAAAAAATGCAGCAGATCTGCAATTCATGAAAACATTGCTTGCAAACATATAAAAGGTTCCTGCGATCAATCGATTAATTAAAATTTTGAAAATTCCGGGATTGGTAAATAAAAAATTCCGAATCTACACGATGTTGAAAACAAAAACGGCCCAGCAACATATTGCAGAAAACATGTACATGTTTGCAGCCATTGTTTTTATGAATTGAAGATGCGCTGCTCTTTTAAATTCTTTATATTAACTTCACCTGTATGTGCACCGAAAAAACTTTGGATTGATTTTTAACCCTTTTCCCGTGATCCAATCAAGCTGAAACTTCGCAGGCAATAGCGGCGACAAAAATTAATTATTGGACAAAGGTCGCGTGTAACCTTCCATACAAATCACAAATTAAAAATCCATTATTTCTGCTCCTGTTAGCGGTATTTGAGCACAATTGGGTATGGGCGGGATTGGACAAAGGGGCGTGGTCATATATAAAGAATTCATAGTCAAAAAATATGTTTTTTACGGGTTGGTTTTTTGTTTCTTTGTTGTCTGTCATGATTAGGCATTTAGCAGTTTTCAACAAACAAAGCCTCATTTGGGTCACAAAGACATATATTATGACGAGGCCCATTTTGTGACTAGGCCCATTTTTGGATGAACAGGTACAGATTTGGAACGATACCAATGCACACGAGGACCACCAAATAGCAATGCATACGCAGAAGGTTACTGTTTGGTGTGAATATTTGGCGGCATTGATATAACCATCAACGAGAGCTCAACCGATCGATGATAACCAATTTATTTGGCCAAATTTGGATGATATAGAAGTTAACGACATGTGGTTCCAACATGACGGCAAAACGTGCAACACAGCTGATGCAACAGTGGACAAACTGCAAGAGCGATTTAAGGGCATGGCTATCTCACGTAGAGGCAACATGAACTGGTCACTGGGATCGTGCGATTTGCACCAGTTCGAGTTTATCTTGTGGTGATTCCTTAAGTTACCAAACAATGTCATTAAGCCACTAATGACTGGAGTCCTCAAAACCAATATAACCTTTGCTATCGCTCAAAATTCAGCCTGACATTGTGGCCGACGATGGTGCAATGGTTACTGTGCGCGGCTCTTGTTTATGAGAACGTTGGTTCGATCCCTGCTCTTACCACCTTACATTTCTTTCGACAACGGTCACCTCGCTTAGTGCTGGCGACACAATCGCGTACTTAACCATGTAATACCTTCTCAACATACCGTTCGGAACCGGTGTAAAACTGTAGGTCCCAATCAGTGAGGAACAACTGAGGTGCCAACTAGAAAGCGCACATTTCACTGATTGTGGAAGCTCTACCTAATTCCTTCACGGAATGTTATGGGACACCATTTTTTTTATGTATATATTTAGGAAAACTGTTTACTGTATCAAATTTAAGTACGATTGTACTTTGGTGGATTAAATTGTAACGAAAAAAGTACAATTGTACCAACTTTTTCATTCCTGCCACAATGGATGAAATTGTTCCTCGATATATCGCCGACACTTTTGTATGGAGTTTTCTAAAATTTCTTGAGAAATATTGAACATAGAGCACAGACCTTAAAAATTAAAATTGTCAAAAAAAAGAGTTCGTATCATCCCTAATATGCAGCGATCAAGTTACGCAAGGCGTATTGAATAGGTGGTAGCACTAGAACAACTGACTTAATTTGGTTCATATCGTTGGTTAAATTTATTATTTCCATTTATATTTGATTCGATGTGAATTAATTGTATCAGAAGATTTGAATTTCGAATGAACTATATTTGTGTTGAATTTGACAGTAGTGCTACACCATTTCCAATAGAAATTGAAGAAATATTTTTAAAAACATCAATTGAAATTTGAAAATAATATTTGAAATAACAAATTGGAATTTAAAATTTCTACTTGAAATTCAAAATACATCACAAAAATTTTAAAGAAAATTAATTGAAATTTAAAATACATGAATTGAAAGTTGATATATATATGTATGTACATCATTTGAAATTTGAAACATCAATTGAAATTTAATAGACATAAATTAAAATTTAAAATACATCAATTGAAATTTAAAATTCGTCTGTAGAAATTTCTAAATTATTTACCGATTTCATGTACTATAAGAGTTTTAAATTTCTGGAGTTTTAAATTTCAAGTGATGTGTTTCAAATTTTTAAAATTTCATTTGATGTATTTTAAATTTCAAATACACTTATTAAATTTGAAAGATCCGTCTGTTACAACAGGTTACAAACAAGTGATTTTTTTGATATTTGGCTTTTCAGTCTTAAGTTTTTGGCATTTCACGCGTGATTCGTGACATGTGTCAAAGTCAAAAAAATTCAGTTTGCCATTTCATCATGAATAGACTTACAAACGAACAACAAATCATTGAGTTTTATTATCAAAATTCGTGCTCTGTGAAAAATGTGTTTCGCAAGTTACGTCCATTTTATGGTCGTCATAATTAACCAACCAAGCAGGCTATTCAAGCCATTATGACAAAATTTCGCACCAGTTTCACTCTACTGAACAACAATCGACCAGCCCGTATCCGTAGAGTGCGTACCGGGGAGAATATTGCTGCTGTATCCGCCAGTGTTAATGAAGATCGCGATATGTCCATCCGTCGTCGGTCGCAGCAATTGGGTTTGTGTTATTCGAGCACCTAGTATATTTAACGTAAGGACCTCAGTCTAAAGCCGGAGGTGCAGGAGCTGAAGCCGGGCAACCTACCACAACGTCGTGGTTTCGGTGAATGGACCTTAGAGAAGCTGGAAAAATATCACTTTTTTATCGAACACTTGTCTTCAGCGTCGAGGCCCATTTTTGGCTCAATGGGTACGTCAATAAACAGAATTGGCGAATTCAGTCCGAAGAGCAGCCAGAGGCTGCCAATGCACCCTGAAAAATTCACTGTTTGGGGAGGTTTTAGGGCCGGCGGCATTATTGGACCGAAATTCTTCAAAGACATTGAAGGCTGCAACGTTACGGTCAATGGAACAAGGTACCGTTCGATGATCTCGGACTATTTTTTACACAAAATGGAAGAATTGCACATGTGGTTTCAACAGGACGCTGCCACATGCCACAGTGCACGCGATACATTGAACCAATTGAGAGGCGAGTTTGGTGAGCAATTACTCTCACGTTGTGACGCTGTCAATTGGCCGCATCGTTCATGCGATTTGACCCCACTAGACTATTTTTTGTTGGGTCTCTCGTCCATTGGGACAGCTATTCATGACATTGATGAGATACCGGTCGTAATGTTGGAAAAAGTGTGCCAAAAATTGGACTCTCAGAATGGACCACGTGCAGCGTAGTCGTGGGCAACATTTGCATGAAATAATACTTAAAAATTAAATGACAGGCATTGATTTATCGATCCAAATAATTCTGACATCCACGTGTAGGCACAAACTTTCTGTGTCTTCTTCAATTTTCAAAAACTAAATAGCAACAAAATCAAGTTGTTCTATTACTGCTACCACCTAACATGAATGTGATGATTTGCCGCTACGATATGAGAAATATAAAAAGTAGCAAACTATCAGAGTTGCCAAACTATACAACATAACGTTTTCATAAAAAATGGGTATGGAAAGAAATTTGACAATAAAAGCTCCTTGAAATTAACATCAAACATCAGAAAGCATCTGACACAAAATATATTGTGGTTTTAAAACGCATGCAGAGAGTCTGGGACTCAGTGAGCATAACATGAAGTTTTATTTAAAGTTTGGAGGGTGTGTGGTGGTGATTATCATTAGAAATACGAGTTGTTGTAGAGGACATGGGGAAACATGGGCGGATTCTGGGCTACTATATATATGAGTGTGAGTGCGGTTATGTTGGGTGGTGTGGTAGGGTAGTAGATGGTGTGCTGGTTAAAATTCAAGGAACAAAGAAACTTTAAAAAGGGTTAACAATTGTTGAGTAGTATTACAACAACTACGTATTTAAGGATATGTAACAAAAAACAAAAAGAGAAAGAGAAGAATATACGCAATACACAATTTAATTTGAAGCACAAATTCAGAAAGGTTAAGGAATCTTGCATTGCGTGGCACAAATGGATGCTGGACAGGTTTTCCTTAGTGGTCTTTCATAACTTTGTCTGCCAAAAACATCGACTAATGAGTAAAAGATTCTTAAAACTCAAATAAGGGTCAAATCAAAACTTGACCCAATGTAGTCCATTTTCAAAGGCGATTGAAATAGGAAATTATGCATTCGGAAGCACTCTTGGACTAAAAATATCGGATTTTGAATTTACAGTTTTAAAAATGAAACGAAATAATTTAAACAAATTTTCGCTGCGAAATTGGTTAACAACATATCAGTCAGTGTAATTTTATGTGTTTAAGTTTTTTTTCTACTAAAAATCTCTTCTTTTTTGAATTAGAGTTGACAACATTGATAATTTTTTCCTACATTTGAATACTTGGCTCCAAACACATTGTGTTTGCTATTCAATATTACATGTTTATTACAATTTGAATACTTGGCTCCAAACACATTGTGTTTGCTATTCAATATTACATGTTGGAGACACAACGAATAATAGGTTCTAATATATGTTTTTGTGACTCAAATGCTGCCTTGTTTGTTGTAAACTACTGAAAACAAAAACGCGACACACAACAAAGAAACAAAAAAGCACTAGATCTTCAATTCATAAAAATAAAGCTGCAAACATGTAAATGGTTTCTGCAATATACTGCTGGGCCACTTTTTTCAGCGTGAACAATTTGCTTATAAACATTCAAATGTTGATACATGTTGTTCGTATTTCGCTCCAATAACTTCATTTTTTAATGCAACTCTGTAAACGCTTAGTGCTGGCCTTTATGCAAAACCAATAACTCACTTAATTATCGATAGTTCATATTAGAAAAATCGATAAGTTTTCCTATATAAAGCCGATTACTAAGGTAGCTCGCGTGAAAAATATTGGGGCAATATCAATTTGTAGCAACATATTAGTGTTGACGACTGGAAATACTTCGTCGGCATATCCCAACATAGGCTTCCGCGTCGCGAGTCGACAGATACAATTTTGAATGTCAACTCTCAGCCTCATGCCAAATTTTTGCTTGGGAGCGGCTCCGTGCAAGTTCAAGTAAAATCGATTGAAAATTTACAAACGCAAACAAATCGGGAAAACTAAAAATATATTGACAAAATGTAAGAACTAGTGAGCCGAGGGAGAGTTTTTGACTCGGGAGCAGCTAATACTACGAGTAGCGGCTAGCGAGCTAATTCGAAACCTTCGGATAACACCACAAATGTACAAACAAGATCGGCGCGGTCGATATAACGGGTTTTTCAATAAGAGCGCTACAAAAGTTTTTTTTAAATAAATCAAAACCGGTTTTAGATACCAATGAAATTCTTTATTCCTGTTGAAGTACGTTCGATGCCATTATGTATGGAACTCGATTTCTTTTGCATGGCCAACACGGGCACGCTTGCAGAAGTCCAGACCCTGAACCCAATTTTCGACGGTTTTCAAGCATAAATCGGCCGATACTGCTGCAATTTCACGTTCGATATTCGTACGAAGTTCATCAATCGTCGCTGGCTTGTTGGCATAGACCATAGACTTGACGTAGCCCCACAGGAAATAATCTAACGGCGTCAAATCGCACGACCGAGGCGGCCAATCGACTGGGCCATTTCGTGAGATAACACGTTCACCAAACTTGGTTTCCAATAAATTGATTGTGGCATTCGCTGTGTGGCTTGTGGCACCGTCCTGTTGTAACCACATGTCCTCCAAGTCCATATTATCCAATTGGGGCCAAAAATATTCGGTTATCATTGAACGGTAGCGATTCGCATTCTCAGTAATGTGCCGGTCTTGATCATCACGGAAGAAGTACGGCCCAAATGACGCCGCCAGCCCATAAACCGCACCAAACCGTAATTTTTTCGGGATGCAATGATGACTCATGGATTACGTGTGGATTGCTGTCTGACCAATAACGCATATTTTGCTTATTGACGAAGCCATTCAGCCAGAAATGAGCCTCATCGCTGATTGTTGAGGCCTCTTAAAGTTGGCCTCTTAAAGTTGAGGCCACTGACTCCAAATTTCGATAGTAAATTTTAATAATTCCGACTCGGCTCGTATATCCTTCCATGATGAAATGGCAAACCTTACTGAAGAGAAATGTCAAAAGAACGGGGAAAAATATGGCGTCCCTATCGATTTACTTTTGTAGCGTCTCTGTTGAAAACCCCTTTACTATATCGACTGTTTGCGTTTTGGATCATGGGATATAGTGTATCCTAACAAAAGTGCACGATTTATGATATTGTTTTTTCTCTGGAAGTGGCAGCTCTGAAATTTGACAGCTGTCGTCTGCAATTGTTCCTATTATTAAAAATGGAACGCTACACAAAGGAAGAACGCGTTATCACTGTGAAAACCTGTTATAAAAATGGGGGAAGTTACGCTGAGATCGCACGAAAACTACGTGGAATTTTCGGTCGTGGAAGTGCAATTAATGTGTCAACAATTCGAAAAGTGATCAAAAAATTTAAAGAAACTGTGTCGATTCTGGATAGGGAATTGGCTGTGCGTCAACGTACCGGCCGGTGTCTCGAAAACATTGCTGTTGTAAACGCAAATGTTGCCCAAAATCCGTCTACATCAATACGGTATCGATCACAACAACCTGAAATTTCGCAAAGCAAGGCCGTGTGATTAGAGCCGCGATTACATTTGCCAGATAATTTTCTTCTATAGTTAATCGGAACAATGCAATAAAAATATCACCACTGGGTCAACAAATATGGTATTCATTCTTTAACTAAATGGTGCACGTTTATTCGGACACCCTTTAGTAGAGGGATGCATACAGGTAGGTATAGTAGATAGATACACACGGAAGCCCTAAGCAGTTTCGGAATAACGTCGTACCTTATCTTTATACACACTGAATAATCTGTTTTTTGTTGTTGTATGTATGCAAATATTACGCATTTGTAGCTCGACACAAATATAGTATGCTTGTGTACAAACCCATTGTGTTTCCTATTCAATATTATATGTTGGAGACACAATGATTGATAGGTTATAATATATGTTTTTGTTGCCCAAATTTGGCTTTACTTTTTGAAAACTGCCGAACCAAAAACGTGACAGACAACAAAGAAACAAAACGTAGCAGACCTTCGCTTCATGAAAACAATGCTTGCACTTAACTACATGGATGTTCCAAACATATACATTGTTCCTGTATAATGAACGTTGTACGTGTACTTATCCAATTCCAATTACTATTCCTTCCTATTCCTACTCTATTCGCAGTTTCTAAGGGGTGGTCCAAATACAGGTACATTTTTAAATCATTTGTTATTTTGACAGATATTTTTCTGTTCGAAATATTGGCAATCAGTTAGTATCATACTTCCGCAGACCAAATGAGCCGCTTTACGCTTGAACAATGTTGGAAAGTATGGGCCTTACAGAAGAAGATCCAATCGGATATCGAATTTGGCCAAAAAATAATCTTTCTGGCGAGGCTCATTTTCATTTCGGCGACTAGGTCAACAAACAAAATTGCCGCATCTGGGGGTCGGAAACCCCGCACATTTATCGATGGTGAAATAATTGGCCCATTTTTTCAAAAATGTTGCTGGAATATGACGTTGGATAATCTTTGGTTTAAGCAGAATGTCGCACCATGTCACACAGCTCATCAAACAACCGATCTTTTGCACACTAAGTACGGTAATCGTGCTATCAGCCGTCTTGGCGATGTCAATTGGCCGCCTCGGGGCTGCGATTTGATCCCTTTAGACTTTTTCTTGTGCGGTGCCGTTAAAGACCGATGCTATGTGAATAGTCGAGAAACGATACACACCCTCAGGACTAATATCGTCCGAGCCATTCGTAAGATAGAACCAGAACTCTCCCCAAGAGTCTTGGAAAATTGTACTGACAGGATGAACTACTGCCAAGGTAGCCAACTGAATGAAATCGTGTTCCATAAAGCCATAATATACCAAAATAAATTAAGTTTCAAAATTATTTAATTTTTAAAAAGATATTTGTATTTGGACCAAACAGAACTCACACCATCTACGCGCTGAGAAATCTGTCTTTTTTTTTTTTTTGGATACAAATAAAACATGTTTTTGTAGCTTGTCGTAAATATAGTACACTTGTGTACAAACACATAGGGTTTCCTAGTCAATATTACAATGTTTAGGGCACAATGATTAATATGTTATAATATATGTGGCCAATTGACAGCGCCACAACGTGAGCTTAATTGCTCACCAAACTTGGCTGGCATGTGGTACCGTCCTGTTGAAACCACATGTCAACCAAGTCCAATTCTTCTATTATAGGTAAAACAAAGTCCGTGATCATCGAACGGTACACTGCACCAATGAAAGTAACGTTGCGGCCATCATCGTCTTTGAAGAAGTACGGTACAATGATGCCGGCCAATAATACGCGCCAAAAAGTGCATTGGCAGCTCTTGAACATCCTCTGGCTGCCCTTCGTGCGAAATTCGGCAATTTCTTTTTCGATAAAAAAAAAGTTGTGATCTTCTTTCAGCTTCTCTAAAGGTCCAATTAGTCTTGACGGTTGACGGTAAGCGATCAGCTGTTTGAGTTGGGGTTACATTTTGCGTGTGTTAGAGACAGACAACTAAAATTGACGGTTTACGACGGTAGACTTCTGCAGGTTGCAGAATCAACCGTCAACCATCAGCGGTCAAGACCGATCAGCTGTTATTGTTATTGCTTTTACTTCGACATTTTGTGCGCGGCAATACACAATTACACGGCAACCACAATTTTCCCTTTATTTTTAATTTTTTTATTTGACACAATCCCTTTTTAACACAAAACTCATGCATGCAAATTATATTTTGTACAAATGCTCTTCGATCAGTTTTTTTGGTTTTGTTTTGTCTTTCTACCGTCTAACCGTCATGACTAACCGCGCAATATTAAGTAGAACGTTAACCGTCAACCGTCGAGACTAATTGGACCTTAAGACCATTCACCGAAAATACGACGTTCTGGTAGGTCGCCCGGCTTCAGCTCCTGCACCAGCTCTGTGTTGTATGGCTTAGGGAGACGTCCTTACATAAAATCTACCAGGTGGTCGAATAACACAAATCCAATTGCTGCGATTGGTGACGGATGAACATATCGCGATCTTTAGTTACACTTGCGGATATAGCAGTAATATTCTCCTCCGCACGAACTCTACGGATACGGGTTGGTGGACTGATGTCCAATAGAGTGTAACTGGTGCAAAATTTGGTAATAGTGGCTTAAATAGCCTGCTCGGCTATGATGATGGCCATAATATGGACGTAACCTGCGAAACACAGTTTTCAAAGAGCACGAATTTTGATAATAATACTCAATAGCAATTGTTCGTTTGTAAGTCTATTCATGATGAAATGGCAAGGTAAACTGAACATTTTTGAATTTGACACATAACACGAATCAAGCGTGAACTGGCAAAAAATCACACGTTATTTCCATTACTAACACAAAATGTTGTTTCCATAGACTAATACATATAGTAGACCTAATAGTTCTCTTACCAAATTTCTGACATTTGGCCTGGTGTGATACTTACGTTCGATGTTGAAAAGAATTGCTTTACTAATACCAGATAGAGACAATGGTTCAAAACAACGAACAAAATAACAACAACGTCATTTTGTTTTGTGAGTTAAAATTATTGTGTTAAATACAACACAAATGTATGCTAACAATAACAGTCAATAAAAAAGTTTAAAACACAGTTTCAGTTTTTCACCAAAACGACATGAAAACTTAAAGCAAGAAGTTATTGTAATTCCACCTGGTGTATGTCACTATTCGTCAAACATCTCTCTATCACACCGACCGCATCAAGAAGAGTGTGAAAGTTAACGTCAGATGAGCCAAATATTCTCTCTAGTATGATTTACTCTATGGTTGTTTCATTCCGACTTTGGACCCTGCACAAAAAAATTTGTATAATCGGTCCACTTACATGAACCGACTCTGAGCATTTTCAATAGAAAATTTCCAAAGTTTGTCCAAGCTTTACATAGACAGCACACAACGGGTAAAAGCTTTGACGATTCAGAAAGTGATTCTGAAACGATCGATAAAATGATGAGTCTATTTCTAATATTCCAGGATGTTACAAACATTAGGATCCGAACACTAACTGTGGTGGTGCTGGGTAAAAAAAAAACATGGCCACGTTTTTGACGTTTTCTATTCGCGCTAATAGGACGATCTACTCTTAGGACGGTCACTGCATAAAACTGTATACACGCTGATAAAACGGACCCTGTAACAGATTGCAGGAACCATGTATATGTTTGGACCATTTTTTTCATGAATTGAAGATCTGCTGCTTTAGTATTTATTTGTTGTCTGTCACGTTTTTGTTTTCAGCAGTTTGTACCAAATATAGCCAAATTTGGGTCACCAACACATATGATCCTTTAGTCTCCAACATGTTATATTGAATAGCAAATGGCAATGTGTTTGCACACAAGTATACTATAACAACGTCAGCCTTGAGATCAAGCGGAGAATTGTGCTTGCGAATATATGTTACTTTGGACTAAGCAAGCACTTTAGAGATTAAGCGCTCTCTCGAGTGGCAAAAGTCCAGCTGTACCAGACTCTCATTCCACCTGTCTTGCTTTATGGCGCAGAATCCTGGGTCCCATCGCAAGCAGACGAAACATCTGTAGGTGTCTTCGTGAGAAATATACTCCGAAAAATTTATGGTCATATAGTGCACAACGGCGAGTATCGCCGACGCTTGAATCATGAGCTGTATGAGCTTCATCCTGACATTGACATAGTTGAGCGGATCAAGACAAAGCGATTTCGCTGGCTAGGCCATGTCAGTAGACTGGATGAAGACGAACCAGCACGAAGGGTTTTCGAAACCGAACTCGAAGGAAGACGAAAAATAGGAAGACCAAGACTCCGCTGGAGGGATCAGGTTGACGAATCCCTGCGTACACTTGGTATTGCCAACTGGAGAAATAAAGCAAAAGATCGAACTGGTTGGATAAATATGGTATCTTCGTTTTGTAAGGCAAGTATACTATATTTGCCACAAGTTACAAACACTTTATATTTGCATCTAACCAACAAAAGAGACACATTTTCAACGTGTAGAACTGTACAGTGAAAAATATCAACATTGGACAGACGACGGAGCTTCCTGCCGTTTGTATTTATATAGCGATTTCAGAAACTAATTTATCGATAAATTGTAAGAAGCTCTCCCCAAGATGAGATGTAACCTTTTCAGTTCAGACTTGGTACAAATTGAGGCCATTGTCGAAAACTTTTAACTCATGGAGTGGCCTTTAATAAGACGCTTCACGAAGTTTTGAAAAGTTTTCTTAAAATTGTTAGTTAATGTATGTATGTATATAATGTATTTTCTTAAAATTGTTGGGATATAACTCCAAAACTTGTTGTAGATCTGTACTTAAAACTAGAATAAGAATTTTATAGCCAAAACCTCAATTTATAGTCGTATTTAAAATTTTGAAAACAGAACAGAATCCTTATAACGGAGTTAAAATATTTCAAACTTATGATTGACTTTAAAAATTTCAAATAGTTCAAATTATTATACAACATTTTTAATATATAAGTATATTTAAAGGTTGTGGTATTGGAAAATCAATAAAATATAATTGGAACTGCGCATTAACTATTCGAGTGCCAGAGGTTGGGGCCAGGGGCGTTATATAACAATATAATATAATATGGATACTTTCCGAAAACGGGGTCAGGAAAGATCACGCGATGTGGTAGTGAAAATTTAAAAGTGTAATTAAGGAGAATAATTAGATTATTTTTAAACTAAATGTATATTCTTTTGTTTGAAATCGATGTAAAATGTATATTCTTTTGTTTGAAATCGATATTTAAAACAATAACAAAAGTCGTAAACCACCAGCATTACATGTCAGTTATAATCCCCCCCCATTACGTCCTTTTTAAAATTTTCTATACCCCATCTAAAAAGGTTTGAGATCATCTCATGCTAACGAAAAAAAACAAATCCAGCAAAATTTTCTAATTGTGTACGATAGTTTCGATGGCAAAGGTTGAATATACACATGTTGCAGCACAAATGCTATCCAATTGTGGCCGACCGCCATGCAAGTGCAGCGACCTTATCCCTTCCCCAGGACAAATGCACTCCTGCGCAATCTCTAAACATGTTATGGGGGGGAGGTTTAGAGGGTTTAATTAATTTCAGGAGCTGTGTTATTTTTTCAAATTCAAGGCCTCAATTGAGAAGAAAAAGTTGAGAGGACGAAACGATCTCACACTACAAAGAAAATGCAATGCATCTATTGTAGGTGAATAACCAGTTTGGAAATGACCTAAAAATCAATGAATACTGCTGAATTGTGTTGCCAACCCAACTCAAACCCCAGATCGTGTGGGGGGCATTGGACGTAGAAGGAAAAGGTGGTGGTATGGAAACATATGCATTTGATATTTCAAAGATTATAATTTAAATGCATAAAGTGTTTTGCTTGACAACACTTGCAATTCAATGATGTTTAAAAACCTCATACTACTGTAAAGGATTAAAGTACATATGTACTTTGTTCAAAAGAATGGGAATCGTTTGGATAAATACGTATGAAGTGAAGGAAGAAACTGTCGTCGATGATTCACCGATCCCATCTATAGACAAGAGCCTGCAATATGCATACTTTTCTTAAGTGGCCTCAAAGAATTTATTGTTTGAGAAGAGCTTGTAGCAACAGTAAATTGGGCTGTTCCCACAACCGAACTGAAGTTGTCACGAATGAATTTAGTTTCACGAATGAAAATGATTCGGTTGACACAACTGATTTTCCAATTATTTTCCACCTTTCAACTAAATTTCTTATAATTTCAGTTGCTACAACCGAATGTTTTCCTTCGAATGCAAGAAACGAATTTGAAATCCGAATATGACTCTGTCGGTTTGCAACCGTAGTTGGCGTTAATTCGGTAGCAGCAACCGAAAAATGAGGTCCACAACAACACTTTGCCATATCCATCGATATTCACATTTCTTTCCTATGTAGGCTTTCATTGCAAGCCGTTGCATAGATGTTGTTTCAAAAAAGAAACAACGATTGCCGTGAGATTGAAGTTACAGTGTACCGTCGGCCTATTACTTGCGAAATTGGATTGAATGGAATTGAACTGAATTAAATAGAATTGACCTGAATAGAATAGGATTGAACTGAATTGTGTTGAGTTGAATTGAAGTGAATTGGATTGAACTGAATTAATTAGAATTAATTAGAATTGAACTAAATTGAAGTGAATTGTATTAAATTGAAGTGAATTGAAAAGCATTGAGTTTGACTGAACGGAGTTGAATTAAACTGAGTTAAATTTAATTAAATTGTACAGAATAGAATTGCATTGGATTAATTTGAAATAAATTGAATTGAACTGTATTAAATTGAATTAACCTGAATTGAATTGAACTGAGATGAAGTGAATAGAGTTGAATTGAATTGAATAGAATTAATCTGAATTAAATTGAATATAATTAATTAAATAGAGTTGAGTTTAATTAAATTGAGTAAGAATTTAACTGAATTAATTTGAATTAAATCGAATACAATCAAATTGTCTTGAATTGAATTAAAAAGGAATTGAATCTAATTGAATTTTCATGGTACAATCAGTGAGTGTAAAATTAGAAAGCGCACAGCTCACTAGTTGTGGGATGCTCTCTCCAATCTCTTCATGCGATGTATGGGTAACCATTTTTTTTAATACTGCCACGTAAAATTTGGAATTTGAAGCCCCAGTTATTTCGAAGCAGATGTCCAATTTAACATTTATGAGGTGACATATTATTAGTTAAAGGTTAGAAATTTACGAAATGGGTCGCTTTACGCTTGAAGAAAATTGGGAAATATTAAAAATTTTCTTCCAAAATTATGAGTATTCAACTCAAACTGTAAGAAATCTACGAAATAGAATCGATAGAAATAGAGTGCCATCAACGCAGTTTGTCGATCAATTTGTGAAGCGAGTTCGTCAAGCTGTGTCCATAGTGTAGAAAACAACTCGTGTATACGTGCTCGTCCAGTGGAACATATATTGAAAATGTGCCCGAACAGCCAGAAACATCAACTCGCCACCGTTCGCAGCAATTGAACATTTGTCCCACATCTTTGCGCAGAGTTTTGCATATGAGTTTTGACCTCGGTATGAAGGCTTACAAAGTCCAATTAATTCAGGAACTAAAGCCTTGTGACCACCCGATGTATTTTCGCTTCGGTAAATGCCTTGAATATCACTTTTCTGAAGATGAGTATTTTCACCGATAAATCACTAATGGCCAGTTTTTCAGTCAGTGGTGATCTTCGTTTCTTAGTTAAATTGTGGTTAAACATCAAATTTTGTTTTTCAGTCAATGGTTATCAATGATTTAACCACCCAATGTTGGTTGGTTAACTTGTAGTCAGACCCGTATGATTTTGACAATCACATTACTGACTGTCAAAATGAGAAATGTAAGATTACATTAAATACATGTTTCTGTTTTGAGTATTTGTACATATACTCGTACTTTGAGCCTAGATCGTTAAATTGTTGCGGCAACATTATTTTTTACACATTTTTGATAAAAATGACTTCGATTTTATGCATTTACTTCTTATTTTACATAATTCCATTTGGTTGCTCCTCTTTGTTGTTTTGGTATTTAGCCCAACACAGATGTTTTGTCCAATAAGAATATAAGGGTTGCCATAATCATTAACAATATGATGGCTTACTTTAACTTGGCACTGAAAAACAAAACAAAAAGTTAACTTCTAATTATCTTTCAATTACGATTAAGTAATCCGATAGTTAACTACCCACTTAAAAACTGGCCATAAGAGGCTAAGTTAACAGACAAAATTGTCGCAATTGTGACTAGGAAAATCAACATGTCGTCGAGGAGAAGCTGATGCATTCACAACGAATGAGTGTATGGTGCATCATAGGACCATTTTTCTTTGAAAGTGAGAAAGGAGCCGCCGTTACCGTTAATGGCGAATGTTACCGTGCCATGCTCAGTGATTTGTTGTTCCCAAAAGTTGAAGAGGTTGACATGGAAGACGATGGTTTCAACAGGACGGCGCTACGTGCCACAAAGCCAACGTTACAATGGATACTTTGCGCACTGTGTTTGAAAACCAGCTGCGATTTGAACCCTGTGGCGGCGCCGTTAAAGATAAGTGTTACGCAAACAATCCCGAGTGCATTGAGGCCTTAAAACAGGAAATCGACGCTGTCGATCACGACATAGAGGCCTAAATAATTGAATGTGTACTGAAAAATTAGTTACATCGAATGAGGTACTGTCAAGCAAGTCGTGGAGTTTATTAACAATTACGTTTTTACCCTCTTCCGATTTTAAAAAATGTACATTCTCAGCACAAGTGCTCATAAAATTAGTTTTCATTATTAATTCGCTTTCTTAATTTTCAATTGTGAAAAGTCTATTTCGTTATTTTCTCCAAAAACTAAACATAAAACTGGGCATTCTTTCAGATGCCGAATTGGAAAGAGAATAATATGAAGCAACATTTCCTGTTTATTGTCTGCGTATCAAAAACAAAAGTATAAAAAGAAGTATAGAAGTACAGTACGTCTGGCAACCCTATTGATGAGCCTTACCAATAAAATCGTAATTTCTTTAAAATAATTTAAATTTCTTTTAAATCGAATTTAAATTCCAAATTTTACATGGCCCACCCTTTATGATGAAACGTCTTAAATGAATTGATCTGAACGTTTTTCTTTTTGTGTAAAACAAGTCTAAACAATAGAAAAAAATTAACTGAAAATATTCGATAACTCGCTTAGTTATCGAGAAATCGAGGATGCTAAAATTTTGTAAAATTAGCGAACATTTGTGCAATTCTTTTTAGGTCTTTTTTTTCGCGAAAAACTACTTTATAAAAAAATATTTTTTACAATTTTTGTGTTTTAGCCTAATTAGATTTGAACCATAACGCATGACATAAATGCTAGTCGTTTCCGTAGGGCGTTAAAAAGAAATAGTAGAGTGCTCAAAAAAACCGACATTTTCGAATAACCGATTTTCCGTTTATTCGAAAAAATCAGTTTCTCGGGAAACCGGTTTTCGGCTTTATAGAATGGAAAATACCGCTGAAACCGGTTAATGTTCAGATTTCCATTTTTTTTCATGGAAAACAATGTGTTCAAATTTCTAGTCTAAATGTCTAGTTTCCTGCCCCCGAAAAAGTAGTCCTTATTATTCAGAAAATATACCACCTTTATTCAGATTTTAATACATACTTTATTTAAATATTCTTTTAAAAAAACACATTATTTCTAATTTTATTTATATTTAGTTTTACACTCACTGATTGGGGCATACAGTTTTACATCGGTTCCGAACGGTATTTTGAGAAGCTTTTTCATGGCTACATTCCCGATAGTGTTCCCGTTCCCGATGTTCCCGTGGTGACCGCCGCCGAAAGATATTTAATGTGGTCAGAGCAGGGATCGAACCCACACTAACATGCCGCGCACACTACAATTGCACCACCGACGGCCACAATAAATAAAGAAAGTGCATGTAAAATGTACTTGTATTACATTTCTCGATATGATATCACAATATTAGCTCTCGTACAATCGTAGTGTACATGTTAGATTAGATTGAATTGACCTGAATTGTATTGAATTGAATTGAATAGAATTAAATTGAATTGAGCTGAATTGAATTGAATTCAATCGAATCGAATTGAACTGAACTGAATTGAATAAAATTAAATTGAATTGCAGTGAACTGATTTGAATCGAATTGAACTAAAATGAATTGAACTGAATCGAATTGAACCGAATTGAATTGAACTGAAATGAATTGATTCGAATTGAATTGAAGTGAATTGAATCGAGCTGAATTGAATCGAACTGAATTGAATTGAAATGAATTGAACTCATTTGAATTGAATTTAAATGAATTGAACTGAATCGAATTGAATTGTATTGTACTTAATCGAATTGAATTGAGCTAAATTGAAATGAAGTTAATTGATTCGAATTGAATTGAATTACATTGAATCGAATTTAAATTAACTGAATCAAATTCAATTGAATTTAATTTAATTGAATCGAATTGATTTGAATTGGAATGGATTGATTTGAATTGAATTGAAGCGAATTACATTGACTTGAGCTGAATTGAATTGAATTGCATTGAATTGAAATCAATCGAATTGAATTCAACTGAGCTGAAATGAATTGAATTGAATCGAATTGAACTGAATTAAACTGAAATGAATGGAACTGAATCGAATTGAATTGAACTGAAATGTAATTATTTGTATTGAATTGAAATGATTTGAATTAAAGTGAACTGAACCGGATTGAAGTGGAATGAATTGAACTCAATGAATTGAAGAATTTAAGTGCATTGAATTGAATCGAAATGAACTGAATCGAATTGCATTGGACTTAATCGAATCGAATTGAACTGAATTGATTTGAATTTATTCCAATTGAATAGATATGAATTTAATTGGATTGAATCGAACTGAATCGAGTTCAATTGAATTGAATTGCATCGAATTGATTTGAACTGGAATGAAGTGATTTGAATTGAACTGAATTAAATTGAAATGTTTTGCTTTGAATTGAATTAAGTTGAGTTGGAATGAATTGAATTCATTTGAATTGAACCGAACTTAATTGAATTGAAGTGAATTGAATTAAATTGAATTGAGCTGTATCAAATTGAATTAAACTGAAATGAAAACAATTGAATTGGATTGATTTGAATTGAGCTGAATCGAATTGAATTAAACTGAATTGAACTGATATGAATTGAATTGATTTGAATTGAAGAAAACTGAACCGAATTGGATTCAATTTAATTGGATTTAACTGGATCCAATTGAATTGTGTTGAATTGAATTAAATGGAATTGAATGAATATACTTAATTGAATTGAATCGAACTGAATCGAATTAAATTAAATTGAACTGAACTGAATTGAAGTGAATTGAATGGAAATTAATTTAATTTAATAAAATTGAATTGAATATTATTTTTGGTGTTTCGATCTCAAAATTTCACAGCTGTATTTAATATTGACAAAAACGATTCATTTTTTTAATTAAAATATAAATCATACTCCAACTTGCAATGCGTGTGTAATACATAATTTTGAAGTTAAATTCATATTCACGTTATCGCAAACTTTTTTCATGTATGAAACTCGTCCTAAACTTCTGGACCGATTTGAATAAAGTTTTTTGTATGCGATTGGGTGGCGCCCTGGGTGGTTTAGATTTACTATTCGGTCCAAATGGACAAAGGGGCGTGGTACCTCCCATACAAACTACAAATTAAAAATCCATTATTTCTGCTCCTGCTAACGGTATTTGAACAAAATTTGCAGGACAACGTCTGCCGGGTCAGCTAGTAAAGTATTAAAACTTAATTTATATACTAATTTAAACTTTGAAATTGGATTGAAATAAAAAAAAATCTTATTCAAGCTATAAAATTATATTTAAAAATAGAATACCGTGATTTTAATTCAAAAAAGGCATTAGTATTTGATAATTAGATCGTTCTTTTTTTAATTATGCAATTTTTGTATGGATTTTTAACACAATTTGAGTATAACCCGGTTAACCGACAATTAAGTTTTATAAAAAACCGTCACACAGTTAACCCTGCTGTTAGATTAGAAAAAACTTACGAATCTTAGATTGAGGGACCATTTGGTCCATACTGCAATTTTCATCCAAAATAATAATTTTATCTTATTCTTTGTAACTATTTTGGTTCAAAAATTTCTAAAGCAAGTATTTGACATATCAAAAACATCCGCTAACATATCAAAAACATCTTCTAAATATTTGACATGAATTTACATTCGCTTGGTAATGAAAAAATTTACGAATCTTAGGTTGAGGGACCATTTGGTCCATACTGGAATTTTCATCCAAAATAATAATTTTATCTTATCCTTTGTAACTATTTTGGTTCAATAATTTCTAAAGCAAGTATTTGACATATCAAAAACATCTTCTAAATATTTGACATGAATTTACATTCGCTTGGTAATGAAAAAATGTACTATTGACCAAATGGTCCTCTAACCTAAGATTCGTCATTTTGTATTTTTCTCAGTCCTGAATAAAGTTAGAAAATTTAATTTTCGCACATAACATTGTTTTATTAAAAGACCCCATTAGCAGAAAAATTTAGTCAGTATATATCACCGTTCCAAAGTTACAAGGGAAAACAGAAAAAATTTGGACCAAATGGTCCTAATCTAACAGCAGGGTTAATTACATGAAGCCCGGTTAACTGTTTTTACGGGTTTGGTTTTGAACACTGTAACGAATACGCATAATCTAAACAACCATTCCCATTGCAATTAATACAACTAAAGTCCAGAATTCAGTTTTTGCGAAATTTACGTAAGAAATTTTGTCATTTATCTCCAAACGGAAAATTTTGGTGCCGAGAGTTACCGCCTGGTTAATATTAAATTTATAATTTTCTCTACGCACACCATTTGAATTTTATTGCATGCGGAGAAACTTTTGTTTGTTAAAATAATCAAAATGTCAAAATTCCGGTCCCAAACAATTATCAAATAACTTTTGCATAACAACACTGTAATTGATTTTGAATACGAAATTTTCGTAGAGCTGAGTACCAAGCAAATGAAAAGTCAGTTCATGAAATTTTCGTTATTTTTTATACCCGTACTTGTTATGGCAACAAAGATTTAATAAAACGTGAATGCCGGGCTTAATGTGTGTTTAATTTCTTTTTAAAGTTGCATACCTCTAAAAACGACCACCTTTCATTTGCACTCGTCATTAACAGTAATCGTTCGCAGAAACATGGCAACACTGCCATCATAACTGAGAGCGATCTCTCAAATACACACTACAAAAATTATTTTTGATTAAGGAATACAACATAAAAAACACTGCCAATAAGAAAACCAAGAATATGCAAAGAACAAAACAAATACTTTACACAATGAGGGGGAGAGATAGAAGCAACATCATAAGAATACACACGCAAACAAAAAGAAAATCGTCATACATTGAACTGAGATGAACGGCAGAAAAAAAGAAGGGGAAAAAAACCTAAAAATCCCAACCCAAAAGTGCGGTATTGGAGTGAACAGGAGACAAGAGGAACGAACAGAAAGCAGAGGCGCTAATAATGTTGCTGACAAAAACGTCACCAGCAACAAAGAGTACTAACTAGTGACAACAACAACAGCCCATATAAAAAACAAAAATTATTGTTAAACGCAAAAAAAATGAAAGCAAAAAATACACGCTAAAGAAACAATAAAATATCATATAAAACAAACGCACACGACGCAATTATACCACAAAAACAACAACAAACTTACAAACTGGCACTTGAAACGATCTCACTAAAAAGTGCGATGGCAAAAAAACATAATGAAGGAAAGAAAAATAAGCGCGTAATTCAATTGAATCAAACATTTCAACACAACAAGATACCACAGTAGAAACAAACAATAATACGGACTACAATATTCAGTGGACATTAAATAAAATGTAACAAACATACAAACACAACAATACAAACCCACAGCCAATCATTAAGATACGCACACACACATTGAAACACCAAAGGATGCCAATATGAAAATGTAAATGAAATGAGATGTGAAATTACAGCAACAACAACTTCAACACACACTATCTATCGATAGGTAAATTAACACGACGACGGCGGCAACTACCAAATCCTACCACAAAACCCCAATCGAACGAGTGAACAAACAACAAATACGAAAAGCGCGCACACACACAACAAACAAACTGAAAACAAATGATTGTTGTTGTTGTTGGTTTTTTTTCTGTTAAATGGAAATACATAAATAAGTAATAAAAGTTAAATATGCAGAAAGGGAAAACAATGAAAAAAAAGTAACACAATAGATGAATGGTGGATATACAAATAAAAGTGAGTAGAGAATGTTTGAAAACAACTTTTTGTTATGACAGTTTTATCGATGGGAGAAAATTGCGAAATGACAACTTCTTCCTCCACCTACATTGAAAAGGTGGTTTTACTTGTTTACCAATCACTCACTCACTCACCCACCCACATTTGGCATAAATCCAGTTTAAAATCAACTTGTACAATTCATAGAACTTTACGCGCCAAGTTCAAAAATGTTTTTTATATGCAGGCGCTAGCTCCAACTTCTAAGATATGGACCAGCAAATCTTGAATGTATAATCGTGCATATCTCTGGTATTTATTATCGGATCCGCTTGAAAGAAATGTTTTTGAAAAGTCTACAAGTCTGTCTAAATGATTTGAGTTTTTATCGAACCATTGTGAACAAAAGGAATTAAAAAGTGTTGGATAGCTCTTCGAAATGTTTAAGACTAAAGGAAAATGTTATTATGTATTTCATTCGCCCATTGAGGGCGAAATAATAATTTTCTTTATTTTAATAAAGGTTAAATAAAGTTATTTATTCTATCATTGATAACCCTTTTTCGCGCTGAGTGCAAAAATATAATTTAGGCTTTGGCGCTGGGCTCAAATTCTAGAGATATGAGCCTGCAAAGCTGAAATGTATAATCGCTCATAACTCAGATATTTATTATTTTATTCGGTTGAAACAAATGCCATTGGAAATGTCTTTCAAAAGTTTGCATGTTTGTCAAAGTTTACATGTATCGACCCATTGTAAAACAAGAAATTAAAAAATTTAGATGTTTTTTACCTCACTTTTTTTGTTTAAAATTTCAATACCTCAACAAATTGCAAACTCTTAGTATTAAATCAAAGTTTTGCCAAAGCCTAACACTGAACTCAGTTCAAAAATATACATATTTGGCGCTTGCCTCAATTTCTCGAGATATGTACCTGAAAAGCTTGAATATATAATCGCGCATAACTTTGATATTTAGTATCCGATCCAGTTGAAATAAACACCATTGGAAAGGTATCTCAAAAGTCATCCAGTCTGTCTGAATTATATGAGTTTTTATCGAGCCATTGTAAAACAAGAAAGGAATTAAAAAAATTGTATTTTCTTAAGCTCACTTTTTTTGTTCAAAACTACAATATGTCAAAAAGTTGCAAACTCCCCGATTTAAATCAAAATTGTATCAGTGCCTAGCACCAATGCGCAAAGTTCACAAATATATATGTTTTATTTCTTGGCGCTTGCGTGAGATATGGCTCTGCAAAGTTTGAATGTATAATCGGGAATAACTCTGACATTTATTAAATAAATACCATTGGAAATGTCTTTCCAAAGTCTCTAAGTCTGTCTAAAATATTTGAGTTCAAAGTTCACAAATATATATGTTTTATTTGTTAGCGCTTGCGCCAATTCCGTGAGATATGGCTCTGCAAAGTTTGAATGTATAATCGGGAATAACTCTGACATTTATTAAATAAATACCATTGGAAATGTCTTTCAAAAGTCTCTAAGTCTCGCATAACTTTGATATTTAGTATCCGATCCGGTTGAAATAAACACCATTGGAAAGGTATCTCAAAAGTCATCCAGTCTGTCTAAATTATATGAGTTTTTATCGACCCATTGTAAAAACAGAATGGCATTAATAACTTGATTTTTTTAAACTCACTCTGTTGTTCAAATATAAAATATCTCAAAAACTTGCAACCAATGGAAAATAAATGTTTTTTTTTTTGGTTTATTATATTTTTTTTAAATATCTAGTAGAGATATATTTTCACTGTGCTGACAGTAGACAGGTCCTCAGGTTTTCTTTTTAGGATTTAATACCCATCATACTAATACCAAGAGATACTAATTTCCATAATCCAATTGTATACCCTACACCACTACGGTGATACAGGGTATTGTAGGTTAGTGATACAGCCCCTATATAAATGAGCAATATAATATTTTTTACCAGGTTTCGGGCAGTACACTTTTCGTCGAAATACAACAGCATTTTGTATTAGCAATCGAAGTTCCACAGAGAGTACCCAGCAGGCCACAGTGTCTGTGGAAAAATTGTCCTCAAAGACAACGTTAAGAAATGTTTTGGATTTGTGTGTAAACACGACATTATGGGCGACGATGTCCTCCATGTTAAAAAAAAAGAATAACAGTTATAATAAAGGTTGCTGCCCCAACCAAATATAAAAACGACAAGTGGAAGCAAAACAATTCAGTTGAATCTAAACCCCAGATCGAAAAGGACGATCTTTAATTATTTTTATTTTATTTTTATTTTTTTGCATATACATATTTGTTTTTGTTGTAATAATACAGTTAGTATTTTATATCTATTTTTTTTTTAAACCAATGATACATTAATAAAATAAATTATTTGAATTCAATAAAATGTAAATATGTGTACAAAAAGACGATATAGCAGAAATTGTCGGTTTCTTTCTTCGTCAACGAAATATTCATTCACAATGTCGCTTACTCTATCCTGAACGACAAGATCATTCACAATGTCGCTTGCTTTGTCGTCAAAGATATTTCCGGCATTTGTATGAAAATGTCTTTGGCGGTTTGTTAGGAATGTCGTCAGTACGTCTTTCAAGACGTAACACAATTCTTTGATGATGTCTTCAAGACACGAGCTACTGGGTAGGTTTACCGATAATATTTCAACGTCGACCTCATTTTGAAATATCCGGAATACAAACTGTCCAAACAATCTTGATGGTATCGGCAGCAAGTAAGACTTTCTTAGATAAGGCATAGTTTCTTTGAAAAGGGATCATATCGGTCCAAATTTTGTAATAGCCATAATATTACAAACTGTACCTCCAAGCTTGGTTCTTTCGTCTCCAGATTTAACAAAACGTGACCAATCTCAACTACATTTGGTTCGAAAGATTTCCTGGGATCAGGAATGACAGTTTTTGAAAATTAGCCATATCGGTAAACAAAAAAAATTATATAGGTATAATACAAACTGTACTACCAAGCCTAGAGCTTTCGGCTCCAAAGTCTACAAATGGTGATCGATTTCAAAAAAATATATTTCATTTAAGACACCGCCAGATCAGCGACGATAGTTTTTTGAAATTTTAGTGTAGAATATCTAAGTAGTTTTTTATATGTTTATTGTATGGTGTAGGGTAAAATATTGTCGGGTTACTGTAGTATTAGTTGTTCGAACATTGATGCACTGTTGGTCCTGTCCAATTGCTATAATTGTCGGGTTTCCCATAATCAAAGCTCACTAGAAAAATTCTAATTTCAAAAATTTTATAGATTTTTTTTGAACTCACGAAAACTAAGCGAGATATGAATAAATAAAGATTTTTCCCTTTCCTTTACATTACATGATGGGAAAGGTTAATAATCTGTAAACTGTGTGCTTCATAGTTTAAACTTAACGACTGGGACCTACAGTTTTACACCGGTTCCGAACGGTTTGGAAAGAAATGCTAAATTGACAGAGTGGGGATCGAACCAAAGTCTTCGTGGACAATATTAGCGCACACTAACCATTGCACTGACGTCGTTTTTTTGAAACGTAATAAATGTATTAAAAAACAATTGCATTCCAACTTATATTTAAAGTTTGGCAAGGGTTGCATGTTTCTGATGTCCGGGATAGAAATCTTTGGATAATCAGAGGGTAAATAGCATGCCATGTCCATGTGCAATTTCATCTTAATCGTATAAGCCATTTAGCCATTGCACGAAGATATTAATGATATTTATTAATTTCGTTTGTTTGTTTCAACTTATTCCACTAGACATCATAGTTTAACTTATTTTTTGATAGACATTTCTCAATATCTTGATAACTTATCGTTATGTCGATAATGCTGGCACATAGAACCATTTAAAATACATGCATATATAGAACTTCACTACCGACAAAACGATAACGAATTCGATATCGTTCTAACACAATTAGCCCCCAGCTCTTAATATCGACAGTTTATACACAGATATCTTGAAACGGACCACAGACTTGTCATTCATGAGCATGAGCTTGGTCGATAACACATAATTTGGCTGATGAATTTCAAAAAATATTACCAAACAATTTTGCGAGCATCATAGTGATGCGATACAATTCGATTGCACTGTTATTTAGTATCAAGAAGAACGGTAAAACGACAATAACTGTCAACGATAACCGATGTTCATTCTCATGATTGACAAATGTGTTGCCCACTTCAAGAACTAAGGAACTTATCGATAAATACTTTTGGTTGAGGGGCCTTGGATATCGTCTTATTGCCGTTATCGATAACTTTTATTTAATATTTAGGCTTATGTTGAGGTGTTCTACAAAAATAAGTTATCGAATTGAGGGGTTTCGATTTTCGTACACTTTCTTGCCTCATTCTTTTAATGACATCTCCATCTCTATAACTTGGGAAGTTATCGAACATTTTTTTTATTTTTCAGCTTAGTTTAAGGTTTCCATTAAAATTCAAGTGTGGGTACCTAAATGAAAGGAATTCTTCTCAAAAATTCAACGGTGGAGCTACCTTCGATATGTGCCACCCCTGGATAAAGATACACCATTTTTTATAGAGCTCTTGAGAATCGGAAAAACTGCCGAAGCTGTTGTTGAACCCCTCCCTGAGGAGAAACCCCCTAACCCCCTAAGAAGGCGGGGTTTTAAGCAGAAAAAGTAAGATACAAAACTTGTTGCCGACCCCTACTGAAGGACGCACTGAGTCCGTCCTCCATATGAAAAAGATATATTCGTCGAAGAATATGATATTCCGAAAGTTTTTTGGGAAATCTTGGTCTGAAATTATTAAACTCGACACCAATACCTATTATTTGATACTAGTCCCATTGACGCAACCTTCCCCGTTTGGCCACCATGGACGCACTTATTCCGCCCTCCATATGAAAAAGTTATATTCGTCGGAGAATATGATATTCCGAAAGTTTTTTGGCAAATCTGGGTCTGAAATTATTAAACTAGACACCAATACCTATTATTTTATACTAGTCCCATTGACGCAACCTTCCCCGTTTGGCCACCATGGACGCACTTAATCCGCCCTCCATATGAAAAAGTTATATTCGTCGGAGAATATGATATTCCGAAAGTTTTTTGGGAAATGTGGGTCTGAAATTATTAAACTAGATACCAATACCTATTATTTGATACTAGTCCCATTGACGCAACCTTCCCCGTTTGGTCACCATGGACGCACTTATTCCGCCCTCCATATGAAAAAGTTATATTCGTCGGAGAATATGATATTCCGAAAGTTTTTTGGGAAATCTGGGTCTGAAATTATTAAACTAGACACCAATACCTATTATTTGATACTAGTCCCATTGACGCAACCTTCCCCGTTTGGCCACCATGGACGCACTTAGCCCGTCCTCCATATGAAAAAGTTATATTCGTCGCTAACTTGTTCACAGAACTCTGTCAGTGGCTCTGTTGACAGAGCTGTGGAAGTTATATTCGTATTTATATCCGCCCTCCATATGAAAAAGTTATATTCGTCGGAGAATATGATATTCCGAAAGTTTTTTGGGAAATCTGGGTCTGAAATTATTAAACTAGACACCAATACCTATTATTTTATACTAGTCCCATTGACGCAACCTTCCCCGTTTGGCCACCATGGACGCACTTAATCCGCCCTCCATATGAAAAAGTTATATTCGTCGGAGAATATGATATTCCGAAAGTTTTTTGGGAAATCTGGGTCTGAAATTATTAAACTAGACACCAATACCTATTATTTGATACTAGTCCCATTGAAGCAACCTGAATGCTGATCCTGATTCCTTTTGAAAACATAGTTTTGCCAATGCTTTGATATAATATATATTGCAGTCATACAGCTTCCCCCAAAACTCCTGACATAAGAAGTTTATAGAGTTTTCTACCTATTTTAATAATATCGCATTAAAATTCCTTTTACATTAATAAAACTTAGTGGTTTTATATATAATCAATATATTAGAGCTGTTTAACATAGGTCTGTTAACTAATTAACAGACCGCTGCCAATTCCTCTGCCGGCAGAGCTCTGGAAGTTATATTCGAATTTATCTTCACATACATGAGATAATGAGGGTTAAAGTTTTAAAAACTCGACAACTTTTTGAAAAGTATTCGGAAAATTTAAATAAAATTTATCGACAGCTGTAGTAGTATAGTAATTGCGATAAATTTTATTTTTATAACATGAGAGAAAGCCGAAAAAATTAAATAAATGTTATCGATAACTTGCTTAGTTATAGAAATATTGAGGGTTAACGTTTAAAAAAATCGATAACTTTGTTTCACCGTTTTGTCAAGTCTTTTTTCTGTAGAAGTTGGAAAAATGCTATCGATTTTTTAAAACTTTAACCCTCAATATCTCGATAACTAAGCGAGTTATCGATAACTTTTATTTAATTTTTTCGGCTTACTTTGGGGTGTTCTAAAAAAAAAAGTTATCGAAATGAGGGGCCACGGATATCGTACTCTTGCCTTTTTGTGATATAAGGTTTTCCGTGTGGCCGGCCTTAGGAATTTTCTCCTCTAAGGTGGGTCCAACACCGGCTTCGCGGCTTCGGCGTAGTATTTTGTGATATGTTTTTCAATATTTTTTTATAAAACAGAAAGCGTAGGCAAAAAATAAATTTAAAAAAATCGCTTGATTTTTTTATTTTTTAGAGGGGAAAAAGCGCCAAATGTTTATCGAAACTTTGAATACCTCTGGTCTGTAAAAGGTTACAGGCAAGTATTATACCTTAAAAGAAAAGTGACAGATTTGCCTATTATCGGAGTCTATCGAAAGAACAAGTATATAGTGAATTTTTTGGGATAAAAGAAGTTTCAAAAAAGTGAGGTTAAAAAAACTTTTTTGTTAGTGGGTTAACAAAAAAAATATATTTATATAGGGTCTTATAGAGTTTCCAAAGACCTTTGTAATGGCAACCATTTCAACCGGATCGGATTATAAATACCTGAGATATGAGCAATTACATACTCAATCTATAAAGACTTATGTATATCTCAAGAAGTTGGACCGAGCGGGGGAAATACAATATTGTTTGGACTCGGCGCATAAGCTTTTCTGAACAGCGAAATTTTGGTGTAGATCAGAGAATAATAACTAAAGTGTATTTATGCGTTTAATTTTATTGAATTCTTGATTTTGTCTCAAATTTCAATTTTTTTTAATCATTTTCTGAGCTTATCCCGACCAATGGCAATTCAGCCTAAACCCGAATATTATTATATACACACTTACAGACTTTAGAAGGATATATTTAGTGAAATCTATTTTAACAGGATCGGTTAATAAATGACCGAGTTGTGCGCGATTATACATTCAAGCCTTGGAGGCCTATTTTTCGGATAATATGGACTTGTGGCAACATTTTTTTTCTTATCAGCGTTTTATGCCCTATCAGACAAAAAAAAAACACAAAACAAAATACACGAATTCTAACTAAAGTAAATTTGAATATTTTTGAAAATTTTTCTTATTTTAAATTTTTCTTATAAATATCGCCCGGGTTTTCACTGCATATTTTTCGGGAAACCCAGATCGTGATCAAATAATTCATAAATCCTTTTGCAATAGAAATATATTTTTTCTCTAAAAAAAATTGCTAAAATTTCACTAAAAACCTAAAATTGTATGTACAAACCTTTTTTTATGTCTTAACTCCTCCTTGTGGGGGGTTGTGGGCAGAGCTTCTTTCTTCCGTGACACGTGTTATTGCAAACTTTTGCGCGTTGGGTTGGGGGGTGTTGGGAGGCGCAGTCAACAGTGATTGACTCTACTTCTCCCCCAAAAAAAAATATAAAAGTATCTTACAACAAAACACGACGACGACGAAGACAACAATACCACGAAGATGGTAAAGTCAAAATGATGATGACGATTATGATGATGATGATGACGACGAGTAGCAGGTACTTGAACTTTTTAGTTAAACTTTTATCGATTTTATTTTTTGTTGGTTCGGTTCTCTAAACTGAACAGATAGATTTATTACTTGGATCATAAATATGATCTATGAGATACACAAATTAAAACTTTTTTCCCCTTTTATTTGATTCAAATTCACTTAGAACATAATTTGGTTTCTTCGCATTACAATTTCACACGTTTTGTTGCTGCTTTGTTGGTTTTTTTTCCTTCTTAAATTGCGCTCTTTTTTACAGTTGTTGTTGTTAAGTTTGCCTTATATTTTGCACTATTTTTAATGAAACTTCGTCACTTGCAAAATGTTTTTTTTTTGTTGTTTCATTTATTTCTTTCTTTCACATTTTATAATTCTTCCAATTTGCCTCCTTCTTCGGGCTACACAAAAAATTACGTTTTTTTTTTCTTCCAACACACAAACGAATTCAATACAACACAACACAACAACAACAGCCACTATAAAAAACACAGTCACTAGGAGAGATGTTGATGATGTACAAGGCGAAGGAGGTGTGGAGGAGGTAAAAAGCGAACACACCAAAAAAATGGCCGCGCACCAAAAATATACACTTGATTTGATTTTGTAAGTAAAACAAAAAAAATGGTACAAAACGCCAACACAAACGTACACTCTCACCACAAAACTTAAGATTGAATTTATTTCTTTATTTCAATATTTTTCCCTTCACAAATAAGAAATTCTCACGTTGTTTTGTTCCCTCTTAAAGATCCGTTTTCCTTTCAAAAAATTCCTATTTATTTTGATGAATATTTCTTATTACAAAAACATAGTAGTTTTGTTTTTTTTTTATTGTAATTCTTCTTTGATTACTTTTTATTCTTTTTTTGACACTGTGTGTGCGTGTGTCTGTCCGTTTACAAATTAATTCAATAATGTTCACCACGGCATAGCAAAAACTGAACTAAACTGTCAGTGGAGTAGCAACAAAAAATGTTTTTGAAGAGTAATTGAATTTTTTTCATGGTGTGAAAAAACCACACCATAGTAAAAATACCAAGTAGTCGCAGTAGATACAACAACAATTGTGGGCAACAACAACAGGCATTTTGTTTTTGTTTAGGCTCTTCTCTTGTCAAAGTCAACTCATACGTATACCAACAAATAAATGTGAACAGAAACAAAACCTTCGAATCTGACAGAAGTGGCCAACTAAAGACCGAGAAAAAATTGAAAACAGCTGTCTACCGAGTTTACCTTCTCATTCTACCATGAACCACACGCTCTCACGAACAAATTACTCTCGTTCTCACATAGCAGAGAGCAAAAACTGCGCAACAAATGAAAGACAAGGAAAGGTATCAAAGAGACCCTGAAAATCTGTGTGTGCAAGCAAGAAAACAGGAGAGTTCTCGTTCCTAAGAGAGTGCTCTTATGGGATTGAAAATGTTCTCCCCTCACAAAGAGCGTGAGTGCGAGCGAGTGTGAGCGTCTTCTGGTAGTGTTTATGTTTTTTTTACTATGCACATTGTTGGTGTTGAGTCATCAGGGATGAGATGTTGAGATGTTGTGTGGGTATATTCTATAAGGAAATTATCCAAATGTACATTTTCTTTTGAAAATCTTCGAATAAGAATTGCTTTTGCGGAGAGCAAAAAGCAGAAAATTTACTTTACCACCAATTCCGCCCAATTCTTTTTGTTTCTATGGAACAGGTCAATTTTACGGCTTACACTCCAAAAAACAACCATTTTTTTTGGGGTTCTACCCCCCGTTATTTTAAGCAAAAAAGGTAAAATAAAATACGGCCAATGCATTGTTTTGGAGTTATGGTTCCCGAAATTTCGGATATGTGAGAGGGTAATGCGGTTAAAAACAAGTCAAAATGAACTCAAAAAATTATTTAGCATTATCGAGTTATCGGATGTCGAAATTGTGAAAAATTATCCAACTTTTGTTACATGTCTTGAAAACAACAACAATTATTTTAAAAAAAACCGGGCGAGTTATTTTTTGGGGAAAGTAAAAAAAAAATATTCGATAATTTTTCAAAATTTCAACATCCGATAACTAAGCGAGTTATCGAAAAATGCTAAATAATTTGTTGAGTTTATTTTGACTTGTTTTATAGCGAAAAGTGATGATACGAAGAGAATGATACAAAGATAAGCCATGAGTGTTTCCGTTCCACCAAATTCCCATTGACATTTCTAACGACAGTCGATACGATTTTTTAATGCCAATTTTTTTTCTCCAGAATTTAAACGCAATACAAACGAAAATGAGTGAAAATTGTTGTGTTCTTCAAAACAAAACTAATGTATTGAATATAAAATTATTCCAAAAGTCATTATTGCCAATAACATCAAATTGTAAGTCAGTTTTTTCAATTAATTCGCCTATCGCTCACTCTCTTTCACATTCTGTCCTGTATCAAATTTTCAGCTAGAAAGTCGATCAACGAAACCCCTTGTGAAGAAATGAGGGCTATTTATATTTCGGGAATAGCATTTAATAATCAACATTTTTAAATGAAAATGGATTTATTATTTTTCAAAATATTCCCCTTGATGATCCATACACTTTTGCATTCGTTCAAATCATTTATCATAGCAGTTTTTCCATTTCTCTTGAGACACCTCGATGGTTTTTGAACGCTTCAACTGTTTATTCGGAGCACGCAAATCGTTGACCATGCCGTTTACCTTTGATATTCGGTATCCAGAAGAAGGCATTCTATGCCAAATCAGGACTGTACCGAGGATGATGCGATGTTTTGGCTCCTCAAAAATTCACCTGTGTGACGAGATGTGTAAGAGCTCGCATTGTCATGATGGAGAATGATTCGTTTTTGTCGGTTGGTTTTAGGAATTTCTTTGAAGACTTCCGGCAAACAAATGGTCGTGTACCACTCAGAATTGACCGTCCTACGTTGCTCAAGCGGAACAGTGGCCACATGACCTATTCGGCCGAAGAAACATGCGACCTTTTGCTTCCACTAACAACTTTTGTTGGATTGAGCTCGTCTTGAAAGACCCACACGGCCGATTGCTGTTTTGTTTCCGGCTCATATGCATTTATCCATAATTCGTCACTTGTCACGATTTTAGACACGTCTTTTGAAGCACCACGGTCGAACGTTTTAATCATTTCGTTACACCAATTGACACGAGCCTTTTTTTGAGCGATTGTCAATTTATGTGGGATCCAACGCGAACAAATCCTTTTAGTCCAGCCAAATGTTCATGCAAAATCGAATGTATTGAAAGTGGATGGAACTAATATGCAAGGATGCCTCGATGTTTTGTGGCAGAACAACGGATTTTGGACACCCTTCATCCTGAAATGAATGGCGTCCGAGACTGAACTCTTGGTACCAGCTATTTACCGTGGTTTTTGATGGTGCTTCAACACCAAAAGTCGACACAAGTTGATGGAGACACTGTTGTCTCGAAATTCACGCCGAAAATCATAAAAAATCATCGCATGAAAATTTTCACGGGTTAGTTTCATTTTTTGAGCCACTGTACGGAAAGTGAGCACACGCCTTCGACGAACAGCTTTACGCTTAAGTCTTATTACGTATTTTTATTTGTTAGTTAAGATTTCTGAAGATGCTATCCAAAAGACATCGAAATATTGAAATAAATTACATTTAAACTAAGATTTAAACTTGACTTGCTATTGAAGAAATATTACAATTAAACGTTTTACAATTAAGTACACTTAAAATAAACCAATTGCTGATTTTTAAAAGAAAAAGTAAGTAATAAAAATTTTGAATGCATTGAAATTTTTAAAACCGTTTACTTATAAAATTTCAAGATTTTGAGAAATGTCTCAATTCTTATAACGGAGAGGCAGGACTGGATGGGACGCATATCAGGTTGAAGGAGATATTTAGGCTTCTACACTGAGGGCTCAAAACTGGATGGTAAAGTAGGGTTTGGGGTCTATTGCAAAAAGTTGGGTCTAGACTTTGCACAAAGGAACCAGACCATTGTAGTGTCTTTCAGACCGAAGTCCTAGCAATTGAAGAAGTTAAACTTTGACTGTGATGAAACGTCATCACCGCCTGTGATATCAACATCTACTGCGACAATCAGGCTGCTATAAAATCTCTGCAGTCTGTATTACTGACTACAGGTAACGCCCAAAACCGACACGCGTACCTAAAAGAGATCGCCAAGCAGTTGGATATATAACGTATATGGATGTCGTGGCACAGAGTTATACCAGGGAATCATAGAACGGATGAGCTGGGATGAGTAGGGGCTACCTTAAATGTTCCACAAGATATGCAGCATGTAGGTTTGCTATTTCTGTCTGCAAGCTCATGCTTAAAAGCGAAGCTCTCAGACATGCGAATGATAGACGGTCTGAGGGCACAAAATTGGAGGGGAGTATGATCAAGTTATGGTCTGTATCGTACGCTGAATTTGATATCTATTTCTAGATAAGATGATTACTGGGCACTGTTTAATAGGCAGGCTTGGCTAGGAAAGCTGTAAGGATGGAGAGGTATTTGGTATTAGTAGGATACAATATCTAGGATCTTACCCCATTTTGGATCTAATCGACTTTCAGGGTAGCCTGAATGGTCTTAGGACCTGTTGGCAGAGTATTAATTTGTTTGACGGGGACTAATGTACGCATTTTCTTCAGTCCCATCCTGAAATATCAGGATGATGTATCATATTCCGCTTTATCATGCCAGGACAATTTACACGTTGAACGATGGTGACGGAATATGACGTCGTGTGGTATCACAACGATCTTGATTGGACTAAGTGTGTCAATAGCAACATACATACACATGATTTTAAACATATTTACTATATTTTATTAACAACCATTTTGATTTTTTTAATAAACAACCCCAATTCCAGTTTTTTTCCGCAACCAAAAAGGAATACTAAGATTTTTGAATGGACTAGCTATTTGATTACTCTATAGAAGACCCAGGTGCAGCAATACTTGATGCAAGATGTTGAGAGTGCGCTCCTGGGATCCTGAGTTCGATCCCATGAGATCCATGGTTCGATTCCTGTGCTGACCACCTTAAATCTCTTTCGGCGGCGGCCACCTCGCATAGAGACGGCGACACTATCGCGCATTAAGCCATGAAAAGCTTCTCAAAATACTGTCCGGAGTCGGTGTAAAAACTCTTGGTCCGAATCATTAAGTTTAAAACTAGAAAGCGCACAGCTCACTGGTTGTGAGAAGCTCTCCCCAATTCCTTCATGGGATGTAATGGGAAACCTTTTTTTAAGATGTCGAAATTTCAATTGAATTTTCTCTAACGTTCATACATCGATCAGATCCCCTCTTACTATCCTCACCAACTGGTTGTGTCCAAAAATCGGGACACAATAGGTAGAAAATAAAAATTGTTTGGTTTTAAATAAAAAAACTAAAGGAAATACATGTACGAGGGCGGATTAAAAGTCCGTGACTTTTTTAATGAAACAGATTTTTTGCAAAAAAATAATTTGTTTTTCAACATAAACTCCTTTTAGGTCATTACACTAGGTCTAACGTTTCTCCAATTTTGGAATCCCTTCCAAAAAATAGGATTTTCCGAGGTCCATAAAATAGGCATTTTTTGATCAACAATTTCATTGTTGGAGCTAGATATCTTTCCACGGAGCCATTTCTTTAGGTTTGGAAATAGGAAATAGTCACTGGCGGCTAAATCCGGAGAATATGGCGGATGAGGTACCAATTCGTAGCCCAATTCATGGAATTTTGCCATGGAGACTACACACGTGTGCACCCCTGCGTTTATGGTCAATTGAGAGCAAACGCGGCACCCATCTATCAGACAGCTTTCTTTGCCGATCCATTGTCCTTTCTATGCAGCCATGTAGCCCCACACCATTACAGAACTGCCTCCATGTTTCAGTGAGGGGCAAACATTTTTTGGCTGATGTGCTGTATTTGGTTTCCGCCACACTCTGGCATTCCCATCTCTTCCAAAAACATTGCATTTACATTCATCCGTGAAAATGACTCGTGTCCAAAAGTTTGGATCTTCAACATGCCTTTTTTCATGCTGTTTGGCGTATATAAGCCTCGTTTTTTTATTCACTGCACTTATAAGAGATTTCTCCTTGCCATTCTGGAGACTAAGCCTGCCTTGTTCAAGTAAACGCTGGATACGTTGAGCATACATGACAACACTAGTTTTCGGATTTTCAGCAACGCTTCGCACTATTTTCCTCTGCATTCGCTCATCAAGTTTGCAGGGCTGACCACTTCTTATCTTATTTTGGTTCGATCCAGTAATATTGTAATTTTTAATTATTGTTTGGACGTTAGCCTTACCCAATCCCAAAATTTCACCAACTTTTGAAAACGAATTTCCCTGATGTTTAAGTTTTACAACCACTTCGCGTAGTTGGGGAGAAATATCTTTTCTTGTGGACATTTAAAGGCAAATATTTTTGCAAAAAAGCAATTGCTTACTTTTCTTAAAGCAATTGAACTACTTCTGAAGAAAACGTGTCAGTGACCGACCACGCTACATAACGGAACTATTGTTTACTTTGTCGTGTGCAGATTTTCGTTAAATATACGGTTCTCCAATAAGGACTTGACATCTTTTTTTTTAAATAAACCGCAAACCATTTGAGAGATTTTGAAAACTTTATGATCGACTTGAAATACAATCAAAACATTTATTATTGGAACTCGACTTCGTACATATGGCCACCGCGGGCTCGTCGGCAGCGGTCGATTCGTTGGACCCAATTTTCGATGACTCGGTCACACATTTCGGCCGCAACGGCCGCTATTTCGCGTTCAATACTGGCTCTGAGTTCTTCCAACGTCGTCGGCTTGTTGACATAGACGTAGCTCCAAAGAAAAAAGTCTAGAGGCGTTAAATCGCACCAATTGACCGGTCCATTTCTTGAGATAACACCCTCACCAAACTTTCTCTTCAATAAATCGATTGTAACGTGTGCTGTGTGGCACCGTCCTGTTGTTTTCCAATTCCGCCCAAAAATAAGCGGTAATCATGGCGCGATAACGATCGCCATTCACAGTAACGTGATGATCGTTATTGTCGACGAAACAATATGGCCCAATGATGCCGCCGGCATGCAAACCGCACCAAACAGTTATTTTTTGTGGATGAAGTGGTGATTCATGAAGCACATGTGGAGTTTCACCAAACCAATAACGCATATTTTGCTTATTGACGAACCCATTGTGGCAAAAATGAGCTTCGTCACTGAAGAGAACGTACGTCGCTTCAAATGGTGCATCGGCTTCAATTCTTGAGTCAGCTTGATCTTGTATGGGTGTAAACCAAGATCTTTACGCAGAATTCCCCATAAAGTGGTCTTGGCGATGCCAAGTTCTTGAGAACGCGGCGGAATCGACTGATTTGGATCGTTTGCTACGGATGCCTGAACGGCAACGATATTTTCGTCACTTCGACCAACCCGTTGTCTCACTGGCACACAATGAATATGTAGACTCAAATTTGAACAACACTTGTTATTGCTTGTGTACTAGGGCGAGAATAACGACCAAAAATTGGAGTTAACGCTCTTAAAGTTGCGGTCACCGACTCCGAATTTCGGTAGTACATTTTTGTAATTTACTGAAAAAAATTAAAGTAACAGTTAGCTGATCAGTGAAGTAGTGCGTTCACAAATTAAATTCAAAGTTGTCAAGTACCTATTGGAAAACTCTTATTTACAGAGCTGCTTTGTGGGTTTTAACATTCAAAAGTTGACAGAATCGCCATTGCAGAATTGGCCTCTGCAATAAAGTGGTATATTTTATAAGTAATATGTACCTATATTAAAATTAAAAAATATTGCAAATATCATATTTTTTGACTACCTATGCACATACAATCGACATCATATGTAGCATAGAGTAATGGCGTATAGAGCTGGCAGTTTTCTCATCTGACATATCTTTTCACACTATTCGTGGTGCGGTTGGCGCGATAGAGTTATTTTTGACGTAAATTGGCTTACATCAGGTGGAATTTGGAAACATATTTGGCTTAAATTTTTCATGTGGTTTTGATGAGAAACTGTGAAATTTAAACGTATTTTAAACTTTTTTGCTATATCTTAATGTTAGTATATATTTGTGGTGTAGTTATACAAAAATGTTGACGCACAAATCGAAATTCCGTTGCTGATTTATTGTTGGATGGTTTGATCCGTTGCCTCTATATGGTATTATTAAAGCAATACTTTCCAACATCCAACCGCCCATCTGCTACACACCAAATGTCATCAATTTACTGAGAGCATTGGCGTCTCTATACGTCATTTCTCTATGGTATGTAGACTTTTGTAATATTGTGTGCATGCTCATAATTCTTGTGTAAACGCAGGGAACGTCCGAGTTTGCTGTGCAGACTTCGTCTGCATAGTACTTTTCCGTTACAAAATGTACACAAATAGTACGTAAACTCCGTCTACCATCTCTATATTACTAAGTATTTCTCTTCTCTTTAAGTCACCCAGTGAGAGTTGTTGTGTGCGAGTGTGTGTTTGCAATTGGGTATTTTTTATGTGAATTGGTTGATAACCCCTTTTGTATTTTTGTTGGTCCGCTCAATGTTTTGTATCTCGAAGATAGCAACAACAACAAACATCTGGCAGGGCATGTAAAATTGTTTTTTGTGTATAACTTTTTTGTGGCAACAACAATCCGACGGACCTACTACATCCAATATACAACAGAAGTATGAATGTAGGGTGTTGTTGTTGCTTTGTTTTGCTGCCATTACTGCAGTCAGCCTCCACTGTCGCTCTCACTATTGCTCTGCCAACGTTCACCGGTATTTGTTTTTTGCTGTTGGTCTTTCTTTCTCCAGATTGTTGCTTTTTTTATTGCTCTTGTGTACACAATTCAATATTGGGTTCACATACACTCCTTTTTTTTTGTTTGGTTTGATTCTTTTTTTATGTCTCTTCTTTAGCTGATTGTACTTAACCAACTCGTGTATGGAGTTGTTAACAATGTATGGTGGAGTTTTTTTTTCGGTTACTCATGTTACTGTCATTGTTTGTTGTTGTTGTTATCGCGAGATTTTTTTTGTCAGTTTTATTTTGTTTCTTGCTGCTCCATTACAATTTTGTCTCCTCATATGCTAAACTTTTGATTCCGGTTTTTTTTTTGTTAGTGGTGATGTTGGTGTTTACTTGCTGCTGCTGGTTGTTGTGTAGTGCTGCGTTGCGTTTTGTTCTGCTTTTAGTTTTATTTTGACACGATTTGTTTGTCATGTCTGTTGGGTATGTGCATGTGCTTGTTGTTGTTGGTGTTTAAAATTTTGAACTCCATCTACTAGGCAGTTGTTGTTGCTATTGTTGTATGATCTATTTTGTGTTTCTACAGTGTCACACGAGGAGAAAAGTATCGCCTCAATATGCAAATTTGAACGGGAGAAAAAATGGGTTGAATAGTTTAAGGGCATCAACTAACCAATCCCGTTTCGGGATTGTCGTGTAGCCTTAAGGGTTGTTCTGTGTTAATCCTTTCATTCGCCCGCAGGCCACGATCACAAGGAAATATCTTATGGATTTGATTGTTAGAATATACATAGTAGAGGTAGAAAAGTTTATGTACATGTGGCCAGAAATAAGATCAGAAACAATTTGTTGCTTGCAAAGAAAAAATATTGGCCTGTAATTAATATAAATATGCATGATATGTTCTTAACAAACCTTAATACATATAACCAATTTTTGTAAACAAAAATTGTTGTGATAAAGTATTTCACAGAAAGTTGAATTTTACAGCGCCGTTGGGAGGCAATATATGTGGCGGCTGAGTCACCAGCCGTCGCCGTCACTTTTCGTAAGGGGTTTCGTGATTAAAACTGCGCTTTTTTGTAATTGTGTCTAATTGGCAAGTTTTTGAATAAATTTTATTGGAAATGAGTACTTGCGTTGAGTGTTTTGTTTGCAATGAAAAATGTTGCTGTCCCCAAACATTTGTTATGCACTTGAAAAGATACAATTTGCCGCCTTATGCCACATACAATAAAAATAAACTTTAAGACTTACAGTGAACTCTCGGTAGTATGAACTTGCACTATAGTGAACTATCCACTAATCCACACTTATTTCTTAATATGAACTCTCTAAATAGTGAACAAAGTTTAATGTCTCTAAATAGTGAACAACAGTCCAGGGAAAATTTTGTTGTTTATTTTTTAATTTTGGGAATCCCCAGATTGCTAACAAACGAAAAAAATAGATCAGTTAGTAATCAGTTGTCTTTCGTTACGCATAGAGGTACACTTGCACTTAATTTCATCGTTTATATGTATGTATGTATGTACATGTTTAGTAAGAAAGATGAAAAAGGGGAAATTCTGCAACTTTTACAAAAAGGATCGAGTGTTACAGCATTAGGTAAAAAGTATAATGTTGGGAAATTTGTGCCATAAAAAATATGAAAAATAAAATTGTAAAGTGTGTTAACAACACTTTCTGTGGACCTGGAAAACGAAAAACACTATGAACTTTAGAGCTTCCAATAAGGGAAAAATCTCTTTACAAGTGGTTTATTCGTATAAATTCGAATAAAAACCTTCCGGTTAGTGGGTTGATGCTGAAACAAAAGGCTAAATAGCTTCACTCAATGCCAGCGATGGATGGCTTCAAAAATTCAAATAAAGGTACGGGGTTCGACTTCTAAAGATTTGCGGAGAAAAGCTTTGAGCACAACCTCAGTTGGTGGATCCAATTAAAATGAAGTTGAAGACCAACATAGAAGAACTCGGTTTATCCAACGATCAGCCATACAATGCTGTTGAGTCTGGCTTATTTTGAAAATTTCTTCATCAAAACACGTATGTAACGTCATTGGAAAAAAGCGCTCCAGGTGCAAAAATAAAACCATAAAACCCAACTTCTTGTTATAGGAAAATCTAAGAACCCTCGCAGCGTTAAACATTTCATCTGCCCCGTACACTACAAAAACTCAAAGTCAGCTTGGATGACTTCTTCAATTTTTAAAGATTGATTTCACTACTCCTATGTTTGTGTTAATATTTTTGTTTTCCCACTAAGGTTACATATTATTTGACTAAAAAGGTATGACCAGTTAAAGCTCTATTGCTAATAGATAATGCTGCACCCCACCCACCTAAAACCGATCTCAAATCTGAGTTCGGTTCCGTACAAACAATGTTCTTGCAACCAAACTTAACTCCTCTGATCCAGCCAATGGATCAGTATGCTATTAGAATTACGAAACTGTATTACAGAAATAGTCTCCTGGCAACAATTATAGCAAAGGAGCGCAATTGGCTTGAACCAATTGAACCTTTAAAGCAATTACACTTTAAGAAGCAGTCTGGAGTCGAGTTGGCAAGAAACCGTAGCTAAATGTTGGAAAAATATCCTGAGCATGGTAAATGATGAAGACGACCCCGAATATAATGTCCCTTTAAGTGTTTTAAGAGAAAGATGGAAATCCAAGATAAGAGGTTTGGAAGATAACGCGGTCGATCTCCCTCAAACATTGTTCCCTCATGTATGTTCTTTAATATTTGTTGGTGTGCAAAATATACTATGTAAACGAATGCCATATCATAGGAGGTATGCACGACATAAACCATTAACGATTGGAACAATAATCCTAGTGAGGACGTGACGCTATTGGAGGAAATAGATTTAGACGAATTATCCGACGGCGATGTCCCTGTTATTGAAGAGGAGGAAAACAGGATCAAAGCAAAGGACGCTGTCGAAATTTTTAATAAAGTAGTGCAAAGGGCTGAACCTGAAATGATCGACGAGATTTACATAAAAGTACTGAAGAAAGTGGCGATAAATAAGTTTAATTAAATTAAAAACATACATATGTAGTTTATAATGTCCGTCCAATGAGCTAAAGTGTTTAATTTTATATTTGTGATACATATACATACTCTGAATAAAAATTTAAATGTATTTAACAACTTCTTAAGTTTAGAATAAACTATATGTTGTTTTACTAATGCCTAGAGTTTCAATTCGTTGTAGGCTTTGCTGTTAGACAAAATACCCCAGAATGATGCTATACATTTCTGCAATCGAAAATGTTTACAAATTCGATAAAGTGAACAACCTTGGTTTTTATTAGTTGACATTACCGCGAGTTCACTGTAACTTCTTTGACATTTGAACGTGTAAAACAATAGTGCCCTAAATTGGATAAAAGCAATACATTTCTCCAACAAAGCTGCGACAATGGAGTTACTGTTGCTGCGGAAAGAGCAGATAAATTGAATGTTTCTCCAGAACTACTAGATGTGCCTATATTTTTTTTTGTATTTTATACAAATCGTTTGAACATTAAATGTTTAATATATAATAATAGTTTAAGAAAACCGGACATTAGTTCCGATTATGAATCCATGTGTATCTGCGAAACCTTGAATAAAACCGCTTTAGAGCGATGACACACACAGCGGTTCGCCGACTCGGCACATGATCCTGTGTTTTCAAATGATGCAAGCCACACACGGCGGCATTGATGTCAGTCGGCGAAAAAAACGACTCGGCACGTCGTTTACTTTAAGAAACGCGCGCGGTTTTTGTGCCGAGTCGGCACTTGTTTCCATTGTTTTCTATGAGCGCTGACACACACAGCGGTGTGCCGACTCGGCGATGGCACACTCGGTGGTTTTTGTCGACTCAGCAGACGGGCAGCAGTGAAAAGTGAAAATTTCACAATTGCATAGCGGCAGACACCGCACAAACCAACGTGTGTGATATCGCCGAGTCAGCTAACCGCTGTGTGTGGCATGGTAGAGTCGGCGTGCCGAGTCAGCGTACCGAGTCGGCGAACCGGTATGTGCAGGGCACACTAATCACGGTAGTAGCAGTAAATATGTGTGTAATCATGTGCAAAATCGCACTTGGCTTCTGTCAAACTCAGCTGATAAAAATGTAAACAAAATTGTGCATTTTTGAGTCAGTTGTGATATAATTGGAAAGAAATATTTGCCAAATTAATGAAGATTGAAATTAATAATTGAAATTGTTTGATGCTGCAGTTGAATTGGTTTTTCCCGGTGTGAAACTCTAACTCGCATTCGCGTCTGTTGTTTAATTCCGCGTCTGTAAACAACTTATAACCAACAAATGTAAACAAATTTGACACTTCCCAAGTGCGTCAAATGAAAAAAATCAAATCAGCTGTTCGAACGATACAACCTTGTCTTTCAACCATGGGTGTGTGTGTCATCGCTCTTAAAAAATAGAACAGTTTTGTTTCTAGCGTCGTCGCAGGGGGTGGGGGTTTCATGCTGAAAAAAGGAATAACGGTTTTAATTGATTCAATTCAAAATTTAATCAAAAATCGCGGAAAAAATCAATATTTGTTTAATTAACTCAATATTTTTGAAAAAAATCAATAAATGCTTTAATCAAATTTACAAATTTTTTAATTGACAAAGTTTCAAATATGTACCTTTAATTAATATTATCATTTTCGTGATTACACCAAAATCAGTTAAAAAATTGATCAAATAAACAAATTTTTTAATTGAAATTGATTTTTATTCTTTCCTGTGTGGTTTTTTAAAGATTTGGGGAGAATTTGAATATAACACATCGAAATAAGGTACAATATTTGAAGAAATTGTTTCAGATCCCGCTAAGTTTTCGAGATATCGACAAGAGTACGATATCCAAATTCGCTCGATTCGATTTTTTTGAACACCACAATAAACTACATAATAATATCGTACATATCCGACATATATAATTTCTACGTAATCAGGCGGCGGCGTGTTCCGGCAGCGTATAACTTTGTGTTAATTCTTTCATATAATAGATCAGGCGATATGAACGCTGCTTTTTATATGGCTGATGAATTTGAAAAAATATTACCAGCAAATTTTGTACACATGATAGTTATGCGAACAACTTCGATTACATTCTTATTCGACATCAAGAGGGGCGAGGCGGTAATCCGACATTAAACATCAACGATAGCTGATGTTCAAGCTCATGTTCGCATCACTAACATGTTTACAAAATTTTTTGGTCATATTTTTTCAAATTCATCTGCCAGCTAAAAAGTTATCGACCAAGCTCATGCTCATGAATGACAAGTATGTATATAGTTCTCTTAACACCTAACCTATGAGAGATGTCGAGTATCGACATACCATCTTTTTGTCGATTACAAAGCTGTTTTCGATAGCCCCATACGGGGGAAAATGTACGAATCTATGTCTGAACTTGGGATTCCGGCACAACTGATCCGCCTATGTAGAATGACGCTGACGAACTCGAAATCAGAAGATAAGGTGGGCAACCACCTCACCGAACCATTCTGTACCAGGCGAGGACTGAGACAAAGCCACTCAATTTCGAGCAATCTCTTCAACATCTTAAAGGAGATAATAATGAGAAAAGCTGCAGTAAATATGAACAAGACCAACAAAAGCCATATGTTGCTGGCATATGCTGACGACATAGACATCATTGGGCGAAATTTGCGTAAAGTTACTGCAGTATTTTCATGAATCAAAAAAGAATCAGCGAAGGAGGTTCTTGCTGTTAATGACGGCAAGACAAAATTGGTGGTAGGCGTGTTTTCGTTACAAGCTGGCGATTATCGCTTGCGTGCCAGTAACCAAAACGCCAAACTAGCGATAATTTATTATAATATATATAAACGTCTTGCTCTAACGCATAGTTTGTAGTTATTCTTGTATATGCGTATATTCTTCTCCTAGTTCTTGGCTCATAATAACGATATCCAACACTGTTTTTTGGGTTTTTCATACTGACAACTTTCTGCCTGTTTCAAAAGTATTTACTCGGGGATCACACACGGCAATTTTACTTGCGCAAGTCTTGCGTTTATAGGAGAGAGAGCGGAAGGGAACGGAGGCTCTTCTCCTCTCTCTCCTATAAACTCCAGACTTGCGCAAGTAAAATTGCCGTGTGTGATCCCCATGTTATTCTTGTAAATGTTTATACTCTTCTTCTTATCTTTGACCAAAGACGATCTAGAATTAGATGACTAGAAGATGTGCGCAATTTGGCAACCCTGGTAAAAGAGAACCAAAAAATGCTAGAAATTCACTCAAAGGCATTTCTCTCACGCGTCATATCTTGATTATTTCATAATACTTTTTGCATAGTTTATGTAATATTACTTCAACATGGTTGTTATATACAATAACACTAACAAAACGCTGCTCGTGTATTGAAATATTCAATGAAGAGAGTAAGAGAGAGAACAGAGAATGACTAGGGTTTCACTCGTTATTTTGGTACATCGTTTGCATCGTTTTTGCTTTGACCTCACAATAAGGATATCCAAAACAGCTTTTCTGATTTTTTTTTCAAACTGGGACCTTTATGCCTGTTTAGGACTGAAATGGAAGCGGTATCTTCAAGTGTCGCTTAATATTCCCATACAAATTAAGTGATAATCTAAACAAGCGGTGTAATCAAACCAACCCTGGTGTCAACGTCTACACAAACCTCTCGACTTGGTTCGCACTTGAACGTCTATAACCGATTTAATTTTGAAGTCGTAGATGCATTTATCTACCTTGGATCCGCCGTGAACAAGGACAACAACGTCAGTCTGGAGATAAATAGGAGAATTGTCCTTGCAAATAGTTGCTATTTTAGGCTCAGCAAGCAGTTTAAGACAAAAGTCCAGCAATACCAGACTCTCATTTTACCTGTCCTGGCATATGGCTCCGAAACTTGGGTCATATCGCAAGCGGATGAAAAACTGCTGTGAGTATTCGAGAGAAAAGTCCTCCGTAATATACAAGGTGGCGCAAAAGTAATCCTCCTATCAGAAAATGCTATAAATTTTGCGATTGGCCCCTAATGTCAGTTCGGTTTTGACATTTGTGTAGTAAACACATGCGAAATACACGTTAATAAACAATGTTACGCTACACTGCTCCAGAGCGCGGAATATTGCTGACTATTTATTTGATCAATAATCGGACAGTGACTTTGGCACAACGTGAATTTCGTCGCATATTTCCTGGCCATCCAACGCCTACTGGTGAAACACTGCGACGTTTAGCCGCTCGCCTCGAAGAGACTGGCACAACACGAGATGCTGCCAGGCGTGGCAGACCCCGGAGTAGCCGTTCTGCAGAGAATATTGCTGCTGTAGCCGAGGATGTCATGGAAGCGCCGTCGACATCGACCAGACGACGTGCCACGCTACAGAGCAATGATAAACGAGTTCTTTTTGAAGCAAATTGATGAATTGGGATTGGAAAACATGTGGTTCCAACAGGACGGTGCAACGGCACACACTGCACGTGCCACAACCGATATGCTGAAGGATGCATTTCCCGGGCGCCTAATCTCCCGTTTTGGCGATTTGCACTGGCTAGCAAGATCGCCTGATTTGACCGCTCCAGACTTCTTTTTGTGGGGCTTTTTGAAGTCGCGGGTTTATGTCAACAAGCCTCAGACTCTTGCAGCTCTTAAAGACAATATCCGTCAAGAATGTGAGGACTTATCGCCGGAAGTTTTGGCCAAAGTGATGGAAAATGCCATAAAAAGGGCTCAAATGACAATCAACTGTGGCGGCGGCCATTTACATGACATCATATTCTCGACTTGATGTAAAAAAAATTAAAAGTCCAAATAAAAATAATCCACAAGAAGAATCAAAGTTTTTAATTTTTTTTTAAATTACAGCCAAAAAACATAGGAAGTTTACTTTTGCGCCACCTTGTATATGGTCTTGTTAAAGTAAACTACGAGTACCGACGTCGTTGGAACCAAGAGCAATATCATTTGTATTCTGACGTGAACATACCTAGGCGAATCAAATCAGGCCAATTGCGTTGGCTAGGCCATGTTATCAGAATATGTAAATGAAGATGAGGACGACCAAGACTCCGCTGGAAAGACCAGACAGAAGAATACCTACGTATCCTTGGTATTATCAACTGCCGAGAAAAGGCGTAGGATAGAACCAGTTGGAGGAGTATGTTGAAATTTGTTTGTTTAATTTATATGTACGAGTACGACATCTGACCTCATGAGGTTGTAAAATAGTCAATCAAAAAAGAAAGAAACAATATGACGCAGTCGGAACTGGATTAATCCATTGTTGTACCCATTTCTCATACTATCCCTGAATAAAAGTATTAGACGAAGACATCTTTATTAGATTGATCGCTTATATCTCGCTGTGACTTGTAGTTCATTATTAAGTTAACAAAAACGTCAACGTTTTCATGGCGATGTCCAGCCATCCAGCCATGTAGCTCACTGTTGTATAAATGGGGAAAAATATGCCACGTTGATCCAAAGGATAAATATGTATGGATGTTGATCCAAAGGAATGTCTATTATTAAAAATAATGTTTTCTTGAGTTGTTACGTTAACAAGAATGAAACTGCATGAAAACTGCACCCGAATTTATACTTGGCATCGTTGGTCGAATCGTATAATGGGGATATTCCCTCAGTAAGGTTAGGTCAGACCCCCTTTTATAGTAATCGCAGAAATTTGTGATTCACATCGTAAACTGCGTGGGTCTGTCGAAGAGGCAATTCTCTTGCTTTTAATATGTTTACATTTGTTTCTCTTTCTGTGGTAAAAAATGCGGGGAGTACCCCATGTATGGTTAAGTAAAAGCTTTTTCTTACTTTTAGGCTGTGTGTTCAATGAAAATATTTTGGTCGTGGTAAATTGTGTTGACTTTATTTTTGTGTGGTGAAGATACAATTTCAATTTGGTTGAGTGAAATAAAAAATCAAAATGTTGGCAGCTGAAAGGTTATCGGCCTGTTTTTGTTTCTTGTTTTTTCTCTCATCGCACGTCTAGAGCCAAACGAATTTCATTTTTGGTTTTTGTAAACTTTTTTTTGAGTGTAAACACAAAAGCTTTTAGTTATCGTCAAAATGTAGGTTCACATAAGTCAACGGCGTACAATGCTAAATGTCAAAATAGACAATCGTAAAAAATTGTTCGTGTGGGTTATATTGATGTGTTTTCATTTCAATAAATAAATAAAAATGGATTGTTTGAGTAAAAAAATGTAAGTATTTTTAACATTGAAACGAAACAGCATATATTGATTATAACAATTGTATTCATCAGAGTAAAAAAGACCAACTCTATCCAGTTTCGTGCCTTGGTAGACTCGATGGACGAGTTCCCAGAACTAGCCACTCGGTCCCAAGTCTTCTAACAGATTCGAAAATACTTCCTTATTAACACGGAAGTTTGAAATAAATCTACAAAACATAACTTCATTAATTCATAAAAGCAAATTATACTGATATACTTACTGGTCAATCTCAAACACATTGGTTGAATCACGCAAAATCCTACGGCTTAGGCGACTTTCTCTATCATAGTTTCCGTTTCCGTAGTTTTAATAGGAAAACCGAGAGCAACGGAGGAAATCATTTTAAATTGGTAAAAAAAGCAAACAATTGCGTTTATTTTCGTTTGTTTATTTATTTTTTAATACCTACAATCAGCTGTTGTTGAATTTACAGCTGATGGCTAGGGTTGCCCCCGTTTAGCATATATTTGTATGAAAAAGCTTTAATAAATTCCAATAAAAACGTGAAGGTAATATTGTTCTTTGACAGGAACACAACCAAGAAAAAGAGCTTTTATGCCCAAGCGAAAAGCAACAATGAACTCAATTGAAAACCTGATTGCTTGTCTAGCAATTGCACGCCTGCTGTTTGGAGAGTAGAAGTTGTGTGTATTGTTTCTTGTTTTATATTTTCTATGATTATATTGGCAAAATGTTTTGGATTTAACAGACTTTATTTGCTATTAATTATATTTCCAGTAAATAATTAATCAAATTCAATGGGGTTTTCCACAAGAATTTCCCTGTATTTTAAAATAACATCATATTAAATTAAGTTACATGTTTCTTGAAACCGTTTTTATACTTGCACGTTGTTTAGGTTTCCTTTTGTTTGCTGACATTCTGAATTGTTCACTGTTTCGCAAACTTCCAAGAAATTGCTGTATAAAAAACATACGTCCAAATTTAAACTACTTGTCAAAATTTTGAGTAGCGCTGGGGCTATGGGCAACAAATATTCACCACGCAAATGCCAACATTTTTGCACCAAATTAAAACACAGCATTAATGACCAACGTAACATAATGTAAATAACAGGGCGATTAATGCTGCGCCTGAAAGTAGACCACAAGCCATTTCACGAATCCGTTGCAAATGCTTTAAGGTTTCAAAACGGGAGAATAATAAACATACGGGAAATAAATAAATAATTAAATAAATAAATAATTAAATAAATATATAAATAAATAAATAATTAAATAAAACAAAATATATATAAATAAATAAATAAAAAACTAAATACATAAATAAATACATACATAAATAAATAAATGAATACATAAATAAATAAAAAAATAACATGAGGTGTCAGGGGACACCCGGTTGGAACGAAGTTCCTTCCGCTATGTATTATATATCGGGTGATCAGTCTAGAGGTATTTTTTTCAATAGGGTTTATTTCACAGATTACGCGTGAGTTGTGTTAAACTTTTTTTCTTTTCAATATTGTTTGTCATCTCATCATGGCAAGACTTACACCCCATCAACGTCATTATCATCGGTCCATATTGTTTCAAAAATGATGATGGCCCGGAACGTAACCGTTAATGGTGCCCGCTATCGCGCCATGATATCACACTTTTTGCTACCTGAATTTGAAGCCCATAATCTTGACGACATTTGGTTTCAACAGGACGGTCCCCCTTGCCATACAGCTGCTCAAACAGTGGATCTATTGAGAGCTCATTTCGAAGAGCAGCTAATTTCCGATTTGTACCGGTGAGTTGGCCGCCTACATCGTGTGATATCACACCTTTAGACTTTTTTCTTTGGGGCTACGTAAAGTCCAAAGTCTATACTGACAAACCAGCTACGATTCAGATTTTGGAAGCGAACATTACGAGTGTCATTAACGCCATACCGGTCGAAATACTCGACCGAGTCATCCGAAATTGGACTCTCAGAATGGACACCTTGAGGCGTAGTTGCGGCCAACATTTGAAGGAAACTATATTCAAAAAATAAATGGCATAAAATGTCCTTTCGAATGAATTTTTTATTTTGAAAAAAATAAATGCATGTAGATTGATCACCCGATACTAGTTCCAACACGTCTAAGGCGCCCGTTGAAAAATACGATAATTTAAATGGATCTTTAAGAAAATAGACTTCTTGTAAAATGATAAACTGTTTTTTGATTTTTAACGTAGAATACGTTATACGGTAAGGTAGGGGTGTTGATCTGGAGCACAAAATTTTGAGAAAATGTTTGTCACTTTCATTATAAGTTTTTAATACTTTATGCATGCATTGAAGAAAATTCAAGTATGGTCGTAACATATTTAATGTGTCGTCTTTTGATTTGTATTTAAATAATCATATTGCTACATATAATTTTTTTGATTCTATAAGTAAATCAAAATTTAACTCCTTCAAATTTTGTATTAATTTTCATATGCTTTGTATTTTATGTATTATAACATTATCTGTAAGAGCAGTACGATTATCTGTGTGTTCATCACAGAACGAGTGTGAGAAAGAGAAGAAGTATAATGACAATGCATGTTTTATGTGAACATTATAGAACCAGTGTTGCCACATGCAGTATTTACACTCGTTTTCAAAAGTGCATCGAATTGATAAAGTGTACCCAAATTTTGTTAAAAACTATCCTAAATTTGTAACATAAAAGTTAAAGATAAATTTGATAGATTTAAATCATTTATCAAAAATTATATTTAATTCATATATTTTAATTGCAAATGACTAACGTATTCTACGTCTGACCTATGCGCCCGTGTTATTTAACACAGGCTTCATATTTTTATAGAATGTATGTTTTTTTAAAAAGTATATTTTTTGGACTTTTTGTAAGAATATGTAATAGATTTTCCCGAAAAGGTCATTTTTAAAACAGAGGTACTTCATTTATGAATCCATAAGAGTATGAATTTTTTTTACAAAGAAGTACTTTTTTAAGAACAGGTACATTTTAAAGAAGTGGTACTCTTTTAAGGAAAGGTTATTTTTTAAGAAAATTGGCTTGTTTCAGAAAGGCTACTTATCTCTAGAAAAGAAAAGAAAAGGTATTACTTTATTAGTAAGAAAAGGTACTTTTAAGAAAAGTGATTTTTGTAATAAAAGGTATTTATTTTAAGAGAGGGTATTTTTTGAAGAAAAGGTTTTTTAAGAAATGGGAATGTTTTTAAGAATTGGTAATTTTTTCAAGAATTGGTATATTTTTAAGAGTTGGTACTTATCTCAAGAAAACTTATTTTGTTTCACAAAAAATTGACTCTTTAAAGAAAATGTACTTTTTTAAGAAAAGGCAATTTGTTATAAAAAAATTTACTTTTTTAAGAAAAGGTACTCTTTGTAAGAAAATGTATTTTTTTAAGCGAAGGTACTTCTTTAAGATAAGGTACTTTTTTAAGAAAAGGTACTTTGTTTAAGAATGGGATTTTTTTTGAGAAAAAATTTTACTTTGTTTAAGAGAAGGCACTTATTTAAGAAAATGTAATTTTTTTAAACTTCTTTCACTTTGGCTTTTCTAAATTTACTTTTTATTGGGTTCAAACTACAATATATACCAAACAAAAAGGATGTACAAGTAGACAAGAAAAAACCGGCGCAATTTGGCAGCCCTAATAGAAGAGAATCAAAAAAGTCGACGCGATTCACTCAAACGCATTACTTTCCAGCGTCATAACTTGATTATTTCATACTAGTTTATGTAATTTTATTTAAATATGGTTGGAATTACTAAGGCTTTTTCATATAGGAGCCCAATTCGTATGGAAGCAATTTTTTTCAAAAAATCGCATAAATAAGAAAATTGCTAAAATAAAAAATTACTATAACTCGGAAACTGTGCGTCCAATCGCAAAAATAATAATTTTTTTTACCGCCATAAAAAAGTTCTTGCGAAATTTTCGTAAGAAATTTTGTCATTTATCTCTAAACGGAAAACTTTGCTGCGGAGAGTTACCACCTATATTTGATTTATCCCGCAAATATTACGTTTTATAATTCCTCTAAGCATTCCACTTTATTTTTAACGCACGTGGTGTTACTTCTGGTTGTTAAAATTATCGAAATGTCAAAATTCCAGTCCCCAATTATCAAACAATTGTTTTCGTACGAAATAGTATTGGCGTAACAACCCTGTAATTGATTGTGTCTACGAAATATTCGCGTAGAGCTGAGTACCAAGCAAATGAAAAGTGAACGAAATTTTCGGGTCATGAAATTTTCTTTATATTTTATACACGTACTTCTTATGGCAACGAAATTTTCATGAAAACTGAATACCGGGTTATAGGAGGCTTTAACCTATGGATGCCTTGCATACGGCATCACGGCATTTTAAAAAATCGCTTAAAATTAAAATGTCTCGAATCAAAAATCGCTATAACGCCCTTATGCCAATATCTCGGAAACGGAGAGCCCAATCGAAAAAATAACTAATTTGTAAAGGTTTCTAAGGGTTTTTCATAAAGTTGTCCAATTGTATGGAAGAAATGTTTTAAAAAAATCATTAAAATAAGAACATCGCTACAATAAAAATAGCTATAACTCGGAAACGGTGCGTCCTATCCCAAAAATAATAACTTTGTTACCTCCAGTGGAAGTTTTAGCCAATGGACGTTTTTAATAAAAAATCGCTAACACATATAATGTGTGTTTTAGGGATTTTTTATTGGAAAAATGTTAGTTTAGCAGATTTTTTTATGATAGGAACCCATTGGTTAAAGCCTCCTATGGAGGTAAAAAACTTAATATTTTTGCGCTTGGAAGGACCGTTTCCGAGTTATAGCAATTTTTTTACTTTAGCGATTTTCCTATTTTGGCGATTTAAGAAAATAATCCATACGATTGGACCACTTTATGGAAACCCTTCGAAACCCACAAAAATGAGGTGTTGTTCGATTCGACGCTCCGTTTCCGGGATATAGTACATATTTTTTCTAATTTTTTCATATTTCGATCAAAACTGGGAAACACTCAGGGTTCGTATTATCCAGTTTTGATCGCAAATATAAAATACACAATTTTAATAAAACATAATTTTTTTTTGTTTTTTTCTATAAAATTCATGGCATCAATAAATTGTTGTGACATCCATCAACTTCAAGTAATTAGTTGAGCATAGCAATATATTATTTGATACAACTGAATTTGTATTTACATTTTTCGTTGATCCTACTAATAGAATATTAACCACTACAGGATAATTTGATTGCTAGAATTAAAACTCGATTGACAGATCACATTTATTTCTTACTAGCTGGACCAGGCAAACTACGTTTTGCCTCCAAAGTTTTTGTAATGCCAAAGGGTGAATAAAATTTGTTGTTCCATTACGTTTCTAACTATAGTTACGGCTGTTATATCGGTTTCTTTCAAAGGGGGCGTGGCACCGCCCTATTCCACCCCGGCTGTAATTCATACTGTCCCAACATCATATATACCTAATCCCATCTTCATATATCTGACAGTTCATGAGATATATCCATTTTAAATTTCAAGTTGTATGGGCGGTGCCACGCCCCTTTATCCAATCACAACCAAGTATAGCCAAGGCGTATCAGCAGGTCGTCAGTACCAAATTGTGAAATTTTCATAACAATCGGTCTATTATAAAAACCGTCAGAGCGATTTTTGAAAAGGGGGCGTGGCACCACTCACTTTCACCCTGGCTGTAATATATACTGTTCCAACACCGTATATCCTATCCTATCCTATCTTCATATATCTGACAGTTCCAGAGATATAGCCATTTTAAATTTCAAGTTGTATGGGCGGTGCCAAGCCCCTTTATCCAATCACAACCAAGTATAGCCAACGCGTATCACCAGGTCGTCAGTACCACATTGTGAAATTTTCATAACAATCAGTCTATTAGAAAAAACTTCAGAGCGATTTTTGAAAAGGGGGCGTGGCACCACCCACTTTCACCCTGGCTGTATAGGCTATGTCACCCGCTAGATGATTCTGAATATTGTCTGAAAATTTCATCAAAATCGGTCCAGCCGTTTTCGAGTCCATTCGTAACATACACACATACATACGATTTTTGAAAAGGGGGCGTGGTACCACCCACTTTCACCCTGGCTGTATAGCCTATGGCACCTGCTAGATGATTCTGAGTATTGCTGTGGCTTCAACTAAATATGTACTGTGAGCGTCAAAAGAAAGTTTACACCTTTGTTAAATATGTGTTCAAATTTATTTGAATATTAAAAAATAATAATTAATTCAACTCATTATATTTTTTAAACATGAGCTGGGACCCTTTATGACTTTATGAAAAAAGAACAAGAAAAATCTTACACCTACAAAAAATACATAGCTAAAACAAAAAGTACTTCATATTTGTCGCGTCAAAAGAAAGTATACAATTTGATGAAAGTTGTGTTTATGGCCCCGTTGAGTTTTTTTCCATTATTATTAATTTTATTTTTGTTTCTATCGTGCTATTGCTTCAGTAATTAGCTATCAGCGGTAGGTACGGAACAAAATTTGTACGTTTAATTACATTTTCCAATAATGGGTAGACAAACTTCAGTGGATACTGTAAAATTTTCCTAAGAAGGAAACACTGCGTGAAATTGGTTCTGTTTAACAACACAGTTTTAAGCCACAACATAGTATCGGATAAGTGTCAAAAGTTGAAAAAATTTTAAATTTGTCCAAAAACTGGCAGACCGAAAATATTAACTGAAGCTCAAATTCGATTCATTGTTCGAAATTTGTAAGTGTCCAGCTGAAAATTCAGTTAAAATTTCGACAGATATTGCAGCAACATCTGGAACTGTCGTCAGCGTCACAACAATACCTAGAGCACTACAAGCTAATGGACTTCATAGTAGGGTTCCAAGGAAAAAATGTTAGTATGCAAAGTCAACCAAAAGCGGCGCCTTAAGTTTGCTAATAACCACAAAAAGCAATACATTTATATCTGGAATAACATAACATAGCCACGAGATCAAATTAGAAATTTTTTTGTAAAATAAAGCTCGTCAAAATTTGGAGAAGTAACTACAAAGAATTTTCTGAACAAAATGCAATATCTACAATAAAGTACGGAAGGGGGTTCGGTGATGGTTTTGGGGTGCCTTACAGGGATCAGAGTCGGGAAATTAGAATTTATTGAAAGAACCATGACTAAAACATATTACCTTCGTATTTTGAAAGGAAATTTGGCTCGCAGAGTTGTTTGTCTTGTGCTTGGATAGGACTTTAATCTTTAACAAGATAATGATCCCATGCACACATCAAAATTATTAAGGCATGTCTACTTTACCACACTCCTAACAATTGGGTCATCCTCCACAGTCGCCGGGCCTCAATCAGATTGAATATTTGTGGGGGCATCTTGATCGCAAAATAAGAAGTGGAGTAATAAGTAACAGAGTATTTCTCCCATCTTATATAATGGAAGAATGACAAAAAATTTCACCTGAAATACCCGCAAATTTAGTTAAATGGATTCCGAAGAGATTACAAGCTGTTCTTAAAGCGAAAGGAATACAAACAAAATATTGAAATAATTTTTTTATGAATAATTTTTGCATTGTACACTTTCTTTTGACACGACAAAAATGAAGTAATTTTTGATTTCGATATGTATTTTTTGTAGTTGTAAGATTTTCGTTGTTATATTTTTATAAATTGAAAAAGGGTCCAATACCATGTTCAGAAAATATAAAGAGTTAAATCAATTATTATTTTTTAACAGTCAAATAAATTTGAATACACATTTAACAAGCGTGTAAACTTTCTTTTGACGCTCACAGTATATCCGTTCTCGAAACCAAAACTGAATTACAAATCAATTGATATGCACAACATTTGGTGATCCGGAACACAATTATTGGTAATCGCAACTGAATAATGTGATAGTACAAGGTATCGCCAAATTTTAGTTGGCTGTAGATATAGTTGTGACAACGAATATCTGCTCTGTGTGTACTATCCCTGAATTAAAGTATTAGACGAGGACAACTTTAGTTGATTGGTTTGTATTTTGTTTTAATTTTAATATTTTCTATATGAATAGATGAGATATAGTTTTTTAAAAAAGAAGATATTTCCCAAATGCATCCTCATGATTCCTGGCAAACCGTATAGCTATTTCAGATCTAGCCACAGATCTTTGTCATCGGTTGTTTGGAATCAACCCATGTAACATTTTATTTCGTCAAGTACTTCATTGATTGTGCAAAAACTGTTCAGTAAGCAATGTTAGAGCATTATTCCATTCTTTGAGTAATTTCAGATTTTTATTTTGCTTCCACCATCGTAAAGCAGGACCATAAAGCAGCTTCTTTATCTCTGACAACGCCGCTGTATCGGTTATACCTCGCCGTCTCTTGTAGTTCATTATTAAGACAACAAAAACTTCAACGTTTTCATGCCGATGCCCACCAAATTGCAGCTCGCACTGGTATAAATGGGGAATAGTATCCGTCGCACTGAATCCCCACATGTTGATTGTTTCAGAGGAATGTCTATTATTAAATAAAAATAATGTTTTCTTGAGTTGATACGTTAACAAGAATGAAGCTGCCTGAAAACTGCTCCAGAATTTATACTTGGTATCGTTGGTCGAATCGTATAATGGGGCTATTCCCTCTGTTAGGTTAGGTCAGGCCCCCTTTTTCAGTAATCGAAGAAATTTGTGATTCACAACGTAAACTGCGTGGGTCTGTCGAAGAGGCAATTCTCTTGCTTGCAATATGTGTGCATTTGTTTCTCTATCTGTGGTAAAAATTGCGGGGAGTACCCCATATATGATATCATAATGATATTGTTACGGTTAAGTAAAAGCTTTTTCTTACTCTTAGGCCGTGTGTGTGTTCATTGAAAATATTGCGGTCGTGGTAAATTGTGTTGAATTTATTTTTGTGTGGTGAAGGTAGAATTTCGATTGTAATGTGTGAAATAGGAAATCAAAATTTTGACAGCTGAAAATTCATGTGATTGCACTTTTTGAAATTAACATAATTTTTAAAAAAATAATTCGCTATTTTTATTTAAATTATAAACAAAATGAATAAATTGCGATTACGCTAAAGGATGTACTGTGAGCGTTAAAAGAAAGTTTACACGCTTGTTAAATGTGTATTCAAATTTATTTGAATGTTAAAAAATAATAATTGATTTAACTCTTTATATTTTCTGAACATGGTATTGGACCCTTTTTCAATTTATAAAAATATAACAACGAAAATCTTACAACTACAAAAAATACATATCGAAATCAAAAATTACTTCATTTTTGCCGTGTCAAAAGAAAGTGTACAATGCAAAAATTATTCATAAAAAAATTATTTCAATATTTTGTTTGTATTCCTTTCGCTTTAATAACAGCTTGTAATCTCTTCGGAATCCATTTAACTAAATTTGCGGGTATTTCAGGTGAAATTTTTCGTCATTCTTCCATTATAAAAGATGTGAGAAATCCTCTGTTACTTATTACTCCATTTCTTATTTTGCGATGAAGATGCCCCCACAAATGTTCAATCTGATTGAGGCCCGGCGACTGTGGAGGATGATCCAATTGTTAGGAGTGTGGTAAAGTAGACATGCCTTAATAATTTTGATGTGTGCATGGGATCATTATCTTGTTAAAGATTAAAGTCCTATCCAAGCACAAGACAAACAACTCTGCGAGCCAAATTTCCTTTCAAAATACGAAGGTAATATGTTTTAGTCATGGTTCTTTCAATAAATTCTAATTTCCCGACTCTGATCCCTGTAAGGCACCCCAAAACCATCACCGAACCCCCTCCGTACTTTATTGTAGATATTGCATTTTGTTCAGAAAATTCTTTGTAGTTACTTCTCCAAATTTTGACGAGCTTTATTTTACAAAAAAATTTCTAATTTGATCTCGTGGCTATGTTATGTTATTCCAGATATAAATGTATTGATTTTTGTGGTTATTAGCAAAGCGGCGCCTTAGCTTTTGGTTGACTTTGCATACTAACATTTTTTCCTTGGAACCCTACTATGAAGTCCATTAGCTTGTAGTGCTCTAGGTATTGTTGTGACGCTGACGACAGTTCCAGATGTTGCTGCAATATCTGTCGAAATTTTAACTGAATTTTCAGCTGGACACTTACAAATTTCGAACAATGAATCGAATTTGAGCTTCAGTTAATATTTTCGGTCTGCCAGTTTTTGGACGAATTTAAAATTTTTTCAACTTTTGACACTTATCCGATACTATGTTGTGGCTTAAAACTGTGTTGTTAAACAGAACCAATTTCACGCAGTGTTTCCTTCTTAGGAAAATTTTACAGTATCCACTGAAGTTTGTCTACCCATTATTGGAAACTGTAATTAAACCTACAAATTTTGTTCGGTACCTACCGCTGATAGGAAATTACTGAAGCAATAGCACGATAGAAACAAAAATAAAATTAATAATAATGGAAAAAATAACTCAACGGGGCCATAAACACAACTTTCATCAAATTGTAAACTTTCTTTTGACGCGACAAATATGAAGTACTTTTTGTTTTAGCTATGTATTTTTTGTAGGTGTAAGATTTTTCTTGTTCTTTTTTCATAAAGTCATAAAGGGTCCCAGCTCATGTTTAAAAAATATAATGAGCTGAATTAATTATTATTTTTTAATATTCAAATAAATTTGAACACATATTTAACAAAGGTGTAAACTTTCTTTTGACGCTTACAGTATGTGATGTATCGAATGGAGAGAAGAAGGCGTGAGAAATGCTCTTATTGTTTTATATTTTGTATGACTATCTTGACAATAAATATTGAATTTTACAGACTTTATTTATGTAGCTCACACCTTCAGGTCAGTATAGCAAATCAAAGACGTCGCTGGGAACCAATGTGGCACACAGCTTAAAGGCGGTTATAAAAGAATACCACCAGCTCGAAGGGTTTTCGAAACCGAACTCGAAGGAAGAGGAAAAATAGGAAGACCATGACGCCGCTGGAGGAATCAGGCTGACGAATTCGTGCGTACAGTTGGTATTACCAACTGGAGAGATAAAACAAAAGAACGAACTAGTAGGCGAAATAAGTTATCTTCGTTTTGTGAGGTCCTTGACCCCCCGGGGTTGTTCGAGACCGGATAATTAAGTAATTAATACACAGGGGGTTTCGATGAAATAGCTGTTGGACTTGGAGTACTAGTAGAGATTAGAATAATGAAAGAATAATCGATAAGTGAGGGGCAGTAATCTATGTTTTAAATAAATATATTGATGATAAAGCATTTTAAATTGTCATCACTTCCTTTGCGGGAGTTTTTTTGTTGGTCTTTTTTTTAAATTTACAATTTTCTAAATTTATTCAAGCTCAAGACCTTTTTAATATAAAGCTTATTTATTAGCTTTATATAATTTTAGAAAAAGGCGAGCACAAGAAGCCCAAAATAAAGATTTAAAATATATACATACATAAATAAATTTTTCAATCATTAATCAATTTTCCGAAAACTACACTCATTAAGACATGGCAATTCCCATTAGTTCAGCGAGGCCAGTACTTCAAAAATATATACAGATTTATTCTGAACAAAAATGCCCGAAAAAGGAATTATCAAAAAAAAAAAGCCAAGAAACGACAAAACTTAAAAACTAACTTAAAACTATTCCCTAAAACTAACTATACAAAATATTTACACTGGCCCTAAGGCCATTAAAAGCCCTAGGATAGCCTGAGACTTCAAATTGTCGTCTCCCAGTTTCGCGTAATCACGCACGAATGGGCCTAGTTTATTGCGGCAGGACGTGAAGTCCATGCCGAACATCCGACGCAGTCGGCATCAATGGTCCCATTGCATTCTGCAACATCACCACTCCGGGTGCTGTTGCAGCGAAATGCCGTATGCCGTATGTTTTCGGTGAATTCATCAAAAATATATATATAGAAACACTCTTCATATTAATGAGAATTCCTTTATACATATGTTCAAAGAATACAAGCATTAACATTGGAAACACTTTCATGATTTGGCATGATTTGTTTTGTCATTACAAAACAACAAAACAGAGGGTTGCCATCAACTATATTATTGTTTCAAGCATGGTAGAATTATCTATTAGGTAGTCGCATTAGCAGTTCCGTCGTTAAGCTGTCAAAATTAGCTGAATAATGAAAACCACTATGTCCACAAAATGTGAAAAATTTTATAAGATTACTTGATACAAAGTCTATGCTATTAAATTGCATTTTGGTTGAAATTCTTTAAATTTTATTAACAAAGAGAAACAAAATCGAATTTGACAGCTTACCAACCGAAAAGATGTAAAAACCTCTAATCAGCTGGGCTGACGCGTTTACCCGATAGATAATTTTATCATGGTTTCAAGCTAGCGGTGGGTGCTCTACGTCAACTTTCATCATTTCCCTTGCGGGAGTTTTTTTGTTGGTCTTTTTTTTAAATTTACAATTTTCTAAATTTATTCAAGCTCAAGACCTTTTTAATATACAGCGTATTTAATAGTTTCCAGTGATTTTCAAGGTTTCCGGTCCAAGAAAAACAGCTGTTGCACACTCTTGGTATGATGGTAATACACACAAAACTGTAGGTCAGTGAGTCTAAAATTAAAAAGCGCAGAGCTTTCTGATTGTAAGAAGCTCTCCCCGGTTCCGTCATGGCATGTAATGGCAAACTATTTTTTTTTAATACACACAAAATATACATTTTTATTTACCAGCCCTCAATTATTTTTTTTGTGCGAAATATTGATAAACACCTGTTCAATAGTTATTCAATATTCTCCCAATTAAATATGACTCAGTCGCAACTGGATTAATCCATTGGTGTACCCATTTCTCATACTATCACTGAATTAAAGTATTAGACGGGGACATCTTTAGTAGATTGATTTTTATTTTATTTAAATTATAAAATTTTATTTCGTCGAGTACTTCATTGATTGTGCTTAAACTGTTCAGTAAGCATTGATAGAGCATTATTCCAGTCTTTGAGTAATTTCCGTTTTTTATTTTGTTTCCACCAAATTAAAGCAGGACCATAAAGCAGTTGCTTCATCTCTGACAACGCCACTATATCGGTTATACCTCGCCGTGTCTGGTAGTTCATTATTAAGACAACAAAAACTTCAACGTTTTCATGGCGATGTCCACCAAACCTCAGCTCGGACTCGTATAAATGGGGAAAAATATGAGCCACACCGTATCCCATCATGTTGATTGTTGATCCAAAAGAATGTATACTATTAAAAATAATGTTTACTTGAGCTGATACGTTAACAGTAATGAAACTGCATGAAAACTGCGCCAGAATTTATACCAAGTATCGTTGGTCGAATCGTATAATGGGGCTATTCCCCCTGTTAGGTTAGGTCAGGCCAGGCCCCCTTTTTTAGTTATCGAAGAAATTTGTGATTCACAAAGTAAACTGCGTGGGTCTGTCGAAGAGGCAATTACATTTACATTTGTTTCTCTTTCTGTGGTAAAAAATGCGGGGAGTACCCCATATGTGATATCGTAATGATATTGTTACGGTTAAGTAAAAGCTTTTTCTTACTCTTAGGCTGTGTGTTCATTGAAAATATTTCCGTCGTGGTAAATTGTGTTGAATTTATTTTTGTGTGGTGAAGATACCATTTCGATTTTGCGATGTGAGGCTGTGTGTTCATTGAAAATATTTCCGTCGTGGTAAATTGTGTTGAATTTATTTTTGTGTGGTGAAGATACAATTTCGGGTTTGCAGTGTGAAATTGAAAATCAAAATTTTGCAAGCTGAAAGGATATGTCATAGAGAACGAAATTTAGGGTAGAGTATTTTATTTTCTCATCTGACGTTTCATTTCACACTCTTCGTCGTTGGTTTGTGCGAGAAATGAGAGAAATTCAACGAAATTGAATCGCCAAGAGCAGAAAGGGAACTACTTCAAAACATTCATTTTGAGATAATCAATTAAAACAGTATAGTTAATTATGGATAATAATATATACAAGTTTCATGTTCTTAGCTCGTAGAGGGGACACAGACTTTGATTTGAAGTTGTCTAAGATGACATTTTTTGCTCTGGTTTCTTAGCAATACTCAAATAAGGTACATGAAGTAAACCCCTTTCTGCACTTAATACCAATAAAATGCAAAGAACACGTTATATTAATACAAAATTCGTTTATTACATTAAGAAAATGAAATTTTGTTATTCATAAGCATTTTATAAATTATAATAATCATAATATATTATTATTAATGGCTTAAATATTAAACTATTCAAAAGAATCATCCCCTACTGCTTCTGTCGTAGGCCATTCAAGCAGTTCCTTATAAAAGTAATCATATTCATCGGGAATATATTGTTTAACTTTATTGATATCTCTGATTTTCGCTTCGTTAATAGGTATTTTATCTGTATAAGCTTCTTGTGTAGTAATAGACACTGGAATATTTTTCTTTTTCAAAATGAAGGTGTATTTCTCTGTGTCATCAATAGAAGGGCGCGTAATGATTTCACCAGGACAGTTGCAATCATATTCAAATTGAAAAAATTTAGAAATTGTAAAATCTTGCTTCTGCCATTTTTCCAAGAATTTTCCACCCGTTTCTTTGCTAATAGCATTTTTTTTATAAAAATGTTTCCACCAATTTTTATAGTCTACTATATCTGAACCTTCAACCTGTGTAATTTCGAATTTCTCTGCAGCACTTTTAACAATCGCAATAAAATCTTGTGGAACATACACACGGTCATGTTTTTTCAGTTGTCGCTTAATAAGAGCAAAGTCTCTATCGCATGGAAGAAATGAGTGGCCACGAATTGGAAAATAATGAAAAATCTTTTTCAAGCGCTTTGTATCTACTAAGGCCATTAGAAAGCGAACAACTGTGTGGTTTTTATTTTGACCAGCACAGTTGTCACTGAAAATGTGCAATTCTTGGATCTCAGGGCCAATGTGGGATTCAATATAATTAAGTAAAAAACTACATATTTCATTTGGTGATTTTTTTTGCTGTACCTTCATGATAAACGTAAAGTTTTGCTGTGTTTTCACCTATATTATGCATACCGATAGGGGTCTACTGCTGAAGATGTTACCTTTTTGCACTTAATGGAAATTCGTAACTTTTAAAATTATAAATATTTCAACAATTAAGTTACGCATTATTTTCTTAGTGCACCCTTTAAATAGAGCGTATTCGAATCTATATTATTACATTATTAATTCATTTTGGCCAAAAATGTCAGTAGTTCCCTTTCTGCTCTTGGCGATGCAATTATACTTACAGCAGGTGAAGCTATTTTGCACTTATTTTGTTGACTTTTATCGTTGGTATACATTTGTATTGCATTTAACGCAACTATTTTGTTGGACGTTGTGTACTATTGCCACTATATGGTATTATTGGATCATGCTTTCAACCATCCAATGTTCCAACCATACCTATGACGTTAAAAATATTGAGAGAATGAATTACTCTATCCTAAATTTCTCTATGGGTTAGGTGTGTATGTGATATATCAAATGGAGAGTAGAAGAAGTGTGGTATGTTCTTATTGTTTTATATTTTCTATGAATATATTGACAGAAAGTATTGGATTTTATAGACTTTATTTGCTATTTATCATCTTTCCAGTAAATAATTAATCTAATTCAATTCGGTTTCCTACAAGTATTTCCCTGCATTTTAAAATAATATCATATTAAGTTAAGTTATGCACATGATTCTTGAAACTGTCTCTATAACTGCACGTTGTTTACGTTTGCTGACATTCTGAATTGAGATGAGATCCTGGGTTCGATCCCTGCTCTGTCCACCTAAAATTTCTTTCGGCGGCGGTCACCTCGCACAGTGACGCATAGAGTATTTAGCCATGTAAAAGCTTCTCAAAATACCGTTCGGAATCGGTGAAAAAACTGTAGGCCCAAATCAGTGAGTATAAAATTATAAAGCGCACAGCTCACTGGTTGTTAGAAGATGTCTCCAATTCCTTCAGGGGAGGTAATGGGAAACTATTTATTTATTTAATAGGTTTCGAAGATGATAGACCGTAAATGACCTCCACACGCTGAAAAATCTGTTTGGATGCAAATATAAAGTGTGTTTGGAGCTTGTCGCAAATATAATATACTTGTGTCCAAACATATTATGTTTGTTATTCAATATTACATGTTTGAGACACAATGTTTAATATGTTAGAATATATGTGTTTTGGTTTCTTAGTTTCATGTATTCAGTCGTCAATGGTTCATCGGACAGATGATATCATAAGCGCTTGATCAGTGAAAAAAGAATAAACGAAGGCTCGGACGCTTAATTGGTCTGTGATGTTACTTTGGTTTTTGTGTATGTGTTTCGTATATACATATATATGTGTGCTACCAAAGTGGGAAACGAAGAAATTGGAAAGGGCAACAACGTCAGGCCCTTTGTCTTTATTGAGAAAATCGGAACGACGGACAATTTGTGAAATAAACGCTTGTCTTGCATGAACTAGATTTGTATATAAATATATTCTTTGTGTACCAACGCATAGTGATAATCAACGCATAGCTGAAACCTTCCGAAAACAAAAACGTGAGAGACAACAAAGAAAGGAGAAGCAAAAGAGCAGCAGATTATCATTTCATGAATAATAATAAGTAATGCATTTAAAGGACCTAAATGTAAAAAAGTCTGCTTTAAATCTTTTAATTTGTTGTATTAATTATCTATTAATAAATATGGATTTATATTGATAAAATTAATTATAATAAATAATACATACATAAATATTATTATGTTTGGGGGAAAATACGCATATGTTTCCACGTAAAAGCATACATGTTTGCCGGTAAACATGATGCTGTTTACATTTAAACACAAGTGAGTTTGGGACTTGCAAACATATTAATGTTTGAAGTGTGTTCAAAACATTTACATGGTTCCTGCAGAATATGTTTGAGAGAATAAGTTAGAGAGGCCGTTATTTCAGCATGCATGCATATACAGCAGCATGCATGTATATGCGACATCTGATCAGAAAATTATTCATTGCGGCCTGAGGGGATGAAGTCAGGATCGCCTCACTTATTGTTTTAATGGACTGCTTCAATTCAGTCGAATTCCTTAGTTTCGTTTTGTACACCTCTTGCTTGTCATAACCCCATAAAAAAAATTTGGTGCATGTGTCCTTGGGGGCTAGCGAAAAGTGGAGTTTCTGGATATTAATTTTTTTTGGAGTTTTCGTTGGAGGTCCGTCATATCCGGTCTGGTCTCCATCTTGCTGGAACCAAATGCTGTTGAAACGGATACGTCTTCGGCGCAGTTCTGGGTAAAAAAAACTCCTTCAACATCGGTAAATAATGACAGTTACTCTTACACCGTTTTCTTCCAAGAACTATGGCCCCACAATGCACCTTGATGAAACTGTGCACGACACAGTGTCTCGTTCTGGGTGCAGTTCCGTCTCATAGATTATTTCTGGATTAGATGCACTCCATATACGGCAATATTGCTTGTTTACATTCCCGTTCAGATCAAAATGTTCCTCAACAGGCATGAACAAACAATTTATCAAGTTGTTGTCTTCTTCGGCTATTTCAATAATTATAGTCTCACCCATGGGATGGGGGTATATATCATTTAATACGGTAAAAAATGTAACGAATAGAAGGAGCCATATTAGACCCTCAGTATCTTTGGACGAAATTCGTTTTGGGACGTTTTATGACGATTGAGCCATGTTCGTCTGTCTGTCTGGCTGGTCAACACGATAACTGCCGAAAATATTTATCGATCACCGCGAAATTTTGTTAGTGCCTATTATTTGGCCAAGGTTAGTTTTGGATTAAAAATGGGCCTTCTGGTACCTCCCATACAAATCGACACATTTAGTAATCATGTTTGTCAATGCGATAAGTCGCGTCAAACACTTCAGATCTTAATCAAATTGGGTATTTGGCTTCATGTCATCAAACGCCAGTCACCGATTAAGGCAAGAGTCATTTTGCCACACCCATTCTGTTTCCTCCCATACAAATGTTGTGCGGCCGGCTGGGTGCTCGACCAGATAACTCTCATAAATCTTTACCGATCACAATGATATTTTGATATTTCTCCTAACATAGGTTGGGATTGAAAGTGAACGTTTTGACCACGCCCCTTCTGGTACCTCCCATACAAATCGACACATTTAGTACAAAATCATGTTTCTTCTAAAACTTTTTTCTGGTTGATGGGATTAGCTTCAACTCAAACATTGGTTAATGAACTGTAAATATCTACTTAATTGAAGAAAATGGGCAAAGTCACCACGCCCATTCTGGTACATCCCATACAAAAGCTTGGTGGTTGTCCGAGTTGTCAATGCGATAAGTCGCGTGGAACACTTCCGGTCTTAATGAAATTAGGTTATAGGCTTCATGTCTTCAAACGCGAGCCACCGATTAAAACAAGGGTGATTTTGCTACGCCCTACCAAGATAGGTTATGCGGCCGGCTGGTTGTTCGGCGATATAACTCCCGCAAATCCGAACCAATTTTTATGAAGTTTTATACTAGACAAAGTTTAGTCAAAGGCATACAATAGTTGGGCGGATGACCCATTGATCGACACGATAACTCTCGTAGACTACAAGCAATCTTAACCCTGCTGTTAGATTAGGACCATTTGGTCCAAATTTTTTCTGTTTTCCCTTGTAACTTTGGAACGGTGATATATACTGACTAAATTTTTCTGCTAATGGGGTCTGTTAATAAAACAATGTTATGTGCGAAAATTAAATTTTCTAACTTTATTCAGGACTGAGAAAAATACAAAATGACGAATCTTAGGTTAGAGGACCATTTGGTCAATAGTACATTTTTTCATTACCAAGCGAATGTAAATTCATGTCAAATATTTAGAAGATGTTTTTGATATGTCAAATACTTGCTTTAGAAATTATTGAACCAAAATAGTTACAAAGGATAAGATAAAATTATTATTTTGGATGAAAATTCCAGTATGGACCAAATGGTCCCTCAACCTAAGATTCGTAAATTTTTTCATTACCAAGCGAATGTAAATTCATGTCAAATATTTAGAAGATGTTTTTGATATGTTAGCGGATGTTTTTGATATGTCAAATACTTGCTTTAGAAATTTTTGAACCAAAATAGTTACAAAGAATAAGATAAAATTATTATTTTGGATGAAAATTGCAGTATGGACCAAATGGTCCCTCAATCTAAGATTCGTAAGTTTTTTCTAATCTAACAGCAGGGTTAATGAAATTCGGTACTCGGCAATGTTTTCCTAAAAATTTAAGATTTTCGTATCTCACTTACAAAAGTTGGGCGGCTTTCCAGCTAGCCGAATCGATATCACCCGCATACCACAACCGATCTTAACAAAAAATGGTACTGATTAATAATAATATTGTGTAAAACTGATGAACAACTTCGTCATGCCCACTTTTGTACCTCCCATATAAATATTGGTCGGTTAATTGGCTGCTATTCACGATAACTCCCCATAATCACTTAGGATCGCAATTAAGTTGGGTATTGGATAATATTTAACGCAATGCAACTCTGCTATTGAATATTGGCACATTTACCAATATTCAATACAACTCGGTCGCAATGTATGACTTCGGATGAGGGCATGTTTAAGTCGGTCCACCCGACTGAAATTTCTGTACTTTTTTTTTTTTTTTGGCAAAATTCCAGGCGAATAGGCAAATCCAGAGGGTTTAACTTGCTTGACTTTGTACGAAAACAAGTTTAAGTCATCACGAATTATCCGCTGTAATGACCGTCTGCTAACTCCAATTTGCGTCGATAAGCTTCGAGTCGAAATGCTTGGATTTGCCTGTATTGACGATGCTACAGTAGCGATTGTGTCTTGAACCCGAACATAGGGATCTCGAAACATATTTACCCACCTCATAATAGTCCATCTACTCGGGGTAGTGCCGCTAAACGGAAATGAAGGGCTGCAAAGCATGGTACTGCTGCACTAGCCAATTCCTCTTTTCGGTATCCCAAGCATTCATTTTAAAATTTTTTATTAGAAACCAGGAAAATAAAAAAAAATAAGCCGATTACTTACACATAAAAAAAGTTATTACGTTTTTTTTTTGTAGCACGATTCGCGCGCCACCTGTATATTATTTAATGTCAGAAAAAGAGGAATAAATTAATCGATTTCCATTATTTGCACAAAAAAAAACACTATTTTGTCAAATCGCATTCGATTTAAATCGATTGATTTTCATCACTTACCGGATTGTTTAGAAAAAACAAATTTAGACTTGGGCCGTATCCTTTGGAATTTACGGCCCAATACATGAAAATAAAAAAAATTAAAAAATAATCACCCAGTATTCGGGTTTCGTTTGCCAAATTCGACTAGTTTTATTGCTTTCTAGTAGTGGTGGAATTTTCACAACGGCAACCATAACCACATTGATTAATTTTGAGAACTATTTCTTAAAAATAACAAATTATAACAGAAAATTGTCTTCCTAAAACATTTTTCTACTAGAAAACCAATTTCTTTGAGATTTGAGACTCATCTACCCAAGGCACAGTCTATCACATGCTCCGTAATGCGTCTGGTTTTCCAATCTGATGCTGAGTTGCTCGTCAGCTTTTCCAGTATGAGCTAGTGAAAGGATTTGTGAATATCTCGGATCCATATTCGCTTTACCTGCAGTCATTTCACAGTCTAGGCAGCTCCGTATATAATTCTTACTTTACTGATACCATTTCTCTATAGCCTTCCTTTATTGTTTTATTCCCTCCAATAAAATTGAATCGCAGTAATTTTCGACATTAGTAAGCATGGCAACACTGTTTCAAACCCTGACATTTGTTATCGAAGGTTTGTGTCGTTGCTACAGTGGTATTCCGACTATGGCAAGATGATTTTTGTCTGTACTATACAATGGTTGTCAAACTTAACACAGGGTGATGTGGAAATTGTGAGAATCAGATAGAAATGATTGATTTAGAATTAAGGAATTCTACAATTGAAACGGGATTTAGAGACGATAATATTAAGGACCAAAAATGGCTTCCCTGGCTTTAGGGAAAGGTATGGGCATGAGAATAGAAACAACTTCACAGTGTCAGGTAAAAGTTATTTATGCTCGGTGAGAAGAACAATGTTTTGTTTTGTTGTGTTTTTTTGTCTTATACAGGTTTAGTTTGCAACCACTCCACAGCGACCACTCCGTTGACATACAGGTCCCATCAGTGGGCAGTTCTCAAAAAATACTTTCAAATAATAAAATTTTGTATCAAATTGGATCTGCACGCTGAAAAATTTGTCTTGTTTTGTTGTTTGGATGCAAATATAACGTGTTTGAAGATTGTGGCAAACATAGAATACTTCTATCCAAACACATTGTGTTGCATGTTTGGGACACAATGATTATCAGGTAATAATTCATGTATTTGTGACCCAAATGTGACTTTGTCTGTTAAAAAGTGCTGAAAACAGAAAAAGTGGCAGATTATATGGAAACCAAAATTAGCAGATATTATATTTACGAAAACAAAGTTTGCAAACATGTACATGGTTCCAGCAATATGTTGTGCTAAGACGTTTTCCCTCAAAGAAATATCAATAAGTATGGGTTGATTGCATTACTTGCCATCCGATTAGGGACACAGTTTTATCCTTTCATCCTATATAGAATACAGCCATGCGCCCCTCTATTCTTTATTTCTAACCTGTTCAATATTGAACAACAGGTTAGAAATAAAGAATAGAGGGGCGCATGGCTGTATTCTATATAGGATGAAAGGATAAAACTGTGTCCCTAATCGGAACTTTTAAGGCGCTTATCCTCAAGGGAGAATGAATTAGGATACGTTGCTGGCATTATTTGTCTTCTTAAATAATACGACAATTGTTAAATAGGGATGAGGTTCAAAAGAAAGGATAATAGTGCGTGATATCCTTGCAACCTTAACCTAAAAATTAATGATTGTTGTTTTAACAAATATTCGCAAATATCTCATCACTTTAACACCTTTAAGCGGATTATCAATGTAAATTGTGTAACGCCCAATTGCTCGAAGTACCAAATGCATAAGTAGATCTAAATACATAATACAAATCATTTGATGTCCTGGTCATTGTTACACGGACAAATTAGCGCCAAATCATCAACGACATTATTGGCATCATCTCGAAGGCATGATGACCATTGGTAAATGAAATATATCACTTATACCGTTGTAGCGGATGATATAGCTGATGATAAAGATGATGATAAAGCTGATGATACTGGCGATGTGAGGCCATGATGAGACCATGTGCCGCTGTCCTCTATGTTTGTGTTGGGCAAATTTAAAAAGCAGAACAAATTGCCAAGAAAACAAATGAATCCTTAAAGCATCAAAGCTTTATGAAAGGAAACAAACTATTTGCCATGAGAAAGCACAGTGTTTTGAAATCGAATTTGTGAGAGTACTCGTAGATTACCAAGAACATGAGATTATTTGACTGTTTCTTTCCTTGATAATTTATAGAACACTTTAATCGATATCAGTGTCGGGATTTTTTAATTTGCATTGGATTTTAAGTTGCATTACTTTATCTAATGCATTGTTAGCAAAAGCAATTAAAATAAATTGATTTTCCACTTGCTCATGCAATGCAAATTCAGGTTGTGGAATCGGATGCCAATTGTATTGAAATATGGGAATGCTGTTAATTATTTTGAATTTGTTTGACTGCTGGCAATTCTGTTTTTAAAGTATTTTATATGTAGAGGTTTGTGGCTTCGATAGGTGTTGCCTCGTAGTACTTTCAAATTCATAAACCTGTACTGTATAAAATATTTGAAACCCAAAACTGCCAGAAATTAAGGAAATAATTTTTTTATATAATTAATTTTCTCTCTGTGTGAATGATATACGCCTGGAAAATTTAGAACTCTATGAAAAAATTTAGTAACACTTTGATTAGGGTTGTCCAAGGAAATTACCACGCTGATTTTACCGTTATACATGAAATAGAAAGCACAAGTCATGGGTTTGCGAGTAAAAAGTGACAGTGACATGACATTTTCCATAGCCGCAGGGAATCAGATGCGAGTTTATAGTTGGCCAGATAATATGACAGCACTATATTTATTTTCCGCGGTACTCCATTAATCTGATGCCTAAAATGTTGATCGTCCTTCATGAATATCCAGGCAATGACGAAACAGCGAATGCACTGATTCTCCCTCATTGTTATCCTCACAATTCCTTCAGAAGTACCAGAGGGAGATTCTCTCTGCGGGCTGATTTTCAAAATTACCCCTTCATAAAAGCCCTGTTCTTAACGTTGCATGTAACCAGAGTTCGTTTTTACCCCCTATATATAACACACATCGCCGTGGGTAATGGGTAATGAACGCATTGGAAAAATAATGGGTAGTTACCCACAGCGATTACCCATTACCCACAGGGTATGGGGGAAATAATGGGTAGGTACCCTCGACTCTGGGGAATTACCCATTACACAAATGGGAATGGGTAGGCGCCTTTATACGCTACCCAGGATAATGGGTAATGAGTTACCCAGGGTAACCCATTATTGATCGAAAATATGAAAAAAAATTGTATATCTCGGAAACGGAGCGTTAAATCGAAAAAATAACAAATGTTTGAAAGTTTCTAAGGGCTTTTTGTAAAGTGGTCGAATTCCTAAGAGCCAATTTTTTTCCAAGAAATCGCCAAAATAAAATATACAATTTTTTTTCCCAATTTTTTAATATTTTGGATTAAATTGGGGATGGTTTACCCTGGGTAAAGTGTAAAGGCCGTCTACCCGTTCCTCATGTGTAATGGGTAATCGTGATTGGTAATTCCCCATCGTCGCGGGTAACTCTCCATTATTTTCCCCATTACCCTGTGGGTAAGTGGTAATCGTGATGTGTAATTTCCCATTGTCGTGGGTAACTACACATTATTTTCCCCATACCCCGTGAGTAATGAGTAATCGTGATTGGTAATTTCCCATCGTCGTGGGTAACTCTCCATTATTTTGCCCATACCCTGTGGGTAATGGCTAAGCGAACTCTACCCATACCCCACGGCAATTATAATGGGTTACCCGTTACCCAGCATAACCCATAACCTATGAAATACGCACCCTGCCTGTAACAGAAATGACGTCCATAATCCTTCATACTTTCGGGTAAACTGCTGCTCCCAAGCCCTTTCTAGCGCTTCCATCCGCCATTGTAATGCCCCGAAGCCCTTGTTAGAGTGCACCTGAGTGTTTTTATTGAGTTAACAACACACTAATTCCATATAAAATTGCCAGGAAATTATCAGCTGGGACCTCCAGGGTTTCCAGGTCCTCCGGAATTTGTGTACAGAGCTATTGAAGACTTGGGTAATGACCATTCGCTCAACCCCTACCGACACTTAAGGGATTATCTTTCACCTATTAGCACTAGATTTGTTCGGAAGGCAAATCGCTGCAACCTCGGTAATCCGCCTAAGACATTCCTCGCAAAATATAAGCTGAAAAGCAAACGATTGCGAGTACCGAAAAACGGTTCCGCCAACTACTGTTACGGTTACAGCAACCGAGTTATAGTTACTCCATAATAAAAAAAAGTTTGCGAGAACTGAAAAAGGTTTGTAGTTAAAAAAAATAATAAATAGAGCTGAAACAACGTTTGTGAGAAACGAAAAACGGTTCCACCAACTGTTCTTGCGGTTTCGGTTATTTTTTCACTGTCTACTTACACGTCTGTCTCGCCTTGCATTCAAATAAACGCGTCAATTGTCCATCCAAGATATATTGACAAGTTAGAAGCATTAGAGTGTGTGATCACTTTTAGGTGTTTGCGTGAGTGTGTATGCCAAACGAGTGGATACGAATGTGTATATAGTCGACAGAATAAGACAGTGAGAGAAATTTACGTTCTTCGTAATCTGTGCTCTCATTAGAAAACTGGATAATTTAGTTATCGCAAACGTTTTTTGAATTTGCGGCAAATGTAACTTTGTACGCGTTTGATGCAAACGAGAACTCTTTTGCAACAACATGATATATATGAGTTAATTTGGGAGAACTACATGAACGATTGCGACTAACAAATTAATACAAATCAATCAAAGTACTGTTGCGGCAACCCAGCAATAAATTTTTTTTCTTTGCGTGTAGAAGGTTTCAGACGCCAACACTGATTGCTGCAAGCTATAGGGCAAAGTAGGTTTTGGAGACTACTCCAAAGAGGTGGGTACAGACCTTGCACAAAGGCTACCAGACTATTGTAGTATGTTTCAAGCAGTAGTCATGGCTGGGACAAATCGTCAATACTGCCTGGGGAATCAACATCTACTCCGCCAGTCAGGCGGCTATAAACTCTCAGCAATCTGTATCTCCGACTTTAAGAACTGCTGTACATATCTAACTGAGATGGTCAAGAAGTTTGATATCAACTTTAAATGGATGCCGAGGTACAGGAACATTCCAAGAGACCATAGTGCAGATGAGCTGGCGCGAGTAGGGACTACCGTACCTGTTTAACTGTGACCGTCGGTGGGTTTTGTACATGAGAAAGTGGGTTAGATCCCTGCTCTGATCACCTTAGATTTCTTTCAATGACGGTCACCACGCTTAGTGGCGGCAACACTATCGGGTACTTAGCCATGAAAAAGCTTCTTCAGATTCCGTTCGGAACCGGTAGAACTGTAGGTCCCAATCATTGAGTGTAAAACTGGAAAGCGCACAGCTCACTGGTTGTGAGAATCCCTTCATGGAATGTTATTGAAAGTCACTTATTTTTATACCTGATACACTGCTTCATGGGATATAATCGGAAATCATTTTTTTATACCTGTTTCACAGGTCACTGATTGTGAGAATCCCTTCAAAGGATGTAATGGGAAACCATGATTCTTTATACCTGTTCCACTGAATATGGAGCTTGTTGGCATGTCCATTTCTTCATGCAAGCTAATGCTTAAACCCGAATCTCTTTAGTCATGCGAATGATATATGGACTGAAGACATAAAATGCAAGATCACCAATCAAGTACTGCCAAGTTGTGACCTGGATCGTACCTTAAACTTGATATCCAGTCCTGGACAAAATATCTCTGTACTATTAGCTGTGATCACTGGACACTGCTTAATAGGCACACATGCTTCTACAATTAGGGTGAGTTTCACAACTCTTCATTTAAATGCTCAATTTGAAAGCTCCCAGACAATTTTCATATTAAATGGCAAACATCGGGCATTTAAAGTTCATTTAAAGGAAGAATTTTCAACTGTGAAACTGGGCATCAGAATCTTAGCTCATGATTACTATAGAAGCTGTGAAGATAAAGAGGAGATCGAGAGCGACCTACTCACTTTGTGTGACTTTTTTGTCCATAGCAGTAATTACTGCCTAAAAGATCTGCATGGCAAGGTAGCCTAAACGACGCATATTTTCCAGCTTCGAACCATTCGAATGGATCTAACTATTGTGATGTAACTATTCGCTATTTCCAAATATACCGACTCGAATAGCGCCTTCATCTGTATATATATCTAAGTCAGAACGCTTCATAATGCGTCATCTAGTTTCTTCCGCAAATATCTAGAGTTTCCCAGAATGCTCTGTTGTTAGCGAATCCAACAACCTTCTGTATAGAATCCACAACCGCAAGACCTACAATCCACCACAACTATATAATTAACAGCATCACGTTCACATGTCACATGTGATTCTCATGTTGTTAAATTAAACTCAAAGTTGTTACAACAACCGTTCAACTGTGAGTTTAATTTAAATATTCATACAAATATTTTGACATTCCTAAGGTGTGTAAGACATCCCTGCAGTTCTGGAGGTGTCGATTAGCCATGCTTGAACTACATACCTAACTACTCCGTACATGACTGACCCTATGGTAAGCGAACGCCCAACCACCGAGCAAAAAAAATATATGCGCACATGCTCTCATTTTGTGATGCTCTCAGCTATATTACGCTCTATTATTCTCTCTTTGCTTCTCTACTATCAATTTTTTCGTTTTCAGGCTGTGTATGAGTGTTTGAGAGAGCAGTTGTGTGTACTAGTACCGTTTGTTTTCGTTTTGCCTGCTGCTCTTTCGCAATGATCGAAAACAAATTTGCCAGTTGAGCTAATTTGTTTAATCAGTACAGTTGGGAGTCAAGTGCAAATATAAAGTGGAGTATTTCTTGGTAGGTATTATTAAATTCATTGTAATGGGAGTTAGGCATCTTTACTTTTGTTTTTTTCAGATGCAATCAGTTTGGCCGATGGGACTGGGTAGCTGAAGAACAACTCCGAAAGGCCTTGCAGCTTCAGAAGAAGCCATACTTTAAAAACTCCAGGTGCAACAAAACCAAAAATGAAAATGAAGACAGCAACAACATCAATTGTTTATTATTAAAAATGAATAAATAAATGAAAACTAACTAATAGTAACTAATATAATATAATATAATATAATATAAATAATAATATAATATAAAAATTGAACTTCAAATTATATTAAAGCAATTACCGCACCCATATTCACCCATATTCACTAGTTCTTCTGGGTACTCATATCACCAACCCTAGAATGGATACCTGTGTACCCCCCTTTTCATGGGGCCCCATATTCACTAGTTCGCGGTAAACGATGTGGTGGCGATTGGCCCTTTTTGCGGACATTTCATACAAAAAAGGAAATGATGAAATGCATTGCTTAGGGTTGGCAAAGTAAGTAGAGGTGGTTCTCTAGTAAGTACTTATTTCAACTGGTACGAACTAGTGCCCAGTACTAGAGGGTAGTAAGTACTTATTTCGACTGGTACGAACTAGTGCCCAGTACTAGAGGGTAGTATACTTTGTGTTTGCTAATCAATGTAATATGTTTGGGACACACTGATTAGTAGGTCATAATTGATGTAAAGGGTTTTTCAACAGAGACGCTACAAAAGTAAATCGATAGGGACAGCAAACGACGCCATATTTTTCCCGCTCTTTTGACATTTCTCTTCAGTAAGGTTTACCATTTCATCATGGAAAGATATACGAGCCAACAACGAGTCGAAATTTTTAAAATTTACTACCGAAATTTGGAGTCAGTGGCCTCAACTTTAAGAGCGCTACGTCCAATTTATGGTCGTCAGCGATGAGGCCCATTTCTGGCTGAATGGTTTCGTCAATAAGCAAAATATGCGTTATTGGTCAGACAGCAATCCACACGTAATCCATGAGTCATCATTGCATCCCGAAAAAATTACGGTTTGGTGCGGTTTATGGGCCGGCGGCGTCATTGGGCCGTACTTCTTCCGTGATGATCAAGACCGGCACATTACTGTGAATGCGAATCGCTACCGTTCAATGATAACCGAATATTTTTGGCCCCAATTGGATAATAAGGACGATGATTGATGAACTTCGTACGAATATCGAACGTGAAATTGCAGCAGTATCGGCCGATTTATGCTTGAAAACCGTCGAAAATTGGGTTCAGCGTCTGGACTTCTGCATGCGTGCCAGTGGTGGCCATGCAAAAGAAATCGAGTTCCATACATAATGGCATCGAACGTACTTTCACAGGAATAAAGAATTTCATTGGTATCTAAAACCAGTTTTGTTTTATTTAAAAAAACTTTTGTAGCGCTCTTATTGGAAAACCCGTTATAATATAATAAAAAAATTTAACTTCAAATTATATTAAAGCAATTACCGTACCCCCCTTTTCATGGGCACCCATATTCACTAGTTCTTCTGGGTACTCATATCACCACCCCTAGAATGGGTACCTGTGTACCCCCCTTTTCATGGGGCCCCATATTCACTAGTTCGCCGTAAACGATGTGGTGGCGATTGTCCCTTTTTGCAGACATTTCATACAAAAAAAAATGAAATGATGAAATGCATTGCTTAGGGTTGGCAAAGTAAGTAGAGGTGGTTCCCTAGTAAGTACTTATTTCAACTGGTACGAACTAGTGCCCAGTACTAGAGGGTAGTAAGTACTTATTTTAACTGGTACGAACTAGTGTCTAGTACTAGAGGGTAGTATACTTTGTGTTTACTAATCAATGTAACATGTTTGGGACACACTGATTAGTAGGTTAGAATTGATGTAGTATTTGTGAACCAAATGTGGAGTGGTTTGTTGAAAACTGCTGAAAACAAAAACTTGACAGACAATAACCGAAAAGAAGCAGCAGATCTTATATTCACGAAAACAATTCTTGTAAACATGTCCTGCAATATATTGCTGGGCCGTTATTTTTCAGCGAGTAGAGAACTAATTGAGTTTAGTAAAGATATGAAAGATTTTTTTTGAATCTCTTATCAACACTGATTGCAAGTGACTATCAATATTAATGTTAGCAAAATTTTTTGATCAATTGTTGCATTATTTAGTTGCTTTCGCAACACTGTAATACAATTCGCTTTAAGCAAACATCCGTTTCCGTTTTCCTTAGCACGGTTATATTTCGAATATTGAGAAATCTCAAGTCATTTGTTTTGTGGTATTATCGCCGCTTAGCCTCATTGTTGCCACTTTTACACTGTTTGAAGTTGAAAATCATTCATTTTATGCTTTGGCACTTGTGTCTTTGAATTAATCTGCTCTGCTTCGTATTCGCTTCGGAGTCATTGGCCTTCGCTTGGTTCTGGCCTTGAGTGGGGGTAGGAAACAACATAAATGAAATGAATTGTTTAAGCAGATGGACAGCAATAATAATTGCGCCCCCCGATTCGCAAATGCGGGTGCAGCTGGACAGAGGGGTGAGGAAAGATGAGCAAACTTGAAGTGATGATATATTAGCAATTAGTTAAAGTCATTGGGATTATGAAATGTGTAGTTGTTGGCCGTTGTTGTATAAATATAAATGAAAATACCTGAATTTATTTGTTCGGCTTGTCAAGGTGGTGCTCCTCAATTTTAAGGAGAAGTTTCATTAGGTATGTTGGGTATCAATTCCGAATTTAAGTTTACGCATGCTGAAAAATCGGTATTTATTTATTATTTGTATGCAAATATAGGGTGTGTTTGTAGTTTGGCGCAAATATGGTATACTTGTGCCCAAACACATTGTGTTTGCTATTCAATATTACATGTTTGAGATTTAGAGATAATTTATGTGTTTGTCATCCAAATATAGCTTTGTTTGTGACACAAATACAGCTATGTTTGGTGCACAGTTTACTTCGTCTTGTTTGCTATGCTCTATCGACAGCAAAATTCTAAAGGTTGGACAAATAAAGAGTGTTCTCAGCCTAAGTTAATGTTGTTACAGTGTACTGTATTTTTGCACTATTCTTTCAGTCAGTGATTCAAATGAATTGAGTGTTTAGGTTGACTGATCTGTTGCGTTTTAGTTTCATGCATTAAGTCGCCAATCGTTCGTTTGGAAGGAAACACACGAATGGTTCCACGTAAAAGTATGCATCTTTGCAAGTTAACAGGGTAATGGTTGCATTTAAATATAAGTGAATTTAGCACTTGCAAACATGTAAATGTTTGGAATGTTTTCCAAACATATACGTGGTTCCTGCAGAATATGTTTGGGAGAATATACTACAGAGGCCGTTTTTTCTCAGCGTGTGTAACCTGAACTATCGGATGTTGAAAGTTCATAAGATTTGGGAATTTGTTGGCATTAATATTAAATGGCTGCCAAATGATTTTCAATATTCTTTTGACACATTTGCGTTGCCATTTAGGTGCCGGGATTGCTAAAAGTCGCTCGTAAACAGATAAGTGTTTTATGTTTGGCATGGGACAAATTTGACAAATAATAGTTAACAATTATTTCCGAATTATATTTCGAGCATTCTGAGATTTTGGGACTCGTGTTAAGGTAATTGTATGCTAATCTTTGAATCTTTAAATCTTTACGGTCACATGTCTATCACCTTCTCAAATGAATTTGCTATTCTGCACGCAGAAAAAAACGGCCCCAGAAACGTATTGCATGAACCGTGTACATACATATATGCAAGCGTTAGTTTCCTGATTTGAAGATCTGCAACTGTTTGTTTCTTTGTTGTCTGTCACATTTTTGTTTCCAGCAGTTTTCAACAAATAAAGCCACCTTTGGGCCAAAAAACCATATATTACAACCTGTTAATCATTGTGTCTCAACCACATTATATTGAATGGCAAACACAATGTGTTTGGACACAAGTATACTTGCGGCAAGCTACAAACACGTTATTTTTGCACCCAAACAACAAGATATATCGATGAAACAGTGTTAAAAGCTCACTCTATGTCGCTGATATGTAGATTTCTCTATGACGCACGTAGAAGTATGTGTGATGCCACTTGAACAGTTGATACACGCTGAAAAATCTGTCTTTTCAATGTTTGGATGCGAATATAACGTGTTTGTAGCTTATCGCAAATATACTATACATGTGCTTAAACACATTGTGTTTGCTAACATGTTTGAGTCACAATGACTAATAGGCTATAATATATGTTTTTGAGACTCAAATGTGGCTTTGTTTGTTGAAACCGCTAAATCCAAAAACGAGACACACAAATTCAGATTATATCCTGGATATCTCTGGGTTAACCATCATTACAATGGACTTTATAGTGTATTCGTACGCTATATTTACCTAGAACCATTGATCCAAGTACTATAAGCGCATCTGAATTCCCGTGAGGGATTTGTTAGGGTTCTGAAGACACTATGAATATTTGGTAAAAGCTTTCAAACGTGGATGCCTGCGGCAGTCGGAACGAGATAATTTTTCAAAACAAAACTTGGTAGCATTGGCCACTGCATGTACCAGGAAAATAATAAAGATTAGGGCAAATCTTTCCGCTTCGTTGGTAGAAAAGTTGGACATTTGTAGAAGCCTATTTCAATGATTTTCGGGATCAAGAATTTAAAGAAATTCTGATGAACTACCGGAGATTAAAGGTTTGCAGGCAATAGAATTTAAAATAGTATACGATAAAGTTGCAGAAATTTGGGTGCCGCGATTGCTGACAAGTGCCAATAATCACTCACCTGTATAAAGTTTACTATAATATTTGTGCGATTTTATCGAATAAGATTCAGAAGAAAATACAACAGAAATTTCAATTAAATGTATTACAAGATTATGTTTTGTGGGAAATCCTGTAGAAATTGCAGATCAGTTGTACTTCTTCTTCGTGAAAGTAGTACATAGACACTTTTCCGTCATTCTTTCTGTTATAAATCTTGTACAAGTGAGCGCGGTTTATAGGCCCACTCTGACCACTTTCGATTTCATTCATCGCCGATCAGCTCGCATTGTGACGACGACACTATCGAATATGTAATAATGATAAAGCATCCTAAGACGATAATATTTGGATCTGGCGAAAAATACAAGGTTCTATTCAATGGTTCTAAAAATAGAATTCAAACAACTCACTGACTTCGAGCAGACCAGCCCAATTTGTTTATAGAATATAGTGGGAAACCAATTAGTTTTAGGATTTCTTTGCTACAGATATTACATAAAGGCTTTTAACAGATTACAGGATACATCCCAATTTCCATGTTTCTAAGACAGGTATCGTATGAATGCGAACCTTCACTGCAGCCAAAATACGTTTCCTACTCGAAGCCAAATTACACCATTAATATACCCTGATATTTCCATAGACCGTGGGAAATTTTCGTTGAGTTACACTGTGTGTAACTTTTTAAGTCATGGAAATATAACCATATACGGACACCAAGACCAAAAAGACCAAAAAAAAAAAGACCCGTGTCTACCAGTTTCGCCCAAAGTCATGCACTTTTTTTTGGGCTTTGGGGCCTCGGTGTCATTCTTGCAAAAAAGTGATATTTTTGTCAGGCTCATATCTTGCAAACCGTTCGGAATTTTGATTTACTTTCTGAGAGAAAGTTGTAGCTGTTGTCATACAAATTGTGAACATATAAAATCAAAAAAAATTCATATTCAAGGTCAAAATCGCAAAAAACTTAAAAAATTCGATTTTTTAACCTTTTTTCCCCTGTTCAGGTCCATAGGTAGCAAACCGTTCCGTTGAAGATGAAGAGAGCTACAACTTTCTCTCAGAAAGTAAATCAAAATTTCGAACGGTGTGCACGATATGAGCCTGACAAAATTATCACTTTTTTGCAAAAATGACACCGAGGCCCCAAATCTTTGGGGGCCCATAAAAAAAGTGCATGACTTTGGCAAAACTGGGAGACACGGGACGTTTTTTTTTTGCTCTTTTATCACGTAGTGGTGTCCGAATTTGGTTATATTTCATCGTGTTGCACTGTGTTATTAGACTAGTTATTTATACATAAGTAGAAAGATACGATTTTTGTGGACTAGTGTACGCAAGGTAAACTATAAACATTTCACTAAACCTCTCTTTCCAGCTGTTCAATGAAAAATTTATCACTGAAGCTTATGTTGACCTCTTTCTGTTTGACATATATTTCTTATGGGAAACGAAAATTTCGCTACCGCTGCATATTGACTTTAAAACGAAAATCAGACGATTGGGATGTAAATCGTTGCCAGATTTTACCGGGTTTTCGGCACCACTTTAATAGCAGGTAGGAGATATATTCGATTTGTATATTAGCTTTCGGTTTTACAAGAAGTTCCTTTCAAAAATTAAGAGCATTTATATATTAAGAGAGTCTCACTTGTACCTCAAACTGCAGGCTCTCTGGACTTAACCGCAAAGTTTATTTATATTAAAGTTATTTATATTTATTAATATAATTATAATTTTTAAAATCTATGTGGGTTTAGATTTCAATTGTGGCGTGAACGTAGTTTAGTTACTGTGATGTTTAGAAACGAATAAGGTCGGCCAAATAATGTCGGTGAAATTTCGTGGTAGTTTGGCAGAATGTTTACGATTTGGACATGTTTTGGAAATTTGCGGAAAAGTTAAAGAGGATGCAAAGAGGTATGTGAATATGTAAATAGAAAAATGTATTTTGAACGTTCGAAATTAAATAGAAACTTTTGGGAAAGTGTCAATTATTCTGTGCAAAATGCTTTACATTTTAAGCTTTTTAAAGCACAATCGTTCGAAATCGGTGTGAATTTGTGATGTCGATTAGTGCGTCTAGTGATGGTGAAAAGTGGTGGTGGATAGCTACATCAAGCTATGTACAGTTATACCTCGATTTTGCAGTTATCGTAATTTCATTTCCATAAACAATCGATTTTTGTACAGCAAAACATTTGTTTGGTGGGTTGAAATCTCGAAACTTCGAAATCGCGGTATACCTGAATATATAATTGGAAACCATTTGGTTTCACACTCCGTATTCAGTTTTTATAAAATGTTTATTCCCATAAGAAGTACGTGTATAAAAAATTACGAAATTAAAAAATAAATTTACTTTTTATTGGGTTCAAAACTACAATATATACTAAATATTGGTTACAGGCTCCACCTAGAAAACTTCCCATTAAACAAGAAATTTTTCCACATATAATTGGAGTGTAATGGCTACCGTTCTTCCTTTCCTTACCAAAAGAAGATTAAAACAAACGCTTTCAGAAGGCCTGCGATTAACGATTAACAAAATTGTGATGAAATTTGACGAGATCTATTATGAATGTTTAAAAGCATGAACCATTTCGTGGGTAATGGGTTATCTTGGGTAACCCATTATCATTGTTGTGGGAATGGTTAGCAAACGTTTGCCTAAATTTCCCGCCACCCGCCGCTTAAAATCGCTTAGCTCACCATACAAAGTGGTCGAAAAATTAGTTTAGCAGGGAATAAAAAAACAGGCTTAATGTTACAATTCCGCTATAAACGGCGGTGTAAATTTGTTATAAACGGCACAGATTAGAGAACAAGTTTATCGCTAACTGCGGTCTAAATGCGACATTACATCACCCAATTTGAGGTTTAACTGACATTCCAGGTAGCAACTTCGTGGTTAGACCAAAGACGATCAAGAAGTAGATGACCAGAAGTTGTGCGCAATATGGCAACCCTCGTAAAAGAGAACCAAAAAGTCGACACCATTCAGTCAAACGCATTTCTCTCTAGCGTCATATCTTGATTATTTCATACTTTGTACATACTTTATGTAATTTTACTTAAAACTGGGTGGAATTTGTATAGTTTGATACTGTAACATCATCAAAAACTGCTCGTGTATTGAAATATTCAAAGAAGAGAGTAAGAGAGAGAGCAAATAAACGAGGCGCTTCGCTCGTTTTTTTCTCTTCTACGAGGGTTACCAAGTTTCGCCAGTTTTTTCTTCTCTGTTTGTACATACTCTTTGAATTTTACTTAAACATGGGTGGAATTTGTGTAGTTATATATATATAGCATCATCAAAAAACTGTTCGTGTATTGAAATGTTCAATGAAGAGATTAAGAGAGAGAGAGAGCAGAGAGTCGTTACGCTTCACTCGTTTTGTTTGTTGCCATTCGAGTGAAGAGAACTTTTGACTGTTTACTTTAGTACATAGTTTTTGCTTAGACCAACTTAGAGCAACCCTGTGCCATGGCCAAATTATTCAAGATGGCGGCAAAAGGAAAAATTAAAGTGGCGGCTTTTGGTTTTGCCAGTTTTGTACAAAATTTGGATTTTTTTGAAATAGCCCATACTTTAACACCTGATCAGTCGGTCAAATCGGGTTAACTGATCAAATCGGCTTACATTTTAAAACGATGAGAGCTGGTTATGCCGGGGGTGAAGTGAGCTTCAAACAAATTTTTTATTCCGTGTGTAGTGGCTTAACAGCGATGTACAAGTAGTCAGTCAAAATTTCTCTTCACTCAAATGCCAACAAACACAACGAGTGAAACCCTAGTCATTCTCTGTTCTCTCTCTTACTCTCTTCATTGAATATTTCAATACACGAGCAGCTTTTTGATAGTGATATTGTATATAACTATACAAATTCCAACAATGTTGAAGTAAAACTACATAAAATATGGAAAGAGTATGAAATAATCAAGATATGACGCGTGATAGAAATGCCTTTGAGTGAATTTCTAGCACTTTTTGGTTCTCTTTACCAGGGTTGCCAAATTGCGCACATCTTCTATTTGTCTATGAGTGGGTTAAAAACCGATATTTTTTTGTGTATCTTTTATTATGGTTGCATTTTTATTGTACGTAGCCGTAGTGCATCAAATTATACATCTATTTAAAATGAGGTTAAAAATTAACCTTCGATTTTTACCGATTAAAATTGTATGAGTAATCTCCTGGATTAGCGTGGGTTAACATACTTAACCTTCGAAATGCGCTAATATTGGTCTTTGTAAATGAGGCATAAGTTAAGAAAAACAACTCCATACACACAGAACTAATTGTTTGCTGCCACCGAATTGTAGTTGCCACAACCTACTGAATTTAGTTCCCACATCTGAAATTTGTTTGAAGCAACCTGTAATAGGTTGTGACAACCTTTAAACTGCCCTGCTTACTAAGAAAGACTCAACTCCAAAATATTAAAAAAAATATTTTTTTAAGCTCAAGTTAGCAAAATTTGTCACCTTCCGTTATGGTTGGAAATTGGGCCAAAACTAAAAATTTTTTATTAATTTCATTATTATTATTATTACAATTGAATCTCCAAGCAGAATTCAGAAATCTGCTCCTCCAGAAAAATTTAGGAAAGTGGACTTGAGTCCTTCTTGATAAGCACGGCAGTAATGCGGTTGTGACAACCTCTAATGCGGTTGCGACCACCTGTAATGCGGTTGTAACAACCTCTAATGCGGTTGTGACAACCTCCTATGCAGTTGTGACAAATTCTTATTCGGACGTGATGCTATAAGTATATAATTTGGTTGTGACATGTTCTAAATTCGGTTGCGGCTAATTCGGTATTTATTTTCTTTGTGTGTATATTAAACTCAATTATTATCATAAATCCTCTTTATTTTCAGATTTCACATCTCCCTCAGTACTGGGGATTCCAGTTCTCTTGCGACCATTGACATTGGCCTTTTTATCTCGATAGATTTCGATACAAATATAATGACTTTAAAAAAACGTCTAAATAATGAATGGTGTGATGTACAATCCAGAGACTGTGAAACCGCAAAGTTACTCAGGAAATTCCAAATATATATAGTCATTGCCGACGAAAAGTTTCACATAAGTCTCAATAAAGTAACGGCTATAACTTCTAAATACCGATTACGATTAAGTTTATTGAATTTTATCGAAATCGATGGAGATCTCGATTGTATTTACCAGGTGGATCATCGCAAATATTTTCCCTACTGTTGGCCACCCATACAAGTAGTGGAGGAACATTTAAATTTTAGTAATGATGTGCCAATGCCTTTTAAGGCGGGCCATGTTATGGTTATCTCTGTTCAGCTGAGGGGAAATCCCAAGGGACGTTTCGTTATACATTTAAGGAATGTTGGGGATTGTGAAAGACAGGAGCTGCATTTTAGTGTTCGTTTCGATACCAAAACAATTGCGAGGAATTCGAAAACTATACCAGATGGAGAACACTATGAGTAGGAGATTATTTTAAGGTTATGTGTTTTTTATTTTTAATCACATTCTGAATTTTTTCGGTTGCAGTTTTGGGGAGGAGGAAAGAGACGAAGATTTTCCTTTTGATGATTTCCAGCGTCCATTCAAATTGGCCATTGCGTTTACGGACAAGGGATTGCAATTTGCAAAAGATGGTTTATTTTGGTGTAATTATTTGTATCGGACTTTCAATGTGCTGCCCTCTATCGGGGGTTTGAAAATATTTGGTATACGGGGCGTTCAAGTCGAAGTTAGTGGGATGGAACATATACAAATGGAGGATTCGTTGTGTAATGGATTTGAAATGTACACAAAATTGTGATATGATAATTGATATGAATACAATATGAGAAATTTATAAATTTAATTTATTTATTTATTTGATTGGCCGAACATTAAGAATACAATTCTTATATAGTTCAATTACAAGGCATAAGTGGAAGTCTTAATTAATATTAGTAAAATGAGTAGTAATAGTTTAAAATATAAACATAAAACATAATAACTTAATGTTGATTTTGGATATTGGAATCACCGCTTGTGTTATGCGTCAGATTTTGTTTATGTTTAAAAGAAACACTACACCCTGTACATTTGATACGTTGTCCTCCGTTACATGGGTGATTACCCCTACTGTGCAGAGAGCTAATGGGGAATTTGTATTCAACAAAGAGTATAGCTATTGATGATAAAGCTACAAACCGTTGGGGATTTACCGAAAAATGTTTAATAATTTCTTCAAGCAGAGATTATTTAAATTTCTTGATGATTTTATTGAGAAACAACAAATTGTATTAAAGTTACGATATCAATGAACATTTTGCTTTGTCAGACTTTTTCAGTTCCTTAAGCCAACACATTCGAATAAGATTGATCGAAATGTCTGTAACATTTCGTGGACGTTTAGCAGAAAACTTACGTTTTGGTCATGCATTGTTAATTTCCGGAAAAACCAGTGAAGGAGCCAAAAGGTACTACATAGTACTAAAATTGTGGGAAAAAATTTAATTAAATTTGGCTTATATGTTTAATTCATATTAAGTTGTTAACACTAAAAAATCATAACGGTCTCCATAGAACTAAGTGTGTCAATAGTGGACAGCCACTTCTACCTAACGAATCATCAGTGTACCAGTTACAATTTTGTTCGACATAAAGACCTGTACGAAGTCCAACAATTCACGCTAAATTTTACAAAAGTTCATACAAAAAAAAAAGAAGCAAATACCCGCTAAATATCGAAGAACAGTTTGCGGATGTGTAGTAATAAAGGCCATGTTAGACTAACAGTGCAAATGGAATGATTTGTGGCGAAAGAAATAGTATGAAACTGTCTTTCATTTGAAAGAAATCGTACGCACATTCTTCTTTCGTTTTACACTATCGATTTTGGAAAGTAAAAGCAAATGGAGTGGAAAAATGCAAAAACATATGTTTGCCAAGTGACAAACAAAACAGCTGTTGGGAAATCATATGGAATATTGTAGAAGTTTGTAACCGTATTTGGTTTTAAGGCCAACATTAAAATTAATAAAATGATGCTCATTGAAATTAATAAAATAAATATATACATATGTATAAAAATATGTTGTGAACAATAATGTGTTTATTCGATTCAATCCCAATGCAACGCTGATCGCATTAGGCAAAAAGGATGTACAGGTAGAGAAGAAAAGAACCCCGCAATTTGGCAACCCTAGTAGAAGAGAACAAAAAAGTTCGACGCGATTCACCCAAATGCATTTCATTCCCGCGTCATAACTTCATTCATAAGAGAGCGAGCAGAGAAACGACACGCTTCACTCGTTTTTTTTGTTGGCATTCCACTCCATGAGTAAATTTTTTTCTCTATACAATAGTTGCTTTATGCATTAGGCAAAGAGTATGGAAGTTTAAATAGAGAAGGACATTTACTCATGGAGTGGGATGCCAACATATAAAACGAATGAAACGCCTCGTTCTCTGCTCTCTCTCTACTCTCTTCGTTGAATATTTCATTATTCGAGCAGTTTTCTGATGATATTACAGTGCCTAACTATAGAAATTCCAACCATGTTATAAAATTACATAAAGTAATATATAAAAAGTATGAAATACTCAAGTTTTGAGGCGAGAGAGATTTGCGTTTGAGTGAATCGGGTCGACTTTTTGGTCTCTCTGCCTAATGCAAAGAGTATGTACAAGTAGAGAAGAAAAACGCAATTTGGCAGACCTCGAAGAGAACGAAAAAACGAGTGAAGCGCCTTATTTCTCTGCTCTCTCTGCCTTACTCTCTTCGTTGAATATTTCAATACACGAGCGGTTTTCTAATAATGAGCCTGTGTTTTTATTCCCTGCTAAACTAATTTTTCGACCACTTTGTTTGCGGAGCTAAGCGATTTTAAGTGTCTCCCCATACAAAGTCGTCGAAAAATTAGTTTAGCAGGGAATAAAAAAACAGGCTCAATATTAAAGTATCTAACCAGGGGGTTTCTATGGCACAGCTGATTGAAAAGGTACTAGGGAAATGATGTAGAATGAGAGACCATAGAAGACATGAACTAAGTTTAAATAGTGTTTATTGATACTAGTGACAGCTAAATTATGTTTTATATTGTTTGCATTGAACGAAAATACACATTCCCTATGATATCTGCCCGTTTTATGTCCAACCAAAGTGGAAAAATGGTAAAATACAGCAGCAAATCGAGCTCGATGAAATGACCTACTACCTCGTCGTCATGAAGAGGCAGCGAAGAGAGTAATAGAGGCTCATAAGTATTACTCTATGATCTAACTATAGAAATTCCAACCATGTTTAAATAAAACTATACATATAAAGTGTCTAAAAAGTATGAAATAATCAATTTGTGACGCGAGAGAGAAATGCGTTTGAAATCGACTTGTTGGTTCTTTTCTACGAGTTTTTTCTTCTCTACTTGTGCATCTTCTGTGCATTAGGCAAAAACGATGTACTACTAAAGTAGATGGCAAAAACGATGTACAAAAGTAGAGAGTCAATATTTCTCTTCACTCGAATGCCAACAAACAAAACGGCTGAAGCGTTAATCATTCTCCGCTATCTCTCTTACTCTGTTAATTGAATATTTCAATACACGAGCAGCTTTTTCATGTTGAAGTAAAATTACGTAGACTATGCAAAAAGTATGAAATAATCAAGATATTACGCGAGAGAGAAATGCGTATGATTGAATTGTTACCAATTTTTGGTTCTCTTTTACGAGGCTTTCCAAATTGCGAACATCTTCTGGTTGTCTACTTTTTGATCGTCTTTGCATTAGGCAAAGCAAAAAGGATGTACAAGTAGAGAAGAAAAAAATCGGCGCAATTTGGCAACCCTCGTAGAGAGAACCAAAAAAGCCGTCGCGTCCATTAAGTTGAGAAAATTATATCGGCCAAGTGGCCGCCGCCAGAGTTACAGGCTCGTTTTATGGTTTTCCCATTCTTGGCGAATATTCTCCTTAAGGGCTTCAAGAGCCTGAGGTTTGTTGACGTAAATCCGAGACTTTAAAAAACCCCATAAAAAGAAGTCTGGAACGGTTAAATCGGGTGATCTGGCCGGACAGTGCAAATCCCCAAAACGCCGTTGCACCGTTCTGTTGGAACCACATGTTCTCCAGTCCCAATTCATCCAATTGTGGAAGAAAAAATTCGGTACTCATGGCTGTGTAGAGCGCGCCGTCCACAGTCGTCGTTTTGCCCGCGCGTTCTCAAAAAAAAAAATGGACCGATGACTCCTACAGCGTAAACAGCACACCAAGCAGTAATTTTGAGCGGGTGTAATGGTTCTTCGTGGGTGATACACGGATTTTCGGTTAAGATTGAAATGAGTCTCATCGCTCGTGATAATTTTCGATGAAAAATCATCCACCTCTTCGTTGAGAGTCAGGACGACTTGAGCGTAGGTTGCACGCGTTTGGCGGTCAACACCTAACAGCTGATGCACTGTGTTAGGGAATATCTTCAAACCTTTCAGCTAAATTCTGAGTAGGGACCTTAGGCTAATGCCCAATTGCGTGTAACGTCGTCTGGTCGATGTTCCGGGCTCTTCTTCGACATTTTGGGCAACAGCAGTGATATTCTCAGCAGAACGGCTGCTCCGGGGGCGGTCAACCTGGGGAATATCTCGTATTGTCCCAGTCTTTTCAAGGCGAGTGACCAAACGCCGCTGTATTTGTTCAGTTGGTGTTGGACGGCCAGGAATTCTGCGGCAAAATTCACGCTGCGCCAAAACAAACGACGAATTGTTGCGCAAAAAAATGGAAACAATTATTCCGCATTCTTGCGGGGTAAACCAATTCATGGCTTGTCGAGAAGTATTCTGCGTTTGTTTACTTCACAACTGTCAAATCCGAAGTGACATTTGGCGCCATTTGAAAAGATATAGGGGTTTCCAATAGCGTGATTACTTTTGCCCCATATTGTACTTATACGGTGGTCAGAAAAAAGATAGAATCCACGTCCTCATGTACAAGAGTCGTACCACCAACGCCCAGGGTTTCAAATAGATTTCCATTTTCTAGAATTAAAAAAAATCAACCCAGTGATAATTCTATACTGATCTAAGCATTTTTGAGGTCTTTAAAAACTTTCTCATCAGGGATTTTTTAAAATATTTTGAAATAATAATATAGCAGATGCGACAATAGAGTAGATCTTCAAAATTACATTTAACTCGGTCACTAACCTCTAAGTCAATTGAGACCACCATTGATTCGGCTGTGATGAACTCCAGTGCGGTTGTGACAACCTCTAAATTCGGTTGCGGCTAATTTGTCTGTCTCAACCGAATTTTTCTGTGAGTGCATGAATGGTTTGGAGAGACGTGCTTACAATCAATGAGCTATTGGGTTTGTATTTTAAGAAACTGAAAGAACAGAACCTATAGTTTTACACCGATTCCAAACACAAATACTCTGAGAAGAATTTTCGGCAGATAATGAACTATTTTACTTAACCTATAAAAATTTCAAACTATTTTAAAATTTTTTTGTCTATTTTTTTGTTCTAGATTTTCTACATTACTCAGTACTGGAGATTTAGCCACAGATGTCAGTTCCAACATAGGCCTCCACATTCTTGTAAATTTTGAAAATGATATGATTACACTGAAACAATTTCTCAACAATGAATGGTGCAATGAAGAGTCCTTGGCCTGTGATTGCACTAAATTTCTAAATCAATTCAAATTGTACATTATAATGGCCCATGAGAAGTTCCACATAAGTCTTAATGAAGACACAACAATAACCTATAACTATCGTTTAGGTTTGAATTCATACAATGTACTCGAAATTAAAGGAGATTTGGAATACATCCGCCAAGTAGATCATCGACAATATTTTCCCCACACTTGGCCACCGATACAGGTTGTAGAGGAGCGTTTGCAATTTAGTAATGATGTCCCCATACCCTTTAAGACGGGCCATGTTATGGTTATCTCAGCCCAATTGACGGGAAATGACAAGGGCCGTTTGATTCTACATTTACGAAATAATTGGGACAGTGAAAGGCAGGAGCTACACTTGAGTGTTCGTTTTGATACTAAAGTAATTGTAAGGACTTCAAAGACTATAGAGGAAGAAGAACATTATAGGTAAAATACTTATATATGAAATTTAAAATTTGAATTTCCAAATGGTTAAAAAAAAAATTAATTTCATGTAATAATTTCAGTTTTGCCGAAGAGGAGAGAAGTCAAGACTTTCCATTTTCAAGTTTCTCAAAACCTTTCAAATTGGCCATTGGATTTGCGAAATATGGTTTAAAATTCGCTAAAGATGGTGATTTTATGTTTAATTTTTTATATAGAACTTTGGATGTTTTACCCTGTATTGGGGGCTTGAAAATGTTTGGCATAGATGGCGCTGTGGTGCATGTCAGTGCAGTCGATCATATACAAATAGATGATTCTTTTTGTATAGGTTTTGAAAAATATTGTAAATTATAATTTAAAATAAAATTAGATTTACAATGATAAAATTAAATTGATATTTGTGTTGTTGTTTTTTTTACAAGGAACAGACTTCTAAAATCATGGTTAATGGTTCACCCAACCAAAAAAATGTGACACACATTTCCGTGGGGAACGGGTAAAGATCGTTTACACATTTCGTTTACACACATCACATGGGTCCCTAATCCCTTCCTGGGCTGTAATAGGAAACCAATTTTTTACTATTATTATTTTTTTTTTGGGTAGCAGAATCTACACATTAAGATAAGTAATTACCCATTACGATGGCGCATTACACATGCGGGATGGGTAATTGCAATGGGTTTATTTTGTTGTTCACGTGAAATAACAGTGACACGTGAAATAACAGTTGTTCACGTGAAATAACAGTGACATGTATGGAGTAACATTTTAAAGTGTCTAAGGAAAGTGTAACGACCAATCAAATTCAAGGTAAAAATTTGTCAATGTGGCATAAAAATGGAATTTAGAAAAAAAATACCAAAGTCGTCAGAACTGATGAATTTCGCGGCGAAACAAAATAATGTCGCTAACATTTTTCATGCGAACGATGTTTTACTCGGCTATAGTTTAAACTAAAATTTTTGAGACAAATGGTTTTAATTTCCATTGACATTTCTTAGTTTTAAAATGAATTTTTAACTAAAGCGCCATCTAAAAAAACCTTTCCCATTACATCCCATGAAGGGATTGGGAGAGCTTCTCACAACCAGTGAGCTGTGCGCTTTCTAATTTTTTACTCACTGATTGGGACTTACGGTTTTACACCGGTTCCAAACGATATTTTGAAAAGCTTTTTCATGACTAAGTACTCGATAGAGATGGCCGTCGTTGAAGGAAATTTAAGGTGGTCATAGCAGGGATCGAACCCACGTTCTCATGCACAAGATCCGCGCACCCTAAGCATTGCATCACCGACGGCCACTAAAACTCCATCTAGTTCCTAATAATATAGTCTTAATTCGAACAAACTTGTTGCTGGTGTAGTAGTGGAACAATTCCCACGGTCGGAAGTCACAAGGCCTTCCGCAAAAAAAGGATGTAGAATGGTTCTTTTGTAATGCCTTCCTAAAATAAGGCCTGCGGAATGCATGAATTTTTTCATCAGACATAACCAAGAGAAGGATTTTTACAATTTTGAGAAATTTATTTTCCGATTCTTTTTAATCTTAATTTAATTGGAAAATTTCATATAAATTTCAAAAATTATATTGTTTATTTAATATTTTTCAGGCTATTTTTAAAATTTTCAATTTGACGTTGGGCGTGGTAAAACTTTTTAAGATAGATACATACTTAAAAAAAAATAAATGGTTTCCCATAACATCCCATGAAGGGACCGGGGAGAACTTCTCACAATCACTGAGCTGTGCGCTTTTCCAGTTTTGACTCACTGACATACTTGCAAATAAATATGTAGAAGTGGATAATGATTTTGTGATAAAATAAATTAGTTTAATTTTATTTTTGTTTAACAAAAATAAATTAAAGTAAATGCCTTCTAAGGCCTTCCTCTTTGCATGCCTTCTTTAGCCAATGGGCAATATGGGCCTTGCCCCCCAATCTCACGCAATGTTAAAAAGAATGGAGGAGGTAATGTGTAGGGAAGGCCTTCCGTATTTTATAGAAGGCCTGTTTGGTCATGATTGCAGGCCTTCCAGGTCATGACTTCCGCCGCTGGGTTACTGCACCAAAAATCATTTATATTTTGTAAAAATGACGAGAGTGTGAACAAGAGGGCACGAACCACAAAATTTTAACTCGCATTGCGAATGCGGCTTAAGACTTCAGGTTTGTCAAATCATTGACTCTATTCCAAATACAGCCAGAACTTCCAAGCATTTTGTATTAACACCAGAGTTCATACTTACCCACACATATGTAACCCATACACACTGTCGTGGGGAAAGAGTAGCGATCATTTACCCATTACCCACAGGGTATGGGGAAATAATGGGTAGCTATCCACAGCATTTTGTATTAACCCCAGAGTTCATACTTACCAACACATATGTAACCCATACACACTGTCGTAGGGAAAGAGTAGCGATCATTTACCCATTACCCACAGGGTATGGGGAAATAATGGGTAGCTATCCACAGCATTTTGTATTAACACCAGAGTTCATACTTATCCACACATATATAACCCATACACACTGTCGTGGGGAAAGAGTAGCGATCATTTACCCATTACCCACAGGGTATGGGGATGGGAAATTACTCATCAGGATTACCAAATACGTGTCTTTGGAGTTAAAGTCTTGGGACACAGGTACGACGTTATGCGCCTTCGTGTAAGTACATAATCCATAGATCAAATTAATGATACCCTGGTCAACATAAAGCGTCGATAAAGCATATAACTATTGTCGACACTGGTAGGATGTTGTTAAAGGCACCCTCTTTATCGATAAATGGGACAAGAGTGTATTCCTTTAGATAAATAGATTTCTCTACGAAGTTCACGGTTTGCTAAGATTTGCCCTTGTTGCTAGCGTGAGAACATTATGTGAGATGCCTCTAGGATTCTTTGGCTCACAATACTTTCCAGGCATTTTTGATTACACTTTGACTGAACCACTCGGTGACAAGAAGTAATACACTCTTGTACCTTATAGATCGGAATGGAATGTCTACACGCTGAAAAATCTGTAATTTTTTGTTGTTTGGATGCAAATATAAAGTGTGTTTGGAGCTTGTCGCAAATATAAAATACTTGTGTCCAAACACATTGTGTTTGCTATTCAATATTACATGTTTGAGACAAAATGATTAATATGTTATAATATATATGATATGATACAAATACAGCTGTATTTGTTGCACTGTCTATGCTCTCTCGCGAGAAAGAGAATAATAGAGGGACAACGAGAGCGTCTATGTTGTAAGTGTGTACCTGCATTTATGCATTATTCTCACAGCCAGATGAAGTGTTTCTTATTTTGCCTGATGTGTTGCGTTTTAGTTTCATGTATTCAGTCGTCAATGGTTCATCGGACAGAGGATATCATAAGCGCTTGATCAGTGAAAAAAAGAATAGACGAAGGCTTGGACGGTTAAATGGCTTGTGATGTTACTTTGGTTTTTGTGTATGTGTTTCGTATATATGTATGTGTGCTACCAAAGTATGAAACGATTTTGAGGAAAGAAACTGGAAAGTACAACAATGTGAAGCCCTTTGTCTGTCCGAGCCTTTACTGAGAAAAGGAGAAATCCTTTACCTAGAAAATAGGTGTAATAAAAAAAACACAGGTAATTAATCTCGGCTTGGCTTGCATGAACTTGATTTGTATATAAATATCTGATTTGTGTATCAATGTATAGTGATAACCAACGCATAGCTGAAACCTTATGAAAACAAAAACGAGAGAGACAACAAAAAAAAACAAATAATGCATTCAATGCAAATAAATGCAAAGAAATGTATTTATAAATATTGATTTATATTGTTAAAATTAATTATAATAAATAATACATATATAGTGAAATCTAAGAATAATTCGTTTCTAAATATTATTATATTTGGGAGGAAATTCGCATATGTTTCCACGTAAGTATATATAGGTTTGGGATGAAGAACGCATATGTTTCCACGTAAAAGCATACATGTTTGTCAGTAAACACGATACTGTTAGCAATTAAATACAAGTTAGTTTGGGACTTGCAAACATATGAATGTTTGAAGTGTGTTCCAAACATATACATCGTTCCTGCAGAATATGTTTGGGAAATTATATTATAGACGCCGTTATTTTTCAGCGTGTACATTCCTGGACATAAGAGATTCATGAACATCTGTACATATATGTAGTTCAAAACCGGACGATAAAGTAGGCGTTCTAAAGGCCTAAAGCTACTCATTGCAGAAAGAGTGCCTGATTCCTGTAGTGTCTACAAGTAATGTTCTGCACGCTGAAAAATCTGAATGTTTGTTGTTGTTTTGATGCAAATATAACGTGTTTGTAGCTTGTTATGAACATAGTTAAACTTGTGTCCAAACTCATTGCGTTTGCTATTCTATATTATCTGTTGGAGATAACATTATTAATAGCTTATAATATATTTTTTGCGTCTCAAATGTGGCTTTGTTTGTTGAAAACTCGTGAAAATAAAAATGTGGAAGACAACAAAGCAGCATATATTTAATTCATAAAAACAATACTTGCAAACATGTATATGGTTCGTGGAATATGTTGCTGGAACTGTTTGTTTTCAGCGTGTGATTAAAATCGGAATCAATATTTTCTCTAATAGTCAAGCTGCCGTTAAGTCTCTGGAAACAGAATTCCTCAATTCGAAAACTGTCCTCGACTATCGCAGATGTCTTAGTTAGATAGCTGAACAGTTCAATATTTACCAGATTTGGGTGCTGGGCCACAGGGAACTGCAAAGTAGATGAATTTGCCAGAGTTTCATGTTCCAGGGGAACTACAATATGTGAGCATGCCCCTAGCAACTTGCAAGCTCTTCTTGAGAAATTGTGCCCTGGCAACTAACGGTAGGTGGTCACTAGTAAGGAACTGTTTATAACACAGTGCAACACGAAAAAATATAACCATATACGGACACCACGACGTGATAAAAGACCAAAAAGAAAAGACCCGTTTCTCCCAGTTTTGCACAAAGTCATGCATATTTTTTTATGGGGCCCAAAGATTTGGGGCATCGGTGTCATTTTTGCAATAAAGTGATCGTTTTGTCAATCTCATATCTTGCGATTCGTTCGGAATTTTTATTTACTCTCTTGTCATAAAGAATAAAAATAGTCAACATATATGATCAAAATTACTTCATCTTCAAGGTCAAAATCGCAAAAAACTTTAAAACATTCGATTTTTTACCTTTTTTCCCATGTTCAGGTCCATAGGTAGCAAACCTTTTATGACAAGAGCTACAACTTTCCCTCAGAGAGTAAATCAAAATTCCCAACTATTTGCAAGATATGAGCCTGACAAAATTATCACTTTTTTGCAAAAATGACACCGAGGCCCCAAATCTTTGGGGGCCCATAAAAAAAGTTCATGACTTTGGGCGAAACTGGGAGACAAGGTCTTTTTTTGTTGGTCTTTTATCACGTATTGGTGTCCGCGTATATGGTTATATTTCCGTGACTTAAAAAATTACACAAAGTGAAATTAAAAAATGTTCGGGAAATTTTTCACTTTTGCGGCTACCTAAACTCTACCTAAGCGCTACCTAACCGGAGTTCAGAATCATTCCTAGGAAGTTCATATGTTCTAGAAAGTTGTTTACTGAGATCTGAAGTATATTCTTGTAGTTGATTGTTTCCTTGAATTTTGAACGGTTTGCTACCTATGGACCTGAACAGGGGAGAAAAGGAAAAGAAATTGAATTTTTTGAAGTTTTTTTTTTGCGATTTTGACCTTGAAGATGAATTTTTTGATTTTATATGTTCACAATTCTTGTTTTTTATGACAAGAGCTACAACTGTCCCTCAGAAAGTAAATCAAAATTCCGAACGGTTTGCAAGAGCCTGACAAAGCCTGACAAAATTATCACATTTTTCAAAAATGAGATCGAGGCCCCAAATCTTTGGGGGGCCCATAAAAAAGTACATGACTTTGGGCAAAACTGGGAGACACGGGTCTTTTTTTTCTTGGCCTTTTGTCACGTAGTGGTGTCCGTATATGGTTATATTTCCATGACTTAAAAAATTAATCCAAGATGATGTGACCCCACTGAAACTTGAAACGCATTAAAACCCTGCTGTCGTTAATGAGACCGGACGTTTCATTTATCGTGTCTATAATGATGGGTCATTGTCTGATTGGATGGCACCCAGACAGATTGAAAGTCTTGAGAAATGACGTTTGCAGAGGCTGTGAAGAGGTGGTGGAATCAATAGAATGCTTTCTGTGTCTCCGCCCAGCTCTTTCCAGAAGGCAGCGTGGTACACTCAATGTATATTCTGATGTTAACATCTGCCAACTCTTGGGCTTTTTAAAGCAATCCGACTGGTTCAACGAGTGGGATTAGGAAAATTCCATATATTTCCTTTTGTTCCCGTGGTATCACAATTGCCTACAAGGTCTAAATGAGACTGATATACAGGCTGCCAGTCTAACCGAATCTATCGTACAAAAGATAACAATAAGCTTGTTTTTTTATTCCCTGCTAAACTAATTTTTCGACGATTTTGTATGGGGCACTAAGCGATTTTAAGCGGCACTCCATACAAAGTCGTCGAAAAATTAGTTTACCAGGGAATAAAAAAACAAGCTTAATATGTCTATAATGCCGGCAGCAAGAACCATTTAAAATACATGCGTACATAAAACTCCACTACCGACTTAGCGATAATGAGTTTGATATCGTTTCTTGCAAATGTAGTCCCCAGCTGTTTCACCGTTCTAATGAATATGGTAATTTCCACAGAAAGGTTCTTCTTTAGTATCATCTCGTCACCCTCGCTAATTGTTTTGTGGCCAGTTAGTTTGATTGTTTTCTCTTCTTTTACTAAATATAGAGCTACTTACATTCTATACTTAGCAAAAGAATAGAACACAATCGAACTACATGATGCTAAAGTATAAACAATTAACCAGGGTGACGTGATGTGATAAACGGTGGCACTTTCTGTGGAAATGCCCATATACAATCCAACATTATCGTAGTTGACTTCAGTGATCTCAAAGTCTTGGCTCTCTCTCTCAGCTTGTCATATGTGATACTCATATTAAATTACTAAATTAGTAAATTATATCTAATTGTTTTCTCATGTAGTTTAAAGAGAGTTTTGAGTGAATTTTTATTAACAAACCACTGAGTGGAATTGCTCATCTCAAACTTGTAGACGCTTTAGAATTTACCGCAAAGTATTTTTGAACTTATAAACAAATATAGAAGTTAATATTTTTAACATTTTTACTGAGAATTTGTAAGCATGTTGAGATGATTGTACATATATATGAAGTTATGTATGATAAAAGTTGCTAATTGAACTGGGCCAATTATTGTTTGGAATTGGAGATGCTTTAGTAGAATCGGTGAGTGCAACTGCATAAGGTCGGTAGTGAGATGTCTATTGTATTTCGTGGACGTTTAGCTGAACATTTACGTTTCGGTCACATTTTGGAAATTTGCGGAAAAGCTATAGATGAGGAGGCCAAAAGGTAAAATACAGTGTTTTTGATATGAAATTTGAAAATTGATTACCAAGATCTCAGCAAGTATAATAAGTGAATGAAATTTCTACGAAAACTGTTAACAAAGTTGCCGAACCGATAAATTTCCTAACTTTCCCAGAAAACGATACAAGTCGAAAATCAAAATTTCTCAGAAGAGCTGAAAGATTTTATTTAGGATAAGATATTATTAGGATAGCTGAAAGATTTTATTTAAGTAGCTATCTTCTATGACGGGGAAAACATCAATGAACTCACTGGCGACGTGTTAACACCTTTTTGTTACATGGTACCTGTTCGATTTCTATGACAACATTAGTAAATGTTACAATGGAAAATAAAAAAAAGTATAGTGTTTGTGCTGAAGGCTCTTTTGCTATTACACTTTCTTTTTTCTTACATCTGCTTTAACATTAGATTAATTAATATTGTTAAAATAAATAGCGCAATATTTAGCTCACTGAAATAGTTGTTTTCGTTTTGTCATAAACAAAGCGACGAAGACCTATTGAATTAAAATCAATATTTATCTCACTGAAATAATTGTTTTTGTTTTGTCATAAACAGAGCGACGACAAAAAGTATTGAATAGTATAGATAACTTATTGCACCCTTTTTCCCCTTTTTTGCGCCTGAGTAACTGTACATAAACGAGTCTTATTCTCTTTATATATAAATGCACCATTTCGACAATTTTATTACATAAAACAATACAAAAATCATTAATGTTTCAAAAGGCATCAATGTTTCACATCAATATTATGAATGGACCAAGTTATGAGAAAAAAAGAGAGTAATACGTTTCAAATCATTCGCCAGATGTCGACAGTACTTTTGAGTCATACAATTCGTTCCATGAGTTCTCTATACTATTCAATACTCTTTGGCGACGACGACCTGCTTGTTTATGCGCTGCCGCTAAATCAATACCATCATACTTATTTTCGGGCAGAGACTATTGTTGTACAACAACCACGTATGTGATGTTAACGCTGTGTGTTGTTTGCATGTGTTCACTTTGATAGATTTGATGTCCCGTGCAAATCGCTAAATACAAATACGACCACGACTTGGAAACTGAGCATATGAGAGTATACTCAGTAAAGGAACAATTTTAATAGAGTTAATTTTTTTCAGAAATTTGTATGCCTATAAATTTTATGACTAATATCCCTACGGCTAAAACCAACTAGACTGTTACCTAATTTTTGTGGGAGCCACTAAAACATTTTTGAAGCTGCTTCTCAGACACAGAATGAAAAATCTGGTTTATCTTCTTTTTCAGATTTCACATATTTCTCAGTACTGGCGACCCCACAACAGATGCCACTACCAACATCGGTCTCTATATACTGGTCAATTTCGAAAAGGACATGATCACCTTGAAAAAACTCATCAACAACGAATGGTGCGATGAAGAGTCCAAGGCCTATGAAACTTCTAAACTTCGGGAAAACTTCAATGTCTATATCGTAATGGCCGATGAGAAATTCCATATTGGCATTAACAAAGAGCCATTGATAACATTCAAATATCGTATACGTTTAAGTTTATTGAATTTTATCGAAATCGATGGAGATCTCGAATATATACGCCAGGTGGATCATCGCAAATATTTCCCCTACAGCTGGCCACCGATACAGGTTGTCGAGGAACGTCTGCAGTTTAGTAATGATGCACCGATGCCGTTTAAGGCGGGCCATGTAATGGTTATCTCAGCCCAGCTGATGGGGAAGGAGGATGGACGTTTCATTATACACTTGCGGAATATATGGGATAGTGAAAGACAGGAATTGCATTTGAGCATACGTTTTGATACCAAGATAATTGTAAGGAACTCGAAAACGAAACAAGACGAAGAGCATTATAGGTGAGATTTGGGGAAAAACAAAAAATGGGCGTAGTTCTTTATGCCCTAGTAAACAAATTATATATATGTACAGTTATATTGATATTGTTTCGACCACTTTGTGTTGGGAGCTAAGCGAGTTTCAGCGACTTCCATACAAACTGGTCTACAGATTATTTTAGTAGTGTATGCAAAACACCCCTCATGTCTACCTTAATTCAAATTATTCCAAATTATATTTAGCTTTGATGAAGAGGAGCGTGATGGAGACTTTCCTTTTGTGGACTTCTTTATGCCCTTTAAATTGGCTATAGCCTTTACGAAGAATGATATCAGAGTGGCCAAGGATGGCTTACATTTCTGTAATTTTGGGTATAGGACTCAAAATGTTTTATCCTACATGGGAGGTTTAAAAATGTTCGGTATAGATGGCGTTAAAGTTCGAGTTAATGGAATTGATCATATCAAGATGGAGGATTCGTTATGTGCGGATTATGAAGAATACTCAAATTTATGATATAAACATTTATGATATAAAAGATTTATAATATAAAAGATTATGTACATTTGAGATGTAATTGAAAAAATATAAAAAAATTATATTACAAAATGTGCATTCGCTTTTTGTTGAATTTGTTTTGGAGACTTAATAACAGCTATCAAGGAGTCGCCCAAACTCTCGACTCAACACTTTTTGTACGATGATCAAGTGTCGCGACGAACACAAACACACAAGAGTTTGCTAAACGATTAGACACAAATCACTTAGTATGAGTCCAAACAGAACCATACATGCTTCAGACGACGACGAAAAAAATCCCTAGCGTCTAAGCGAAATGGGAGAGAGAGCGTCTGGTGACTTCAGTTGCTTTTTTCTCTCTGCGTCGTCTATAGTTGCGGCTCTATTCTGGAATTTGTCTGAAAGTTTCGATACATATTATTGATATACAGGATTTAAATTGTTTGTACTGCTTTAAACAATTTTTCATTCACTTTAATTGTATTGTGTTCAAAAATAAATTGTTTTTAATCCTTTTCTTTTGTAGACGCATATTCCAACTTATGTATGTGTTGGTTGCTCTTATGGTTTTTATGAAAATCTGGCAATTCCATTCTTTTAATTGGGAGATTTCGTGTGAGCGCCGCAAAGAAATTAGAAACGATTCTATTCTACCGGCGAGTCGTCAGCCGCAGCGGATTTCCGTCACGATTTTCCAATGCTGCAACCTAACTTATGGGCCTAACTTTTAAATTCAGTGTATTTTATTGTTGTACATTTTTGTTTACTTTTTTATGATCGCATGAATTTATTTTGAATTTGACAGTGACAGTCAGCCCACAATTACAATACAACAAAGCCTGCTGTTGCAACCTCTACTAGTTCAGCCATGGAGTAGACTCCAGGGTAACCATTCAATTAATCATTATTCGGTTAATCAATTAATCGTGTTATAAAATTAACCGAACATTTTAATAATTAAGTTTTCGATTAACGATTAAATCGAACAAATCAGTACGATTAATCGATTAATAAAATATAAATACGTGGTTATGGGAAGCAGTTCGTCTTGAAACACTCCTACAATGTGGCAACTCATATGACATCGATTTGCGAACAAATTTCTTGACTTTACACACATTTCGAACAGATTTGATAGTTTGACAGTGCTTTGGCTCATAGACATAAATAAAAAAAAAATCCAAAGAGTATTCGAACTCACAGGCGATGTGTTAACACCTTTTTGTTACACGGTACCTGCTCGATTTCTATGAACACATTCGTAAATGTTACATTGGAAAATAAAAAACAGCGTTCAATCATATGATGACGTTACATTTAAATAATAATAATACTTAAAATTATTTAAAGACCAGTGCAAGTACATGTGTCATTATTTTGTTGCTTAATACTTTTTGTTTTATTCCCACAAAAAACAAAGAGAATGCAAAGCAACAAACATACATTGTTATGTTCGTACATACGCTACACAAGTTCACACAATTTTCGTTACTCTCTTGCTATCCCATTTATATATACGTATGTATAACCACGCCATTATTCTCTTTGGTCTGAGAGAGCTCCGCACCCGCACAATACAACTATTCGCTGCCGCTACATCAGTGTGTGTTTTTTCTCGTAGTCTGACAATCTATGTTTCGCAGTCGGCCAAATCTGTGTTCTATATAGGGGTGGGTCACCCTTATCATTTAGGGGTATGAAAAATAGATGTTGGCAGATTCTGAGACCTACCCGATATGCACACAAAATTTCATACAAATCGGTCCAGCCGTTTCGGAGGAGTTTAACGCCAAACAATCTGTGATCGCAGTCGGACAATCTGTGTGATCGCAGTCTGACATCTGTGTGATCGCAGTCGGACAAAATGTGTGTGGATGTATTCACTTTGTGAATTTAGTCCCTACCCTCGCCCGTAGATGTTAACATATCAAAAAGTCTCAAAGTTGGTTCATTAAATTGGGTGTAATAGTCGGATGAAATTTAAAGACCCACTGGCCACTTTATAGGGGGGTTACAAAAAGCCTGGTGAGAGAAAGAGCTTTTTCAAAATTTTCTTTTATAAAAACTACCGGAAAGAATCGTTTAAAAGCCAAAAATTTAAACAACGTTTTGTATTTAAAAGAATATTTTATAACATCAAAATAAAAACTTGTGCTAGACTTCGGTATCGAAAACCCTTCGTGCTGGTTTGTCTTCATCCATTCTACGGACATAGCCCAGCCAGCGCAATAGCGTTACTTTAATCCGCTTAACTATGTCAATGTCGGGATAAAGCTCATACAGCTCATGGTTCATGCGTCGCCGATACTCGCCGTTATGCACTATAGGGCCATACATTTTTCGGAGTATTTTTCTCCCGACGACTCCTAGAAATGTTTCGTCTGCTTGCGATAGCACCCAGGATTCTGCGAAATAAAGCAAGACAGGTTGTATGACAGACTGGTATAGCTGGGCTTTTCTTACTCGCGAGAGGACTGTATCTCTAAAGTGCTTACTTAGCCCAAAATAACATCTATTCGCAAGCACAATTCTCCGCTTGATCTCAAGGCTGACGTTTTTATTTACGGCAGATCCGAGGTATATAAATTCGTCCACCACCTCTTAACCACCACCTCTCATTATAACGGTTACCAACGTTTAAGCTTTGGATTAATCGCCTGAAGTCCCTGCTCATTTACTGTTAGACCCACTTTTGCTGACTCCTTGTCAATTCTCGAAAACACCGCAGTAACTTCTCTAATTGTGCGCCCAATGATATACATATATGTATATATCAGCATACGCGAGCAGCATGTGCATTTTGCTGCTGATGGTTTTATTCATGTTGACTGCAGCTTTTCTCATAATGATCTCCATTAAGATGTTAAAGAGATCGCACGATAGTGTGTTGCCATGACTGAAGCCTCGCTTAGTTTCAAAAGGTTTCGTAAGATCCTTACCAACTTTCACTGAGGATTTCGTGTTCGTCAATGTCATCCTGCAAAGGCGTATGAGTTTTGTAGAAATACCAAGCTCAGACATTGCTTCATAGAGTTTCTCCCGAATCCGGCTATCGAAGGCCGCCTTATAATCGACAAATAGATGATAGGTGTCGATTTGTTTTTCATGGGTTTTCGACGGGATTTGACGTAGCGTGAAAATCTGGGAAGTTGGCGATTTTCAGCGATAATTGTTTCTTGCCTTTCGCTCATTATACTTGATAGAACCTTATATGCTATGGATAAAAGGCTTACTCCACGGTAGTTGGCACAGAAAATTTTGGTCTCATGTTTTAAAAATGGTGAATAGTACCCTGGGACTCCTATAGCCGGGCATGCATTCATCTAACCAAATTTTGCTAATGAGCTGATGCATGCACCTTATCAGTTCATCGCCGCCAGCCTTAAACAGCTCCACTAGGGTGTGCCACCAATAATTTTGTTGTTGCTCAAGCTATATTTGAAAGCTTATAGGGTAAAGTATTTTTGAGAATTTTTTCAGATTTTACGGAAGTGGTTTAGAGGTCGCGCAAGTCGAATTTGCCCCACAAATCAGGTATTCCGGGCGTTTTTTGAATTTTACTTTAAACTCGGTGAATTAACACGATTTTCTTAGTTTGTAAGGCAACATTTTTGAAGTTACACGTCCAAACTATCACTGTATATGCATAAACCACCAGTTTTGGCAATAATTTTATAATTTAATTTAATAATAATAATTTAATAATTTAAGGTACCACGTATTAAATTTTTTCGTAAATTTTTGGTAAATTTTGTAAATAACGCTTTATATCTTTTAAAATTCCTATGAAAATTAAAAAAACTAATGATGGACTTTAAAATACATATAAACTCCAAGCAATTTTGTAAAAAAAAAATTTAAATTGGGGTTACTGTTCCAGAGCTATACTATTTTAAAGCCTTTTACCCATTGTACGAAAATAATAATATTATAATCTGTTTGCTATTTTTGCAACGGATTTTCTTCAAATTTTTATGAAAATTTAAAATACGAATGATGCAGTATAAAAGCAATTTTGTAAAAAAAATTTTGAATTTGCATTTACTGTTTCAGAGTTATGCCACTTTAAAACTCTTTACCCATTGTATGAACCTACCAATATTATAAACTGTTTGTCATTTTTCATCGCATTTGCTTTATACATTGCATTATTGAAAAAATCTACATGCGCTAAGTAACGACAAAGAATTACATGCAGAAAAAAACCATATAATACCAAAAACCATATATATGATTGTTGCAAACATATATATGTTTCCTGCAATATGCTGCTGGGCCGTATTTTTCTGCGTGTAACTCTTTGTCGGTACTTAGCGCATGTAGATTTTTTCATGAATACAATGTTTCAAGCAAATCCGATAAAAAACTGGTAAACAGTTTATAGTATTATTAGTTTCATACAATGGGTAAAGAGTTTTAAAATGGCATAACTCTGGAACAGTAACTGGAAACGCAAGATTTTTTCTACAAAATTGCTTGGCATTTATCCGTCTTTGAAAGTGCATCATTAGTGTTTTAAATTTTAGTAGAAATTTAAAGCAACTCCGATGCAAAAATGGCAAACAGTTTATAATATTTTTAGGTTCATACAATGGGTAAAAAGCTTTAAAATGTTACAATTCTAGAACAGTAACAGTAAATTAAATTTTTTTTCTAACAAATTGCTTGGAATTTATCCATATTTTAGAATGCATCATTAGTTTTTTTTAAATTTGTATAGAAATTTTAAAAGTTCTAAAGCGTTACTAACAAAATTTATCCAAAAAATTTACGAAAAAATTTAATACGTGGTACCTTATTGAGCAAAACCATTGTTAAAACTGGTGGTTTATACATGTACAATAAAAGTTTGAACGTTTTGATTTCAAAATGTTGAAAATCGTGATTATTGACCAAGTTTTAAGTAAAATTCAAAAAACCTCCGGCATACCCGTTTTTGGGGGGAAATCCGAGAAATCTGAAAAAAATATCAAAATACTCAAAAAATATTTTACCCTATACGGTTTCCAATCAAGCTTGAGCAACAATGAACATCGAAAAAGAATAATTTTTTGGGACACCCTAAGCTCCACCAGTAATCCATAGGCTACTAAGGCTTTATTGTTTTTAAGCAGGGCAATAGCTGTTCTCACCTCGTTTTAGATAGGAGGGGGACAATAGACGTCGTCGTCCAAATTGCGATTGATTTTGTCATCGTCATTGCATATCTCAGGTACCAGTAGCGCGGGGAAATGGTGTCCATATTCCCAACATGATCTGCACATCTGCGATGAGATTTCAAAAGGAGGCCCTGAACCATGCCCATTAGTTATGCATGTTCTTGACTTTTTGGTAGAATTTTCGGGCTTTGTTCTTCCCTCTGTATATATCAATTTATCGCTAGTAATAATTTTTTCATGGGCGTTATCGTACCGCCCAGGCGGCCGAAAACATTTTGTATGGAAAGCACCAGAATATTTCGTAGGCATTTATTTTGGTACGGAGTCTTGTAATCCCTCACAAAATGCCAACTGGCTCGAGTATATTTACATTTGTGGTTTTTGTCTGAAAATATGATTTGTACAGTACAATCTCTATCTAGACAATTCAACAACTGTGTTAACGTCGTTGCATTGAATAGTAAACGGTAAAGCGTATTTTCCTAACCGGCTAAAAATGGAAAACATATAAGGAATAAGACTACACAACTATAATTTCAATATTTTGCTTATTTAGAAAACAAAAAAGTCAAAAGAAACAAAGAAAAAAATCACAATCATACAAAATTACTCATTGCGAACAGAATTGAAAATATCCAACTCAATATGAGTGCGTTACGCTACGTGCGTTGGGGATTTTTCTCTGATTTTGAATACAGCGTCACGTCGCAGACAGACTTTGCCGTTATGGTCTGTAGCAACGGTAGCCAAGATGCGGCACGCAGCAAACAGACTAAAATTGTAAACATAATTATAAACAGCTCGCGAATGCTTTTTGTCTGGCAAGTTTTAAAAAGGTTGGCACTCTCTGGGCCTGAGTAATTTAGGGCGTTCGTTATTTCGTCGATAGGTTACTAAAACCTAAACCCGATTCTTGCACCAAGAGGGAATATATTTAGTATTGCTTTTTTAATGTTGAAATCAATTTATTTGGTTTAAAAAACCAGTACCAAGAAAATCTTATCATTAACAATCAATTTGCACTGTAATAAAAAGGACTGGACCGTAAGAAAAACGTATGGCGATGCTGCAGGCAGATGCAACACATTTTGTGACAATGCTGTATATGTTGATGAGGGTAATGCAAATTCAGTCAGGACTTCGATATATTAAATGAGTTGAATTGCCTATTTATTACGAAAGAAGTAAGAAAAACGAGACAACGTATCCCAAATGGTGATGCTGCAGACACTTGCAATCTATAGTATGACTACGTAAGTTAGCAGATGAAAACCCCGGAAAGTTTTAATGCAGACAACATGATATAGGCAGTTATAAATAATTGCGCCACAACTTTAAGCGTAACATATCAACAACTTCAGACATAGTATGGTGATGCTGCAGTCAGTTGAAACACCAAATGCAACGATGCTACACAGGAAGAGGAAGTAAGAAGGACATTGGGGTTGTAAGCATAAATCCAGACAATTTAAGATATAAGATTATGCTGTAGTCAGCTTTAATGCTATCTGAGATGTTGTGGTGTTATGAGATGAGAAAAGAGGCCAATCGAAAATGACGGAGACGCAAAAGTGGTTATTATAGTGACATGAACGGTAGGTATAATGTAGGGTTATATACAAATATGGGAACAGATTCACACAAAGTTTAAAATAGTTACAAGTGCCATCGAATATAAAACATGAAAAAATTTGGTTGAGACAACCTAAGTTATAGCTGAATTTACAACTGAATTTAGCGGTTGTCATATTCACATTAGGCCGAGGCCATGCAATAAGTGGAAAAGCGACGAGCGGCAGAGAAAAAATTAAAGCATATGAAATAGTACTTATTAACTACACACTACAAAATAAACAACTCCAAGCGCAAGTAACTGCTAATTACACTGTGTGTAATTTTTTAAGTCATGGAAATATAACCATATACGGAAACCACTATGAGATAAAGGGCAAAAAAAAGACCCGTGTCTCCCAGTTTTGCCCAAACTCATGCACTTTTTTATGGGCCCCCAAATATTTGGGGCCTCGGTGTCATTTTTGCAAAAAAGTGATCATTTTATCAGGCTTATATCTTGCAAAGGTGACTCGTCATAACGCCCATGAACATAACGTCCATGGGCGTTATGTCACACCTAAAATGGACATAAAGCCCATGGGCGTTATGTCGCGATTTTGACCTTGAAGATGAAGGTTTTTACAATATGTTTACAATTGTTTTTTCTTTATGACAAGATCTACCACTTTCCTTCAGAGAGTAAATCAAAATTCCGAACGGTTTGCAATGGTGACGCGTCATAACGCCCATGGACATAACGCCCATGGGCTTTATGTCACACCTAAAATGGACATAAAGCCCGTGGGCGTTATGACCATTCTAAGTGCGACATAACGTCCACAACTTTTTAAATATGGTCTCCATGGTGGTTTCACTACTGCCAGGCCTTGCGGCGAAACTCCATAAAAGGCCATAAAGTCCGTGGACGTTATGTCACACCTAAGATGGACATAAAGTCCATGACCGGTGGGACACAAAGCCCATGGCTTTATGTTCATTTTAGGTGCGACATAACGCCCATGGGCTTTACGTTCATTTTAGGTGTGACATAATGCCCATGGGCGTTATGTCCATGGGCGTTATGACGCGTCACCCTTGCAAACCGTTCGGAATTTTGATTTACTCTCTGAAGGAAAGTGGTAGATCTTGTCATAAAGAAAAAACAATTGTAAACAAATTGTAAAAACCTTCATCTTCAAGGTCAAAATCGCAAAAAACTTTCAAAAATTAGATTTTTACCTTTTTTCCCCTGTACAGGTCCATAAACCGCTAAAATGACTTTTTGTTTAGTATGCCAAAAATAATATTCTTTGTTAGAGTAAAGGGTGATTGATTTACAGGTACTCTTTTCAAAAAGTTAAATTAATTCTGTTGATTTAATTTTTTTTGCAAATTATTTGTTCCAAATGTTAACCGCAACTGCGGCTTTTATGGTTAATTCTGAGGTTCCAATTTTGGAAAACGTGTTCTAGAATTTCGAGTGGTAATTGGCAATTACGCGAGTATTTTTGGCTTCAAATTCCACAATCGTGTAGAATTTGAACTTCAACAGGACCCATAGGAAAAGTCTACGTATCGCTCGGCCAAAGCTTGAAATTAACTGTACACTGAATTTGTATTATTATAATTTGTTTTGTCGTTGTTTGGATGCGAATATAACGTATTTATAGTTTGCCGCAAATATATCACACTTGTGTCCAAACACATTGTGTTTGCCGTATTACATGTTTGAGAAACAATGATTAATAGATTATAATGCATGATTTTGTAACCCAAATGTGGCATTGTTTGTTGAAAACTGGTGAAAACAAAAGTGTGACAGAGAACAAAGAAACAAAATAGCGGCAGAACTTCAATTCATGAAAACAATGCTTGCAAGCATATACATGGTTCCTGCAATATGTTGCTGTGGCCGTTTCTGTACAGCGTAAGGGGCTGGGTGTCAAGTAGCGCCGTCTTGGTGGAACCAAATGTCGACGGTATCTTGGGCTTCAATTGTAGGCAGCAAACAGTCCGTTATCGTTGCTCGATAACGTACGCCATTCACAGTAACGTTCCAGCCGGCCTCAGTTTTGAAGAATTATCGACCGATGAATCCACCAACCCATTAAGCACGTGTTTTGTCGGGATGTAATGCAAACTCTGGAACCATTTCGTGTTGCTCTTCAGCCAAAATACGATAATTTAGCTTATTGAAGTAGCAGTTAAGCCAGAAAATGGTCCTCATTTTGTTCGTAAACAATGACTACACGCTGAAAAATCTGTATTTTTTTGTCGTTTGGACGCAAATATATAATGTGGTTGGAGCTAGTTGCAAAGATAATATACTTGTGTCGAAACACATTGTGTTTGCTATTCAATTTACATATTTGAGACACAATGATTAATATGATATATTATAAATATGATATATTATATTATGAAACCTTCTGAAAACAAAAACGTGAGAGACAACAAAGAAAGGAGAAGCAAAAGAGCAGCAGATTTTAATTTCATAAAAAAAACAAATAATGCATTCAATGCCGTTTCAAATCTATTAATTTTTTATATTATTTATAAATGTGGATTTATATTGTTTAAATTTATTATAATAAATAATACATATATGTGACGTGGTCTACGGAAAGGGGGCTTAGGTGTCAAATGTGCCACACTAGCAACTTACACGATGAACTATAATAATATTCCGACCAACAACAACACTTACTGGACGTCCGGCGCGGAGAACAATTAACGAGATAATGAGAAACTGACGAAACGAGTTGCTTACTTTTAACAGCTTTTTCACAGAAAACTAGTTTTCGCACGTAAGCTCCCTTTTCGTAGACCAGGTCACATATATTGAAATCGAAGACTAATTCCTTTTTAAATATTATTATACTTTGGAGGAAATTCGCATATGTTTTCACGTATGCATATGTAGGTTTGGAGGAAACACACGAATGCTTCCACGTAAGTATATGGATGTTTGGGATGAAGAACACATATGTTTCCACGTAGAAGCATACATGTTTGTCAGTAAACATGATACTGTTTGCGTTTCAATACAAGTAAGTTTTGTACTTGCAAACATATGAATATTTGAAGTGTGTTCCAAACATATACATGGTTCCTGCAGAATATGTTTGGGAAAATATATTAGAGAGGCCGTATTTTTCAGCGTGTACTGAATTATTTGTATGTAGATGCTGTGCCTAGGTAAGTCTATCTATGACTCAGACCAAAAATACCATGACAGTTTGACAGTTTGATCTATCATAAAATCCCTACTGGAAAAAGTATCTACAAATAATTACCCGATAATTACGAAACATTCATCATAAATCGTCAGAAGTTTTTCGCAAAATAGCGAATGCTGTGGAAAAGTTAAAAAATACGAAATTTACTAAACAGTTTCATAAAAAAGTTTTGTAAACTTTTCTTTATAGATACAATGAAAAGTTGTCATTTTCAGAATGAAAGTTTTACTTTGAGAGTGAGTAACTTCACCATTTCTGTAAAGTATTTCATAGATTTTATGAAAAAATAAGGAAGTTGTTGGAATATTACTTGTGTTTTTGGATGATTGCTACATTTTGCGAGCATTTGTATACTATAGAATTCTCATTGCAGTTACGGCTATCGTTACAAATAATTTGATGAATTTCATTCTGTATAATCTGTCAATAGATTTGAATCATAAAGATGCATTCTTAGACAGGATTCATAAAATGTTTGAACTGTTTGAGGTTATGAATAATATCTTTTGTAATAACGCCATTGATTGTATTATAAATTCCATGGAATCTATGACAGAAAATTAATGAAGACTTGCACCATATTATGAAAGATTATGATTTATGATTAGAATTATGAAAGATTTCGTCATATATACGAAGAAATATCAGCGTAAAAGCTGGTCTATAAAGTCAGAGTTGGAGTTTCAGAAGTTTGAAAGAAGATGAAATTTTTAAAATTTCCGTAGCCGGTGCCATATTGAAGAAGACAGTCTATTTTAGGCAAAACTCTTCACCACTGCTTTAGAGTAACTACTGTATCCAGTTTATCACAAATATATCGTAGCACGAAATTATTTAGCTTTAGAATTATCTCAGTTTAAAAAATTAAGCTTCTTCCAAGTGTAAAGGTGCGTTGGAATGAAATCAAATGCGGTTTCGGCCGCACACAAACTTAGAAGAGACCTCATATTGTGATTCATGACGTTGGGAACTGAAACTTTGGAGAACAAATAATTGCCTTTATTATCTTAACTTGTGCCATAATGTGTGGGGGTCTCCGCTTTGCGGCGCAATAATGAGTTGAACCAGCTACATGTTTCTAAAGCAGTGAATGAATGAGTCAAGAGAATCAACTTTCAAACTTTTAATATCTGTTTCACTCAATGAGTGGGAATTCCCTTTTTTAGTTAAGCGCTTGATATGATGAAGTGTAAAATTAAAAAAAAATAATATTCTCACTTTAAGATAACAACGAGAAGAGTCAGCTAGATGTCGGCGGTATTTCAAGGGAAACTGGCGCATAATTTAGAGTTTGGCCATTTATTGGAAATCGGTGCCATAGCGGAAAGTAAAGGGACATGGTAAGTAAATGAATTCGTAGAAATCCAAACAATTACTTAACCAACTTGCAATTTCCATGGTTTAGGTTTAGCATTTCTCTGGCCACCGGACGATTCAATGAACGCGACAATATCGACATAGGTCTGCATATCTTAATATATCTCAGTGAGGACTTGATTGTTATCAAACAGCAACTGAACGATGATTGGCTGGAAGTGGCAAAAGAGGAATTCATTACCGAAATATTTCTAAGACAATTTCAGGTGAATTTAATTATAGACGAGCAGAGGTTTCATATCAGTGTCAACAGTCAACCCTTAATGATGGTCAACTATGTGGTTCCTCTTAAGGAGCTGAATACCATTAAACTGAATGGCCACTTGGAAAGCATCAAACGGGTGGATCATCGCAAATATTTTCCTACGCCATGGCCACCCATTCAATTGTCCGAGGATCGTGTTAACTTTAGTCATGATATACCCGTAGCCCTGGAACCGGGTCATGTTATGGTGATTATGGTTAAGCTAAGGGGTGAGAAGAAGGGACGTTTCATTATGCATTTCCGTAATGTGTGGAATTGTAAACGTCAAGAGGTTCATGTTAGTGTGCGTTTCGATAAGCGGAAAATTATCAGGACTTCAAAGTTGCCTGCGAAAAGGTCCAAAAATCCCGACAAAATGGAGTAAGAAGACAAGACATTGGGATAAAACTAAATCGTCAACTCGAGAACTAAATTCATCAGAAGTGAGATAACGTACAAAATACATCGCCTTAACGTAAATATGCATTGCAGCAATGAAAACATTTGGTTGCCCAACAATTTTATCGTTGCTGCAATGAATATTGTACCATGTCGATAAATTTATTTAAATTACATTTTACAATTTTTAAACTTCATTTGAAATTTAAAAAACCACAATTGAAATTCAAAAGTTCCACTTGTAATTTAAAAGAAGTTAATTGAAATCTGAAGCGCATCAATCGAAATTTAAAAAATATTAGTTGAAGTTTTAAAGATATCAATTAAAATTTAAAAACATCAATTGGAATTTAAAAGATATGAATTGGAATTTAAAAAACCTCAATTGAAATTTAGAAACACATCAACTGAAATTTAAAAGAAATCAATTAAAATTCAAAAAATCCACTTAAAATTTAAAATACGTTAATTGAAATGTGAAAAACATCCATTGAAATTGAAACCACATCAATTGAAATTCAAAAAATCCACTTGCAATTTTTTTTTAAAATTTCAATTGAAATTTAAAATACTCCAATTGAAGTACAAAAGTCATTAATTCATATTTTACAGAACCAGCTGCATTTGAAAATATAACAATTGAAACTTAAAAGACATCAGTCGAAGTTTAAAGGTCAATTGGAATTTTAAAGACATCAATTGACATTTTAAAGTCATCAATTGAAATTCAAAAAACATCAATTAAAATTTATAAGATTTCAATTGAAACAATTGCAGTTAAAAACACTTCAATTGAAATTTAAAACACACCAATTGAAATTTAAAAGACTTCAATTGAAATTTTAGAGACATCAATTGAAATTTAAAAGAACTTCAGTTGGAATCTAGAAGATTTCAATTGAATTTCAAAGTACATCAATTGAAATTTAATAGACTTCAAATGAAATTGAAAACACGTCAATAGGAATTTAAAAGACATTAATTGAATATTTAATGACCCCAATTGAAATTTAATATTAATATCGGTTAATGATTTTTCAATTTCAACTGACGAATTTTAAATTTCAATTGATGTCTTTAATTTTCAATTGATATCATTTAAAGTTCAACCGATATCGTTACATTTCAATTGATGTCATTCAAAATTCAATTGATGTCTTTTAAGGTTCAATTGATGCGTTTTGAATTTCAAATGATGTGTTTTAAATTTCAATTAATGTATTTTAAATTGCAATTGAAACTAAAAATACATCAATTGCCATTTTAAAGACATCCATTGAAATTTCAAAATATCAATTATAACCTAAGGGATATCAATTGAAATTAAAAAGATATCAGTTGAAATTGAAAGATATCAGTTGAAATTTAAAACATATCAATTGAAATTTAAAAGATATCAATTGCAATTCAAAAGAAATTATTTGGAATTTAAAACACATCAGTTGAAATTTAAAACAAATCAATTGAAATTTTAAAAACATCAATTGAATATTAAATGACCTCAATTGAAGCTTGATAATAAACTCGGTTAATGATTTTTCAATTTCAACTGACACACGTCAATTGGAATTTGAAAGACATTAATTGAATATAAAATGACCCCAATTGAAATTTAATATTAATATCGGTTAATGATTTTTCAAATTTAACTGACGAATTTTAAATTTCAATTGATGTCTTTAATCTTCAATTAATATCATTTCAAGTTCAACTGATGTCGTTACATTTCAATTCATGACATTCAAAATCAACTGATGCCTTTTAAGGTTCAATTGGTGTGTTTAAAATTTCAATTGATGACTTTTCAATTTAAATTAAAGTCTTTTACATTGCAATTGAAATTGAAAACACCTCAATTGAAATTTTAAAGACTTCCACTGAAATTTGAAAAAAGATATCAATTGAAATTTAAAAGATACCAACTGGAATTTAAAAAACTTCATTTGGAATTTATAAGATATCAACTGAAATTTTTAAAGATATCAATTGAAATTTAAAACACATCAATTGAAATTTAATAGACATGAATTGAAATTTAAAAGAAGTAAATTGAAATTCTAAATTCCACTTGAAATTTAAAGGACATCAATTGAAATTTGAAACACATCAATTGAAATTCCAAAATTCCAATTGCAACTTTTTTTTTAAAACTTCAATTTACTTCAATTGAAGTACAAAAGACATCAACTGATATTTTACAGAATCAAATGAAAATACGTCAATTGAAACTTAAGTGGCATGAATTGAAGCTTAACAGACTTCAATTTAGTAGACATCAACTGAAATTTAAAAAACATCTTTTGAACCAATTACATTCAAAAATACATCAATTGAAATTGAAAACACATGTATTGAAATTTAAAATACATCAGTTGATATTTAAACGACATCAATCGAATAGTAAATGACATTAATTGAATTGAATTGAATCAGTTAATAATTTTTAAATTTCAACTGGCGAATTTCAATTTATAGTTTACATTTTTCAATTGATGTCTTTTAAAGTTCAATTGCTGTCGTTAACATGTCAATTGATGTCTTTTAAAATTCAATTTATGTCTTTGAAATTTATTTGAAATTCAAAACACATCAATTGACATTTAAAAGACATGACTTGAAATTTAAAAAATATTAGTCGAAATTTAAAAGATGTCAAATGAAATTTAAAAAATTTCAATTAAAATTTAATAGACATGAATTTGAATTTAAAAGAAATCAATTGAAACTCAAAAAATTTCACTTGCAATTTAAAAGACATAAAACTGAAATTTGAAACAAATCCCTTGAAATTTGAAACACATCCATTGAAATTCTAAAATTCAACTTGGATTTTTTTTGTTTTTTCATACTCTCTATTGGAATTTAATTCCATTGAGGTTCAAAGCACGTCAATTGATATTTTACAAAATCGATAGCATTTAAAAATACGTCAATTGACATTAACTGAAGTTTAAGGGACATAAATCAATTAAAATTGGTAACACATCAATTGGCATTTAAAAGATATCAATTTAAGCATTTGAATTTAAAAGCCATTAAGTGAAATTTAAGAGACATTAATTGAAATTCAAAACACTTCAATTTAACTTTAAAAGGCATCAATTTAAATTTAAGAGACATCAATTGAAATTTAAAACACACCAATTGAAATCTAAAAGACATCAGATGAAACCTAAAATACATCAATTGAATATTAAATGACATCAATTAAAATGTAAAAACTTAATATATAAAATCGGTTTAACGTTTTTGAATTTCAAATGAAGAATTTTAGACTTCAATTGACGTCTTTAAGTTTCAATTGCAGTGTTTTAAAATTCTATTGACTTATTTTTAAATGCAATTGTTTCAATTGATATCTTTTAAATTCCAGCTGATGTCCTTTAAATTTCAATTGATGTGTCCTAAATTAAAATTGATGCCTTTTAAAATTAAATTGATGTATTTCAAATCTCAATTGAAGTCTTTTAAATTGCAATTTATGTATTTTAAATAGCAATTGATGTTTTTTAAATGTGATTGACGTATTTGGTAATTCAACTAATGGCTTTTAAATTTCAATTAATGTATTTTAGGACTCAATTAATGTCTTTTAATTTTCCAATAGAATGTGAAAATTCCAAATGATTTTTTTTTTCAAAACAACGTTGATAATTAGGGTAACTCAGTTGGAAGTGATGTACTACTCGAGGTGACGATTGTTTCTGCCAATCTGTGAAACATATTTTTTCCCATTGCATCCTTAAGCTGTTAAATTAATTTCTAAAACCTCTTACAGATTTGGTAGTGAAGAAACCCAAGGTCCCTTTCCGTTTGATGATTTCTCGCGACCTTTTAAATTGGCGGTCGCCTTTACGGAGAATTCTTTTAAGATGGCTACAGATGGAGAATTCCTGTTCGACTATAAGCTAAGAACGCCTAATGTCCTGCCAGATATATCTGGTGTAAAAATTTTCGGTATTGATGGTGTCTCCGTGCGTGTTAGTTCCATTGATCACTTCAGATTGGATGATGCAACATGTGAGGGATTTGAGAAATATTCGGATAGAAAATTTAAGTGATTTGTGTATTTTGTTTAAAGCCTAAAAGTATGCTAAGAATAAATGTTAAGTGATATAAACAATTAAATCCTAGAAGAGAGCTTTTGTAGTTAAGATAAATATTTTAAATTTTAGGGAGTTTGCGGAAAAATTTTAAATTTGACTTAAGTCAAATAAAAGGTTAACATAAATCAGTTATTTCTAAACTAAAACTTATTCCTACTATGAGTGAAAATATTGTGTTTAATATTTATTTCTTAGCGAGTCGCGAGAATGACAAAACAAGGGTTAAATTATAACAAGAATTTAAAAAATCGCTAAAATTAAAAAAAGCGCTAAAATGCAAATATTTGTTATATCTTGAAACTAAGCGCCGAATCAGAAACATGAAAATCAACACACGGAAAAATTTAAAAGAGGACATAAGAATTGAAATGACTTTTGAAATGAAATGTAATAATAATCAGATATTTTTATTCGAAATTTAATTACTGTTACAAGCAAAACTACTGTATCTAGTCAAAATATCAAATCTACAAATATATACTTTACTTGTTAGCGGGTAGCAAACATGATTTTATATTTAGTGATTTGAATACTAACCACTGCCATTCGCAGTATAAGACACATTTTAAAAAATCGGTAGAATAAAAATATTGCTGACATAAAAAGCGCTAAAGCGTAATAGTGTGGTATTAGATTTTTAAATTTCAATTGGTGTCTTTTACATTTCAACTGAATTCTTTTCAATTTCAATTGAAGCCTTTTAAATTTCAATTGATGTTTTTTAAATTTCAATTGATGTTTTTTAAATTTCAATTAATGTATTTGAAATAGAATTTTTAAATTTCAATTGATTTTTTCCCAGTTTCAATTGAAAATGGTGTAGTTATTACCGTTTTTGGATTAATTAATTGTTTTTGAGAATACTTTGTAGTAAGATTCGCATTGGAACGCTCGCGAGCCGGCTCGCAAATTTCAACTTGTCGACTCTTAGCTCGCGAGCCGACTCACAAATTTGCGAAATAGCTGAGAGACACCAGGTTTATTTATGGCTCCCATCTTGCGAGCCGCCAGATTCAATTTCGGCTCCCAGTTCGCAAACCACCTTCAAAATTTGAGAGTCAGCTCGCAAGCCGCCAGATGTCACTTTGGCTCCGGCTCTAAATTTTGCGATTCGCATTCGCTCCAATCGGCTATTTATATCTGCTACACTCTCGACAACACCATCCCATAGCAGCGCCATCTGTTGTCGACTGGTATAGAGAATGTCGCAACGACTTAATCATTAGCGGTGAGATCGTACAGTAGCGCCATCTGTTCTCGGTTAATCCAGAGTTCTTAGCAAATTCATCAACCGTTGGTATTGAAATCGTATATGGTAGATTTCATCTGAAAGTGACGGCATACTTTTCGACATTAAGCTTCAAAAATTTGTCAAACTGTTAGAAAAATCCTATCGTAATACACACCACACACTATTGAGGATTAAAATGGATTTGCATTTTTATCGCAACAATATTTTTATTTCAAATGCCAGTAATTTCTACTACAATTTAAATATATTAATCGTAGTTCTCATTTTGATTTATAAAATAAAAAAGATAAAAAAAAATAATTTTTATATATCCAGGATATCCTCAAATAATTGGGAAAATCCCCTATGGCCTCAAGAACCATCAGAGTAAACCTAGACATGTACGCATAATGTTTGTTGGTTTTCACTACACTGAACGGAAAAGCATCGCCACAGGGATGAGAATGTTCATAACCCCAACAACTTTTGCCATCAAAAGTGAGTTAACGTACAGTTTCATACGCGCTCCGAATTGCGTTCATCAACTGCAAATTGTTCATCACTGTAATGAAAGTATGGTTGTTGCTGCAATGAATTTGATTCATTATTGCAACGAATTTGTTTCGTTGCTGCAATGAATTTGTTTCACTGCTGCAATGAATTTGTTTCATTACGCTCACCATTTTCTCTTGCTGGCCTCTTCTTTACGGTTACTTATTTTTTTTACTGCTTTTCTCTCTTTATCTTCATAAAAATTAGTTTCGTTGCAATAACGAAATTGTTTCTTCAACTATTAATGTGGGCAAACTTCCAAAATAAATACATAATGAAAATAAACTATAAAAAGTAAGAGATAAACCAAATACCAATAGTTTAAATCTCATGCACATACTCTCTTTTTAAATTTGTAACCCACGTTTGTACAAAATTCCAATTAAAATTCCAAATTCCAAAAATAAAAATTAAAGAAACGAAAATTAAGTTGTTGCAGCAACGAAATGAAAAATTGTCAAAGAAATCATATATGAAATTTTTCGTTGCAGCAACTACCAAATTGTCGGATATACGACAATTTTCATTGTTGTAACATAAAAACATTAACGAAAATGTTTCATCCATGCAACGACGCGTTATTCTTTCAGCGTAGCACAAATAATTAAATTTAATAAATTATAAAAATTAAAAATTAAATTGTTCGAGCGTTTGGTCGTATTTTTAATTAATTTTATTCTTCGATATTTCGCTACCCTTTGGGTAGCATCGTAAGGAAGATAAACACAATTATAAATTAGAAATGAAACGAATTGATAAACAAAATGATTTCTTGACATTTGAAAAAACAACAACAACACAAAATGAAAAAATTAAACAATTGAAGAAATTTTCTTGTCATATGAAAAATGTTTTAAGTTACAGACAGAAACATTTTTGTGTAGAAATAGTTTCTCTAATTTACAGCCAGAAAACTAAAAATATTATAAATATTATAATATTATAAACATATTAAAAAGTAATTCCACTAAATATAAAATTCAAAAATTGAAATCAGTTCAAATTTTTCTGATATTCGACATTGCCAAATTTGGGCTCCCACTTTGCGGCCTCAGTACGGCCCAATGTAAAATCGTCAATAGTACAATACCTGAACTATCTACGTGTGGAGTTTTATCTTAATCGGCTAAGCCGTTTGGAAATGAATTGAATTATTTCCAAATTCTACAAGAAATTCCCCCACTGTGTTTCGTACTATTTTGGATCTGTACAACTAATTTGAACCAACTACTGCACTAAAAGGCCGCCAAACTCTGTCCTTTCTCTGAACTTGTTCCCATAATTCTCAATAGATAAAAGTTTGATTAAATCAGTAATCTAATTTTTTTTTAATATTTCTTATGGTTTTGTTTCATTAAACACAACAGGATATTAAAGTCATTTCAATATTAAATCAGAAACTCATCAGTTTAATCCTGTAATCATCTTAGTTTTTATACAAAACAAAACTTTGCCTACCCTCCATCTCAAACAAATAATACACTCAATTTAAGTTTACAAGGACTTTCGAAAGGACCTTGTTTCAATATCCCCACAAGGCATGTAATAACATGTAACGATAATTTTCGCAGGATATGTTTTAATGTCGGTGTTTGTGTGTTTTCAAAAGGACTTTTGAAAAACAATCGTTCCCTTCCTCCAGTGTTTATCAACACTATTGAGTGTAATCGATAGTTAGTGAAACATTTTTATGGCATCATTGACCATTTAACACCCACAAGGACGTTTGACTCAATTGCCAACAATAGATGAGAGAGTGGAGTGGGTGTTGGTAAGAAAGAAACAAGTGGGGGCTGTAAAAGAAGAAATAAACTTTTTTCTTCTTCGTTATAGACTTGTAAAAAAATTTTTAACTTTTTCAAGTTTTTATTGTGTCTTGAGGAGCAGTGGCAACTTTTTTTGTTGCTTTCTTTTTGTGGGGAAGGATCCGTTAAGATTGTGGAGAGGTGTGTATCGTTTTATAAGTTAGTTTAGGGGGGGAATAGAGAAAATTCTTTATATTTTTCTCGCAATTTGTAAGCAGATTAATTTTGTGAATTAACAACGGAGAGGTTGCCAACCGATTGGATCAATTCATCTCCGGCATTCGTTAGTTAGACATAAAAAAATTTCCACCTCTATTTATCCTAAATTCATCGAGCTTTCATTTTTTAAAGTAATTGCGCTATCGTCTTCAATTACGTAGAACGGCTCGAACTTTAGCTGTATCTTTTTGTTTGAAGGAGTTAAGTTAGTTACATGTTTGATGGGATTAAGCTCCGTGATCGATCCACAGAAATCGTAGACTTCCTGTTCGAATACTCCCAACTATTCGAATCTATAATTTTCCCTCCAGTAATACAGTCAATGCCGTCGGTGGTGCAATGATTAGTGTGCGCGAATCTTGTACATGGAACCGGTACAAAACTGTAGGTCTCACTGGTTGTGAGAAGCTCTGCCGAATTGTGATGTAATGGGAAACTATTTATTTATAAGGGGACACTGAATTTACAGGATACACATATAGGTTGTCCCACTGAAAGTGCAGGATTTAAATTTTGTGGAGTTTGTTGCTGTGCAAGTGACAGCTCTGAAATTTGACAGCCGACGTCTACTATTATTCCGATTACTTCAAATGGAGCGCGCAACACAAAGGAAGAACTTTTTATGATTGGGAAACTCATTACAGAAATGGGGAAAGTTACGCTGAGACCGCTCGCAAACTTCGCGGCACGTAATGTGTGAAAAATTCGAAGGGTCATCAACAAATTTGAAGAAACTGGTTCGATTATTGACAGTAAGTCTCCTGTGCGTCGATGTACCGGGAAGTCTGTCGAAAAAACTGCTACCTAGATATGAGTGTCGCCTGGAACATCAATTGGACATTGTTCAGAACAACTTGAAATTTCCCGAAGCACCACGAAGCGAATTTTGACGAAAGACCTTTACATTCATCCGTCCAAGATTCAGAAGTTCAAACCAGCAGGTCATGCAGATCACCGGCAATTCATTCAATTGGTGAAGGATGCAATTGGTGAAAGTGAAGACCGATTTTCCGAAACAAATCGTTTTCAACGATGAGTCGAACTTTCGTCAGAACGAGTTCGTCAGAAAATAAAATTGTTGAATTTTGGGTACAGAAAATTCGCACGCAATCCATGAGCAACAAATGCATCCACCTCGAACAACTGCCTGGTGCGGATTTCGGGCAAGCGGCGATAATGGATCTGACTTCTTTCGAAATGAGTGACTGTAAATGATAAAATGTTACAGCAACATGAAATCGGAGATCTTGTCGACTAAACTAAATGCTGTGAATCTGGGTGAGATGCGGTTTCAGTAGGACTGCGCCACCTGCTACACCGAGCATGAAGTAATCACTATATTGGAGCAGCAATTTTCAGACTAATATGCCGTTCCTGGGAACCACAACAGTCCTCACTACACAACCTAATAAAGAAGCTCTATGCATCGGTAACTCTTACTGCAATTAGATTTATACTACTCGCGCAATATCGCTAGCACCAAATCGCCAAATACACGCTGAAAAATAACGGCCCAGCAACATATTGCAGGAACCATATACATGTTTGCAAGCATTGTTTTCGCCAATTGAAGATCTTCTGTTTTTTTTGCTTTAGTGTCTGTCACGCTTTTGTTTTCAGCAGTTTAAACACATTTGTGTCACAAATACATTTATTTTAACCTATTAATCATTGTGTCCCAAACATGTTATATTGAATAGCAAACACAATGTGTTTGGGTACAAGTATAATATATTTGCCACAAGGTACAAACACATTATATTTGCATCCAAACAACAAAAAAGGACAAATTTTCAGCGTTTTCAGATAATGATAATTTACCATTCAGTCAATGAAGAATATTTTATGATACCGGATCTGAACTACATGTAGTCTTAGCAGGACGCCTCCATATGCCACGCCGCGTATTGCAACGTCGAATTATTCAAGCTTCCAGATGGAATCATCTGCCGAAATTCAATGTCAACTGGCCGTGCGTTTTCTATCTTTGGGGTTTAGTGAAAACTCTGGTTTATGCGAATAAACTGACCTCAAGGCCAAGATCCAGTGCCTCATCGGTGATATGGAGCCACATCTTAGTCAAATTGTCATCGAACATTTCATAGGAAGAGCAGAGTTACTCTATACTGAATCAGAACTTGAGGTGCCATAAAAATATCATCACGCGGTCAAAAAAAAAAAATTTTATTAAATTAAATTAAATTATTTTTAAAATAAATCATGCAATCGTATCATGTACATAAAATTAGATGAAACCATATAGACGAATGCCGGGCGTGTGAGGAGTTTTCAGAAACTATGGATAACTTTATCCGTAATTTTTCCGCTTTCGCAAGATAAACACTTGAAAGCCTCACTAAAAGTACAACACATACTTTGCCCCATCTCAGGGGATCGGGTTGAAGAATACTGGGGAAATGTATGTGGTTTAAAAAAAGGACGAGATACTGTCAGTAGTACAAAGAACGCACAACAGCACCTAACCACTGGCTTAGATGTTACGATACTAGATGTTGCTGTTTCACCTCAGAGAGTTTAACAATTATTCTTCCAGCAGTTTCCTCAAAATGGTATTCTAATGATTCTTCTAGCAGGTCGTTCCAGTTAAATCGTGGCCATTATCTTCGAGTACATTGCCGTATATCTTTCGTCCTGCGTAATTTTTATTCATTCTCAAAACATTTTCTTAATTTTAATTAATATAACTACATCCATATAGTTCGTCCTTCGACTACTACTTCATACACACATACCTATCATATTTTATGTACCAACTGATTTCATGTTACTACATCCTTTGTACCGCCACCACCACTGCCACTGCACACACGTATACAATTTCCATTTCCTCTTATTAAGCAGAACATATGTGTTCAGCTATTTTCGTTATGGTTATCATTTAGGGAAAAATCTCATAAATTATACGACGAAGGATAATAAAACATCTTTTGATTTTAATAAATAAATATTTAAGCGAACTGAGATAGACAATTTCGAGGGGTTGCGAAAAGAGTAATACGCAAGAAGAAGCTGCTCGAAAATTTGTATAGAATGTCAAACACTTTAGTGCACGAAAAGGAAACCCTTCGTCACATAGACAAATAGTATCAGAAAAAGTGGGGTATTATCTAGATACATCGTCATAGCGTAACAATACATTGCAACAACGAACAAATCGTTGGGTGTTACAAACTTTTGATTGTAGCAAAATAAATACACTATCGAACGAGCCACATCCCTGTGATTTTTTCCTTCAGTGTATTTATTAGAAATGGAAGTGAAAATGCGTTATTACAGAGTTGTTAATCTTAGCTGAAGATTACATACTAAACCCAGCTAAAAAGTGTCAAACTAAACCCAGCTAATCATTGTATCCTGCAATTTATAAAGTTTGGCGGCCTAGTGATTATTATCGCCGGATTTTCCATCAGTTTTTTGAAATTCGCTGCCTCAACACAGAATAAACTACGCTCTGGCTCATGTTACAAGTCTGACAGAATTAATTTTTGAAGTAAATACGTTGGCACAACCCTAGAAATTTTCTTCGCCAATTTTACGAAATCCTTCAGATTGTTATGATAAAGGCTTTAAATATTTGGCTGAAGTAACATTAATGTCAAAATAACATTAGATTATCAAGTAACAGTTTGTGGTGTATATTGCAAAATTGATTATATTGATATATTGATTGCCTAATGTTAATAACGCCTAAAAGTAAGCTGTCGCTGAAGGTTGAAAAAGCTATATCATACCAACTCCCCAACAATCGATATCAGATGGCATTTCATTAGTATGATAAGATGATTTTCATAGATTTTATTAGTTATTAGTTTCATTGGTCCAACGAAATGTTTATTTGTCCGAAAATTGATTAATCAATGAAAATTTATTCAAAGTATTTATGAAACTTTTTCATAGTATTTACGAATTATTGAAACGGAATTCTAACATTTGTGAAACAATTTCATAAAAAAAAGAAGTATGCTTAATTCATGAATGGACTTTTTTTATAGCACGATATTTTTATAGCACGACCAATTATATGGCTATTTCGGCAGAATTGCCGAATACCAAGCGGATGTCCAAAAAAAAATCATCGAATCTGTTTTTTGATTATGTTTATTTGAATCTTAAGAATTTTATTGGTTAAGTTGAGAAGATGATATCGGTTAAATGGGCGCCGTCACAATCGATTACCATACGGGCTCGTTTTATGGCATTTTTCATCGCTTCGGTGAGAACTTCGGGCGACAGATTCTCGCACTCGTGTCGAATGTTGCACCTTGAGGGCTTCCAGGGTCTCGGGCTTGTTTACGTAAACACGGGATGGAATGGTTAAATCGGGCGATCTTGAGGGCAAGTGCAAATCGCCAAACGGTTAACATTGCCCTATAGCGCGTACCGTCCACTGTTGTCGTTTGACCAGCGGCTTTCTCGAAAAAAAATGGCCCGATGACTCCTCCAGCGCGAACAGCGCACCATGCAGTCACTTTGAGCGGGTGTAATGGCTCCTCGTGCATCGCTCGTGGATTTTCGGTGCCCCAGAAGCGATAGTTTTGCTTGTTCACGTACCCGCTGAGGTGGAAATGAGCCTCATCGCTCATTATGATTTTGGTGGTAAAATCGTCCACTTCGTCCGCGAGATTGAGTATGGCTTGGGCGTAGGTTACACGCGTTTGGCGGTCGACAGGCAGCAGCTGATGCACGGACTGGACTTTGTATGGGGACATGCGCAGATCTTTGACCAAAATTTGCCATAGGGTCGAACGGCTGGTGGCTAATCGCGAGGCACGGTGTCTGGTCGATGTTTCCGGCGACAGCTCGACATCCTCGGCAACAGCGGCGATATTCTCGCTCCGGGGATGGCCACTCCTGGCAAAGTCTCGTGTGGTCCCATACTCTTCAAGGTTAGTGGCCAAACGGCGCAGTGTTTGCGCAGTCGTTGTCGGACGGCCGGGGAATCGGCGACGGTATTCGCGCTCCGCCAACTTCACAGACGAATTGTTACGCTAAACAATAGACACGATTATTCCGCGTTCTTGGGGAGTGTATCGCTCCATGGCTTATTTACTTGTATTCTACATCTGTCTAGTCCACAAATGCCAAAACAGATTTAACATTGGCGGCTATTTTCAAAAATAAGAGCATCTTTCAATAGGGTGGTCACTTTTGAAACACCCTGTATTTGGAATTCAATCTAATCGAGACGGTTAGATTTTGTCGCCGCGAAAAGCAGGTTTATCAGTAGTACGAGGTTCCAACATAAAGACATCGAAAAGCTGCAATTACCAGAGATAGCTCCGGTATATGCAGAGAAGCTCAGTTCGATACTGCCGCAGAACGCACCCCGTCTTCATGATCCTGAATCGAAGTGGAAGAACATTTCCCACTCTATGAAAACTGATGCAGAGACCATACTTGGTTATAAAAAACCGCTTGAAGACAAACCATGTTACGATGAAGATTGTCGCATGGCAATTAATGAAACGAACGCTACACGGATGGTAATGTTACAGTCAGATGCAACGCAAGCCGTGATGAAGCGGTACAAGGAGAAGAGGAGAGTGGAACCCCGTTTAATTAAGAGGAAAAACGGTTGTGGAGAAAGCGCGAGAGTGAGAAAATTGAAACTTACAGAAGGAATGAGGCCCGCAAATTATACCGAAATGTACAAATCCAAACCAACGGAAATGGAGCAGGCCCCCCTTTTAAGGAAAAAAGGACGATATGGAGAGATTACATCTCTGCTCTATTTGTCCCAGGAGACTTCAATATAGATGAGGTCGTTATAACAGGTGGAGTTATAACAGCAATTTCCCAACTTAAGAACAACAAAACCGCTGGTGCAGATGGACTACCGGCTGAGCTGTTTAAGTCTGGCGGCTATGAGTTGGAAAGGTGCTTGCATCAGATCAGCTCATATGCAATATCTGGCTAGACGAATGCATACTCGACGATTGGAATCTTAGCATACTGTATCCTGTTTTCAGGAAAAGCGACCCGGGACTATTGTGGAATGAGCCTTTTAACCAACGCATAGTTATAATTTGAAACTACTCGTATAATAAAGAGCGCACGATATTTTCTCGCGCCATATAGATGCTTCTACTATTTTCCAGAATGCTCGATAGTTAGCGAATTCATGAACCATTTGTGGTGAGGTTGTACCCAGAGACCTTTCAACTCAGAACAACTATTTTATCATTTCATTAACATTCAGTATCATTAATCTGACAAACTGTTAGAGGAATAACCTTGCAATAGACAATACAAATTGCCAATTAATATTCACTTGTTAATTTAATCAAAGTGTAACTCATTTTCCGCATTAGTATTATCTATTGTACCACCATGCCGTCAACCCATTAGGTTTTAAGGTCGAAGTGTGTTGACTTCCTATAAATTTCGCCTACATTGTAGCTTAAGTATTTTCCAAAACTTCTGCCGTTTCCTGGCCATTTAAAATGCTTCATCTTCATCGTTTTCTCATTGAGGCCGCTACAAATGTCATAAATCATTATTGTTGTCCGTTGCACATATCTAACGGAGAACTTCCTTATAATTTTCAACAAAATCTTGCTACTGCTTCATAATGTCGTACGTCGTTTAACGCCTGACTCAGTTCATGGATTCATAAGGTGACACATATGTGTATGAAAGGAACAAGGAATTTTTCTTTAAGTGAAATTATAGAAAGAAATTAAAGCTAAGTATTATTTAAAGTCAACAGCTCTTAAATATCCTTGAAAAGGAAACCGTATCCTTAAATATTTTTTTACATTACATTGTATTCATTTAGGAAATTATTTTCCAATTATTATAAGTCAGTTTCTGTTAAAAAACTTTCAGTTTCAATTATCATCTTGGAATGGAAAATTATTAGAAAATTAGTCAAAACTTTCAAATGCCAAAGTAATAAAAAAAGCTCCAAGTCATTGTTTAAATTTCCCTTAAAATTTTGCATATGTCATTTCCAGTTTCAACACAACCCTTGAGGAGAATGACTGGAGAAAATGTCTCTTGACTGTTGAAATTTTTAATGATTTCACTCTCAGCTTAGAGTTCATCCAAACCGGAAGGAAACGGAAGTCATTATATGCAGAAAATTCAACGGTTGCTAAAGTGTTAATGTGGTTGAAAGTTTCAGTGTGGAAATTGTTAAATATCGTTTTCCCATGAATTGAAGTTCCGGAAAAGTTGTTGTTGTTTGTGAACAATTAATAATTTTCATCACCATTCATTATGTTTAACTAATTGTTTAAATAATAAGGGTTATCGTATAGATATTAAATTTAAACTTTTCGAGAAATCGAGGAAAATGTGTTTAAACAGTAAAGAAAACGGAATCTGCGTCCCCTTAAAATAAATGGTTTCCCATTACATCCTATGATGGAATTGGGAAGTGCTTCTTACAACCAGTGAGCTGTGCGCTTTCTAGTTGTACACTCACTAATTGGGAAATACAGTTTTACACCGGTTCCAAAAGGTATTTTGAGAAGCTTTTTCATGGCTAAATACTTGATAGCGTCGCAGTCACTATTCCAGGAGAACGCCCCCGAAAGAAATTTAAGATGGTCAGAGAAGGGATCGAACCCAGGATCTTATGTACCACAGTCGCGCACACTAACCATTGCACAATCTGCGTCCCCTTAAGGCCGGTATAAAGATCGACCAATCCTGGATCCTGGTGGTTCAGTCACGACTGGACAAATTTCACCAGCGTATTCCTTGGCTCATTTCATGAAAATATGTCCATCTACGACCATCCCCGAAAATGCCAGAGCGCGAAATGGCACCGGTTTGAAAATTTTCGCATTGGTGATCGGAGGGTACTAGGGTAAAATTGCTAAGTTCTGAACCAGTCATCTGGATGAGCAAATTGTCCTTTGTTTTTTTTCCAAATTTTATTTTGGAAGCTCCGAATCTCGGGGATTTCGATTTTTTTTATTGATTTTGAAAGGCCTCTTTTAAGGCCTTTCCAACAAGCCCAAAAATCAAACCACTGGTTCAGAACTTAGCAATTTTACCCTAGTACCCTCCTAACACCAATCCGAAAATGTTCAAACCTGTGCCATTTCGCCCTCTTGCATTTTCAGGGATGGTCGTAGATGGACATATTTTCATGAAATATCGTGGCTGAACCACCCTGCATAGATAAGATATACAATATCGATATTTTTAAATACAGAAAGGGAACATGCTGTAATGTTGTGATCTATCAACGGAACTGTCCGTGAAACTGTCCCGTAACTACACGCAAACAAAACAAAGAACGTTTAGCGCTCTGTTTGTGCAAAAATATTTCTTTTGTCACAAACAAAATTCGTTTTCTACTTCTCGGTTGAACGCAAAACTAGATGCGAATAAGGAAAACACTTTTTAGTTCGTTTGATGCAAAAATATTTAATTTCTCTCAAAAATATTTCGTTTGCTACTTGTGGTTATATCCGGTCGTTAGCTGACTTTCGCCATTGACTAACGTCACACTGGTAAGTTCCGATAAGGTCTGCAGCAAACCGTTTTAGCTCGAGAGGACTTTGTATGCGACGGATTAAAGGTTATTCCACGATAGTGTGTACATATACTCGGGCAGCCTTTTCTGAGAACAGGACACAGTATGCTAAGACTGCAATCGCCAGGTATGCATTCTTCAGATTTTGCAAATGACCTGATGCATGTACCTTTCTAAATCATAGGCGCCAACCTTAAACATCCCAGCCGGTAGTCCATCAGCACCAGAGGCTTTGTTGTTCTTAAGCCGTCAAATTGCAGTTCTAACTGCGCTTCGGCTAGGAGTGGGGCAGTCGACGCCATCGTCCTGTATGTGCGCCACACCCTTATCTATACACATTGAAAAATTTGTCTTTTTTTGTTGTTTAATTACAATTATGTATAACGTTTTTGCAGCTCGTCGCAAATATAGTATACTTGTGTCTAAACACATTGTGTTTGCTATTCAATATAACATGTTTGGGACACAATGATTAATAGGTTATAATATATGTATTTGTGACCCAAATGTGGCATTGTTTGTTGAAAACTGCTTAAACTACTGCTGTCTGTCATAATTAAGAGACAAAAAGAACCAAGTCTTCAATTCACGAAAACAATGCTTGCAAACATGTACATGGTTCCTGCAATATGTTGCTGGGGCGGTTATTTTTCAGCGTGTAATGAAGTTTTCTGGGAAAAGTAAAACAGAAAAGTGATCTGTCCATATTCACAACATACTGTGAACATCTGTGACACGATTCCCGTCCTTATCTCTACAAATGTGTACACTGTCCTCGCGTTATGGGGACGTGGCCCTCTCGGTCGGTAGGGGCGGGTAGGAGTGGCGGCGATGGGTTCGCTCGATTAAAAAAAAGGGGGCCCTGCTCCATTTTCTTTGGTTTGGCTTTGTACTTTTCGGGTGAATTTCTTCTTCTCATTCTTCTTTCTGTAAGAGTCAATTTGCTCACTCTTGCGCTTTCTCCACAACCATTTTTCTTCCTAAACAAACGGATTTCATCCCTTCTCTTCTCCATATACCACTCTGTCACGGCTCGCGTTGCAACTGACTGAAGTGTTGTCATTCTTTCTTCTGTAAGATTCAATTTGCTCACTCTTGCGCTTTCTCCACAACCATTTTTCTTCCTAAACAAACGGATTTCATCCCTTCTCTTCTCCATATACCACTCTGTCACGGCTCGCGTTGCATCTGACTGAAGTGTTGTCATTCTTTCTTCTATAAGATTCAATTTGCTCACTCTTGCGCTTTCTCCACAAACATTTTTCTTCCTAAACAAACGGATTTCATATCTCCTCTTCTCCTTATAGCACTCTGTTACGGCACGCGTTGCAACTGACTGTAGCATTGCCATACGCGCAGCTTGCTTTTCATCACTAGCCATGCGACGCTCTTCATCGTACCATGATTTGTCGTTAAGCGGTATTTCATAACCACACGCTGAAAAGTCTGTATTTTCTTGTTATTTAGATGCAAGTATAAGGTGTTGGTGGCTTGACGCAAATATAGTATACTTGTGTCGAAACACATTGTTTTTGCTATTCAATATTACATGTTGGAGACACAATGATTAATGGGTTATTATATATATTTTTGTGGCCCAAAGGTGCTTCGTTAGCTGAAAACTGTTGGAAATAAAAACGTGACAGACAACAAAGAAATAAAAAAGCAAATCTTAAATTCATGACAACAATTTTTGGAAACATGTATATGGTTCCTGTAATATGTTGCTAGTGCAATATTTTCCAGGGTGGAGTAACGGAAACATAATGTAACCGTTTGCGTATGAAATTCGTCTCGAAAAAGCGTATAATTTTTTCTACTTTTTCGAATGCGTCTCGAACTCGTAACGGACTTCATATTCGAATTCGATTCGGGTTGGGGTTTTTTAAATAAAATGGATTCGAGATGGATCCACTTTTATAAATTGTTGGGATTTTGTTCTAATTTTCGTTATCAGTCAATTTTTGTTTCAGCTTTTATGTTTTAGCAACTCAGTTATGAATCTGTAACAGTCAATTGTGTAGGCAAAAACATCCGCCTCCAAAAGGCGCGTGGTGGAGGGGTTGTGAGTTGGTCATCCCAAAACCGAAATATGATCTTAGTTCCCTCGCGAGAAGTTTGCAACTTGTAATTTCACTGAATCTTATGTTTCGCTTATGTTCGCTCATGTTTTTACGCCCTCTTAACGGATTCGAAACGGATCCCCCAAATCGCAATTTCACTGATTTGCTTTTTAAGTCTTTACGGCATTTACATTTTGTGGCCGTCAGTGGTGCAACGGTAAGTGTACGCGGCTGTTGTGCATGAGAACTTGGGTTCGATTCCGGCTCTGATATCTCATTACATTACATTTCCATCGACGACGGCCACCTCGCTTCTCAAAAACCGTTAGGAACCGGTGTAAATCTGTGGGTCCCAATCAGTGAGTATAAATCTAAAAAGGGCACAGCTCAGTGATTGTGAGAAACTCTCTCTCCTATCCCTTCATGGGATGTTATGGAAAAATATTTATTTATTTTTTTAAATTTTGTTCACTCGCCGGAAAAAAATATGACCCTTTAGATTACAAGGAATTAAAACCTCCATATTTTGTTTTTTATCAACAAAATTCTTTCAATGAATTCCATGACAAATTTAAATTTCTCTGGTTATTTTGATTTTGAAAAAAAATATCTTCAAATAATGAAACCAAAATAAATTCCATGGCAAATTTAAATTTCCCTGGTTATTTTGATTGCGAAAAAATATCTTTAAATATTGAAACCAAAATCCTTGGCTTTAAGAGATGCTGCCCCACAAACCACATAAGTCGAAAAAGGAAATGGATAAAGGAAAGAAAAACTTTTGCTCACTTCATCTTAAGTTAATAATGCAAGTATCCCTGGGTGGTGGGAGATTATTTTTCTTCAAGGAGCAAAATGACACATACCCCCATCGTCTGAACATAAACAAGATGTGTAAACAACTGTCAAAGGAATTATACTTGGAAAAGAGACAAAACCATACATTTATGGTCAATTATATGAAATCAAAACAAAAACAAACTAAAAAAGAAACAGTAAAAACCACATAAAATGAAACAAAGGAGTTTATAAAAAACCAACATTTCAAGAAATAAAATAAGAAAATTGCGGCAGTAAGGACTAAATATTAAAAGGATGCCAAGAAGTAAATCTCTTTATGAACTCCTTACCCAATCCAAAGATATGCATGTGAGAGAAACACAAGTAGATGAAATCCTTTAAGGATTAAATAGATTTTGATAAGTATTTTATATAAATATGAATTTCTTGATTTATTAAATTCTATACTTCATGGTTTTCCTCAGTTTGTCTTCCGGTTTTCTCTCTCGAAACCATTGATGTCGGATTCCCGTTTTCGGTCTAAGGTCACGGCTCAAGGATCATAAATCACTCACAATGCTGTTGTATGTCACACTATCGTCTGTTTCTGATTGGCATCGACGCCTGTCGCATGCATGTCCTCTTCAGTTCACTCCGTAGCTTTAGGAAAAATTGTCTTCGAATTTTTCATGGAACAATTCCTCTTCCGACTGCGAAGAGAGGGGTATAGTTTTCATATATCAAAGTGCAGTTTGTCATTTATCATTGGAAATTTATGAAATGTAGAGAAAAGATAGATACAATTCATATACATATGTTTAGATGTAAAGATACATTAGATATAAAGATTGTACTTTGGAAAAACGAGCTTTAAAACATGTTAACTTTTTTTTAAAAAGAAATTTAAAGGTTTTACAAATAAAATAGCAGTATTGCCAAGTGCGAATAGAAAATTTATAGTGCACAGGAACAAGAAAATTTCCTGCCAAGACGTTAGTGCGTGGTGAAGAGCCACATCTGCTCGAAGTGCCTGCGCTGTTTACTAAACACTACGGCTATGGACTGCTAAGTCGATAAAAATACCTCCCTAATACACGTTGTATACCTACCTAGATGTTGTTGGCAGCCCCAGCTGTAGGATCGGATGCGGTGGTCTAATGAATCACTGGTCTTACATTTCAATCATTCTAGAAACGCCAATAAATTCAAAGAAAAGACATCACCCCTCAATAACGACATTTAGCTTTAAACAACGGGTTATGATTGGTACCGGGAATATAAGAACACTCTCTGAAAAATCGAGACTCGAACAAGTTCAACGAGTTATGGTATCCTACAATGAGGACATCCTAGGCCTAAGCGAAATACCTTGGCTTAATAGTGGCATATCTCAATTACCATCTTGTCACTGCTTTATATACTCCGGCAATGATACATGCTGGAAAATAACAGACCCAGTAACATATTGCAGGAACCATGTATATGTTTGTAAGCATTGCTTTCGTGAATTGAAGATCTCCAGCATTTTGTTTCTTTATTGTGACAGACAACAGTGTTTTCAGCAGTTTTCAACAAACAAAACCACATTGGGGTCACAAATACATATCTTATAACCTATTAAGCATTGTGTCCCAAACATGTTATATTGAATAGCAAACACAATGTGTTTGGACACAAGTATATTATATTTGCGACGAGTTACAAGCACGATATTTTTGGATGCAAACAACAAAAAATGTCAAATTTTTCAGCATGTACGCAAAGTATAAACGGACTCGGCCTTCTTCTTTCATCTAGGGCTAGAAATGCTCTAATATCACACAAGGCTATATCTGATTGCATTGTCATTGCGAGTTTTAATTCGAAATTTCGCAGGATTTCTGCGATAAAGGCGTATGCACCTACTGAGCCTTACGAGGACACTGTTAAGGACGAGTTCTGTAGGCAACTGGATGTTGCTGTTAGCTCCTTGGCATTAAAAAACATAAAATATTTCTGGGAGATTTTAATGCCAAAGTGGGCAACGACAACAACAACATATAGGAAGTGATGGGAAGACATTGTGTTGGAACTGTGAGAAATGAAAATGGTGACAGACTCATAGATTTCTATACCCGCGATCAAATGTTTATCGACGGATCGAAATTGCCCCATAGAAATATTCACAAGTATACATGGGAATCACCTGATGGTCTAGGCTTCCATCAAATTGACTATATTCTTGATAGCAAGATGTTTCTGGGTTCCTTGCTGGACGTCAAAAGTACACGCAGAAAAATTACGGCCCCAGCATAAGTTCCCCATATCGCAGGAACAATGTACATGTTTGCAAGCATCGACTTCGTGAATAGGCGATCTGCTGATTTTTGTTTCTTTATTGTCTTGCACGTGTTTGTCTTCAACAGTTTTCGACAAACAAAACAACATTGGCCCAATGCGTACGGAATAATTTTTTTCTTAAAAAAATCTCCAAAATAGGAAAATCGTTTAAATAAAAAATTGCTATAACTCGGAAACTGTGCGTCCAGTCGCAAACATAATAAAACGCATAGGCATTCTCAAGATATTCCTTTAAAAATGCCTTCTAAGGCATCTTGTTGCCATTCTACTATGACTTCTCCTAGCAGGCATTCAGATAGGTCTTCCTTCCTCCTTCTCATGGACTGGTAAAAAATTCGGTACACATTAACATCTCTCTTCTCGAAGGAGGCATGATCCGATAGACCTGGAAGAGGCCTCATGTAAAAGCACAAAAAGATCCAATAGACATTCTTGTTTCTCTTCCGAGGCCTACTCTATGCCTTCGAAAATATCCCACAGGCATGTACACTTCCGTTCTTGCAACAGGTCTGCTGGCAGGCATACTAGTGGAAGGCAAAACGGATGCTCGATGGCATGCAGACTTCCCTTCTCCAAGCTGGCATTTGGGCAGGCCTACTAAGGTAATGCAAGAGAGATGCTGTTGTTCGTGATAACTCGTCTTTCTATGTGTACGCAATTCGTGGTAATTGAATCACTGAGCAACTGCTGAGGTCGTGTTTTCGAATCCTGAGGCAGCAGTTTAAAAAAATATTATAATGTACAAAGATATATGTATATTATTTATTTATTTTTATTATAATTTAGCTAAGAGTCGTAAAAGTCTCGGAACATTATAAATATGGAAATGATTCGCATATAATGTTTCTAAAAATTCTCTTTTGCAGGCCTTCCTTTGCAGTCCTCTTAGAAAGTCTTCCATTAGCATGCTTACCAGAAGGCCTGAAAGGGAATGCCTTCTACGAGGTCTTATCTCTGTAGGCCAGCGAGCAGGCCTGTCAAGAGGAGGGACATATTCAGGGCTCCTCTTCCTATGGCGCCCTATGTTAATTTGAAATGACGATTGCATTTGTACGGTGGGGCTCTGGCACCCTCTTTTCGCTGAGGATTTTACCCTCACATGTATTTGCGTAAACGGTCTATCATTCGCTTGTGTGTATTCAACGATAGCATTTCCGGAAAACACAAACACAATTGTCGATAACATTTTGAACAACACACAGTGTGACTGACAAAAGAAATGAATAGCTTGATCATACACTATCGTCCCGTATGCCAACTTCCGACTCACCATATCAGTCAAGCCAAGTAATAATAGAATGATAGAGCAAGAGAATAATAGAAAAATATTACGAGAAAGGCAGAAGAAGTGAAGGATAAAGGGGCCACACTATAAGTTTCCTATTATCATTCATAAGATGGTAATGAAATTCCAACCGACAACACATTTAATTTTATAAAAGTAAAACCTTACATCAATTGTTCTTCAGGCTCGTTCATAAATTTAATGTAAATGAGGCATCAGTTTGATGCAAACTTAATGTACGTATTTCATTGAGTTGATGTAAAGTGTATATTAGTAAATGTACTTGCTTGCTCATATTTACGAAAATTTATAATCAATTTTATGAAAATTATGCGTTATTTGCATGAAAACTTGTCATCAATGTGATGATATTTTACATTCAGACAATTCAAATTAAATCATTGTTGCACTAATTATATTCAAACTATTGTTCAATCCAGCGTATTAATTACGTTAGCTTAATGTTCATTCCTTTCTGTTTACTTCAATAGCGGAGAGCGTTGAGAATACTATGTTTTGGAAATGTAGGAGCTGTTCATGATATTTGTTGTTCAGCCACTGCTACTTGTCATATGGAGTAGAAGCAAAGTTCAAAAATTTCGTTTAATAATTCTGTTGCAGTCGAAAAATGAGACAAGGCGGGAGAGGACGGTGTTAGCCTAACTCAGGTACGAGGAAACGAACTGCTTCATTAGTTTTTTGAGTTACAATTACGGTAGCTTACAAAATATGTGTAGGCTTGCCAGACGTACTGTTTTCAACAGTACACGTACTTTTTTGTTCCTTGTACTGGTTTCTGCATAACCCATAAAAAAGTATGCGAGTGTACTTTTTTATTATTTGGTTCAAAACTCAATTAAACAAAGTGTTTTTATCCAAAATAAATTTTTCAGTGTACAAAAGAAATTAATAATTAAGTGGAAATTGATATTGAAAATTTGAAATTGAAGTACATTTCATCAATATTGCATCAATAGTTTACGTTGATTCATCGACAATGTTACATCCATCAATTTGATGTATATTTATCATCAAGTTGAAGTAAATTTTTCACCATTTTGATGTAAATTGATCATTAATGTGCTGTAAATTATTCGTCAATTAGATATAATATTGTCATCAATTTGATATAAGCTTATCATCAATTTGTTGTAAATTGGTCATCATTTTGCTGTAATTTGTTTGTGAATGAGTAGCCAAACTGTTTGGCCTACTTTCATTGTAAAAAATCCACAAGAACTGGCTATAAGACCACCTGAAAAATGCTCATAGTATGAATAAAGTTTTCTGCCCTTTACCTGTTTTCTTTCATGTATTTATTTTCAATTTATACGCCTTTTTTTCATTTTCTGTATATTTTGTCAATACTACGTCCATATTTTGAATCGATCCCACTAATTATTTCTAAAGTCCAATGATGAAGATTGATGTAAAAAAGATCATCAATACAATAAAACTAAAAATGGTGAAAAAAACGCAAAATATTCAAATGGAAGAACTTTGTTTTTATTGAATTGATGACAAATTGATTGATGAAAATTGTTAACCGGTTTGATGTAAAGATTTTCTTTCAATGTAGAGAAAGTCTTTCTCTTATTTGGCGAAAGAATCTGATTACTGGCAATTTGTGGACGGAAAACTCAAAGAAAGTCGGAAAATGTTTTTTTCAACCCTGGCTTTAGAGGTAAAAAACCATAGATGGTGAAAGATATTTGTTGGATGTGAAAGTCAAGAGAATTTTTCTAGATGGCGCCGGAGAGGTGGATATGGGCAAATTTCCCTGGCAGCAAAAACTATTGAAAAAACCATATGCCCATGCTTTTGCCTTTTTTATTGTGAACAAATATCAAAAGCGACATGCTTTTCTATTATTTATATTCTATTTTCAAATTTAATTTCTTTCTCTATGATCCAAGCCGTTAGTCTAGACACAAACCATAGCAAAAGTAACAGTATAGTTGATAATAGTGGGTTGTGGCATAATAGTGTTAAAACAAAAGTTGTTCAATTTTTTTCATTTAGCCCCCATCCCGCAGCGTGCGATAAGGAACTTCGTTCCAAAAATGGAATTTAAAGCGGACAAGTTCGAACCACACGACATGAAGAAGAAAAATCGGCTATTCTAATGCTGCTACCTTTTGTAGATACATCTTAGCCGATGGAAAACAGAAATAAACGACGTAGCCGATCGGAATTTGAGCCAGTTGTCCCCGCCACCTACGATAATTTCTGAATGGGTTCAAAATTGACGAATTCGAGGCTCAGAAAATCTGCACGTGATCTTTCTCATGGATCCACGCATCCACGAAGAACAACTGTATAGAGCGGATTTTGGCCACGCGGCGTGAATGGACCTTATTTCTTTTAAAATGTGGGCGGAAATGCAATGACTGTGAATGGAAAAAATTTAATATCGTGACAATTCGAATGTAAGGCAGCGATAAAGGGAGTTTCATTCAATGTATTTGCTGGGTCCAATTGCCAGAGAAGCCCCTTCAGATCTAACCCCACCATAATGAACTTTCATTTCTTTCAGCGATGGTTACGCTTAGTAACACTGGCCCTTTCAATTACAGTGTAACCTCTCTAGTTCGGAAACTCGCTAGTCCGGACAGCTCAATGTTTCGGACAGTTTATAAATTTACCTCTGTAGACCGAACATCAGTTGGTTTTTTTTGTTTGTTTCGCAGCTTTTGTACGTTAACCACAAACAATAGAATATGTGAATCTTATTTTTGAAACAACATAAAACCAGAGCTAAAAAACTGCACAAAGAAAAGTGTATTCAATTCAAAATAAATTCATATTTCAAGCAATAACATTTTTTATTTTCTGTTCTGTTGAATCTTTTTTTGTAAATAAGGATTTTTCAACAGAGACGCTACAAAAGTAAATCGATAGGGACAGCAAACGATTTTTTTTCCAGCTATTTTGACATTTCTCTTCAGTAAGGTTTGCCATTTCATCATGGAAAGATATACGAGCCAACAAGGAATCGAAATTATTAAAATTTGCTACCGAAATTTGGAGTAAGTGGCCTCAACTTTAAGACCAATTTATGGTCGTCATAATCGTCCTACCAGATCAACAATTGAGCGTCTAGTGGAAAAATTTGAAAATGTTCCCGTGCCAGTGAGACAAAGAAGTGCCCGTAGTGTCGAGAATATTGCTGCCGCTGAGGCTTCAGTTCAAGAAAGCCCAAATGTGTCCCTCACTTGTCGTTCTCAAGCGTTGGGCATCTCTGTGACGTCGTTGTGGCGAATTTTGCGAAAAGATCTTGGCCTACATCCTTACAAAATCAAATTGACGCAAGAACTGAAGCCGCTTGACCACCATAAGTGTCGTATGTTCGTGAATTGGGCTGAGCAACAACTTGGAAATGATTCGGATTTTCATCGGAAAATCATCTTCAGCGATGAGGCTCATTTCTGGCAGACTGGCTTCGTCAATAAGCAAAATATGCGTTATTGGTCAGACAGCAATCCACACGTAATCCAAGAGTCATCATTGCATCCCGAAAAAATTACGGTTTGGTGCGGTTTATGGGCCGGCGGCGTCATTGGGCCGTACTTCTTCCGTGATGATCAAGACCGGCACATTACTGTGAATGCGAATCGCTACCGTTCAATGATAGCCGAATATTTTTGGTCCCAATTGTATAATATGGACTTGGAGAACATGTGGTTCCAACAGGACGGCGCCACAAGCCGCACAGCGAATGCCACAATCAATTTATTGGAAACCAAGTTTGGTGAACGTGTTATCTCACGAAATGGCCCAGTCGATTGGCCGCCTCGGTCGTGCGATTTGACGCCGTTAGATTATTTCCTGTGCGGCTACGTCAAGTCTATGGTCTATGCCAACAAGCCAGCGACGATTGATGAACTTCGTACGAATATCGGACGTGAAATTGCAGCCGTATCGGCCGATTTATGCTTGTAAACCGACGAAAATTGGGTTCAGCGTCTGGACTTCTGCAAGCGTGCCCGTGGTGGCCATGCAAAAGAAATCGAGTTCCATACATAATGGCATCGAACGTACTTTCACAGGAATAAAGAATTTCATTAGTATCTAAAACCGGGTTTGTTTTATTTAAAAAATCCAATGAGTGTTCGAACTCACGGGCGATGTGTTAACACCTTTTTGCTACACGATACCTGTTCGATTTCTATGAACACATTCGTAAATGTTACATTGGAAAATAAAAAACAGCGTTCAATCATATGATGACGTTACAGTTAAATAATATTAATACTTAAAATTATTTAAAGACCCAGTGCAAGCACATGTGTCATTAATTTCTTGCTCAATACTTTTTGTTTTATGGTTTCCTTACGCATTATTATTCGGAATCTGTGTAAAACTGTGGACCCCAATAGATGAGTTTAAAAACAGAACTGATTTTCAAAAGCTTTTCCAAAGTTCTTCATTTAATGATTTACATTTGAAATGTTAATTTATAACAGCTGGTGATCGCTTCATGCGAAAGCTTTCATTTAGATTACTGATCGTAAGCTTTAAGTCTTCTGTCTCCCCCTCCAAGTACAGCTTTTGTTGGTAGAACCCAAAAGCAAGCAAAAGCTTTATCAAACCATTGAATACGGGGATTAACATTTTGTATTCCACGTTCTTATAAGTTGCTGTTAAGTTAACAGTAACACAGCAACATACATATGCAAATTACCCGTATTTACAGAATGTTAAGACTGCGCGATAAGCTGATTTGGCAGGCGGTAAGTAGACAAATACACTGAGTTCGCTTGTATAAAATGTAAATAAAGTTTACCGAATGCTGGGCTCTGTGTGCTGATGATCGCTTGTTGTTTTTCACTCTTATCACCAGCCAGCGGGAGCTGTTGAGGAGTTTACTCCAGCCATGGTGGTTATCATTCGTGTTGTTATTATTATTGTTGGGTGGGGCGGGGGATTATACGCTTTTGTTAGGTCGGTGACGGGCTTGATGCAGCGGTAGCTGATTGTGTACGTTGTGCATTTAGCATTTAACAGCAGCAGTTACTGCTGCTGCTGTTTGCTGTTGTTGACACCACACTCGTGTATTCATTCAATGAAGTCGTTGTCGCCGCCGTTGTCGTATTGGTAGTCAGCCCATAGTGTCGTATGTTTCTACGGTTTTTAAGAATTCGCCTTCTTTCACTTGCTATTAAGCAACATAACTGAACGAACGATTGTTTTTGTTGGTGTCAAGTACAACGATTACGGCTGGAATTTGTAAAATTTCTAACAGTGTAATTTACAAAAATTTTAATATTTTAATAATCACCGATTGATTTTGTATGTAAATTTTGTACAGAATACAAAATGAATAATTGCAAATAATTACAAATTTAAAATTAAAAAAAAAACTTTGTTGTGTAACGAATCAAACGAGTTTGAATAAAAATTATTTAAACTCATGAACTTTTACAGATTTTTACAAAACTGAAGGTCCTGTTGATTGTTATTTTAATAATTTCATATTTGGCGTTGGTTTTTTTTTTGAAACCGGGTGCAGTTTGTGACGCGAGTTTGAACGTAAACGATTTTAAAAAAGTTTTTGTGGAATTGAAAATAACGGTGAGTTTTTGTGTTATTAATAAGTAAATAATGTTAATAAGTAAAGTAAATAAGTAGTAAATAATAAAAATAACAATGTACATATATACTTTTGTCTCTGTTTCTTCTTTGGCAAATACTGATCGATCGTAGAATATTTTGAGACGAAGTTTCAAACCTTAAATCCAGAATATATCCAATGCATAGTGAATTATTTTTACAGAAGGTACACTGACAGGAAAAGCTTGGCCACCTCAGTAAATAAATTCATAAAAAGTCTAAATCTATTCACCGTCACAACGTACAATTTCACTACAGCAACGACAAAATCGTGGAATATGAGAAAGTTTCATTGCAGCGATGTAAACAAACTAACGAACGTGTTTCGTAGTGAAGCATTTTTCATCCAGTCCAGCAATTTATGAAATTCATTGGAATGACAGTGGCGCCATCTGTCGTACCAACTCAGAAACCTTCGTGGGCAAATAGCTAAAAGTGACGAAAATTTACACAAATTATAGACTTTGATTAAGCATACCTCTTTTGTTTTTCGACGAATTTCAATAACTTGTTCACTTTAGAAAAGACTATTTAATTCTCTTTCATTTGATAAAAATAAAACAAAAATCGGTTAACAAATATTGAATATATTATATAAAAAGTGTGGTCATCTTTTTCTATAACCAACAAAGCGCTAATTTTGCAATATCTCAAAAACTGTTCTACTTTTGAACAATCTGACTTCATATTTCGATTCAGCGGGAAAAATTATGTATCAAATGTCGAGGATTTTTTTGTGATGTAGTGTAGTACATCTTTTCATTCCATTCTCTTTTTAATGCATGTGTTTTACTAAATAATCTAATCTAATTTACTAAAATAATCGTAATATCAAAATTCGGGTCCCAAACAATTATCCAACAATTGTTTTCGTACGAAATAACTTTGGTGTAACAACCCTGTACTTAATTTTGCCTACGTTGTTTTCGCAAAGAGCTGAGTACTAAGCAAATGAAAAGTGAGCGGAATTTTCGGTTCATGAAATTATCGTTATTTTTTATACACACACTTCTTATGGCAACGAAAATTTCATAAAAACTGAATACCGGGCTTTAGTCGTGAGATGTAAAAAACAAAACCAAAATATACGACTCGAGAGCACGAGCGATAAATAAAACAAAAAACACCTTATATTTGCATCCAAACAATTAAAAAATACAGATATTTGAACGTCCAATAATAACGTCCAATATACTTACTTACTTACTTATCCGGTCTCGGACAACCCCGGGGGGTCAGGGACCTTACAAAACGGAGATAATATATTTCGCCAACCAGTTCGATCTTTCGCTTTATTTCTCCAGTTGGCAATACCAAGTGTACGCAGGGATTTGTCAACCTGATCCCTTCAGCGGAGTCTTGGTCTTACTATTTTTCGTCTTCCTTCGAGTTCGGTTTCGAAAACCCTTCGCGCTGGTTCATCTTCATCCATTCTACTGACATGGCCTAGCCAGCGCAATCGCGTTATCTTGATCTGCTTAACTATGTCATGCTCATGATTCATGCGTCGCCGATACTCGCCGTTGTGCACTATAGGGCCATACATTTTTCGGAGTATTTTTCTCTCGAAGACTCCTACAGATGTTTCGTCTGCTTGCGATAGGACCCAGGATTCTGCGCCATAAAGCATGACAGGTTGAATGAGAGTCTGGTACAGCTGGACTTTTGTTACTCGAGAGAGGGCTTTATCTCTAAAGTGCTTGCTTAGCCCAAAATAACATCTATTCGCAAGCACAATTCTCCGCTTGATCTCAAGACTATACAGATATTTGAACGTCCAATAATAACGCTCTTGTACATGACAACGTGGGTTCGATCCTTGCTCTTACTACCTTACAATTCCTTCGACGACGGTTACCTCGCTTAGTGACGGCGACACTATCGAGTGCTTTGCCTTGAAAACGCTTCTCTAAATACCATTCGGAATCGGTGTAAAATTGTAGGTCCAAAGCAGTGAGTGCAAAAGCTAGAAGGCGAACAGCTCACTGGTTGTGAGAAGCTCTACCCAATTATTTCATGGGATGTAATGGGAAACCATTTTTTTTGGTTTAGCCCTCCATTCTAAATAATCGCAGCGATCGTAGATGATAGCTGTCAATATTTCAGAGCTGCCACTAGCACAGAAAAATAATACCATACAATTTAAATCCTGTACTTTTATTGGGACACCCTCTATTTACATCTTCGGAACGGAGCATTTGCTTGTATTATATATTTGTAATAATACACGCTTAAAAATAACGTGATAGTACATGTTTGCAAGTAGTACATGTTTGCAAGCATTGTTTTCGTGAATTGAAGATCTGCTGGTCCTTTTTTTGTTAGTGTCTGTCACGTTTTTGTTTTCAGCAGTTTTCACAAAACAAAACCACAGTTGGGTCACAAATACATATATTATAACGTATTGAACATTGTGCCCAAACATATTATATTGAATAGAAAACACAATGTATTTGGGCACAAGTATAATATATTTGCGACAAGCTACAAACACACTATATTTACACCCAAACAACAAATATATACAAATTTTTCAGCGTGTAGTTGCAAAACAGCCTATACCTGAGTGAAACACCCTCTTCAATTGTGTGCACATTAGTGGACTCTGCCAAAGGGAAAAAATGTGTAAAAAGGAAAATAATATAAATTTCAAAGCCAAATTTCTGAAAACAAAGACAAGAGGTAGGAAATCGTGTTGTCATGTGCAAGATTGTTATGATAAATAGGCAACACATTACTTACCATTTGAAGGTAATGCAGAGAGGAGCAATCGTTTGCCTCCAAAGTTATGTAATGGTGAATGTAATGCGGTGTTTTTGTTGCAAGACTGTTGGAAGTGGTACCTGCTATTATATGGAAATCTATTAAGAACCGGATTGGAGTTAATGTCATTCATTACTGGTTTAAGATCCATCCTTGAACCTGTTGCTGTGACTGAATCAATGAATGTTATTAGAATTGTACACCATTCACTTCAGGGGACATTGGCCTATTTACAACCTTTGGTTGGTTTGTTCAAGTGCTCCTTTTTTTCAATGTTATTTTGCAAGATTTTTAAAGAATTTGTTTTAATTCAACTGCATTTTTTCGTAAATACATTACAAAATTATAATTTTAAATTTTTATATGACAACATTCAACACGTTGCTGCTGTTGATTTAATACTTGGTATATATTTTTGTTAAACCAACCAAGTGACGGACACGCTATTCCATATAAATCGACTTGGATTGACTGTGTTCAGCGACGAGGGGAAAGTCAACATTCATTTGACGCAATCATGACAAAGGGGGCGAAACGAAGAACAAGTGATTAAAATTCACGCACAAAATTGAAAAATTTTAAAATAATTTCAAAGTAGGCATAGGAGCATTTCTTTTCTATACGTGAAACTCAGGCAAAAAGAAAAAGACTGCAGCGAATATAACAAATAACTAGAAGAAAAAACAAAGGTTTATAAATTAAAAACGAACACAAAAAGTTGACAGAAATTTCATTAAAAAATATCAACATTTTGAAGAGCATTCGAATTTGAATTTTGAAGAGTATTCGTGTATTTGAAAAATAAATTCATCTCAAAGTCAACGCTGATGTTCTTGTGCACATTGACTTTGATCGCATTTAGTTACTTATTCCCATTATTATGTTGATGACTCTCCTGCCGCCAACACATAGACCCCCTCGGATTCCTACTCATAACAACTTTGTTGAAAGGTAAAATTGTTTATAAAAATAAATTCTATTTTGAAATTGATAAGTATTGTTGGGTCTCTCTTTGCGAAAGCTAAAACAAGATCAATAATAAGGAAAAAAACACGAGAAATTTAATTAGATATAAAACAAGTCTATTGCCTAAATCAATTGCAAAACTATGAAAGAGAAGTGGTATGATAATGACGGGATAAGGAACTTGTTTGCCGCACAATTGTATTCAATTCAATATTCAATTTAATAATATACAAATAAAATACCCAGCAAAAACAAATTGATGTTAAGAAATGGAATTAAAAAAAGATACACGCTGAAAAAACGGTCTCTGTAATATATTGTAGGAAACTTGTATATGTTTGCCAGCATAGTTTTCATGAATTGAAGATCTGCAGCTTTTTTGTTGTCTGTCACGTTTTTGTTTTCAGCAGCTGTCAATAAACAAATCCATATTTGGGTCTCAAAAGCATATATTATAACCCATTAATAATTGTATCTCAAACAAGAAATATTGAATAGCAAACATAATGTGTTTGGACACAATTATACTATACTTACGGCAAGCTATAAACACGTTATATTTGCATCCAAACAACAACAGATTTTTTAGGTTTGTACAGATTTAAAAATTTCAGTCACGTGAACCAACTTAAACATACCCTCACCTTGCGATTTCCATTAAAAATGATTGAAACACATTTTAGGAAAATTAGGAAAATTTTAGGAAGATGAGGAAAATATTTTTTAAATTTTCTGCTGTTGCTTTTCAATCTGTATTTACCCAAATGGGCGAGGCATATTGGACCATATTGAAGAACAGAGTCGCAGAGTTGTTATCTCCGAATATCAATAAAATTCACTTCAATATCACCCGTGGCCGGCTTTTACGGTCACTAGGGTAAATTTGATTGATATTCAGGTATAAAAACATTAGAATAATGCCAATGCTTGATTTTTTTTAGTACTTACCTGTACTCAATTCAATGGCAGAAAATGGATTTATCTGATAAATGGTGTCTTATAGGTGATTTTTGGGTATAACACCGGCAAATGGACATCTATTGGTATAAACTATACCATTATGAGACAGAGAATTCTTCATCTTGTAAACTGCCTACTTACTTTTTTGAAGTTGTTGAGAAAAATATGGCTATTAAGGTTTAGGGACCACAAAATCAGTTTTTTTTTCATTATATTGGCGCAATTTTCTTTGCGTGCAATTAAATGCAGGTAAAAGTTACCCTGACAAATAGGGGGAACACATCAGCCTTTCAACTGTGTATTATGTTCGTTGCAGGTGTTTGACGCAAAAAAGTTATGTTAATCCAAAGTCAAAATTTTTTCAAAAGCCATAGATTTTAAAATATGTAAGACAACCAATCTATATTCGGTAGAAACAAAACTTAGCCGTCATGTTAAAGCCAAGAAACTACTCATTCCAATAAAGCAAAATTCAGTGCAATATCTTCAAAACTGACAGTTCGAGAAAGATGAAAAAACATTTAATTTTTCAAAACATCTGCAAATTCAAATGTTTGTCAAATATTTGCAAATAAACAATTACGTCAAAACCTTAAAAAAAACATAGAAAGAAATAAAAACAACAACATTTTTGTTTTCTATAAAATCGAAGAATACGAAAAATAGTTAAATTTGGAATACCTTATTATACCTGAATATCAATAAAATTCACCTCAATGACACCCGTGGTCAAATTTGAAGATCACTGGGGTATATTTTATTGATATTCAGGTATAACAACATTGTAATAATGTCAATGTTTGATCTGTAAAGAATTTCAGTACCACCTGTATACAATTCACCCGCAGTAATTCGATTTATATGATTAGTGGTGTGTTATGAGGTATTTTTGGGCATAATACCGGTAAGTGGACTCAAATTGGTATAAACTATACCAGTTTTAGATAGAGAATTTCCCCAACTTTTTTTCTTACATGTTAAAGTCGTTGAGAAACCGCATAGTTGTTCACATTAAGGGACTGAAAAATCTGAACTTTTTTTAATAAATTAACTCTAACTTGTCTGCGCGCAATTTGATGCAGGCAAAAGTTACCCTTAGAATGTGGGGAACACATCAATCTTTTAAACTGTATATTAAATTCGTTCAAGGTAATTGACATTAAAAGGTTGTTTTGGGCCAAAGTCAAAATTTAAAAAAAACGATATTTTTTAAAATATCTAAAACAACCTAACAATATACGGTATATAAACAATTTTGCCACCATATTAAAGCCAAGAAACCGTACTTTCCAATTTGACGCCTAATGGAATAAAATATTCCATTTTGACAAACAGAATTTCCTCATCTTTTCAACTGCGTACTTACATGGTAAATTTGTTGAGAAACCACATAGTTGTCCACGTTTAGGGACTGCACAACCTGATCTTGTTTTTATTAAATTAACACTATCTTCTTTGCGTGCAATTTGATGCAGGCAAAAGTTACCTTGAGAAACTGGAGATCAAATCAACCTTTTCAACTGTATTTTATATTCGTTAAAGATAATTGACGCAAAAAACTCAAAATTTTTTCAAAAGCGATATTTTTTAAAATATGTAAGACAAACTAACACAAATTCGGTATAAAAAAGGTTTTCAAAAAAAAAAAATCAATATTTGGGTTACAAAAAAATATATTATAACATTCATTGTATCTTGAACATATGTCTTCAAAGCTACTAACAAAAAGTTCATCACATTTTCCATAATTTGTTTAACAGAAATATAAACTTTATTTCCCGATGTTTACTGTTTTTGGGTATTGTTCTCATCATTTGCATACTAAAGAATTCTCATTGCATTTAAAATGTTCGCTACATATACGCTGATAAAAACGACCTCTGTAATATATTCTCTCAAACACATTATGGAGGTACCATGTATATGTTTGGAGACACTCGAAATATGCAAATAGTATATGCAAGTCCTAAAACTCACTTATATTGAAATGAATTTCTTTCATTAGCACGGTTGCTAGCAACATAAAAAGCACTCAATTCATTTTCACACGCATTTAGGAATATTTATTCATCACTGACTGAAAGAATAATGCAAAAATACAGTTATGCACTTGCAATAACAGTAACTTAGCCTGAGAACAATCTCTGTTTGTCCCTATTTTATTGCTATGCCCTCGACAGAGCATAGTGGAAAAAAATTAAGTAATCAGCGCACCAAACACAGCTGTATTTGTATCACTAACAAAGCTGTATTTGAACATATGTATTATAACTTATTAATCATTGTGTGTCAAACTTGTAATATTGAATAGCAAACACAATGTGTTTGGACACAAGAATACTATATTTGTGACCAGCTCCAAACACACATTATATTTGCATCCGAACAAGAATTTGGTTGTTGCCTGTTAGGTTGATGGTTGGTCCCATAGCATCATTCTGTAGGAAGGCTGTTAGGGGTTTATAGCAAGATCCTAAATGGAGTGATACTTTAAACATGTGGAACCATTTCATAAAATACTAATTTAAAAAAATTGGTGGCCGTCGGTAGTGCAATGGTTGGATGCGATGCTTTTGTGTATGAGAATGTTCTTTCATTTCGTTGACGACGGTTACCTAACTTGGTAACGGCGACATTATCGAGTACTTAACCATGAAAAAGCTTCTCCAAATGCGGTTCGAAACTGGTCCCCAAAACGTTATACAGGAACCATGTATATGTTTGTAAAATTGTTTTCATGAATTGAAGATCGGCTGCGTTTTTGTATCTTTGTTGTCTGTCACGTCTTTGTTGCCAGGTGTTTTCAACAAACAACGCCACATTTGGGTCAGAAAAATATATATTTTACCCTATTAATCATTGTGTCTCCATCATGTAATATTAAATAGCAAAAACAATGTTTTTGGACGCAATTATACAGTAATTGCGAAAAGCTGCAAACATGTTATATTTGCATCAGTTTTTAAAAAGCCTTACAGCGAGGTGATCGTCCTCGAAAAAACTGTAATATACATTTTGTAAGAGTGTAAGGATCCCTCAAAATTAATTGATTATTTTAAATTGATTAATGTTTTAATTAAGATTAAAGCGAATTTTATAGATAATTTTTTATGTGTGTTTTAATATTCGTAAAAGTGAAGTTTTATGAATAGTGGTTCATAATTTTTGTTAGTTTGAACTTTTTCATGAAAAAAATGAACTACTTCATGAAAGGACAACAACAGAAGTTATTTCATGTAAAACTTTATTAAGAAGATGTACTTTTTCATTAATAATATGTAACTTTTATGTTGAGTGTAAATTCAGTGAGGGGTGCACTTTCTATTTTTAGACACACTGATGGCGCTCTGCTGTTTGACAGAGTTTCCTAACAGTTTTGTTTTCGAAAATATACAAAAATTTAAATTTTTTTATTTTTGTTTTTGAAAACTGAAAAAGTTCAGTAATCCCTTACAATTCAAATTTATTGTTTAATTTCTTTTTTATTTTTGTCACGATTTGTGTTTGAGACTTTTGAGTTAATGGTGCAAATTTTCCAAAAAAATATATTATTTTTTTTTAACAATTTTATTTATGGCCAAACTTTTCACAAGCGTCCATAAATATTAATTTTATTATAATTCTTTGTGTGTTTTTGGCAAATTTGGCAAGATACACATATGAAATAAATGTATCAATTCTCTCCATTTGATACGAATGGAAATCGCTCCGGCTTTGCTCTTGTTCTTGCATCGAATGACCTTAGTCAATGATGGTGATGATGATGAAAATTGAGGGGGGTGCTTGTGCCTTATCATAACGCGACAAGGGGTGGGCAAAATATAGACCATCAAAAGAGACATCGCGACGATTTTCACGAGATGTTAAAGACGTCTATTGAGGTGGCCAAAATATGTGTATATGAACATATAATTATTTGTCGATCATATAACTGCGAGAGAGCGTAAAAGTGCGGTCGTCCACAATAACAATGTTGCTACTATGCTACAATAAATAAAGGTAGAAACAGTAGAACAACAAATACAACTCAAAAAAAAAACACACATTTTGTTTTTCTTTGCAAAACCAAAGCAGTGAAATTCCACACAAGTGTTTAACAACAAAAAAGTATAAAAACAAAATTCATATAAATTTGACTGTCAAGGGATCCAACGTCTGAAATGTAAATAAATCAGCTATTCTAGTGTTAATACCTTTATTTATTTAATCATGAAAGGAAAACAAAAAACATCTACCAAAAAAAAAACGCCTCCACTGAAAACATTTGAGGCAAAAGTAGAAAAAGTGGCGAAGAAGTCTGCTGTCATTCGGTCGGTTCGGTTGCGATCGAGACTAACACTGTGTTACGCTTGAAAGATTCGCGGTCAATTACGGACGATTTCGTTTCAATTTTCTAATTTCGGCTAAAAATTGAAAAGGAATTTCCTAATTATTCGCCATGGGGTAAGTTCTACAAGGACTGGAGTGAATACAGAGAGGCTACAATGAAAGTTTGTGCAGTACAAAAAAAAATGTGTTTAAAAACTAAATAAAACAAGATTAAACTAAAAGAAATGTGAGAAAAAAATTCAGTTCTAAAATTCAAAATGTTATTAAGGACATAAAGGGTAGTCTATGTCAATGGTTTTAAACCATCTTACGTGTCCCTTAACTTTGTGAACTTTAATTTTTTATATAATATGAATTATTTTTAATTTTTAAAAAATATTAATTGCGAATGAATGGTAAGAAAAAAATTTCTTCTTTAGTGGAATATTAACTAACAAAAATAATAATATTAAAAAAATCCCATGTGCTCAAAAATATCACGTGATTTTTTTCGTACCAAAAAATATCACGTGATTTTTTTCGTCCAAAAAAAAATCAGATTTGGTAATTTTGTTTAAAAGCTTTAATGCATTTCATTTTTATTATGAAAAGTTATTAAATGATAAAAGTATGACAGGTTTTATGCAGCAACAAAAAAATATCACACGTGATGTTTTTCATTTAAATAATCACAAGATATAGTATTGACTCGAAAACCTTTCGCGTGATCTATTCTGTAAGAAATTTGTCACGTGTATAGAATATTCTACATCAAAATATTACATGTGATCTTTGCACAGCAGAATATCAAGTATGGAATTGATGGTTTTTGGAATTATTTTGGCAGAATATAAACTTTTCTTTAAAAAAACATGAGATGATTTTTTATGCTAAAAACGGCACGTGAATTCTTTTAATTAAAAATATAAAATTGCATATGACCAAGTTGTTTAAAAATTTAATTACATGCAATCTTAATTTTATAAATCGCATGATTTTATATATCGCATGTGATATTTTATGGAAAAAATAATATTTGACAATATTTGTTTGTTTTAAATTTGATTTGTTTTAAATGGATTTTGATTTGTTTTAAATGGAATCTGACATATATCTCATGTCAGATGAAAAATCTATCCATGCAATCTATTCTAAACGAAAATATCACATGTGATATTTTCCACACCAGAATATGACATGTAAATTTGATGTCATAATTGATTGATTTGATGGATTGATTGATTTTGATGTTTCTTTTATACACGTGATTATTTTCATTGGATCTATTTCACACGGATGATCTATTCTAAATAGAAAATGGCATGAGATGCATTCTCTACGAAAAAATCATATCTAATCTAATCAATTGAAAATATCACATGATGAAAAAAAGCTATGCATGCAAACTATTCTAAACGAAACTATCACGTGATCTTTTCCACACCAGAATATGACATGTGAATTTGATGTTATAATTGATTGATTTGATGGAATAATATAATTTGTTTTTTTTCACACGTGATTATTTTTATTGGAAAAAGGCACGCGTGATCTATTCTAAATGGAAATGGCATGTGATGTATTCTATATGAAAAGATCACATGTAATCTAATCAAATGAAAATATCACATGAGATCTATTGCGTACCAGAATAAAAAGTGTAGAATTGATGACAATATTCATTGAGTTGATGGAACATAATTTATTTCTTAAACTTAAATTTATCATGTGATACTTTTGCTGTGAAAAATTCAGATTTTATTTTTGTGATTGTTTAATACTAAAAAATTGCACTTGAATATTTGTTTTATAAAACATATTGCATACAAAAATAGCATCTCACATTTTTATATTCAAAATTCGGAGATGATATCTTTTTGGGAAAAATAATATTTGACATTTTTTTGATGTGCTAACATCTATAAAAAAATATTATAGAAAAATATTATATAGACATATAAAAACATAAATCTATCAAACTGAACATATGCAAACAACACACAGCGTTAGCATTACATATGTGGTTGTTGTACAACAATAGTCTCTGCCTGAAAATAAGTATGATGGTATTAATGTATCGGCAGCGAACAAACAAACAGGTCGTCGTCACCAAAGGGTATTGAATAGTATAGAGAACTCCTGGAACGAATTGTACGACTCAAAATTACTGGCGACATCTGGCGGATAATTCAAAACTTATTACTCTCGTTTTGTCATAACTTGGTCAGTCATTATTTTGATGTGAAACATTGATGCCGTTTGGAAAATTTATGCATTTTATGAGCTTTTGTTGGTAGCACAAATTATAATGCGATGTTTACGAAAATATTACATGTGATGTATTATATGTGAGAACAATTATATGCCTTTTCCTAAAAAAATCACACGTGATATTTTTTATTCCAAAAAATTACATCAGAGTTTTTATGCCAAAAATAAATCACAAATGTTTTACTTTTAAAAATTCAAATTTTTTTCTAACCACGCGATGTTTCTTACTTAAAAAAATCACATTTGATTTAAATGAAAACTCGCATGATGTTTGTATACAAAAAATAAAAGACATTTTATTTTTATTTTTCTTATGGAAAATCTCGTGCTTTTTTGGCCGCAAGAATGTAATGCGATATTTTCGAAAATATTACATGTCTATGTTTCTATATGAAAAAATTATATGAATTTTGTCCTAAAAAATTCAATGTGATATTTTTTATTTCAAGAATTAAATATGATTTTTTTATGTCAAAAATAAATCACATTCATATGTTTTGTGAAAAAAATTTTTTTTCTTATCATGTGATGTTTTTAAACCCGAAAAATCATACGTGATTTAAATGAAAACTCCCATGAAAATATCACACGCTAGATATTGTATACGCAAATGTCAAATGAGAAACGAAAATGTCACATATAATCTATTCTTGGTGAAAATATCACATGTGATATAACTCATACCAAAATGTCTCTAAAAAAAATCATATGTGATTTATGAAAAGTATGAAAGAAATACATCCGATTCATTCTATAAAAACAAATCGCATGTGATTTATTCATTATGGAAAAATTACATGAAATTTATTCTACATAAAAGAATCCAATGTGGGTTATTTTACACGAAAAAATTGCATGTGGGTTATTCTTCAAGAAAAAATTGCATGTGATTTATTCCATAAGAAAAAACTCATATGCAATTTATTCTATATGAAAACCATCACATGTGATTTTTTCTATATGAAAATATCACATGTGATTTATTCTATACGGAAAACTCACGTGATTTATTCTATACGAAAATCTTACATGCGATTTATTCTATATGAAAAAAAATCACTTGTAATTTATTCTATATGAACAAAATAAAAATAACATGTGATTTATTCTATACGAAAAAGTGGCATGTGCTTTATTGTATATAAAAAAATCACATGTGATGTATTGTGTATGAAAAAAATCACACGTGATTTAGTTTATATGAAAAATTCAAATCTGATTTTTCCTATATGAAAAAGTCACATGTGATTTATTCTATATGAAAAAATCCCATGTGATTTATTGTATATGAAAAAAGTCACACGTGATTTATTCTGTATGAAAAAGATCACATGTAATTTATTTTATATGAAAACCTCACATGTGATTTATTCTATATGAAAAAATCAAATCTGATTTCTTCTATATGCAAAAGATTACACGTGATTTCTTCTATATGAATTAGATCAAACGTGATTTATCCTGTATAAAAAAAGGCACGTTTCTTATTCTATATGAAAAAATCACATGTGATTTTTCTATATGAAATGCTTAATCCTATATAAAACAATCATATGTGATTAATTCCATATGAAAACATCACATCAAAATATCACAGGTGATTTATTCTATATGAAAAAGTCAGATGTGATTTATTTTATATGAGGAAATCACATGTGATTTATTCTATATTTAAGTCACATGTGATTTATTCTATATGGAAAAAATAACATGTCATTTATTCTACACGAAGAAGTAGGATGTGATATATTGTATGAAAAGATCACATGTGATTGATTCTGTATCAAAAAATCACACTGTGATTTATTCTGTAACAAAAAATCACATGTGATTTATTCTGTATCAAAAATCCCATTGTGATTTATTCTATATGAAAAAATCACATTTGATTTATTCGATATGAAAAAGATCACACGTGAGTTATTCTTTATGAAACAATCACGTGTGATTTATTCTACAACACAAAATCACATGTGATTTATTCGATATAAAAAAATCACATGAGATTTACTCTAGATAAAAGAATGATTTATTCTATAAGAAAAACTCCACATGAAATTTATTCTATACAAAAAACTCACGTATGATTTATTCTATATGAAAAGATCGCATGTGATTTATTCTATATGACAAGATCACATGTGACTTATTATAAATGAAAAAAGCACGTATGATTTATCCTACAACACAAAATCACATGTGATTTATTCTATATGAAAAAGATCGCATGTGATTTGTTCTATATAAAAATATCACGTGTGAAAATAATGATTTATTCTATAAGAAAAACCGCACATGTGATTTATTCTATATGAAAAAATCACGTGTTATTTATTCTACAACACAAAATCACATGTAATTTATTCGATATGAAAAAGTCCCATGAGATTTATTCTAGATAAAAAAAATTATTTATTCCATTAAAAAAATCCCCACATGTAATTTATTCTATATGAAAAAATCCCATGTGATTTATTCTATATGAAAAAAATCACACGTGATTTATTCTACATGAAAAAGATCGCATGTGATTTATTCTATATAAAAACAATAACATGTGAATTAGTCTACATGAAAAATGGTCCTACAACATCACATGTGATATTTTGTGAAAGAAAAATATATTTTCTACTCAATTTCTGCGTCTTCTTATCATCATTGCCACAGATTTAAGAGAGTCCGTATTACCATTAAGTGAATGCCAGTGTATTCCGCTGGCTCTGACCACATTCCCATAGCGTCCATTTAAATTGCTATAGACAAGATAAAGAACGATTAGATTCCCGTGTGGATACACTTCTTTAAAACTCTTTGATCTCACCTCTCATGACACTTGTTGTACCACCATCCACCTAAATGGGTTTCAGCACAATTTCCTTCTTCCCATTTATCATTATCCTGATCTTTTGTTGTAAATTTGCAGCCAATATGGTTCTGCAACGAATCACCTGCCGTTCCCGAATAATTGCCGATTCTTTTGAGAATATATTTCTGTGATTCATTGCCAATGGCAAATGAGGTATAGGCTGCATGGGCCGTTTTCGAATTGGACATTTCCATAAGGATTAACAGTTCTTGGGGCCCATCGAAATTTGTGAGAGCATAAAGTTTATCCAAACCGATGAAGAATTCTCCATCTATATCACCAAATCCATTTTTGTACTCTGACCAGGTGCCGAAGAATTCAATGGAGCCATCATGACGTCTTTGTATGACAGTCCAATCACCGCCCTCCGTATTGGCGTCACACTCCACCACTATGGTGTCATTGATGAACTGCAGCGGTTTGATTTCATAGTAACCACTACGGTGTGTACAGGCTGTGGCCTGTGCACAATTGGTTGGAATTTCTATGGGTTCAGGATAGGGTGAAAAGTTTGGGCTACTGAAAGTTTGAAAATAATTGTTTATTAATCGTTATGAGCAATTTGGAAGTGTCTCCTAGTGCACACCCACCAATGATCTGTATCGAAACGTGCATCAAATATTGGCGCAATCTTTGACCAGCCTGTAGCTACACAAGTTAATGTTATGAAACAGCTGAGGAACTTCAACATTTCCAAAATTCTCAGGAAAAAATATTGGATATTTGGGCAGAAGTTTAATGCGCTACTAACATGGACTCCGCAATGCGTTTGGAAATTTATATGACATTTGAAGCGATCGTATGTAGTATATCGCCTTAATTGAGCTTTGGCATTTAATACTGAAATTGAAAATACAATTCAATTTATTATTCGAATTTCAAATTAAGGCAATGAATTAGGGGTATTCACACTATTGTGGAATAAATATTATATCGTTGGAAATTCATTTGTTTTTGGTTAAAATATTTGGTTAAAATATAAAATATATTTTAAAAAAAATACTTAAACAAAAATATTTTAAAAAAAATTTGAATTTGAATTTATATGACCGATTTTTGTTAGTTTTAGGTTAATGTATGAGAAATTCATACTACAAGCTTACAAGTCATTAACATTTTTCTAATTGAAAAATGGTTGGTTTTTGTTGGAAATAACAGACAATTCATGTTTAAAAAAATATTTAAACAAAAATATTAAAAAAAAAATATTTATAAAACCAAATATTTATTTTTAGATTTTAGATTACAAGAGACAAAACTTCCACATATATTTTTTTTTTGTAAACTGCGCCGTTTCACATTGAAATTTAAAAAAAATATCAATTTAGTTTTGATAAACATTAATTGCAATTTTAGAAATCTATTGAAATTTGAAATACATTAGTAAAAATTTAAAAATTCAATTTGAAATTTAAAATACATTAATTGAAATTTAAAATACATCAATTGAAATTTCAAATTCATCAATTGAAATTTAAAAGATATAAGTTGATTGAAATACATCAATTGGAATTTGAATAGCGTCGATTGAAATTTGAAAGACTTTAATTGCAATTTCTGAGACGTCAATTTCAATTTAAAAAAATAACTAGGAATTTCAAAAACATTGAAATCTGAAAGGCGTCAATTGAAATTTAGATTTAAAGATGTCAATTGAAATTTAGAAAACATCAATTGGATTTAAAAAAAAACACAAATTGAAACTTAAAAGACATCAATTGAATATTATCACACGTCAATTTCAATTTAAAATATATCAATTGATATACAAAGACGTCAATTGAAATTTAAAAAATAAATTGAGCTTAAAAAAACACCATTTGAAACTTAAACGACATGAATTGAATATTATAACACGTCAAATGAAATTTAAAAAATATCTATTGAAGTTTAAAAGGCATCAGTTAAAATTTAGAAGACTTCAATTGAAATCTAAAAGACGTCAATTGAAATATAAACGACATTAATTGATATTAAAAAAACACAATTGAAACTTTAACTTGAATTGGCAATTGACATTGGAATTTGGCAATTGAATTTTATTGAAATTGAAATTGAAAAGATGTAAATAGAAATTTCAAAAACCACCAATGAAATTTAAAAGACATCAATTGAAACTTAAAAGACTTTAATTGAAATTGAAATTATATCCATTGAGTTGTTAAAGACATTAATAGTAAAACGTCTTAGTTAGAAGACGTTAATTGAAATTTAAAAGATATCAATTGATATCAATTAAAAAGAAACAAATTTAAAAAAGTCAATGGAATCAATGGAAATGAACAGACATAAATAGAAATTAAAAAAAAAATACAGATTGAAACTTAAAAGACAACAATTGAAATTTATAATGCGGCAATTTGAATTTCAAAAACATCAATTGCATTTTAGAAGATGTCAATTGAAATTTGAAACACAACAATTGAAATTTAAAAGGCGTCATTAGAAATATAGAAGACGTTAATTGAAATATAAAATACGTCAATTGAATTTTAAAACACATTAACTGAAATTAAAAAAACACAAATATAGACTTGAAAGATTTGAATTGAAATTTAAAGGACGTCAATGGAAATTAAAAGGAATCAACTTATTTTTAAAGGACGTCAATTGAAATTTAAAAAACATCAATAGGAATATAAAAGTGATCAATTGAAATTTGAAAGACGTAAATAGAAATAGAATAGAGTAGATTTTAATGTGGGTAAGACCCAGTGTTGTTTGTTGTCGCATAAGCTGATTACTGACCCAGATGTGTCGCCATTATCTATGGACGGTGTGGATATTGATGAATCAGACGTTCTTGATGTTCTGGGCATGAAAATACAATTTGATGTCCTTTGGGCAAAACATCTATTTGAAGTGTCGAAAGATGCATTCAAGTGCCTAGGCTTTTTAAAGCGGTACAATAAATACTTCACTCCAACTGATCTTATTAATATCTGCATCACCTACATCAGGCCAAAGATGGAATATAACTCCCATATATGGGCAAGTGCTCTTAGGACATCTTTGGAGCTTCTCGACCGTGTCCATAGGAGAGCGACGGCGTTAGTAGGGGACAGTAGGGTATCCAACTCTATTGGATCCCTTGAGCATCGTCGAAATATGGGTTGCGTGTCGCTGTTCTATCGATCCTTCCAAGGTATTTGTTCCTCGAACATCCGTCAACTTATGCCAGACAAGAGGATATTTAGTCGAAGTATGTGGGTTTCCAGGAACTCTCATTCGTTTTTTTTTATCGAGTTGCCGGTTGACCGCACTACACACTATAGAGAAAATTCGTTCTTCAGCCGTACAGTCTGTATGTGGAATAAACTTCCGGCTAATGTATTTCCCATCAATTGTGACATACAAAGATTCAAGGCAAATGTCAACAGACACTACTCCCTCTTTCCACCCCCCACTCACTACCTATATTTTCCTTCGCCAACACAATGCACTGCATTTATAGGGGGCATCCCCTGAGTTTTGCTTTGATAAAAAAAAATGCGTTGTGGCGAAATTCACGTTGCGTTAATAAAGCTGACGAATTATTGAGCGCAAACACAGTCACAATTATCGTGCGTTCTTGAGGCGTATAGCGATTCAATGTTACTCAATATACACGCTGAAAAATAACGGCCCCAGCAACATATTGCAGGAACCATGTACATGTTTGTAAGCATTGTTTTCATGAATTGAAAATCTGCTCCTTTATTGTTTCTTTATTGTCTGAAACGTTTTTAATTTCAACAGTTTTCAACAAACAAAGCCACATTTGGGTCACAAAAATACTTATTAATCAAGTTTAGGTGTCCTAGATCCGACTTATTTTTAAAGTTGTAATTTCCTTTTCCTTCCTCATGTTTTCTCCGGTTGTTGACAAAAATATAAATGCCGTGGGTAGGATTCGAATTGTGTCATCAAAATATAATATAGAACAGCAAACACAATGCGTTTGGACACAAGTATACTGTATTTGCGACCAAACTTAAAACAGGTATATAAGTATTTGCATCCAAACAACAAAAATAGATAGATTTTTCAGCGTGTACGTAGAAATTATATATAATTGTTTCGTGTCTACTTCACGAATGTTAAAACCAAACCAACACACGATGCCATGTGCAAAAATGTCAGCACTTTCCAGTAGAGTGATACTTATTGCCCCACCTTGTATCAGACACAACAATATATCGGTATCAATTGAGAAACATGTTAATTTTTCTGATCCCCCAAGAGCTCGTGACTGTTGCAGAGTTTTCCCTGTATTTATTTTGTTAGGTGTTTTGGGCTCTTTGCTTTATAAAATATTTACTTATCCGTTCGATAACAAAAAGGAAAACAAAAGAAAAAAACAGAAATCAATTGAAAACATAAATGTGTAGTGGATTGCAATCGATTACATCAATATTTCTCCTGTAAATTTAAACTATTTATTGGTGATATCATGACATTTGATTGGTTCGTGCTTGGGCAAATTATTCGAAAACAAATTTAGAACCACCATGTAATTTAATTAAGTATTCCCTGAACAAAATTGCTATAATCTTTGATGAATATTCAATATTTTCCAAAACCTGTCCGTCCCTAGACGAATTCCATGGAATACAAAATAGAATGCACCACTCCGTATAAAAAACAACAGAAAAAATAAATAAATAAATAAAACTACTGGTCTGAATAAATTTCCCAACACAGTGTTTTCCAACAAGACAAATGTTTACCCCAAGTCAATATTTAATTGTTTAAAAATAAAACAAAATTAACACTGGAACTGAACAAATTTATAACAAAAACAACACAAGATTATTTATAACTTTTCTTGGCTGTGTAAAAAACTGAGAGAACAACATAATGAACTCATCCAAAGTTCTTATCGTTCGAAAGTTTATTTTCTGTTACGAAATCTATTCATTCATTCCGCCTCCGAACAAAATTTAAGAATTTATCATATAATGTGTCTAATTAAGATATTATAAATATAATATTATCAAGAGTTTTTTGTTTAAAGATTTCAAAGATTTTCGCAAAAAAAATACAAATACCAGGGATACCCGTAAGGTTGATGTAAACATTTTGAAATGCTAATAATAGGGCGGTTCTCCAAAATATGACATTGAATTCTTGTGTAAGAGTTTTGCTATAAACAGAATATCTTCGAAACCACGAACATTTTTGAACTTTGCACCTCCGAAGCAACGCAAGTCGAGGTTCTGGTGCAATCTACAAGTATATGTAAACATATTATTACGAGGTCAATGATTTCCCTGAAGACCTTGATCTCAATAAAATATAATTATATTTTTGAAAAATAAAAGTGTAATAGGTTTTATATATAAGCTGAAAAAATCGGTGTTGTTTGTTGTTGCTTGAATGCAAATATAACGTGTTTGTAGCTTGTCGCAAATATAGTATGCTTGTGTCCAAACACATTGTGTTTGCTAATCAATATTACTTTTTCGAGAGACTATGGTTAGAAGTATATAATATATGTTTTTGTGATCCAAATACGGCTTTAATTATGGAAAACTGCGGAAAACAAAAACGTCACCGACAACAAAAGAAACAAAACAAAAAACAGCCGATCTTCAGTAATATTTGCAAACTTATACATAACGGGGTTTTCAATAAGAGCGCTACAAAAGTTTTTTTAAATAAAACAAAACCGGTTTTAGATACCAATGAAATTCTTTATTCCTGTGAAAGTACGTTCGATGCCATTGTGTATGGAACTCGATTTCTTTTGCATGGCCCCACGGGCACGCTTGCAGAAGTCCAGACGCTGAACACAATTTTCGACGGTTTTCAAGCATAAATCGGCAGATACTGCTGCAATTTCACGTTCGATATTCGTACGAAGTTCATCAATCGTCGCTGGCTTATTGGCATAGACCATAGACTTGACGTAGCCCCACAGGAAATAATCTAACGGCGTCAAATCGCACGACCGAGGCGGCCAATCGACTGGGCCATTTCGTGAGAAAACACCTTCACCAAACTTGGTTTCCAATAAATTGATTGTAGCATTCGCTGTGTGGCTTGTGGCGCCGTCCTGTTGGAACCACATGTCCTCCAAGTCCATATTATCCAATTGGGGCCAAAAATATTCGGTTATCATTGAACGGTAGCGATTCGCATTCACAGTAAAGTCTTGACCCATAAATCACACCAAACCGTAATTTTTTCGGGATGCAATGATGACTCATGGATTACGTGTGGATTGCTGTCTGACCATTACCGCATATTTTGCTTATTGGTGAAGCCATTCAGCCAGAAATGAGCCTCATAGCTGATTGTTGAGGCCTCTTAAAGTTCAGGCCACTGACTCCAAATTTCGGTAGTAAATTTTAATAATTTCGACTCGTTGTTGGCTCGTATATCTTTCCATGATGAAATGGCAAATCTTGCTGAAGAGAAATGTCAAAAGAGCGGGGAAAAATATGGCGAGGTTTACTGTCCCTATGGATTTACTTTTGAAGCGTCTCTGTTGAAAAACCCTTTATATGGCTCCCGCATTATATTTTGTTGAAACGAAGTTCCTTATCGCAAGTTGTGAGATGGGGGCTAAATGAAAAAAATTAAACAATTTCTTTTAACACTATTATGCTGCAACCCAGTATTATCAACTATATTGGGAACTTTTGCCTTGGTTTGTGTCTAGACTAACATATGTTGGGAAACTTCTTGATTAATGGAAAGTTTTCTAGGTGGAGCCTATAACCAATATTTAGTATATATTGTAGTTTTGAACCCAATAGAAATTAAATTTACAAAAGCCAAAGTGAAATAAATTTTAAAAAAGAACATTATCTTTAAGAAGTGCCTTTTGATAAAAAAAAAGTAAATTTTCTAAACAAGAAAAAAAATATCTATTCATATTCGTAAACAAAGTACCATTTTTTAAAAAAATTATCATTTTTCAAAGAAGTACCTTTGCTTAACACAAGTAAATTTTTATACAAAAAGTACCTTTTCTTTAAAAAAGTATTTTTTTTAAATAAGTACCTTTTCTTAAAAAAGTACATTTTCTCACAACAAATTGCCTTTTTCAAAAAACTAAATTTTCTTTAAAGAGTACCTTTTTTGTGAAACAATATAAATTTTCTTGAGATAATTAAAAATTTAAAATTAACCTATTAAAAATTAAAAAAAATTAACCTATTCTTGAGAAAAAGGACCAATTCTAAAAAAACTTCCCATTTCTTAAAAAAACACATTTTCTTCAAAAAAATACCTTCTCTTACAAAAAATACCTTTTCTTACAAAAATTCCTTTTCTTAAAAGTAAATTTTCTTAAAAATAAAATAATACCTGTACTTTTCTTTTCTTGAGATAAGTAGCTTTTCTGAAAATATGTACATTTTCTTGAAGAAAATAGCCTTTTCCCAAAAAGAGTACCACTACTTTAAAAATTACCTGATCTTAAAAAAAGTACTTCTTTGTAAACAAAATTCCTACTCTTATGGCTTTTTCTTACAGAAAGTACTTCTTCTTAAAATAGTACATTTTCTTGAAACAAACATTAGATTTCAATAAAAGAAAGTACATCTCTTTAAATATTTTATATACAGGGTGATTCAGGAAGTTCCGGACAAATTTCTCCAGCGTATTCCTTGGCTCATTTCATGAAGAAAATTCCACTAGGACCATTCCCGAAGATGCAAGGTTGCGAAGTGGCAGCGGGTTCAAAATTTTCGTATTGGTGGTCGGAGGGTAGTAGAGTAAAGTTGCTAACTTCTGAGCCAGTGGTCGGATTTCGGCTTGTTGGAAAGGTCTTTAAGAGGCCTTTCAGAAGTAGAAAAGAGTCAAATCGTCAAGATACAGAGCTTTCGGACAAAATGGGAAAAAAATCCACATAACCTCAATTTGCTCAGCCAGATGGCAGGTAACTTATGTTTTACTGAAATGAAAAATCCGATCACTGGCTCAAAAGTTAGCAACTTTACCCTACTACCCTCCGACCGCCAATCCGAAAATTTTGAACCCGCTGCCATTTCGCACCCTTGCCTTTTCGGACATGGTCCTAGTGGACTTTTCTTCATGAAATGAGCCAAGGAATACGCTGGAGAAATTTGTCCGGAACTTCCTGAATCACCCTGTATATGGTCTTTTATCAATACATATCATTCCTAGGAAGTTCATATATTCTAGAAAATTGTTTATTGATATATTCTTGTAGTTGATTGTTTCCTTGAATTTTGAACGGTTTGCTACGTATGGACCTGAACAGTGGAGAAAATTTAAAAAAAAGTGGGATTTTTTAAAGTTTTTTATTTGCGATGAAGTTTTTTGGATTTTATATGTTCACAAATTTTGTTTTTTATGACAAGAGCTACAACTTTCCCTCAGAAGCTAAATCAAAATTCTTAACGATTTGCAAGATATCAGCCTGACACAATGATCACTTTTTTGCAAAAATAACACCGAGCCACCAAATGTTTGGGGGCCCATGCATAACTTTGGGCAAAACTGGGAGACACGGATCTTTTTTTCTGTCATTTATCACGTAGTGGTGTCCGTATATGGTTATATTGCCATTACCTAAAACATTACACACAGTGTATTCGGACCGCATTCCTTCTATACTTAGGCCGGAGCTGGCTTTACGGTCAATGGAGGTCGTTACCGCACCATGATCGATGATGTTTTTTTTTGAAAATATGGATAGAATTGATCCGAGGGAGAAGGGGTTTCGACAGGATGCCGCTACGTGCCATATAGCGACCGCAACCATCAATTTATTGAAATCAAAATTTGGCAATAAGTTAATTTCGAGAAATGGACCTGTCAATTGACCTCCAAGGTCATGCGATTTGACACCTCTCGATTCTTTCCTGTGGGGTTACGTGAAGTCACTGGTTTATGCTGATAAACCAGCAACAACTTTTAAAAAGGACAATTTCGTACTTTGTAATAAATGTAACAATAAATCGAAATGCTAAATTTGATATGGTAAATTATTCTGTCAACCCATTTGTTATTATTATTTAATTAATGGTTGTGGGTATTTTTTATATCTTCATTAGCGACTGACAGGCATGTGATAACGAGTTTTAGCATTTTTGTTTTTGCTAATAAATTACTACTATTTGTCTCTATTAAAAATCGGATAAATAAAGTAGATCAGATAACTGGCAACCCTTGAAGGCGATGTTGCCACATAAGTAATCACCTGACAAAATGTAAAGAATCACTGCAATGATTGCAAAATAAACACAATTCAGTATGAACAATAACACAAATATAATGCAATTAACTTTATTATGAATATTAACAAAATTCCACCAAATCTCGATTATATCATAAATGATATATTATGAATTTATTCAATAATCTCTGTTGCTACTGACACAGCGCGATATTGTTTTGGGAAATTCGTCAGCCACTTACTCATCACCTGTCATAATTTTCATATGTCATTTTTATGAATATATCAAGTCATATCTGCTGCCACTTCTGTGAGATAACATCAAGGGCTATAAAAAGAAAATCATTAATCAGTCATTACTATTCCAAAGAGATTAGAATGTGTTTAACAAAAATCGTGCAATGACGAAAAAATTTTGAAAATTGTTATTCAAATCGTGCAATAAAGCAAACATTTTGAAAATCGTTATTGAAATCACTTGGAAATGAGGAAAACATTTATGCCTTTAAGTCATAATTATTTCAAAATAATTTCAATATTTATGTCTTGAGTTCCTCGTTATTAGAGTATCGACTTAACATCAAGGTTTCGTTCAAGTTTTCAAACTCGTAAATCAATTGTTTATTTGTGATTTTAATTATTAACTCCGTTAGTGTTTTAATTAACATCTTCATTAATATTACCAACATTTACATGTTCATACATATCCATATGAATTCTATAGAAGCGATTAAGGGAAAATGTTTTATTATAACATTGTCTATACACAAAACGTGATTGATTTTTCAAATGAAAAGAGAACATGCATGTGCAAAATTATAGCACATATAAATTATAATATAAATTTTAAGAAAATTGAAGAAAAATTTAAAATGTGGAATTTTAAACCCCCATTACTTTGCAGCAGATGGCCATTTTGACATTTACAAAGTGACAGATTATTACGAGCCAGTTTATTTCGAGCTTCCCTCGTAGTTGAAATGAAATGCAACACTGCTCCCATCAAGTACCACCTGTTAATAGACTACTGTAAAATTTTGAGCAAGTTCCGTCATTTACTTTGCGTTTAACAGCTGTTCAACCCAGGCAAGATGTTTCAAAAGAAGTCATCCGATGTTGTTTGGCTCTCATTTTTTTTGTAAATGAAAAACTTCGATTCTGTTTTTTGATTATGTTTATTTGAACCTTTAGAATTTTATTGGTTAAGTTGAGAAGATGATATCGGCTAAATGGGCGCCGTCACAATTGATTACCATAGGGGCTCGTTTTATGGCATTTTCCATCACTTCGGCGAGAACTTCGGGCAACATATTCTCGCACTCGTGTCGAATGTTGACCTTGAGGGCTTCCAGGGTCTCGAGCTTGTTCACGTAAACATGGGACTTCAAAAAAACCCCACAAAAAAAGTCTCGAATGGTTAAATCGGGCGATCTTGCGGGCCAGTGCAAATCGCCAAAACGAGAGATGAGGCGACCCGGGAACGCCGCCTTCAGAATATCGGTTGTGGCTCGCGCAGTGTGTGCCGTTGCTCCGTCCTATTGGAACCACATATCCTCCAGTCCTAATTTGTCGAATTGCGGCAGAAAAAACTTGGTTAACATGGCCCTATAGCGCGCACTGTCCACTGTTGTCGTTTGACCCGTAGCGTTCTCGAGAAAAAAATTACCCGATGACTCCTCCATCATGAACAGCGCACCATGCAGTCACTTGGAGCGGGTGTAACGGCTCCTCGTGCATCACTCGTGGATTTTCGGTGCCCCAGAGACGATAGTTTTGCTTGTTCACGTACCCGCTGAGGTGGAAATGAGCCTCATCGCTCATTATGATTTTGGTGGAAAAATCGTCCACTTCATCCACGAGATTGAGGATGGCTTGGGCGTAGGTTACACGCTTTTGGCGGTCGACAGGCAGCAGCTGATGCACGGACTGGACTTTGTATGGGAACATGCGCAGGTCTTTGACCAAAATTCGCCATAGGGACGACCGGCTGATGGCTACTTGTATTCTTGTTTACTTGTATTCTACATCTGTCTAGTCCACAAATGTCAAAACAGATTTGACATTGGCGGCCATTTGCAAAAATGAGAGCATCTTCCAATAGGGTGGTCACTTTTGAAACACCCTGTACAACCTCGTGCATTTTTTTAAAAATGGAAACCTTAATAAATACTATGAGGACTCTGCACCATAGATTTCAACGGTAAGAGAAGTTGGTTTACTGACGTTTTTTCTGGTCACAGAAGTTCAAATGACGCTGAACACCCGAAAATGTCGGAAAAATCCGATCGAAAAGTTGATGCCATAGGCATTTCATATGTTAGTGTGGTTTCGATTTTAAATGATCAATTGGGTTTAAGAAAGCTGTCTGCAAGATGGGTGCCGCGTTTGCTCTCAATTGACCATAAACGAAATCTTGTGACAACTTCAAGGGATTGTTTGGAGGTGTTGGAATTGGGCTACGAATTGGAACCTCATCCACCATATTCTCCGGATTTGGCCCCAAGTGACTATTTCCTATTTCCAAACCTAAAGAGATGGCTCGATGGAAAGAGATTTAGCTCCCACGATGAAATTATTGATCAAACAAATGCCTACTTTAGGGACCTGGAAAAATAATATTTTTTGGAAGGGATACAAAAATTGGAGAAACGTTGGACTAAGTGTATTGAGCTAAAAGGAGACTATGTTGAAAAATAATTTTTTTTTGCAAAAAAACTGTGTTTCATTCAAAAAGTCACGGACTTATAGATCCGCCCTCTAGTACCTAGGTTTGGCCAGCTCATACGCTATGCCATGCCCGGAAATTTCCCTATACCCTGACACCCGCATGAGGTAAATATCGTTCAGCGGTGCCGACTCTGTAAGAGAAATGCGACAGTCCTGGGCAACTGTTGACTTTAAGAATGCTGATTTCAGGGATTTGATAATCGCCTGACTGTCAAAGAAGTCATTGACTCCAATAACTGCTGGACTATTATCCCTCAGCCAGTTGGCCAATTCCTTAATAGATAAAATTTCCGCCCGATACACGCTACAAAGATCAGGTAATCCATGAGAAAGAGACAACCCTAGTTCGCTACTTCGTATACCTCGTACTCTACATGATCATACATTTTTGACCCATCAGTGTAGCAATTCACATATCCTTCTGTACAAGGAACTCCATTGTTCCAGTAATTCCTTTCTGGTATGTGACTTTGTGGAATAATGATTCCGATTTCGAGTAGTTGACAAATGCAGCAATGCTGGAAGCACATTCCAGCACTGTTCCATTGCCTACTTCAAGCCAGCCCCATTGTACGAGTTGCCTTAACCTGATGACAGACGTAGAAGTAATCTGCCTGCCTATAACCGCGACCGTCAATAAATATAACATTACATTCAGTGCATCAGGGGAAGTGGTGAGCAGACAACCGTGCTGTACGTTGTCGCCATTCTCTGAATGCCAGTCGGAAGTGCTCTAAACCAAACTCTATATTAAAATCGCTATATCTGAAAAACTACATGACCAATTACACTGTGCAACAGTGGGTTTCGCGCCTTAACCAAACCAAAAAATTGTGAAAGGACTTGGACGTGGTATCACAAAACCCCGCTCGGGTTTGTCCTTATACGTAACAATTTTCTTTTACAGGCCGAAGAATATTTTGGACGTGGATAATAATACTTCAATAAATCCTAAACAGCTTGAAATATTGCATTACAATCTTTGACAATATTGTAGCTATTTCTCCATTTCACAATTCCCTCAAATATATTTCTAAGGAAAAGTACACGGTTAATGACAAGAGCTACAAGAGCTAATGACAAGAGCTACAAGAGCTACAACTTTCCCTCAGGGAGTAAATCAAAATTCCGAAAGATTTGCAAGATATGAGCCTGACAAAATGAATCAAAATTCCGAAAGCTTTGCAAGATATGAGCCTGACAAAATGATCACTTTTTTGCAAGAATGACACCGAGACCCCAAATCTTTGTTGGTCCATATAAAAGTGCATGACTTTGGGCTAAACTAGGAGACACGGGTCTTTGTTTTGGTATTTTATCACGTATATGGTTATATTTCCATGACTTAAAAAATTACACACAGTGTAACACTATCAAAAAGCTGCTCGTGTATTGAAATAATCAATGAAGAGAGTACGAGAGAGAGAAAGCAGAGAATGATTAACGCTTCACTTTGTTTGTTTGTTGGCATTCGAGTGAAGATAAATTTTGACTGTCTACTTTGGTTCATCGTTTTTGGCAATAAGATTAACTTGGAATGAGAACAATTTCTCTTTGTCCCTCTGTTATTATTTTACTCTCTACTAAACATAGGAACAAAAAAATTAAGTAAACAGTGCACCAAACACAACGTAATTTGTATCACAAACAAAGCTGTATTTGTATCACGAACACAAATATTATGCCATATTAATCATTGCGTCTCAAACATGTAATATTGAATAGCAAACACAATGCGTTTGGACATAAGTATATAATATTTGCAACAAACTGGGAAAACACGATATATTTGCGTCCAAACCAGAAAAAATTACAGATTTTTCAGCGTGTAGGGTTAAGGATCTCGTAAAATATTGTTATTGTTGGTCTTAAGTACTCTGTTTCCCATATATTTAAACAGGGTCCGGTGCGATCCAGTCTACAAGCTTACGACCTGTGATATACCCGTTCTTTCTAGGGTTAAGGATTTCGTCAACTATTATTATTTTTTAAATTTTTGTTATAGCCTTAGACCCCTTTCACACTCGGCAAGTTACTTGCGCAAGTCTCTTGCCCAAGTCTTGGTTTGTTGATGTCAGAGGTAAGGTCGGGATAGGGGAATACATTTTGAGTACAGACTTGCTTGTACTCGGAAAGTTGAAAAACTGACTTGCGCAAGTAACTTGACGAGTGTGAAAGGGGTCTTACTTGCTTTCGTTAGTTTTGATTGTTAATGTATTTCTTATATTATAAATTTTTTTATTTGACCAAATATTTTTTCCTCATGAAAAGATCAATCATTTACTAAACCTGTGCTAGTGTTTTGCTCTCTAATGCATTTCCTCGTCAATAACTACTAACAAAATCATACTTGTTGTTAACAACATCTCGAGTATTATAATTATAGCTTTTATACGATCCCCTAATTAATTATTCCATGGCGATATATGAAACCTACAATCAGCCAACAACTTAGAAATTTGCATTTTTAAACAAATCAAAATATTTCGAACAGCGAGTAATAAAAAAAACCGCATTAAAATATTGAATTCTATTTAAAATGGGCAACGAATACGAGTACTCGTACAAGATTGTCACTAAAGAATTTCAAATATGAAATCAAAAGTGAAATGTCGTCGTCGTCGCCGTCACCGTCGTCAACCATCAACGCCACGAGTATCGGCGGCAAGAAAAAATATAATTATAGCAAAAACAACAAAAAATTGAATTAAATATTAAATAGTTATAATTAAACAATAAAGACAAATTAACAGTAAAAACGATATCAATCAAAAATTACAAATCATCATATAAATCTTGAGCGAATAGAAATAGTCCCTGATTGATTGATAAATGGGATTACCTTTTGGTTGAGGAAGCAATAAAAGGTATTACGTTTTGCTCATTACTGTAAAGGGCGCCATACAAAACTTGTAACGAGTGATAGGGGATTAGGGTTAGCCCTACATTACAGGTGGTATTAGTGGGTCAATATTGGGTATGCGTAATAGCAAAGGTCTGTAGGCTGTATCTGTGCAAAATTGTAATCTTGTGGTTCACTTAGTTTGATTTTTGTTAGTCATATAACAGCTCTGTTTTTGGTGGATTTTTTTTTTTACCTAAAGCCCGGTATTCAGTTTATATGAAATTTTCGTTGCCATAAGAAATACGTGTATAAAAAATAACTAAAATTTCATGAACCGAAAATTCCGCTAACTTTTCATTTGCTTGGTATGCAGCTCTTTGCAAAAATTTCGTAGACAAATTCAAGTACAGGGTTGTTACGCTAAACTTATTTCGTACGAAAACAATTGTGTGATAATTGTTTGGGACCGTAATTTTGAGATTTCGATTATTTTAGTAAACAAAAGTAATAACACACGCGTCAAAAATAAAATGGAATCCAAAATGAATTATTAATGAAGAATTTGCCAGAGATATGTGGTAGCTCTCTGTAACAGAATTTTCCGTTCAGAGACAAGTGGCAAAATTTCTACGAAAATTTCGTAAGAACTGAATATAGGGATTAAGTCATAACGTTATTGAGAATATAAAGAGTGTTTCAATAAGGCCGCAGATTTTCTTTTATAAATAAAACACACCAAACTGTTTCGAAATCAGTTTTTTCCTCTCATCATGTTTTCTAGTCTATGGCATTTATGTTGAAAACAGAATATCAGTTAAGTGCCCAACATGACTCCTCTGGCAGCAGAAAATGGGGGTATCAACATTTTCCATAACATTTTGCATAGTTCGGTCTGTACATAATTTACAACGCGTATAATTTCGTTCATCATCTCTGGAATCGTGTCGGGCTTATTGGCATTATTGCATTATTTGCAATGCTAATGCTGCACAGCTTTGACGTAGATAACGCTGTGTGCTAACGCTGTGTGTTATTTGAATGTGTTGACTTTGTTAGGTTATACCCTACCCGTGCCTACAGATGTTGACACATCAATAAAGTAATATTTAGCTCACTGAAATAATTGTTTTTGTTTTACCATAAAGAGCGAAGACAAAAAGTATTGAATACTATATAGAACTTATTGCAGTCTTTCTCCGCTGTCATATACAGAGTTTGAATAAAAGAGCATAAACGAGTCTTATTATGTTTAAAATAATACAAAATAATTCAAGTTTCAAACGGCATCAATGTTTCACATCAAAATTATGAATGGACCATGTTATGACAAAAAGAGAGTAATACGTTTTGAATCATTCGCCAGATGTCGCCAATGCTTTTGAGTCATACAATTCGTTCCATGAGTTCTCTATACTATTCAATACTCTTTGGCGACGACGACCTGCTTGTTTGTTCGCTGCCGCTGCATCAATACCATTAGACTTATTTTCAGGCAGAGACTATTGTTGTAGAACAACCACGTATGTGATGCTAACGCTGTGTGTTGTTTGCATGTGTTCACTTTGATAGATTGCCCTACCCGTGCCTATAGATGTTAACACATCAAAAAGGTAGGAGGTGACATAATTAATCAATTTATCAAGTTGTTGTCTTCTTCGGCCAGGTTAATCAATTTTTGGAAAAATTCCATGAGAATTGGCAAACCCACCCTCTGGATGTTTGACCAACAAGCAGTTGATGCCAATTTGTAATAACATCATCATGAACCATGAGGCAAATTTCCCCTAAACGGATACACGCTGACAAATCTGTCTTTTTTTGTTTGGATGCGAATATAACGTGTTTGTTGTTGGTGGCAAATATAGTATACTTGTGTTCAAACACCTTGTGTTTGCTATTTAATATTACGTTTTGGAGACACAATGATGAATAAGTTAAAATGTATAATTCTTTGATCCAAATGTGGTATTGTTTGTTGAAAACTGCCGAAAAGAAAAAACGTGACAGATAACAAAGGAACAAAAAAGCAGCAGATCTTTAATTCATGAAAACAATGCTTGCAAATATATACATACATGGTTCCTGCAATATGTTACAGGGGCCGTTTTTTCCAGCGTGTATAAAGTAATAATTAATATTATGATAATACATGCATATGTATATCCAAATATCATGTTTTGAATTTATGGGATTTTGGGTATTTAAAAAAAAAAATTTGGGAGATTATATTTCTTGCAGTAATTTTTTCGCAAAGGGCCATAATGTAGTCTCGATATAAGTTTGTCTTTAATATGATGATACAAAATATATTCTATTATCATATTCCAAAATCTATGGTATTTTGGGGATTTTTGAAATTTTTTTAGGGATTTTTATATTTGGTGTAATTTTTATTACCCAACTGTAGGTTTCGTTGATTGAAGTTATTTATATAAAATTTTAATTCCTATTAAACTGACTGTACGGTTTTTTAGGTAAGTGCAGATACTGTAAAAGCCGCGGCTGGGATTCGAACTCACAGTCGCTGGACGATCGGTTCGATATTTGCGAAGCATCATGTTCAGTAGCGTCTAGCTCGGTTTTTGTCCGTGTTTCATTATGTAAAAATTTGTATATATAGTACAAAGGAAACTCATACTCAAAAATGGTAGTAGAGAGGATACAAAAAAAATTAATGAGTGTTCGAACTCACGGGCGATTTGTTAACACCTTTTTTTACACGGTTATCTGTTCGATTTCTATGAACCCATTAGTAAATGTTACATTGGAAAATAAAAAACAGCGTTCAATCATATGATGAGGTTTCAATTAAATAATATTAATACTTAATAAAATTTACAGGCCCAATGTTTTGGGCCTGTAATCTTTTTTATAGGCCTAGTGTTGTTAGTTAATTTGAAGAAAAAATACAAATTTTTTCTTTTTCAAAAATTCTTTTTATTCTTTACAAAGCGGCCGACACATGTGGCGTGATGAAAAAGAATTTTTGAAAAAGAAAAAATTTGTATTTTTTCTTCAAATTAACGAAAATCAGCCACTCACATTCGACTCAAATTTGGTTTCTCCAAGTCGAAATTTTCGTTCGCCTGACTTTATGTTTGTTCCTAAGTGACAGCACATTCGAAATAGAGAAACCAAAATTTGTACTGAAAAATTTTATGTTTTCATTCGACTTGAAACGACAAGATTGTGAATCACAAACCAACTTTCCTTCGTTTATAAACCGAACGAAAACTTTCGTTCGAGATAGAGAAACTGGCTGTTAAAAATATTTAAAGACAAGTGTCATTACTTTCTTTCTTAATACTTTTTGTTTTATGCCCATTAAATCAAAAAGAATGAAAAGCAAAAGACTCATTGTTACGTTCGTACATTGTTACATACATACATTGTTATGTTCGTACATACGCTACACAAGTTCACATAATTTTCGTTGCTGTCTTAATTTCTCATTTTTATATACGTATAACCACGTCATATTCTCTTTGCTCTGAGAGTGCTCCGCACCCACACAAGTCAACTATTCGTTGCCGCTACATCAGAGTGTGTTTTTTCGACAATCTGTGTTTCGCAGTCTGACAAATCTGTGTTCTATATAGGGGTGGGTCTCCCTTATCATTTAGAGGTATGAAAAATAGATGTTGGCCGATTCTGAGACCTACCCGATATTCACACAAAATTTCATACAAACCGGTCCAGCCGTTTCGGAGGAGTTTAACGCCAAACAATCTGTGTGATCGCAGTCGAACAAACTGTGTTTGGATGTATTCACTTTGTGAGTTAAGTCCCTATTCGCGCCTAACACATGAAAAATTTAACTAAAAAGTTAATCATCTCTTTTACTATTTGGGAAATAATCTCGTGATTTGATATTCAGAATTCAGTATTAATCGGAAGATATGAAATAGTCACTTGAGCTCACAAATCTGGTTGTTTGTTTATATTTACTATCGCGACCAGTTGTTTTACATTTTGCCAGTTCGTTGCCTGCCCACTCGCTGATGACACGTTTCTCCACTATCTTTAGCTGCTTAGGGATTCCATTGATTGTACTACTACTCGTTCATATTGTGTTTGGTAGTGATTTCGTTTTATTGTCAAGTAAATACCATTAGTGGTATTCATAATCCTAGCAGCTCTAGATAGTCTACATGCCCCCTTTGACGTCCGTGATTTTAACTTTTTCTAGTGGCAGAGATAATTTAAAATGTGTGTACAGTTTAGATAAGATCGGCATAAGTTTGCTGGCGATAAATATGCTTACCCCCATATAGTATATACTAAATACTTCCCCAGTTAGTAGAGTGGTTTATAAATTCAAAAAAATATATATATTTGTGAAGTTTTATTGTGTTAATTTTGAAACTGAGGACAGCACTTCTCTATCAAGCACCACAGATTGTGCAACATCAATGTCAAGTGGTGTTATGAGATAGACAAACGTCTTATCAGGTGGTTTGAGCAGCAAGATATATCTAGAAATTTCAGCTACACGCAGAGAAAAATTTCGTTCGGTACAAACGAAATTTTAGAGAACTAAACTTCGTTTGAGATATATATTTGCTGCAAATGAAAATTTGTTTCAAGTAAGCCATGACGTCATGGTGGTAGCACATTTCCGACTGGAAACTGGGTGTAGTAGAGTGACTAGGGCTCAAAACTCTATGCAGTTCAAATTTTTTTTTACAATTTTTGTTAAATTTTTTTGAAAATTTTTTGATTTTAGTCAAATTTTTGTACTGTATGATTGGGTTTGCACCCATGAACGAATTTCTCACATATCAAGTGCTGGGAGATGGACAGACAGACGTCTTATCAGGTGGTTTGAGCGGCAAACCATATCCAGAAATTTCAGCTACACGCAGGGAAAAGTTTCGTTCCGCACAAACGAAGTTCTAGGAAACTAAACCTCGTATTTATTTCACACCAACGACTATTTGTTTGGGATAAGCCATGCCGTCAAGGTGGTAGTACATTCGTCTAGAAACTGTATGTAGTAGAGTGACCCAGAATTAAATCTCGATAGATTGAAAATTTTTTTTAAAATTTTCAAGTTTTTGAATCTTACACCCATGAACAAACAAAACAGTGTTTGGATCACAAACATATATATTACAACATATTGCATTATGATATTATTAAACTATTGTGTCTCAAATATGTAATATTGAATAGCAAACACAATGTGTTTGGACACAATTACAGTATACTTTCGACAAGCACCAACACACATGTTATACTTGAATCCAAGCAAGAAAATAACAGATTTTGCGGCGTGTATACACGTTCCAAGCTCAGGCCCCAGCACTGTTCATGAAATTTTCGATGACATTTTGACCCAGATGTGGTGGCTCTATCTTACCGGTGACGCGTGGAATCTCGGCCTTGAGCTCTGGAATTGTTTGTGGTTTATTCGCGTAAACCAGAGATTTCACAAAATCCCGTAGAAAGAAATTGCACGGCGTTAAATCGAACGATAATGATGGTCAGTTGACTTCGAAATTTCAGCAAATAATTCGGTCTGGCAAACGTTGCTCTAATAAATTGGCTGTTTCATGCGTGGTACGGTAGGGGGCGCGGTCCTGCTGAAACCACATGCCATCCAGATCAATACTGTTCAGATGAGGCCACAATAACTTCGTTTATTGGGTCAATGTTAGAAACAATATTCTTAATATGAAATGATAATTTGACTACATACCATTTTTCCCCCGATAAGAAGTTGAACCCAGGACTAAAATTGCTTGAAGATGGTGACTGCGCATTCTTCCGCCGAGCTATGGAAGCTATTGCGTTAGGATAAACAATATTTCTACATGTGATGAAAATAAATTGTGCAAGCTCTTTTTGTACGTTTGCTCTGCATTGCTTAGGCGATACTGGAAGAATCATCGTGAGGACGTGTACTCTTCAAGAAGTTTTGTACTGTTGATAAGACGAGTCTGATTAATTGCTCAAACAGCAAATCGTATTCAAATTATCACGAGGAAGAATCATAGAATCTTTGCGACGACACAAAAACCGGCCACAATCATTCAAAATGTTTGCTGGAAAAAAAGGTAGTTCAAGTGTTCGTTTTACATATGGTCGCAAACGTTTACAATGTTTGACGGAAAAGTAAATTGCAACAATTCTAAGGCGAAAAGAATATTCGTTTACAACAATACAAGTGTCTTTAACAATCAACGATATTCTTTGTGGGGAATGTTTCAACTGTTGTGGTTAACGTTGAGAATACGTAACAAAAGGAATGTCTTTACAGCAAGCGACCTCCAAGCAATTCTTTTTCGTTGACCGTCTCTTTCGTCGGCATGTAAAAAAGTTCCTCTTGTCTCTCTTTCCTCTCTATGTAATGTTACATAATGAAAAGAAATTTTGCTTATTTTAGCATTTAAATTGACGTTTCCTTATATATATTTTCGCTTTACTGACTGACGTTCGTTTAATTATCAGTAGATTGTTGAATGTATGATTATCATTTGGATTTGGACTTTTGCTGGAACGCCGTGTTATTGTTAGAATCAACAATCGCATGTATTGACCTCTGTCTATATATAAAAGGTATTGATAAGTCGAAATTGTGTTTGTACTAGTATTAGTTTTAATTCCTAAATTATTCATATTTTCTTCTTCTATAAATTTAATAGCAAAGATTGTGATTTTTTTTTCAGGATTGCGTTTTGTTTGATTTCACTTATTAATAAACTGTTTGCTTAATAAATTTCTTTGCTTGTTCACATATGACAGAAAATGAAACGGTATTTACTGCTGGTAATGGGGGGTGAATGGTCTACATTTTTCTGATTTATGGAGTAGTGGGTAAATAATTTATTTTGTAACTATGTACAGTGCAAATGATGTTGGAGTTATTGAACTAAACTTTGTTTGCACTGCTTTTTTATCTTTAAGTTTTATGCAAAAAGTCACAAAATTTTGTAAAACATTGTGTATTATATCAAAATATATTGAAATTAGTTGTTTTTTTAATTTTGGAGATTTTGGGGATTTTTGAAAATTTTTTGGGAATTCCGATTTTTAGTGAAATTTTCACTAATCTATCAAATTTTTTGGCAATTCCGATTCTCAGTGCAATTTTGACTAATCTATCAAATTTGGGTTAAGAGAAAAATAAATCACTGGAATTAATCACAAAATACGTAATTTAGCAAAATATATTTGAGCCATTTCCTTCTGAATTTTGTAGATTTTAGGCTTTGAAATAAAAGACTGTTTTTATCCTTTAATAACACTGGAATTAATCAAGAAAATTTCTTAATGCAGTTTGCGAAATTTACAAGAACTATAAAGGGATTTCCAATAATGTATTGGTTGGTTGATAGGTTGAAAAGGCTGCAAGACAGCACGCTGTCTAGCACACTTAGGCTAAAGAAGCCCATCGTGATACCTGCAGTTCCCTCCATTGCAACAATTGACTAATCGTCTAGCCAATTTGCCCTTTCAATGAATTTGTCTATAAGACAGAATATTCCTGTAGAACTACGGTGCTAACTAAATATGTTCCGAATATCCTACTTCTCAGTCCTGCCGAAGCAGGGCAATCCAAGAGAAGGTGTTTCGTCGTTTCCTCGTTCTCTTCCATGCAGCATCTACAGAGAGTGGAGTATCTATGTCCCAATCTTAGGGCGTATTTTCCTACAAGACAATGTCCCGTAAGTGTTCCTATCATTGTGGATAACCTGACTCTCGGCAAGTTAAGTAGTTGCCTAGTCCTCTACCTGTCCACCTAAGGCCAGAGGACCCTGGCTTGTTTGCAATTTGAAGTAAGTCTCCCCTTGTCTTTTAACCTATTATCGGCCCACCGCCTGATCTGCAAACGGCAGGTAGAGACTGGCATACTAACACCTTCGTTTGCCGGAAGAACCTGTGCCGTAATGCCCTGTCTAGCTAACGCATCCGCTACGCAATTGCCTGGAATGTCGCTGTGTCCCGGTACCCAGATGAGCCTGATGTCAAAATACTCTGCCATCACCCTAAGTGATGAGTGACATTCTTTCACCGTCAGGGACGTAGCAAACATGGCTTCCAGGAATTTTATGGCAGCCTGGCTGTTTTTTGTGTAGATACATATTCTCCGGAGAGTTGTGACACTACTTTTCAGTAGTTCAGCAGCCTCCAGTATGGTGGTAATTTCCGCCTGAAATACACTACAGTGATCAGGCAGCTTCAAGGAGATATTTATATTGAGGTCCGGTGAATGGACCCCATAGCCAACTTTGATTAATCCGTGAAAAATCTGATACTACTGGTGTCCCCTTCCAGTGTCCCCTTCCAGTGTTTTTTTCCCAGGTATTCCTGTTCGGAATAGAAGTCCTTAGATTTGTCGCTGGTAGAAGGTATTGGATACAGTAGTCCGTTTTTACGGGAATAGATTTGATCCGGTGTAGTAATTAAGCTTGTCCGGAATGCCCCGATATCATGACGCCACAATCTCTGATTCTCACCAGTGATGTAGCGGCTGCCGATTCGGTCATGATATCAGGAGTACAGATGTTCAGGATAGCACTAAGTGCAGTACCTGACGTCGTGCCCATTGCCCCACTAACGCTAATCTGTGCTGATCTTTGAATTACCATCAAGAAATTCAGAAAATATTTCTTTTGAAGGGGCCTCCACCAAACTACGGTGCCATAGAGAAGTATTGGTCTGACTATTACCGTATAAATCCACATGGTGATCTTAGGAGACAGTCCTGCAGTACTGCAGCTTGAATGTGCAACAGTTTGACTCTTAATGTTAATTGCACCTAAAAATATGCCACTCTTACCACATACAAATGTTTGATTATATTGCGAAAGAACAATCGTAAACACATAACGCCACTATGGAATCTCACCACTAACGATAGGGAGTGCAGTATTTTTGGGAACAATCGACAACAGATAGCGTTCCTATAATAAGGTTCTGGAAACGGCTACGGAAATTTGATCTGATACAAAGATAATACAAATACCTTAGAGTGTACATTCGATTATTTACTATTTTTACCAGATGGCAAAGGCTCTCTCTCTAAAAAATCTTGTTTATTTCGATTCTGTTATTTGAATTTGAAAACATAGATTAATAGATGCGAGATGCTCCAACTCTCTCATCTGACGCTTCACTTTATGCTGCTTCCGGGAGGAATCGAACGCCTGCGGGCTGTTTTTCTTTAACACCAAAAAAAATCCGCAATTTTTACGTTTATGCATTCACGATGTTCATATATTTGTGTTTTGTTTATCAAACCTCGGCGGCAGAATTCTTCTCTTAAATCCAAAATTTGCAACTTCAGACGCTCCTTTCCCTTCAGTTAAAAAGTAAGGGCGAGTTAGAGCATCTCGTATAATATTAATCTGTGTTTGAAAATATCACATATAAGAAGATAATATAAAGATATATTGCTTTTGTTATTTTTTGGCAATACAATAGGCAAAAAAACGTGGCTAAATTGATTTTCCAATAGTTTCTGTTTTCAGGGAAATTTGCCCATTTTCACGTTTTCTACGCTACGCCATCCGTAAACTTTCCCTTGACTTTCAAATCCACCACTTATATTTTACCATCTAGAGATTTCTATCAACTTTGGATATCGCCAAAGAACTTAGAGGAACAATCGAGTACAGATGCCGCTGCTACGGATTCTCACCACTAACGATTAAGTCGATGTAGAATTTTTGGAAACAATTGATAACAGATGGCGTGCCTAGGAAATGGTTCTAGAAACGGCTAAGGAAAGTTGATCTGATATAAATAACCGATTGGAGCCAATTTCGTTTGTCCAATTTCCAACGCGTAAAAGTATACATTGTTGAGTTATGGTGTTATAGAGTAACAACTTAGTGTAAAGTGTCAAGTTTGTACTCTACAATAGAAATGAAGAGAACTGCTGTATTCATCGTAATTAAAAAGATATATTTGTGTTCTTAACGGGGAAAAAATAGCGCAAAAATAGACAATTAGAAACAAGTTTAAAAATATTATTTGCAAGTAACCGGCTATGCGGTTAATGGACCAGTATAAAAAAGGGGTTAACGTCTTGCTGATGCTATCAACAGTTTCCAATTCCGATTTATTATGGAACTTTATTTAAATTCTCTGAAATTTTTGAAATAATTACAGAAATATTTTTGAAAAATGGCTAAACTTGCAAAACATATTTAACTAAATCTGATGGTATAGAATTTCTGAGATTTTAGGTATTTTTGTTTTACTTTTGGGAATTTGATTGTTTTTCAATTATTCTGTTTTACCTGCGTCTTAATATTAAAGGCAACATATTAAGTAGTGTTTATGAGGATGATAATATATGCAAATATCACGTTTAGATTTTGGGTATTTTTAAATATATTTTAGAAATAATATTGCTTGCGGTATTTTTTTGTTTTAGTTATAAGCCATTATATAATCTCGCTCTAAATTTTTGTTTAATATAATGATAATATATTCAAATTATATATTCAAAATAAATTCAAACATGTTTTGATAATTATGATAATTGTGTATTTTTTTTGTCTATGTGTCATTATATGACAGTTTTAATAGAAGAAACGCAAAGTCAAAAATTTGAATTACAAACAAAAAAATTGTACTAAAGGTTCACGAATAAGAATGGTACTACAATTCTGATAAGTCTTTTTAAGGGGTGTCTCAGTAAGATTGCACGTTTTCATTTTAAACTAAAAGCCCGTATTTTTGAGATTGTTGTGATTTGTTATTGGATTGTAAAGAAGACATGTTGCGATTAAGTATGGAATAACAAGCCATTACACTTTTCATAAAATTTTCCATGATTTTTTCACAGTGATGTGGCTGAATCTCATCGATGGCGCGTTTTCTGGTTTATTCGCATAAACCCGAGATTTCACAAAACCCCGAACCCGCGATGGCATTAATACCACTTGCGGCTTCTAAGACTTCTCGAAGAAACTCGTCTTTTGCCATATCAAATGCTGACGAAAACAACCCATTATCAACAATCAATTTACCTTTCTCAGCATCTCCCACATCTTTGCTTAATAACTAAGCAAACAATAAAGTTAATCCATTTCTCCACTCGACATTTGTTTGCATCCAAAAAATTATTTAAAATTATATTTTGCCTTCGTGTCTGGCCTTCCTATTCCATTCATGCCCATTGAGTTCAGTAAGAGTATAATGTGTGCCCGCTGTCTTATCGGTTGAGCTTGGTGTTGTTTCCAATGCCCCTACTAGGTTTCGAGTATTTTCCTAATAATATGTTGCCATATTTGTACATATGTACTAGAGATGGGTGCGAGTCACGTGATTGTCGTGCAGCACGTGAATCACTGGTGATAGGGTCAAAATTTAATCACATAAGCGTGCATGAATGTTAGTAGCGACAAAAATGAGCGTGCGTGAATCCAATCTTTGCGTGAGGGCGTGTGCTTGAGTATTAATTTCGTGTGAGTCACGCATGTCTCTGAAATTGATTTAATTCCGATTTTCTTACTCCTGTATGAGCACATTTACTTTAGCATCAAATGCTTTATTTTTTTTTGGTTTTTTTGGCCTGATAGGGAATTAAACGGTGATAAACAAAAGGAAGTCCATATTTGCCGAAATATAGGCCTTCAAAACTTGAATGCACAATCGGGCATAAGTCAGCCATTTATTATCGGATCTGGTTAAGAGGGATATCAATATAAAGGCCTTTCTAAACTCTATACATCGGAGTATAAACATGGCTATTTTTATTAACCCATTTAGGGTTAATTTAAAGACAATTTTTAACCTCACTTTTTTTGATAACAATTTATTTAAAATAATCACATGAGGTAATTTTTGAAAATACGATAATTTAAATGGATATTTAAGAAAATATACTTTTTGTAAAATGATAAACTTTTTTTAAGAAAAAATGTTTTTTTATAGAATGTATTTTTTTTAAAATGTGTATTTTTATTCCCTTTTCGTAAGAGTATGTAATATATATTCCTGAGAAGGTTCCTTTTTAAAGAGAGGTACTTCTTTTATTAAAAGCTAATGCTTTTATTAAGAAATATACATACTATTTTTAAGAACCAGTACTTTCTGTAAGAAAAAACCTACGAAGAAGTCCTTTTTTTAAGAACAGATACTTTTTAGAGAGGTGGTACTGTTTTTAGGAAAAGGATATTTTTTAAGAAAATTTACATATTTTCGGAAAGGCTACTTATCTCTAGGAAAGAAAAGGTATTATATTAATTTTAAGAAAAGGAATTTTTGTAAAAAAATGTATTTTTTTAAAGAGAAGGAACTTTTTTGGAAGAAAAGGTTTTTTGTAAGAAATGTTTTTTTTTAGAATTGGTTCTTTTTTCAAGAATAAGTAAATTTTTACGAGTAGGTACTTATCTCAAGAAAAGTTATTTTGTTGCACAAAAAATTTACTCTTTACAGAAAGGTAGATTTTTAAGAAATGCCAATTTGTTGTAAGAAAATTTACTTTTTTTTAAAAAGAAGAATACTTTTTTTTAAGAAAAAGTACGTTTTGTCAGAAAATGTACTTTATTTAAGCAATGGTACTTCTTTTACATAAGGTATTTTTTTTAAGAAAAGTTGCTTTGTTTAAAAACATGAATAGGTATTTTTTTTTGAGAAAATTTACTGTTTTAAGAAAGGACACATATTTAGGAAAATTTTCTTTTCATAAACTTCTTTCACTTTGGCTTTTCTCCACTTAGCAAAATTGTCATTAAACAAGAAATTTCCCAACATATGTGATACATCTGGTTAATTTCTTTCTCTGTGAACCAAGTCGTTAGCCTAGACCCAAACCAAAGCAAAAGTAAACAAAATGGTTGATAATACTGGGTTGTAGCATAGTAGTGGTAAAACAAAAGTTGTTTAATTTTTTTCCATTTAGACTCCATCCCACAACATGCGATAAGGAACTTCGTTCCAAATAAAATACCTAATTATACAAGGTGGCGCAAAAGTAATCCTCCTATCAGAAAATGCTATAAATTTTGCGATTGGCCCCTAATGTCAGTTCTGTTTTGACATTTGTGTAGTAAACACATGCGAAATACACGTTAATAAACAATGTTACGCTACACTGCTCCAGAACGCGGAATATTGCTGACTATTTATTTGACCAATAATCGGTCGGTGACATTGGCACAACGTGAATTTCGTCGCAGATTTCCTGGCCGTCCAACGCCTACTGGTGAAACACTGCGACGTTTAGCCGCTCGCCTCGAAGAGACTGGCACAACACGAGATGCTGCCAGGCGTGCCAGACCCCGGAGTAGCCGTTCTGCAGAGAATATTGCTGCTGTAGCCGAGGATGTCATGGAAGCGCCGTCGACATCGACCAGACGACGTGCCACGCTACAGAGCAATGATCAACGAGTTCTTTATGCCGCAACTTGATGAATTGGGATTGGAAAACATGTGGTTCCAACAGGACGGTTCAAAGGCACACACTGCACGTGCCACAGCCGATATGCTGAAGGATGCATTTCCCGGGCGCCTAATCTCCCGTTTTGGCGATTTGCACTGGCCAGCAAGATCGCCTGATTTGACCGCTCCAGACTTCTTTTTGTGGGGCTTTTTGAAGTCGCGGGTTTATGTCAACAAGCCTCAGACTCTTGCAGCTCTTAAAGACAAGAATGTGAGGACCTATCGCCGGAAGTTTTGGCCAAAGTGATGGAAAATGCCATAAAAAGGGCTCAAATGACAATCAACTGTGGCGGCGGCCATTTACATGACATCATATTCTCGACTTGATGTAAAAAAAATTAAAAGACCAAATAAAAATAATCCACAAGAAGAATCAAAGTTTTTCATTTTTTTTTTAAATTACAGCCAAAAAACATCGGAAGTTTACTTTTGCGCCACCTCGTGAATCACGCGTGAATCCCGCGTGAATGTGAATAAGATCCAAGTTTGGTCACATGAGCATGCGTGAAGAACGTGAGTACCGCAAAAGTCATTCGAGTGTGATCGTCTTCCTTTCGTGAGCGTGCGTGAGAAGAAATTTACTCACGTGCCCATCTCTAGTATATACTACTATACTTGTTTGTTGTTGCTTTTTGAACTGATATTTTTCTGTGAGTGTGTGGTGCATATTTGAGTTTAGTAGTTCTATATGGCCAGTTCCCCTAAAATTGTTAGATTCAGTTCAGTTTTTACAGCCGTTGTTAGCGTTGGCACTGACTACCATCAGTCGCCGCGTGTCGCAATCGCAGTCTTTGTCATTATCGCTATCTCGTGGTGGTTTCGTACACCGAAAATCGTGAAGACCTTTTCGTTGTTTTTTTGCTTAAGAATTGTGAGTAAAGTCCGGCATTTGAATATGATGACCAACTTCCACCATAATAATATGAAAGTAAAATATCGGAATATGATTTGATAAAATTAATTCATTGGACACAAAAGTTGGAACTTTTGTATGGAAAATTTAAAGAAAAATTAACGTTTCTCTGAAAGCAAAATAAAATATTTCTAAGGATTTTGTTCAAATTTATATTCTAAAGGAGAACACGTCAATTTAATGTTCCGATATTTCATCAAGAAATGCAGTTTTATATCAAAATAATTCAGAGTCAGACTGTGTTCGGTGAAAGTGAATCTACGTGAACTCTACATAAACAAAATTTGTATTTTGTCATTTAAAATTTAAAAAAATTTATCAATTGAAATTCATAAATTTGAGTTGAATATAAAAATCATCAATAGAAATTGAACAACTCCATTTAAATTTAAGTTGCATGCATCAATTAAAATTCCAAAATTTCACCGAATGTTTAAAATTGTACATCAATTCAAAAGACATCAATTGAAATTTCAAAAAAATATCAAACGAAATTTAATAAACATCAAGACAATAGAAATCCAAAATACGGACAATAATAGTTCTTGGTGCAAGATATTTTGTGGCAAAATTACAAGATATGGAGGTTAGCGACATGTTTTCATAAAGACGATACCACATCCCGTGAAACAATTCAATTGCATTTAATCTTGTGTGCATTTTGAGACATCCTAGTGGAGTTGGGTAGCTCATGAACTATATAGTTCATTTAGGGTGACCAGACATGAATCTCAGGAACATAATTGGAGTTGTGTAGTTCATGAACTATTTAGTTCATTTAGGGTGACCAGACATTACCAACACGAACATAATGTACATGTTCGATATTGCAAGTATTTTCGTACTTGATATATCCGGCCCGCTTGAATGAACGAGATCGAGAACTAGTGAACGAGTTCGACACAAGTCTACAATTGAGTCTACAAAGAACTTCAATTATAATTTAAAAAAAAAATCAAATGAAATTTAATAGACATCAAGACAATAGAAATTCAAAATACGGAGAATAATAAATCATGGTGCATGATATCGGGAGACGATAATCCAGTGTTTTGTGGCAAAAGTGCAAGATATGCATGTGAACGACATGTAGTTTCATCAAGACGATGCCAATTGTCATGCATCCCGAGCAGCAATTTAATTACATTCAACCTTGTGTAAATTTTGAGACACCCTATTGAAAAATCAAACAGAAGTTAATTTAAAACAAACCAAAGTTTTGTTTCAATCAAACTAAAGTAGTTCGAATCAAACTAAAGCATTTTGAATCAAACTAAACTTCACGCTGAAAAATTTGTCTTTTCTTGTTGTTTGGATGAAAATATCACGTGTTTGTAGCTTGTTGCAAATATAGTATACTTGTGTCCAAACACATTGTGTTTGCTTTTCAATGCAACATGTTTGGGACACAATGATTAATAGGTTACAATATATGCATTTATGATCCAAATGTTGCTTTGCTTGTTGAAAACTGCTAAAAACAAAAAAGTGGCAGACAATAAACAAACCAAAAGGCGAAACCAACAATGATTGCAAACATGTCAAACAATGTGCAATATGTTGCTGGGACTGTTATTTTTCAGCGTGTAATTTGAATCAAACTGAAGTATTTTAATCAAACTACAATAGTTTGAGTGCAACTAAAATTGGCGGTTGTTGGAATTATTGACTGATACAGTTCCTCGCATAAGTTTCATTTAGAGTTGGGTAGCTCATGAACTATATAGGTTATTTAGGGTGACCAGACATGACCCTCATGAACATAATCTACATGTTCGATATGGTGATTATGTTAATGATTGTTAAGTTCGGGGACTGTAAATGAACGAGTTCGAGAACTAGTGAACGAGTTCGACACATGTCCAGTTTCATTAAAAGTTTCTAATATACATATGTGTATACGATTGATGATCTACGGATGGTACCAATTCTGATGCAGTAGTTGGGTAGCTGATAAAAAACTTGTTACGGAGTTCGGAACTAGTCAACAAAAGACTCCCATTTGCCAGTTACAAAAATATCTCTGCCTGAGTTAGCTTGTAGTTTGAACTTCTCTTTAATTAAAATGTAAACTATAGTTAAAATCAGAGCTCGAAATAATTGGTCTCTCTCGTGCTCGTTGTCTGAAAAAAACACTCATCCACTGACACGATGCGAAACTGTCGAGAAAAGCCTGGAAACTTCGTTCTTCTTTGGCTTGCTCTTCGCTTAACCGACGAGCGTTTTTGTTCGCTCGCTCGGTTCAAACGTTCTCTCGAGACACTTTGCTTTGCGCCTTATCCTCTTCTCCTCTTTAATTATCCTCTTCTCCTCTTTAATGATTTGCCTGTGACGAAATATCTAAGGCAACCGCAACAACAAAAATAAAGATCTTTTTTGCGGACAATTTGCTCACTTACTGATTCTCAGTAGCTGAGCTACGAACGGTTCTGTTCGAATCAAGCGGTCAGAAGCCCATGAGCGAGAACACAAACGAAACGGAAAAGAGGGTTGCTGTTTAGACACTGAGCGATTTCGTCTTATTTTTTTGGTCTTTTGAGTGACCAGACGCGCAGAAAAATTTGTTTGATCATATTTTTCGAGGTCGGGTTTAAATCAAACTCAATAGCCAATGGTTAGTACAAATCTAGGGTTGGGTAGTTAATAAACTGTATAGTAGTTCATTTAGGGTGACAAGAAATTACCCTCACAAAACTAATAATGCCGATGTTCGATATGGCAAGTATGTTCATGATTGTTGTGTCCAGACGCTTTAAATGAACTAGTTCGACACAAATCTATATAAATGTGTGAATTATGACCCAGCTCGTGCACTAGTTCTCGAACTAATGCAATTAAAGTGTCCGCTCATAATCAAGATGCAAAACAACGTAACTACAATTTAAGTTTTTTTGTAGATTTGTGTCGAACTCGTTCATTATTTCTCGAACTAGCTCATTTCACGTACGTACGCGCCGTATCGAACATGTGCATTACGGTCCTGAAGGTGATGTCTGGTCAGCCTAAATGAACTAAGTAGTTCATGAACTACCCAACTCATTGTAAAGAATGTGGTAGTATTTTCATATATAAGTTACAACAAAAGAACTTTCCTTTATATCGTATAAGTTACAGTGTTTTTGTTAGTTACGATATTTTGCATTTTAGCTGACGATATGTTTGACCAAACCCTTACTAAACTCTGCAACTCTAAAAATATTAATTGAAATAGAAAACAGCCGCAAGCATCTCTTCGTGTTCTCTTGATGAAGATGATGAGTTTCATCGATTTTGAGTTGCTTTTGAAATTTAATCTTTGGTTAAACCAATACGGACAGAACTAAAAGGGAATACGTATTTTCGTTCGATGCGAACAACATAAAACATAATTTAACTGTCATTAGTATCAATGAAACTCTATTTAAACTTAGTTTGCTGCATGGTCTATAATCGCTATATCTTCTTTGGTCTCTCTTTCTACATCATTTCCCTAGTACCTATTCGATCAGCTGTGCCATAGAAACCTCTTCCTCCAAAAATACTTTGCTTCGAACTCAAGTAGTTTGAATCAAACAAATTTAGATTAAATTAGAGGTGGGTAGCTCATGAACTGTATAGTTCAATTAGAGTGACCAGATCTGAACCTGACGAACATAATATACATGTTCGATATGTTGATTATATTTCTGATTGTTATGTCTGGGCACCTTAATTGAGTTCGACCTAATTCTAGTTTAAATAAAACAATGCAGTCGTAATTAGACTTGTGTCTAACACGTTCACTGGTTGTTGTACTCGTCCATTTAAGGTGCCCGGACTTAACTTGTGCCGAACTCGTTCACTAGTTCTCGAACTCGTTCATTTAAGGTGCCCGGACATATTAATCACTAACATACTCACCATATCGAACATGTGCATTACGTTGGTGGGAGTGATGTCTGGTCACCCTAAGTGAACTGTGTAGTTCATAAAGTACCCAACTCTAATGGTTATTTCGAATTTGTTGTACAAATAATTTGTTTAGAATTTAGTTTAATTTGTAATTGTATCGATCAGAATTTGAGTGAATCAAATATAAGTAGTTGCAGTAAAACGTGCATGTCGATCTTAAATAAATTTGACTATAAATCAATGAGATTGATTAAAGTTGTTTTTTCATTTATTATAAATTTATAAAAAAAAAATCCTACAAATTCTTGACAACATTGTCGTTGTTATTTTATCAGTCTCCTCGGAATTCAATATTCAACCAAAGTTGTTGATTTTGTTAATTCTTCGACCCATCATCAGCGCGCCACAACACAAACACTGAGCAAAAAATGTCTGTTTATTTTAAAATTTGGCAATGCTAAAAAATAAACAAAAACTTTGACACATTTTGTACATTAACATCGTTTCAAACTTGTCAAGTGTCTACGTAAATGTCTTGTTAATTGTATTTCAATCACATTTAATATAAAATATTTATTTTAAAGCACAACAATAACAACAATTACATTGCGATTCAGTACAATATGTCTACACAGTCCAATGATTTATGATAAGAATTGGGGTGCGGAGATTGTAGAAAAAAGTAGCAGCAATCAACTAATCTTCTCAGAAAGTAAATGGAAGCAAAAATAATAAAATCAACAAAAAAACAACTGAATTCAAATTTAACATTTTTTGCTTTAAGCTTTTTAATTTCTGTAATAATTTCAGATAAGAGTTGTATTTTATTAGAGAGATTTTGTACAAGTGGGTGGAATAAGTTTTTTGATATTTAAAACCAAATATTTTTAAGAAGAGGAACATGTTTTCCTTATTAGATATTTGTTATTTTGTTCACAAGAACTGCTCTGACAGACAACCCAATACTTTTTACTAAATCGAACATGTGTGACTAGAATGGTGTAGTTTAGAGTTCATGAATATGAACATGAACAATATAGTTTATTTAGGGTGACCAGTAGACTTGTGCCAATCTCGTTCAATAGTTCTCGAACTCGTTCATTTAAGGTTCCCTGACATGACAATCACGAACATACTCGCCATATCGAACATGTGCCATATGCAACATGTCGAAGAGTAAGCGAGTAGGCAAACTGTGTTTAAATTATTTTCGATTAATACAAATGCCTTTTAAATTATGTTTTCACTAATTTTTGATTGATGCTAATGACTTTTCAGTTATATTTGATGCAAGTTCTGTCATCTCCATCTCAAAGTCTATGAAATCTCTACCTCAGTGATATCCATTGAAATACTTACAGCTGTTGCACATTCTTGGTATACTACTACTCTATGGTAGAGTTGGATAGGTCATAAACTATTTATATCGTTCATTTGGGGTGACCAGACATCACTCTCACGCACATACAACACATGTTCGGTGCGGCGAGTATGTTCGTAATTGTTATATCCGGCCACCTTAAATGTATGAGTTCGTGAACTAGTGAAACATTTCGATACAAAACAACTATAATGGAAAAAACCTAACTTGAGTTGGATCCAACACGTTCAGTACTTCTCGAACTCGTTCTGTTAAAGTGCATGGACATCTAGCATATAGATTATGATCATGAGGCTCATGTCTAGGCATCCTAAATCAATTATTAAGTTCATGAAATACCCAACTGCGTACTCAACCCTAGGATCAACTCTACTTGAGGTCAAACTTACTGCCAAGTTTAATACGAACATCGAAAGCAAGCAGCTGTTCACGTAGAAATGGGCGCAGCGGCGGCAACCACAACAAGCAAACAACTACGAACTATAAACGGCACACAACTACAATTAGAATATTTCCTTATAACAGTCAGTTTAATTTCGCAAGAATTAACTTGTGGTGTTAAACGACAATTTGAATTTTGCATAACAACAGCCAGGCGAAATTAAACACGCTACAACACCAACAGCCAGCCTAACAGGTTACAGTACACAATACAATAATAACAACAGCACCTCAAATTTCCTAAGAATTGAACTCTGCACAGCAGTAGCGTGGTCAATTTCACAATAATTATTACTAGCCGCCGCCGCCGCCACGTTAGCCGACCAAGCCGCCGTCGCCAGGTTAGCCAGCCACCTGTTTCCCAGACCCCTACACCGCCGCTGAAGCAGAAACAATCGGCGTTGACCTCTAGTTTACACTAAACCCAACGATAAGTCGATACCTAGTTCGCGTACTCGTACAATTTCGGAAATGTGAATTATACTCGTGAGGGTCATTTCTAGACACCCTGTATCAATTATAAATTTCATGAACTAATCAACTCAGTACTTAACATGGGGGTCTCAGTACTTAACATGGGGGTCTCAGTACTTAACATGGGGGTCCAGCTGATCGACTCTAAAGATGAAAATTGAAAATACGAATTCCCTTTTATTTCTGTTCGCTGTATGTCCAACCAACGATTAACATACAACAGCAACTCGAACTCGATGAAACAGCCTACTACCTCGTCTTCATCGAGAGAGTGTCAAAAGAGGGATGACGACTGTTATCTATTGCTCTATAGTTTGTTTGATAGTAATGACACCTGCGATATGTTGCATCGAACGAATATACACAGTTCCTTTTGGTTCTGTTCGTTTAATGCCCATCTTCTGATATCAACTTCAAGTCAATTAAATCTCCAACTACAGCAGTGTCCATACGAGAATGTAAAACACCCATTAACATGTGATCCAATTTGTTGATAGCGCTTCAAACTCCTTCAATCAATCAGTTCGAGAATCAATGAGTAGGTAGGACACAACACTAGTTGTAAATAAAATACTTTGTAAGATTGACGAGCTATCTTGGATGCGCTCAAGGTATGTTTCGAACTCGTTCAATAGTTCTCGAAAATAATCGCAACATCGAACATGTAGATTATGGTGAAGGGGGTCATGTCAGTTCACTCTAAATGAACTATATAGTTCATGAACTACCCAACTCTAGTAGACTTACTGTGTCTCGAACTCGTTCAATCAAACAGTTAAGGCATCAGTGAATGATCTGGACGTTACACAAGTTGCAACTCAAACTCGTTGCGGTTACGATAAGACTTGTGTCGACCACGTTGACTAGTTCTCGCCCGGACATAAGAATCACAAATATAATCGCCATATCGATTATGTATATTATGTTCGTACGCATCACGTCTAGGCACGCTAAATCAACTATGTAGTTCACGAACTAGACTTGTGTCGAACCCGTTCATTTAAGGTGTCCGGACATATAAATCAGGAACATAATCACAATCTCGAACATGTAGATTATGTTCGAGAAAGTGATGTCTGGTCACCCTAAATGAACTATATAGTTCTTGAACTACCCAACTCTATCATGAACTACCCAACACTCGTGCACTCTCTGTGTCTCGAACTCGATCAATCTATCAGTTAGAGAATCAGTGAACGAGTTAGACCTTACACAAGTTGACTCAAACTCTTTCTGGGTATGATTAGACTTGTGTCGAGCACGTTGACGATTTCTCGAACTCGTGGATTTAAGATCTCCGGACATTAGAATGGCAAATATAATCGCAATATCGATTGTGTACATATATTATGTTCGTAAGGATCACGTCTGGACACCCTAAATGAACTATATAGTTCATGAACTACACTTGTGTCGAACTCGTTCACTGGTTCTGGAACTCGTTCATTTCAGGTGCGCGGACATATAAATCACGAACATAATCACAATATCGAACATGTGCATTATGTTTAGACTTGTGTCGAACTCTTTCACTAGTTCTCGAACTCGTTCATTTATGGTGCCCGGACATAACAATCACGAACATAATTGTCATTTCGAACATGCGTATTATGTACGTGAGGTTGGAGTCTGGTCACCCCAAATGAACTACCCAAATCTATGTTCGTGAGGTTGATGGCTGGTCACCCTAAATTAACTATATACTTCTTGATCTACCCAAATCTATCATGAACTACCCAAATTGTAGTGCACTAACTGTATCTTGAACTCGTCGAATCTATGAATTAGAGAATAAGGAAACGAGTTGGACCTTACACAGGTTGCAACTCAAACTCTTTATAGTTCTGCACAGACTTATATCGAACACGTTAACTAGTTCGCGAACTCGTTCACTTAAGGTGACCGTACATAATAATCATTATGATCGTTAGGGTCATGTCTGGTTACACTAAATGAACTATATATTAGTTCGTGAACTATCCAACTCTAGTCATGATTGATGAGTTGGTTTGGATCCGCTTAGAATCAAATTTAAATTCTTAGATAATTTAAATGTTGATACTTAGATAATTTAAATTTTGAACTTCAAGACGAATTTGACATCTGTAACGAATTTCAATTTTAAATTCTATTTGCGTTCTTAATCTTAAAATGTGAATCAATTTTGCAGAGAATTGTATTAAATTTGACAATCGATCTCAGTTGGCATAGAGTAAACATAGAATAGAGAAGTTTATTCTGTCAATACTTTTAACTTCATTGTTATGGTTGCAACGTTGGATGTTGGAATGCATGGGTTCAATAATACCAGATAGAGGCATTAGTAAAAAACATTTAACAATACAACACCAACGGCAATTCGTGTTTTTGTGGTAAAATAGTTGTGTTAAATACAACACAAATGAATATAAATAGTAAAAGTAAAAAAAATGCAACATAGTAACGGCCCTTTTCATAAGAAGTTGTAGGAGGTGTGAGAGACAGTTTATCATACAAAAAACGTCTCCGCAACCTCTCACAACTTTTTATGAATAAGGCGGTTAAATTTCATAGTTCAATATAAGAAGAACATGCAAGAGTTAAGTCAACAGTTCTTGCTCAAACCCATGACGAAGAGTGTGAAATGAATCGTCAGCTGAGAGAAATGGTCTCTCTCTTCTAAGTTACTCTATGACAGTTGATTGGACATTTTATTTTGAGCCTTTGTCTTCATGACATTTGCCAAGAATCCTGTGTCTTTTACTTTTGTTGCTGATAATTTTTTTATGTTCTGATTTTTGAATTGTCTTACTACTCGTAGTGTAGTAATCACCACAATTGCAAAATGTGTTTATTTTTTTTATTGAAGTGCGTGGAAATTATTTTGCATATATTTTTTATTGCATTCCAATGTTGACGCACTTTGTCACGATTAATGGTGTGGTTCGACATCATATCACTTGACTGCTTACTCGTTGGTTCATCATCGATCAATTTGCATTGGAGGAGTCAAGTTTTGATTTGCTTTGCCACTATTATTGACAGTTGGCAAGCGTGTTATTGATAGGACAATTGTGTTGATACAGTTATTTCGCAAATGTTTGTGGAAATAGAGTACGATAATTGACTTTATTAATTGAACTTAGTTGCATTTTGGTTTGATATGACAACATTCATCATTATTCTAGGTCAGTGACTTGAAGTAGTACTCTCTACGAACGGCTGCGTAATGTTGTTTACAAAAAATAGATTTTTATAGGGATCATTTAAATAACATCGATTTGAATCGATTTGAATGAATATTCGAACTTGTTCAATTAAAGTTCTCGGACGTAACACAAAAATACACGCAAAGATAAATCTCAGATTATTGAAATGGGGGAATGTAATTGCGAAAAAGAACATGTGTTGAATCAATCAACAAATAAATATAGGTGCACAGGTATCCATCTTGTTACCGAAAATAAGTTTTGTTAATTCTCATCCTATTTAATTATGACCCTCGTTAAAAATTCTCCACGTTTTGTACTCTATCTCTGCTACTCACTTCCCCACTTCCCTTCTTTTGTATTCACTTAGCGCCCTCTGTTGTTTGATATTTGTAAATATAATAGTAACACTATTTAATGCCCCTAATTATCAGCAAATATTATTAATTATTTTTAAATATATAAATATATTATAAAAATAAACAATTAATTTTATCGACTCAATTCGATTTGAAGCGTAAAGAAAGAAAACAACCGCCAGTAATCGTCGGTAATGAGGCAACCCTTGTAAACGCATCAGTGTTGAATAAATTCATTTCAATTTATATTGACATAAAGTCTGTTTTAATATTTGTCTATAATAAATAAACAATAAAGTTTCTGTTAAAAAAATATAAATAAATAACAGACCTATTGCGGGTATAACTGGAAAGCAGCGACAACTTTGTAACAAACACTTTAAGTACTATCAGTATCAGATGAGTAAACATGGATACAATTAATGGCAGCAGCACAGGGTGATTGAGAACTCAATTAGTTAATATTTATATAATGTGCAATGAGACCATACATGGGGTAAAATAATTATATTACAATTATAAATTGTAGTTTAATTTGAATTTCCTCTACAAATGCAAATACAAAAAAAAAAAATTAAAAACCATTGAAAATTGTACGTATTTTCATAGTATTGCCTTCATATCTGGCAGTTTTGGTTTTCAAATATTTTATACAGTACAGGTTCATGAATTTGAAACAGTAAAGGTTTATGAATTCGAGATTTTCAAATATTGTATACAGTACAGGTTTATGAATACGATACAATATCTATCGTAGCCACAAACCTCTATATTTAAAATACTTTAAAAACAGAATTGCCAACAGTCAAACAAATTCAAATTATCGAAAGTATTTCCACAATTCAAAACAATAGACAGACGATTCCACAACCTACAATTTCATTACCTGAACAAATCGAAATTCAAAATTTTTATTGTCATTTCCAAGAATGGTAATTCTAATACAAATTAAAAAATCCCAACACTGAATGAGACACGTAATGCTTCTAAGTAATTAAGGGTTTAGTGGGTAGAGACATCTTTCCTGTGTATTTTCATTGCCAATATAACGGTGACGGGAGGCAAACCCAGCCCACCGTGGACCAGGCAGAAGAATCCCTCCGTATCCTTGGTGTTACCAACTGGCGAGAAAAGGCGAAGGATAGAGCCAGTTGGAAGAATATGTTGAAATTTGTTTGTTTAATTAATATGTGTAAGACGTCTGACCTCATGAGGTTGTAATGTAGGCAATAAAAAGGGTAGAGAGATCAACTTGAAAACTTTATTATTTTCATAATTTTAATAATTCCAACCCCGCGAAGTTTTTGGTCTACTGATTCAACGCACCTTTACGTGATTGCAGCACAATTTTTGTACGTCGAATATCTTCGGTATTTGTCAATATTATGGCCCTTGGATAGTTTATGACCTTTAAACATAGTTAATTTATGTTACCCAGACATGACCGTGAGGAACATAATCTACTTTTTCGATTTGGCGATGCATTATTGTTGCATCCAGTTACCGTAATTGAACAAGTTCGAGAAGATGTGAAAGAGTTAAACCCAATTCTAATCTCTATAGCTCATAGTATTAGAATTGGAATAGACATGGGGGAAGCTTGAGTTATTTTAATATTTGAGTTATTGAGTTATTTTAATATTTGTGTCGATCTATCTACGTATATTACACTGTGTGTAATTTTTTAAGTCATGGAAATATAACGAAATATAATTTTGATAAAAGACAAAAAAAAGAAAAAAATCCAAAAATTGTGAACATATTTATAAAATCAAACAAAGTTCATCTTCAAGGCCAAAATCGCAAAAAACTAAAAAAATTTCAATTTTTAACTTTTCTCCCCTGTTCAGGTCCATAGGTAGCAAACCGTTCAAAATTCAAGGAAACAGTCAACTAAAAGAATGTATCTAAGATCACAGTAAATAAATTTCTAGAATATATGAACTTCCTAGAAATGATTCTGAACACAAAAGTGAAAAAGTGAAAAATTTCCCCAAAATTTTTTAATTTCACTGTGTGAAATTTTTTGAGTCATGGAAATATATCCATATACGGACACCACTACGTGAAAAAAAACAAAAAAGAAAGACCCGTGCCTCCCAGTTTTGCCCAAAGTCATGAACTTTTTTATGGGGCCCCAAAGATTTGGGGCCTCGGTGTCATTTTTGCAAAAAAGTGATAATTTTGTCAGGCTCATATCTTGCTAACCGTTTGGAATTTTGATTTACTCTCTGAGGAAAAGTTGTAGCTCTTGTCATAAAGAATAACAATTGTAAACGCTACCTAAATGGTGTTATGAATTATTCCTAGGAAGATCATATGTTCTAGAAAGGTGTTTTTTGGGGGCCCATAAAAAGTGCATGAAACTGGGAGACACGGGTCTTTTTCTTTTTGATCTTTTATCACGTAGTGGTGTCCGTATATTATTATGTTTTTTCGTGTTGCACTGTGTTATTCAATGTGATTCATATTAAAATGTGACTGACACCAATGTTGTCTAAACATGAACCCGTTTTCAAGATAGAGCTATTACTTTAGTATTGTTTTTATTTGTGAGAAAATACCAACATGTATCGAATTTTCTGCCTACTTTACCTAGTTATTGTCAGCAGTAAAAGGTGTTAATAGTTTGTGATTTGTCTTCGAATCGATAACTTATGTAAATATCAATGAACACATCTCTAAGTGAATGCTCAAATAAATTTATTAATCAGCCAGACAAAAAAGGTGATAATTTACTTAAACGGACAGTTAACCGTTGTGAATAATGATGATATCTAAATAGAAATGAAAAAAATACGTAATGTCTAACAATTCGAAATGTTAAATAAAAGTTAAATATAAATAAATAAAAAATATATTAAAAAGTTTTTAAATATAAATTTATAATTTTTTTGGAGATTTTGAGGATGTAGGGGTATTTATGTGGCTACGTTAAATGTTGACTAAATGCCATTTTGAAAATTTCCCAAAATGTAACGAATAATTAAAATTATTTTTTTAAATTTTTGAATGTTTAGCAGTTTTTATGAAATTGTATCAATAGAACATTTGAAATTATTTTTTTTAAAAATTTTGGAGTTCTCGAAAATTTTCCGAGATTTTAATGTTTGGGGATTTTGGGACATTTTGAAAAATTTCTGGGAATACATTTGTAAGTGTGTAGAATGTATTTAGAAAGTCGAAACTTTCAAAAAGTGGCTTCAAAAAATATTGGAAATTTTGGGAGTTTTCAAAACATATATGTATATGGGAATACACCGAAGTTGTTAAATTGTTAAAATTTAAGAAGAAGTGGCCTGTTCCGTTTAGTTAACTATGCGGTTAATATATTTTAGGTTTATCCCGGGAAGTCGGAATGATGACCTCGCCCATAGTGTTGGGTTCAACTTGGTAATAAGTTCCCCAGCTAGTTCATATACTTACCAACATAATTGGCATTTTAAAAGTAAAGATTGTACTCGCGGCTGGAAATTAATGCGCGTACTATTAGAACTCTAGTCTCGAGCCGATTATTCGATTAACCGCAGATCCCACCATCTTAGAGTGCATCATAGTTATCTTTTTACTGGTGTTATTACCTTTTCTCTCTCAATATAATTAGCACTCCTGGTATACTAGTAAAAAGTCAGCAAGTGGTTCGCCCAGCAGTACCATGAACTATGATTTGCTGATTTTATGTTTTTCTTTGGAACGACGAATCTCTATACCTTCATGTTCTCCTCCTATTTCGGAAAAATGTGGTAAAATGCTCACAGAATTAGGATTAATTTAGAATATACGTAGAGTTATTGTTTGCAATTATGGGGATTTTTCAATAAAATCTAGGAATTCCCTAAATCTTTTAGAATATTGATATTGATATTGTTTGGAATTTTTGGGAGTTTTTAAGAAAGTCTAGGACTTCAACTGAATCTAAGAGAATTCATGAATTCTTCATTAATTTAGAAAAACCTGCGATTGCAGACAACTCTACGATCCTCAAAGATTTCAAGGTACATATCTAAAAATCTTAATCAGTTTCGATACACTGATTGTTGGGAATTTTGGGGATTTTTGAATAATATCCAGGATTTTATTGAAAGCTATAAGTGTTTTAGAATTCCTGGTTAAATATTAGAAAACTCAACGATTGGAGAAAGTTTTGCCTTCCATGGAGATGCAAAGAGAAATAGTTAGGATTTTGAATATTGATATTGTTTGGAATTATGGGGATTTTTTTATTAAAGATTAGGAATTCATTTGAATTGATGGACTTTTATAACTCTGCTTACAATTTTAGAAAACGCTACGGTTGCAGAAAGGTTTGCGATCCACAAAGATCCCAAGGTAAATAGTAACGACTTTCGATATTGATATTATTTGGAATTATGGGGATTTTTGAATAAAATCTCGGATTTTTAGAATGATTTAGAATTATAAATAAAATTCTAAATTGTATTTTTAGAACTATAAATAAATTTGCAGAGAACTTTACGATTGCACAGCATTTTCAATCCAGAACATACTAAGACGAATATCAACAAGGTGGGATATTGATGTTGTTTGGAATTTTGGGGATTTGTTAACTTATTCTAGGATTTGTTAGATTAAAATCAAATTTAACGTTTAGAATTCTGCGTTAGATTTTAGAAAATCTAGCGGTTGCTTAATTTTTCGCCATCCATGATCATCCCAAGATACATTTTTATGACTTTCGATTTTGATATTGTTTGGAGTTATGGGGATTTTGCAATAAAATCTAGGAATTCATTTAAACTTATAATACGAGTATAAGTTTTAGAATTCTTAGTTGTAATGAACTCTGGTTTTGCCGAACATGTTGCGGCCCATGAAGATTAGAAGAACATTTTTTAAAAGTTTGAATTCTGATTTGATTTGAAATTTCCGGGATTTTTTCGTAATAATTAACAATTCATTTAAATCTAAGCTCATTTTAGTATTCTACGTTAAATTAAAAATGCCTGATATTGTAGAGTTTGTTATGATATTTGATGATTATCATAGAAATTGTGATAAGTTTGTGTAGAAATATATTTTGAATTTAGGGGGATTTTTCAATAATATCTAGGAATTCATATACATGTTTTTACTTTAAGAATTCTGCTTAAAATTTGAATTGAAACCGGTAATTGTGGATATTTTTGCGCTCCATGAATATTTCAAGGGAAATAGTTATAATTTTGGATACAGACGTTGTTCGGAATTTTGGGGATTTTTCAATAAAATCTAGGAATTCATTTAAATCCATGAGAATTTTAGAGCTTTGCGCTACATTTTGGAAATACCTGAATTTTTAGAACATTCGGCGGCTCATGTAGGTCCAATGAAAAATAGTTATGAGTTTGATATAGATTTTGTGGGGAATTATGGGGATTTTTTTTTATCAAAGTTGGGAATTCATTTAAATCTGTAACATAATTTATAGCATTCTATGTTAAATTTTAGCTAACTCTGCGATAGAAGATTTGTCGTCTGTCCCTGAAGATTCCAAAAGAAATTGTAATAACTTTCGATTCAGATATGGCTTGGAATTAGGGAGATTTTTTTAAAAAAACTTAGGAATTCATTTAAATCTTTTAGAATCCTGCTGTAAAGTTTAGAAAAATCCTGGAAGTGCTGAACATTTTTCGCAGTAAAGTGTTGTATATTTTGTTTTATCATATAATAATTAAAGATTATGTAGATTTCGAAAAAGGCGGGAAATATGATTTACGAGATTTACGGGATTTGTGAATTTAGCATTTAGTGTGTCAATAGTTTAAAAGAAGTTAAACAGATTTTTCCGAAATACTCCCATGTAGATTTTGGGCTACAGTATGAAATCACAAAAACTTGTAAAAATTTTTATGTTTTAATTCGATTTTGAAAACGAGGAGATCTTGGGGATTTTAACAAAATTCTAGGAATTCCAATTTATTTTAAGGGGGATTAGGAAATTTTTAATTAGTTGACTTGTGAACTGAAATTGTTAGATTCTAGAAGGGGTTTCAAAGGTTTCTGGATATTACTCGAATGGATATGACTCGAATCAAAGTGCTTTTTTTTACCCAAGGTTATCGGTGTAAAATATCTTTGTTTATTTACTGTGGGATCTCTTAAGGAGATTATAATTTCTTTTAAAATTCTATTTCATTTCCAAAAACAGATCGAATAAATAAAAATCACCCTAGTGTTCTCTTTTCTACGTTTTGAATAGTGATTCATGGGATATGTTTATCTTCAATTTCGTAAATTATCTTTCACTTGAAATTGAATGAAAATTTGAAAATTTCAACGGGTTTCATAGACAACAAGTGTAAGGGCCCTTCTAACAATGTCGAAACAATGTTGAAACAACGATACAATGTTGAAGAACTATCAAACTATCATAAAAACATGTTGCGTCATAATGATGATTACAACAATTTCCCCTACATTTGGGAAAGGGTGTCCGCTTCACTCGCACATTTCCTATCGTTGCTCTTGATAGGAAATGTAAACACGGGAAATCGTACTACCATGTTCATCGGATGTTTTGTAATGTTTATGTTGTTGTTGATTCAAATAATTGATAAGGTATTAAAGTCAGGCAATTATCAATTAATATGTAGCCAGTGTTGATCAATATTTATTAATATCTGATATAGAAATTAAACTTTATGCGAATGTGGATAAAGTTAAAAGTCAGGGGGGGGGGATAATAAACAAAAATGTATTTTCTTTAGGAGTCAGTTCAAGAAATGCCGTGGAGATATTAAGAAGTGATAATAGCTACCACGGAAAGTCACGGGATACGAAAAAGTTGTGCGAAGTTTTTGAACAAAAAAATACAATCCTACACATTTTTAATGAGCATTTTAACAAAATGACCGTGGGACAAACGGATAAAAGGTGTGGAAATCATAACAAGAGGGTATTATGTCAAGTGGGTATTTTTATAAAGAAGCATATATCAAGTGATTTTCTGACCACTTTGTGAAACAAACATGAATAAAGAAAATAAATGGGAAGGGAGATTTTGGAAATTTTGAGCATGATTTGTGGAATGTGCGTTCCTGTATGTACAATGTTGTATGAGAACATTATCTTGGAAATATATAAAAATCATCACTAGCTTGTGGAAGAAAATGAGCACACTTCTGTTATCTCATTATATCCTCAAAAATATTCAACAAAATTGGTTAAAATGTTGGAAGACTTTAATAAAATTGTGAGGGACGGAAAATCGTACAGCATAACATCTGATTGATCGTACAGCATAACATCTGATCATCTGATTGATATTAAAGATATGTTTGTTTTCTATTTACTCTTAGGATCATAAGCAGTAACGAAAACGACCCCAAATCATTATAACCGTTGGAATTTTTTTTAACAAATCCTGAAGAAGGTTTTGGATGTTTGTAAATATTTTATGGGAATCCATAATTGTTTTTTCAGATTATAAACAAGTTTGGTAAAGGAATTGAGCCTAAAATATGGGTTTTGTGCAATTTATAATTTAATACATTGGAATATTTCGATTTATTTTAAATCTGAAATTTATGAGATTTTGGGTATTTTCAAAAAATTTGTGGGGATTTTGTTTTGTGTGTTAAGTTAATAACTTATTAATTTGTGTCTTAAGTTTAGTTTTAGACACAGTTAAAATTTAAAAAAAAATTGTTGATATTAAAAATGAGATTTTGGGTATTTTTAAAAAAATTCCGGGTTTCGTTTTTTCTATAAATATTTATACAATAACAGTAACAACCATTTGAAGAAAATTTAAAAGAAGCTAACACTTTTGAAAATTTTTCTGATTATAGCATAACTGGGATTTTGGGTATTTTCAAAAAATTTGTGCGGCTTTTTTGTGTTAATTAAAAAACTTAATAATTTTTGCCGTTAATTTGTTTTGTCTTTAATAACACTGTGTGTAATTTTTTAAGTCATGGAAATACAACAATATACGGACACCACTACGTGATAAAAGACCAAAAAAAAGAACCGTGTCTCCCAGTTTCGTCCAAAGCCATGCACTTTTTTTATGGGCCCCCAAAGATTTGGGGCCTCGGTGTCTTGCAATTCGTTAGGAATTTTGATTTACTCTCTGCGGTAGTTCCTCTCTAGTTGTAGCTTTTGTCATAAAGAATGAATCATTCCTAGGAAGTTCATATGTTCTAGAAAGTTGTTTACTGAGATCTTAGGTACATTCTTGTGGTTGATTATTTACTTGAATTTTGAACGGTTTGCTACCTATGGACCTGAACAGGAGAAAAAAGTAAAAAAATCGAAGTTTTTAATTTTTTTTGCAATTTTGACCTTGAAGCTGAAGTTTCTTTGATTTTGTATGTTAACAGTTTGTATTCTCTGTGACAAGGGCTACATGATTTCCTTAGAAAGTAAATCAAAATTCCGAACGGTTTGCAAGATATGAGTCTGACCAACAAGCTTGTGCTGGCTTTGTTAAAATACCAATCGAAAATTTTTTTAAAATAAATATATAAAAATTAGGATTATGATATTTAAAAAATGATTTGGGGAATTTGTTTGTTGTTATTTTAAAATAAAAAAATGGGAAATAAATTTAAGATTTTCTTTCATATTATATCTAAGAGATTTTCGAAATTTACCAAAAAGCTTTTTGGAATTTGGTTTTATTTATAATTATATATTGAAATATAAGTAAAATATTCTAAATCATTTATAAAGGATATATATTTTATAAAGACATTTTATAAAGAAAATATATATTTGTTCTTTAACATTAAATGAAGGAGATTTTGGATATTTACAAAGAGTTTTCTGGGATTTGGTTTTATTTATAATTTTATAAAATAAGTACAATCTTCTAAAACATTTATAAAGATCATACATTTGAATTTTTGATTAGTATTAAATAAAGGAGATTTTGGGCATTTGCAATTTTTACATGGGAATTCATATTCTTGCTCCGCTTAAAATTTCATAAATTAACGGAAATTCAATTTTTGAAATTACATTTGTGTTTAAAGTAAGTGTGCAGGGCTATTAATATAAGGAGTTTCGGTAATATTAAGGTAATTTTTGCTGGTTTTGTAATTTTATTTACAATGTAAATACAACTGCAATTCAGTTTTTAAAACAAAAAATTGCATTTTGCAACAACAAAAAATTTTTGGAAATTTTGGGCATTTTCAGAAAAAAAATGTGGAATTAGGTTTTCCTTACTTTATATGTAAAGTATGTGCAAAATCTTTCGGATTAAGTCAAGCGAACGAAATTGCAATTATTTTTCTGAGTACAAGGTAGAGGAGATTTTGGGTATTTGCAACTTGTTAGTAGGAGTTCATACTCTAGGTCATATTAAAATGGAGGTTTTGCAAAAATGGTTAAAGTTGTCACTAATTATGTGTTTAATGGGCAACTAAGGGGTTAATTAACACAGTTGTTTAAGAACGCCAGTGCTGAGTAGATTTTGGGTATTTTTAGAAGTGATTTGGGAATCAGTATTCTTCTTAAAAACGTATCAAGAACTTAAATGAAACTCAGTGGAAGCAATAAATTTGATATGCTCCAAATTAAGAAGTGAGATTTTGGCAATTTTAAGAAGGATTTGAGCATCTGGTTCACTTAGGCTATATAGTAGGGGAAAAGGTTTGAAAGATATGTAACGAGAAAGGCAATTTTTTCTCGAATACCGACTGGACCGTGAATTTTTATATTTACTATTTATTTTAAAACAGGTAATATCTTTCGATTAAAATAAAATAACGATTTTAAACAAACAAAATTGTGGATTTTTGCAAATTGTTGTAAGGTATTCACAATTTTTTTGCTCAAATTATGATTCGTCTTTGAAATTAGTGTTAGAATTTTATATAATTAATTGTTTGCTCTGCATACAATTATTAAATTAATGCTAATATTTATTTTATTTATTAAGGGAATTTTGGGGATTTTCAACATATTTTTAGGAATTCAGATTTTTTCAGTTTAATGTAAAATACAGGTCAAACTGGACATCTTTTTTGAGTAGCAAAAATTTGAAAGCGTTAAAATAAATGCAACCGAGGGTATCTTTTGGGCATTTTAAGAAAAAAAATTGGATTTTTTTTTAATTTTTTATGAGAAAATTTTTTTTAAATTTCTACATAATTTTATTAGTAGTGTTAAAAACCTAGGCATATTAAGAACCATTTGTGTTGTGTTTTCACAATGTAGTGAAATAAAATCGTTTAAAATTAATTATTCGGGGTTGGGTAATTTTGGGCATTTTGAAAAAGTTTTTGGGAGTTAACAAAGGTTGGCTTCAAAAAATTGTTTAAAGTGAAAACATCTTTACGCAAATAAAAAAATTTATTAACCTATCCTAAATTTTACACAGGGGAAATTTGGGGAATTTTTTAAAAGTTTTTGGGAATTCTGCTTTTCTCTTTTGAATTAAAGCCACTGTCAAACTAAACAGATACCATGTTAGCAAATTAAATTTGAGACATTTATTTCTAGAAATTTTTCCAATTGAACAGAATTTGGTAAATTTTATATTAATTTGTTTATGTATCTTTTATCTTTCCTTTCAGTTGCTGGGGAAAATTCCGTGAGAAAACCAAAATGAAGGCCGACACTTTGGATAAAATTTGTTGCTTTCTCGGCGAACTGATCGGCACGGCGCTGTTGGTATTTTTGGGTTGCATGGGTTGTGTGAGCAACACGACCTTCCACAACAATCACTTGCAAATGACATTGAATTTCGGTTTGGTTATCTTGGTCGTTGTACAATGTTTCGGTTGTGTATCCGGTTCACATATAAATCCCGCCGTTACGGTGGCTGCTTACATTTACAACATGGTCTCGGCACCCATGGCTATTATTTATTTCTGCGGCCAAATGTTGGGCGGTTTCATCGGCTACGGCCTGTTAAAAGTCGTATTGCCCGATAGTGCCATGAGTGGTCCGGCCGATGGATTGTGCGTCACTGTGCCCCATGCCGATCTGACGGGAATGCAAGGATGCGCCATTGAGTTTATCGTTACATCCGTTTTGATTTTGGTATGCTGCGGTGTATGGGATCCACGCAACGGCAAATTCCATGATTCGGTGCCAATTCGTTTCGGTTTGGCTGTTGCCTGTTTGGCCATCACAGCTGTAAGTTTTGAATTTATGCATAGACTCTTTAAAAACAATTTTAATCGCTATTTTTCAACTCTTCTCAGGGTCCCTTCACCGGCGCCAGTATGAACCCTGCCCGTTCCTTTGGACCCGCCTTGTGGAACAATAACTTCCGCATGCACTGGGTATATTGGGTTGGTCCCTTGACCGCCGCTGTCGTTGCTGCTTTCGGCTACAAAATTGTCTTCAGACGTGAAGTTAAGGAAGAAATTGTTCATCATAAACTACGCGCCATGGAAGAGGTTCCATTGTCGTAAGTCCACGCTGGCATTTGGAGTTTTGACTGCCTTCAGGGCAATGTTGCCATATGATACAATTATTCGTTAGAAAACAAAATGAAACCAAAAAAAAAAAAAATAATAGAATTTATTTTATAATATTCAAATTAAATTGAATTTAACACATTATGTAGTTTGTAATGAAAGAGAAAAAAACTTAGTTTACAAACATTCAATAAATTTAAGTTTTCTAAAGCGACATTTATTTCCCCGTTTCTCTCGCCGGTTTCCTTAAAGTTGATTTCATTTAACTACTTGTGAAAATGTGACTGAAAATTATTCTATATAAAAAATAATAATAATAATTATAAAATCAAAAAATTTAGAAATTTTTTGCATTTAATGCATTTCTTTTTGTGAAATTATTTCTTATATATTAAATTGATGTATCTTGTACTTTTTGAAATAAATGAGAGATTTTTATTGTAAAATTGTAGAGTCGTTTTTTTAAGAAACCAACAAAAATTAACAGCACATGATTCGGAGAATATGACTTATATTTAATTTGTTGTCATTAAGTATACGCACGGTAGTTAAGGAGTCAATGCAGCGTATGATTAATATAAATTGTTGCAACTGTTTGCTGATAGAAAAGCGAGAAAGGAAAGCGTACAAGAAAAGGGGATGAAGATATATAACACTCAATTGCCATTGATATTAAGACATGCTACCCTTTAAAATTTAGTTGTCAAGATTTAAAAAACTATTAACTTTCTAATTTTCATAAAAACAAAAACTGACAAAAATCCGTTAACTAAAATTCAAATCTTAAAATTATTGTTAATTTGTCACAAAACAACAAAATATTCATAATCCTCATTTCGTCGTACAAAACAAAATTTGATGTTGCCTTATTTCCTTTAGAATTCCATCGTTCTCATCGTGGAAACCCTATTCTACGAATCAATTTCTTAACACTGGAGAAAATAAATGGTTTTTTAACAGAGACGCTACAAAAGTAAATCGATAGGGACAGCAAACGACGCCATATTTTTCCCGCTCTTTTGACATTTCTCTTCAGTAAGGTATGCCATTTCATCATGGAAAGATATACGAGCCAACAACGAGTCGAAATTATTAAAATTTACTACCGAAATTTGGAGTCAGTGGCCTCAACTTTAAGAGCGCTACGTCCAATTTATGGTCGTCATAATCGTCCTACCAGATCAACAATTAAGCGTCTAGTGGAAAAATTTGAATTAACAGGCACAGTACAAAATGTTCCCGTGCCAGTGAGACAAAGAAGTGCCCGTAGTGTCGAGAATATTGCTGCCGCTGAGGCTTCAGTTCAAGAAAGCCCAAATGTGTCTCTCACACGTCGTTATCAAGCGTTGGGCATCTCTGTGACGTCGTTGTGTACATCCTTACAAGATCAATTTGACGCAAGAACTGAAGCCGCTTGACCACCATAAGCGTCGTATGTTCGTGAATTGGGCTGAGCAGCACTTGAGAATGATTCGGATTTTCACCGGATAATCATCTTCAGCGATGAGGCTCATTTCTGGCGGAATGGCTTCGTCAATAAGCAAAATATGCGTTATTGGTCAGACAGCAATCCACACGTAATCCATGAGTCATCATTGCATCCCGAAAAAATTACGGTTTGGTGCGGTTTATGTGCTGGCGGCGTCATTGGGCCGTACTTCTTCCGTGATGATCAAGACCGGCACATTACTGTGAATGCGAATCCCTACCGTTCAATGATAACCGAATATTTTTGGCCCCAATTGGATAATATGGACTTGGAGGACATGTGGTTCCAACAGGACGGCGCCACAAGCCACACAGCTAATGCCACAATCAATTTATTGGAAACCAAGTTTGGTGAACGAGTTATCTCACGAAATGACCCAGTCGATTGGCCGCCTCGGTCGTGCGATTTGACGCCGTTAGATTATTTCCTGTGGGGCTACATCAAGTCTATGGTCTATGCCAACAAGCCAGCGACGATTGATGAACTTCGTACGAATATCGAACGTGAAATTGCAGCAGTATCGGCCAATTTATGCTTGAAAACCGTCGAAAATTGGGTTCAGCGTCTGGACTTCTGCAAGCGTGCCCGTGGTGACCTTGCAAAAGAAATCGAGTTCCATACATAATGGCATCGAACGTACTTTCACAGGAATAAAGAATTTCATTGGTATCTAAAACCGGTTTTGTTGTATTTAAAAAAACTTTTGTAGCGCTTTTATTGAAAAACCCGTTATTACAAAGATGATTTGTATAATGACGAAATAGACGATATATTTGATACATTGTAAGATTTTAATGATCTTATATAAAACTGCTGTTTTTAACATTAACAATTTAAAAATTTGGCCAGACATTGGTCCGCGTTAAATCTACTTAAAACATAGTAATGATGTTGTCGAACAAAATTTGATTTTTACACTTCATTTCGTAGGTTTTTTCTTCATTCATCCATTAAAAACCAACACAAAAAAAGCATTTGAAGGTGACCACATGTGGTTTAAATTTAAATTAAGTCAAAAACCAGTGCAGTTGTTATGGGATTGGAAGGAAAATATATGAAAATCATTGCATACTTTAAGGATAGGCTCGACTAATAGTGAAACTACGGAAACTCAATACATAACTTGAGGATCGTGTTACAAATTGTTGATTAATATGACGCATTCGAATGGCAACCAGAACTAGTGACCTTAATTCATAATGATATAATTTTATACATAAAAATTAATAATTTCGAAAGGAACTACAGTATCTTGGTGCGCGTGTTTAAAAAACTATGATGAATATGTGATAGCAAGCTTCAATAAAAGGTGATTGTATTATTTGATTTGTATTATTTGTGTATGAACGTGAACTCTTCTGAATCTAATCTACATTCGTTATATGGATGCAGATTGTATCTGTGTGGCTCCAAAAATAGGAGATAGTTTTATGTGTTGATTTTTTGATAAATACTTTAAGATTGTGGCACCGTTATGACGGTTGTTCAATTTGAGAACAATTTCGTATTTGGTTATGACCAAGCAGTTGGTTTAAGTTGAATTAGTAATCCTAGAATGGCGAGATAAACAAAACGAGTATTTTCTGCTAATTTTATACTTTATGGTAGAAAGGTGCAGATTTGTATGTAAGATGAGAGTTTTGGGCGAATATCTTTATTAAATCTGAATGCTAAAGTTACTTAGCAAACGAAAAACACGGGACAGAATGCCCACTACAAGAGGTGATATGTATATAAATATAATCACATATCATATTATCATAATATCACAGTCTCATATTATGACATTATCATATTATCATATCACCATATTATCTTATTATAAAATTATCATATCAAATCATCTCTTCGTATTATCATAATATAACAATATGTTACCACATTATCATATTATCACATTATCATATTATCATATTATCATATTATCATATTATCATATTATCATATTATCATATTATCATATTATCATATTATCATATTATCATATTATCATATTATCATATTATCATATTATCATATTATCATATTATCATATTATCATATTATCATATTATCATATTATCATATTATCACATTATCATATTATCATATTATCATATTATCATATTATCATATTATCATATTATCATATTATCATATTATCATATTATCATATTATCATATTATCATATTATCATATTATCATATTATCATATTATCATATTATCATATTATCATATTATCATATTATCATATTATCATATTATCATATTATCATATTATCATATTATCATATTATCATATTATCATATTATCATATTATCATATTATCATATTATCATATTATCATATTATCATATTATCATATTATCATATTATCATATTATCATATTATCATATTATCATATTATCATATTATCATATTATCATATTATCATATTATCATATTATCATATTATCATATTATCATATTATCATATTATCATATTATCATATTATCATATTATCATATTATCATATTATCATATTATCATATTATCATATTATCATATTATCATATTATCATATTATCATATTATCATATTATCATATTATCATATTATCATATTATCATATTATCATATTATCATATTATCATATTATCATATTATCATATTATCATATTATCATATTATCATATTATCATATTATCATATTATCATATTATCATATTATCATATTATCATATTATCATATTATCATATTATCATATTATCATATTATCATATTATCATATTATCATATTATCATATTATCATATTATCATATTATCATATTAATCATATTATCATATTATCATATTATCATGTTATCATATTATCATATTATCATATTATCATATTATCATATTATCATATTATCATATTATCATATTATCATATTATCATATTATCATATTATCATATTATCATATTATCATATTATCATATTATCATATTATCATATTATCATATTATCATATTATCATATTATCATATTATCATATTATCATATTATCATATTATCATATTATCATATTATCATATTATCATATTATCATTATCATATTATCATATTATCATATTATCATATTATCATATTATCATATTATCATATTATCATATTATCATATTATCATACTATCATACTATCATATTATCATATTATCATATTATCATATTATCATATTATCATATTATCATATTATCATATTATCATATTATCATATTATCATATTATCATATTATCATATTATCATATTATCATATTATCATATTATCATATTATCATATTATCACATTATCATATTATCATATTATCATATTATCATATTATCATATTATCATATTATCATATTATCATATTATCATATTATCATATATCATATTATCATATTATCATATTATCATATTATCATACTATCATACTATCATATTATCATATTATCATATATCATATTATCATATATCATATTATCATATTATCATATTATCATATTATCATAGTATCATATTATCATATTATCATATTATCATATTATCATATTATCATATTATCATATTATCATATTATCATATTATCATATTATCATATTATCACATTATCATATTATCATATTATCATATTATCATATTATCATATTATCATATTATCATATTATCATATTATCATATTATCATATTATCATATTATCATATTATCATATTATCATATTATCATATTATCATATTATCATATTATCATATCATATTACCATATTATCATATTATCATATCATATTATCATATTATCATATTATCATATTATCATATTATCATATTATCATATTATCATATTATCATATTATCATATTATCATATTATCATATTATCATATTATCATATTATCATATTATCATATTATCATATTATCATATTATCATATTATCATATTATCATATTATCATATTATCATATTATCATATTATCATATTATCATATTATCATATTATCATATTATCATATTATCATATTATCATATTATCATATTATCATATTATCATATTATCATATTATCATATTATCATATTATCATATTATCATATTATCATATTATCATATTATCATATTATCATATTATCATATTATCATATTATCATATTATCATATTATCATATTATCATATTATCATATTATCATATTATCATATTATCATATTATCATATTATCATATTATCATATTATCATATTATCATATTATCATATTATCATATTATCATATTATCATATTATCATATTATCATATTATCATATTATCATATTATCATATTATCATATTATCATATTATCATATTATCATATTATCATATTACCATATTATCACATTATCATATTACCATATTATCAAATTATCATCTTATCATATTTTTATATTATCATATTATCACATTATCATATTTTCATATTAACATGTTTTCATATTATCATGTTATCATATTATCATATTATTACATTATCATATTATCATATTATCATAATATTATATTATTATTATTATCATATTATCATGTTATCATATTATCATATTATCATATTATCATATTATCATATCATATTATCATATTATCATATTATCATATTATCATATTATCATATTATAATATTATCATATTATCATATTATCATATTATCATATTATCATATTATCATATTATCATATTATCATATTATCATATTATCATATTGTCATATTATCATATTATCATATTATCATATTATCATATTATCATATTATCATATTATCATATTATCATATTATCATATTATCATATTATCATATTATCATATTATCATATTATCATATTATCATATTATCATATTATCATATTATCATATTATCATATTATCATATTATCATATTATCATATTATCATATTATCATATTATCATATTATCATATTATCATATTATCATATTATCATATTATCATATTATCATATTATCATATTATCATATTATCATATTATCATATTATCATATTATCATATTATCATATTATCATATTATCATATTATCATATTATCATATTATCATATTATCATATTATCATATTATCATATTATCATATTATCATATTATCATATTATCATATTATCATATTATCATATTATCATATTATCATATTATCATATTATCGTATTATCATATTATCATATTATCATATTATCATATTATCATATTATCATATTATCATATTATCATATTATCATATTATCATATTATCATATTATCATATTATCATATTATCATATTATCATATTATCATATTATCATATTATCATATTATCATATTATCATATTATCATATTATCATATTATCATATTTTCATATTATCGTATTATCATATTATCATATTATCATATTATCATATTATCATATTATCATATTATCATATTATCATATTATCATATTATCATATTATCATACTATCATACTATCATATTATCATATTATCATATTATCATATTATCATATTATCATATTATCATATTATCATATTATCATATTATCATATTATCATATTATCATATTATCATATTATCATATTATCATATTATCATATTATCATATTATCATATTATCATATTATCATATTATCATATTATCATATTATCATATTATCATATTATCACATTATCATATTATCATATTATCATATTATCATATTATCATATTATCATATTATCATATTATCATATTATCATATTATCATATTATCATACTATCATACTATCATATTATCATATTATCATATTATCATATTATCATATTATCATATTATCATATTATCATATTATCATATTATCATATTATCATATTATCATATTATCATATTATCATATTATCATATTATCATATTATCATATTATCATATTATCATATTATCATATTATCACATTATCATATTATCATATTATCATATTATCATATTATCATATTATCATATTATCATATTACCATATTATCAAATTATCATCTTATCATATTTTTATATTATCATATTATCACATTATCATATTTTCATATTAACATGTTTTCATATTATCATATTATCATATTATCATATTATCATATTATCATATTATCATATTATCATATTATCATATTATCATATTATCATATTATCATATTATCATATTATCATATTATCATATTATCATATTATCATATTATCATATTATCACATTATCATATTATCATATTATCATATTACCATATTATCATATTATCATATTATCATATTACCATATTATCAAATTATCATCTTATCATATTATCATATTATCATATTATCATATTATCATATTATCATATTATCATATTATCATATTATCATATTATCATATTATCATATTATCATATTATCACATTATCATATTATCATATTATCATATTACCATATTATCATATTATCATATTACCATATTATCAAATTATCATCTTATCATATTTTTATATTATCATATTATCACATTATCATATTTTCATATTAACATGTTTTCATATTATCATGTTATCATATTATCATATTATCATATTATCATATTATCATATTATCATATTATCATATTATCATATTATCATATTATCATATTATCATATTATCACATTATCATATTATCATATTATCATATTACCATATTATCATATTATCATATTATCATATTACCATATTATCAAATTATCATCTTATCATATTTTTATATTATCATATTATCACATTATCATATTTTCATATTAACATGTTTTCATATTATCATGTTATCATATTATCATATTATTACATTATCATATTATCATATTATCATAATATTATATTATTATTATTATCATATTATCATGTTATCATATTATCATATTATCATATTATCATATTATCATATCATATTATCATATTATCATATTATCATATTATAATATTATCATATTATCATATTATCATATTATCATATTATCATATTATCATATTATCATATTATCATATTATCATATTATCATATTATCATATTATCATATTATCATATTATCATATTATCATATTATCATATTATCATATTATCATATTATCATATTATCATATTATCATATTATCATATTATCATATTATCATATTATCATATTATCATATTATCATATTATCATATTATCATATTATCATATTATCATATTATCATATTATCATATTATCATATTATCATATTATCATATTATCATATTATCATATTATCATATTATCATATTATCATATTATCATATTATCATATTATCATATTATCATATTATCATATTATCATATTATCATATTATCATATTATCATATTATCATATTATCATATTATCATATTATCATATTATCCTATTATCATATTATCATATTATCATATTATCATATTATCATATTATCATATTATCATATTATCATATTATCATATTATCATATTATCATATTATCATATTATCATATTATCATATTATCATATTATCATTTTATCATATTATCATATTATCATATTGTCATATTATCATATTATCATATTATCATATTATCATATTATCATATTATCATATTATCATATTATCATATTATCATATTATCATATTATCATATTATCATATTATCATATTATCATATTATCATATTATCGTATTATCATATTATTTAGAGGTGAGTAAACTTTTTACCACACCATACAGATAATAGAAAGTACAGTGACTACTTGAAAAGTCCTCAGGAAAAGCTACAGCTCCCACTTGACTGCTACGATGACCGTAAGGGGGGAAGGAACTCATACAAATTCCATGGGGCCTGTAACAAAAATTCCTCTAAGCAAAGTAGTGCTAATCTGAACCAGAGGCAATGAAATCCAAAACATACACCACAGCTTTGTTTCCTTAATATGTCTGGTGTGAAGCAAGGCTATCCTTCCCTGCGAAGTGCTAAATTAAGACATCGGTTGATTGTTAAAACTCGAAATATATTGGAGCATTTAGTCTTTTAATACAGTTATTGGTAAGAGGACGTGCTCTTAAGTTTTGTAAATATCTCGGGAAGATAACATTACACTCGTCAACGAATTC